>JAVJIX010000029.1:2360000-3027500 GCA_036785185.1 Paratrypauchen microcephalus
TAAGTTTGAGATGTGTCCTTTTCTCCGGAGCTCCAGATTATTAAAGACCGTGACACGTGCATAAATGGATACCGTTCTTATGGGTGAGTCATATTATCAGATTATTTCTGCATCTATTTCGGCACTAAACCAAGACTAAACCAGGTCTCAGAGCTCTAGAGAAGCTACAGTGTGAACATAAAGAGGACTGAGGCTCCATCAGAGCTTAAGTGGACCAGAAAGAGAACTCGGTCCTCTTTCACAATGTGAACACAAACAGAACTGAGTTTGTGTTCTCTTGGTCCCCTTGTTGGTCCACTTTTAGGGGACTGAGTTCGGTTCGCTTAAAGGGGACTATTTGTGAAAACACCCTAAAACACCGAGGTGGATCACTGATGTTTTGGGGATGTGTGAGCTCCAAAGGCACTGGGAACTTGGTCACAATTGATGGCAGAATGAATACAGCATGTTATCAGAAGATTCTGGGGGAAAATTTGAACTCATTGGCTCGAAAACTGCGCATGGGATGTACTTGGACCTTCCAACATGACAAAGATCCAAAACACAAGGCCAAGTCAACCTCTCTATGGCTCCAGCAAAATAAAGTAAAGGTTCTGGAGTGGCCATCTCAGTCTCCTGACACTCTGGGGAGATCTTAAACGTGCAGTTCATGCAAGACAGCCCAGGAATTTAAAGGAAGTGGAGGCATTTTGCAAGGAAGAATGGGCAGCTTTACCACGTGAGAGAGTAAAAAGCCTCATCAAACACATATCGCAAAAGACTGCAAGCTGTCATTGACATCAGTGGGGGCAATACACGCTACTAAGAACTGGGATATGTTATCTTTTCATTTGGGTCATTTTGATACTTTCTGTTGTCCTTATTGTTTTAAAAAAGTAAATACCTTTGTTTGATAATAAATGGCTTCACACAACCACTTGCCATAAGTGATAGAAAGGTTTTGTGTTATTTACATTCTCTGAGATATGACCAAAATCCGCCAGGGTATGTAAACTTATGAGCACAACTGTGTGTTTTTGTCCCTGTTTTGTCTGACAGATGCTGGCAAGTCCACCATTGGAGGGCAGATCATGTGAGTACTGTCTTCTCTTCTAGCACACAAGTTCATAACACAGTGTTCACCTGTGTCTCTGCTGCAGGTACCTTACAGGCATGGTGGACAAGAGGACACTGGAGAAGTACGAGAGGGAGGCCAAGGAGAAGAACAGGGAGACCTGGTGAGCCCTGGCCCTGTTTATCCCATCACTCAGTAGCCCAGTAGGGCTGGAGTCGACTAAAGAATAAAGAAATGTGCTGCCTGTCAATTGTTATGTATCTGACTCAAAAAGCACACTCAAGACTATACCTGCATTAAAACGGATTCAACTTGTGAATCATGAGTTTAATCTGCCTTTTTACATAAAAATACCAAACACTCACTCAATTCTCCTTTATGCTATTGTCCCCTTACAAATCTGTATCTAATTAAAATTATTCTCAACTAATACAAATTTTGTAATGTTGACTGAGAAAGGCCTACAGCCCTACTCTGAAGTCCACCCAAGGATCCTAAATGTTTTGTCTGTCACAGGTACTTGTCCTGGGCGCTGGACACCAACCAGGAGGAGCGGGACAAAGGGAAGACGGTGGAGGTGGGGAGGGCCTACTTTGAGACCGACAAAAAGCACTTTACCATTCTGGATGCCCCAGGACACAAGAGCTTTGTCCCCAACATGATTGGAGGAGCCTCTCAGGCAGACTTGGCTGTGCTGGTGAGTATGCACTGGAGAACTTCATTTTCTATAATGGGCCCAGAGTAGGGCAGCAAGCACCTTCTCGAGGGCTGTAAAAACCAGAAGAATACAATACATTTAACAAGATTGGGTCCCAGTAACAAACCCTCATGTATAAGTTATGACCCATGCGCTGTGCTGCAGGTGATCTCCGCGAGGAAAGGAGAGTTTGAGACGGGCTTTGAGAAGGCCGGACAGACGCGGGAACATGCCATGTTGGCAAAAACAGCAGGGGTCAAGCACCTCATTGTCCTGGTCAACAAGATGGATGACCCCACAGTCAACTGGAGCCTGGAGAGGTGAGCCACTTCTGTCTGTACCCTGTTTATTGTGTAACCCACAAACACTCTAGGCTTTTCACAATACATTTTTGTGGTTCGGACACATATCAAAAATGTCACGTTGCGATATTCATGCAAATAAAAACTTGAACCTTAAAAAAAAAAAAAAAGTAAAAAAAGTAAAAACGAAACTGTCGCAGTGAAGCCCTGCGTGGTGATGTTGCATCAGGGTAGAGGAGCAGGCAAGAACTATCCTACAAGAAGTTTATGGAACCATTGTTGTTATTAGTGAGCTTTAAGCTGTATTATAATGCTGTTTCCTTATCAAAAACTTAAAATCCTATAAGTTTTTGTAAGATCATTTCAAGTAGCAGGATTCTGGGTGACCAGATCCGCCTCCAGAGGAGACTGTTGGTGAACTTTAGATCCACCGCTTTGGCCAGAACTACTTTTCTGTAAGAGCAGCGGGGGCCTCTGTTTGTAAGGGAGTGTAGGGATGACTACACCATTACTGATCTGCTGCCTCTCGGTGTAATTTATATACTAGTATGTAAATATTTCAATTTGTACATAAATCTGTATTTGGAGTGCTGATGAGCTGCTCCCTCTGCTGGTGATGGGTTGTTGCCTTTTTTTTTTTTTTTTTAGCTCAAGTTTAAATGTTCCATGGGCTATTTTATGCCGTGCCTCCACTCTGTTAACTTGTCACTTTGTCTTTGCCCAAGGACTACATATGAAAATCTGGGCTGTGCAATACAATTATTATGCAATGCCCCTGCCAAATAAATAAAAAACAAACCTGGAATTGTTTTGTTTCATTCACACATTTGAGTAATCCTTTATTATTGGTCTGTCTACATCTCCAAAGTTAGAAACAAAACACTACTTCCTTTGTGATGAGGAACAACGTTAATAGCAGATCAGAAAATAGTGTTATAAGGGCCTTTTAAAGATCCCATGACATGGTACTTCTTGATACTTTTATATGGTGCCTTAGTGATTCCCTAATACTGTATATGAATCCTTCTCCAAAATCAAGCCTCAGTGCATGGGAGAGCCTCATGAAGGCAGTTCTATTCATAACTATGTCTCTGAAACGCTTTATTATGGGCGTTGTTGCTTGAATGCAAATGAGGAGGACAGAGACGGGCCAGTACAGCGGGTGGGTTGTGGCCAAATGCGCCGCTGTTTCCTGGATTGCTGGTGCGCTGGCCCCACTTCCGCGTTTTAAGCGCTTCTAAAGATACGAGAAGCGTTCCATGAAAAAAAATACATTTCCACAGAAAATAAAATTAAACCACTGCCGTTTCAGAGGTTCAGAGGCTCGGATAAAGGGCATCCGAGCCTGGAAAAGCTCACGTGTCTCCAGGCAAATAAAAAAACGCATCTCGCATTTCGTAGCTCGTTTGCAGTCCAAATTCTCTGGGCGTGATTTCCAGAGACGGTGGGTAGACATCTAGACGGGGTGGAAATTCATTTGCATTTTCCCCGAGTGTGACGTCAGAAAATTCCCTTGTTCAGAATCACCCTTTTGGGCTGTCTTTTTTTCAAATGCAGAAAAGGACTGCATTTGCTTAGTTTACACATTTCGCAACTTTTAGCCATGGGGAGGCCCTAAACAGAGTAGGGGAGCTCACATTAACGCTCAAAAACCTCAAAGTGAAAATTTCATGCCATGGGACCTTTAAGTCGTTTTACATCAATATAATGAACAAATGTGCATAAAGACCTTTGTGTATGATTGAGCTGACAAAAAAATATCAGTATTTTATACTATTTGACTCTTAACTCACCCTCTCTCCGCAGATATGAAGAGTGTAAAGACAAACTAATGCCATTCCTAAAGAAAGTGGGCTTCAACCCAAAGAAAGACATTCACTTCATGCCCTGCTCAGGGCTGACGGGGGCCAACCTGAAGGACCCCACGGACCTGTGCCCCTGGTACACGTAAGTCTGCACACACATGCACACACACAGGGTATGTTGTGTTAAACTCCTCTTAGGGATGTGCGATATGCAAAAAAAAAACACTGGAGGGTCGGTGTATGAATTTTTAAATCGCTGGCAATTAAATTTTGATCATTGGGTATGGAAGATGACATTCGTGGAATACCCCCCAGGTAGGAAGTTGAAAAAACAGGTTAAAAAAAAAAAAAAATCAAAGAAGGGGTCCTCAAACTGTGGGTGAGGGTCCAAAAAGAGGCACAGACTGTTTAAGTGCAGTACAGTTTGCTTGGCTTATTTTAAGATTAAAATTAACATTTATCAGATAAAATGGAGATAGTTATGAAAATTAAAATACATATACTTGTGTATGTACCAGGTATGTGTATGTCACCACTAGTACCTGTGAATAAAATGTGGTTTGTGTTGATTTAAAGTTTTACTTTATTGCAAACATATATATTTGTAAAATGTTGTGAGAAGGTAGTGCAAAGTGGGATCATCAAGAGAGGGAAAGGGAATTTTTCTCCCCAAAATGGATGGTTGATATCTTAGTTTTTATTGGCTGAAATGACCCCAGATTGCATCTCAGAGCATCTAGAGTTCAGCTCCTAGCTTTTCGGTGACTTTCAGCTTTTTCATTACTGGTCACTTTGATCCCTTATTTTTATTCTGAATTGTAGTTGCTGAAATTTTAAGTTATCCAATCAAATTTAGTAACAAACAGCAAATTTTGCAATTTTGGCGGCACGGTAGCAGAGTGGTTAGCGCTCTTGCTTCACAGCAAGAAGGTTCCGGGTTCGATCCCCGGGTCGCCCAGACCTTTCCGTGTGTGTTCTGTGTGGCGTTTGCATGCATGGTCTGGGTTCGATCCCCGGGTCGCCCGAGCCTTTCTGTGTGGAGTTTGCATGTTCTCCCCGTGTCTGGGTGGGTTTCCTCCGGGCACTCCGGTTTCCCCCACCAACCCAAAACATGCACCATAGGTACTCCAGCTTAGGTCCTGACCAAGCCGAAGCAAGAAGATCATGGAGATGGTCCCCGGGCGCCCTAATGTGTGTGCTGCCCACTGCTCCTAATATATGTATATATATATAGGATGGGTTAAAATGCAGAGAGGAATTTCTCCAGTGTGAGATCAATAAAGTTCAAAAAAAAAAAAAAAAAAAAAAAATAGTGTAGTGAACCACTGATTGGTCAGAACTGGCCTAATCAAAACCACATATCTTTTAAGTCTAAACCCTGCCCACAGATGAGAACAGCCAATAGGAAACAGCCTCTGTCCTCACTCACATGATCAATTGCTTCTGCCTTGGGATCCTGGATCTTTGTGGTGAAATTTTACACTTGAATGTTTATTGTTTATGTAAATGTTTATTTTGAAATTGAAACATGTTCAAAAGGTATAACTAAAATTTCAGCAACTAAAATTCAGAAAAAAAAAGAACTTTTTTTTTTAACATTCATTTTAACAGAATTAAAAATTCAAAGTGAGAAATTCAGTGGTATTTAAAATTGTAATGGAACAAATTATCTTCCATAATTGGGGTCCCCTTTTGATTCAACATTGATTCTAAATTCAATTCTGAAGCCATAGGAAATGGTGTTAACGTAATTTAAAATCAATGTTTGAGAATTTGGAATTGACCCAGAATCATTGAGATGTAGAATTCCAAACTTTTTAAGGTGTTTTTTTTTTTTTTTTCTGTCCTGTTGGAGAGCTAACTACAGTCGTATGCTTCCTCTGAAAATTCATACTTTTGTCATTGGTCGTGTCACTCACTCATAGCAATTATGTGATAAGTAGGAAGAATAAGTGTAAAAAGTGTCTTAGTTTGAGCATAGAGTTGCATTTAAGAGAAAACTACTCCATAACCATAAAAATAATTGATATTTCCTTATAAAATGTGTTTGGGTCTCCAGCTTGTGAAAAAGGGCTTGCTGAGAAAGTTCAGATTGACTTTCGAAATAACTTTTTGTCCTGAGGGGCAATGTAAGTGCATTGAGCAGTAAAATACAATAATAATGGGAAACTCAAACAAAAGTCTTTGTGCAGCTCAAAAAGGAGTCATCAGATCCAGTATCAGCAGTTTGAGGAGAGTAGCAACTAGGGCTGGGCTATATGGAAATTTGTATTATATTTTTTCATATTTTTCCAATATTGATCAAGCTCGGTTTTCAATTTGCTCTTCTACTATCTTATTGAAAACAGACGGGCATAAAGAGCAGCATGTCAGGATCACAACATTTTTCATTTTGTGTTGATAGGACCAATAATTCTGGAGAAATCCACATTTAAAATTTGAAAACGAGTACATGCGCACTACTGCTATCAACAGAAACGATGTTTGTGTGCTGAATGAGGTCTTAAATTTCACTCAGAAATGGTGAGGAAAATAGTTATTTTTTCAAATTGTCCAGATTTCTGTTCAAATTTGAAAGTGGTGACATGTGAGGAGAATTATGGCGCGGCGAGAGCCGGAGCTGGTTGCAACGCGCTCCCTTATTTTCCAACTTTTTTTCTGCTCTTACCTGCTTGTTCGTTTGCACACTTTGAAGAGTATGTGTATAAGGCTAAGTGCTTCAGATACGCGATGTTTCTGCTCCATTTCAACCTCTATTTTCCCTGGATTTTAACTTTTTCACCGTTGCTATGTGCGTTGCTATGTGCGGAGGAGCTGCTACGGAGGACGCGCAGAGGCCGACGTTACTTTTTCGTGCTGTTCTTGATCTGTGCGTTGCAACACTGGAATTTCCCCACTGAGGGACTAATAAAGGCATATCTTATCTTATCTTATCTTATCTTAAAGAGACGCACTGTGGCCCTGACTCAGAGCTTTTCACCTAATATATTCACCCTTATAGAGCTGCCATACCATAGCGTTTTGCTCCAGTCAATAAGAAGCTCATGATACTAGCGGTTACAGGGGCAAATTTGGAGCCAAGGTCTATATTAAGAATAGGAATTTATTTACGGGCAAATGCGTGAAAAGTCCCTCAGTCGTCCAGGTAGAATCCATGATAACAGGAGAAGTTCAATTTGTCAACTGGACAAAGTTTGTTTGGTTGAAAACGTTTCGCCGCTCATCCGAGAGGCTTCGTCAGCTCTAATAAGAATACTGGTAAGACACTTGCTTATATCTTGCTGTAGGGAGGAGCTACCTAGCTAACTACTTTCCGGAACTATCTCATTGGTTTCAGTCTTTTGTTTCTCTGGCGTCTAGCTAACGATCCCTATTCATCCCTACACGCCTGTTTTTGGGCGGCACGGTAGCAGAGTGGTTAGCGCTCTTGCTTCACAGCAAGAAGGTTCCGGGTTCGATCCCCGGGTCGCCCAGACCTTTCCGTGTGTGTTCTGTGTGGAGTTTGCATGCATGGTCTGGGTTCGATCCCCGGGTCGCCCGAGCCTTTCTGTGTGGAGTTTGCATGTTCTCCCCGTGTCTGGGTGGGTTTCCTCCGGGCACTCCGGTTTCCCCCACCAACCCAAAACATGCACCATAGGTACTCCAGCTTAGGTCCTGACCAAACCGAAGCAAGAAGATCATGGAGATGGTCCCCGGGCGCCCTAATGTGTGTGCTGCCCACTGCTCCTAATATATGTGTATATATATATATAGGATGGGTTAAAATGCAGAGAAGAATTTCTCCAGTGTGAGATCAATAAAGTTCACTTCTTCTTCTTCTTCACACCTCTGGCCCTGACCTGGCTAGCCCTATTGTTTCCCTGTTTGCTTGATCTAGGCTTAAGAATGGAATTGTAGATGGGATGCAAATTATGTCTGACTCCACCATTTCTGTTCAGAGAAGGATTCTCTTTTTTGACAAAAATAGCCTCTTTAACTCCCCTCTCAAACCAATTCTTTTCCCTGGCTAAGATCTGAACCTCACTGTCCTCAAATGAATGACCCGTGGCTTCTAGGTGAAGATATACGGCAGAAGACGGTCCACTCTGGCACGCCCGTCTGTGTTGGTACATCCTCTTGTGAAGTGGCTGCTTGGTTTCTCCAATATAGCGCTCACTGCAGTCTTCACTACACTGAATGGAGTAGACCACATTGCTTTGTTTGTGGCTCGGTGTTTTGTCTTTTGGGTGGACGAGTTTTTGTCTTAAAGTGTTTGTCCATTCAGTGTAGTGAAGACTGCAGTGAGCGCTCTATTGGAGAAACCAAGCAGCCACTTCACAAGAGGATGTACCAACACAGACGGGCGTGCCAGAGTGGACCGTCTTCTGCCGTATATCTTCACCTAGAAGCCACGGGTCATTCATTTGAGGACAGTGAGGTTCAGATCTTAGCCAGGGAAAAGAATTGGTTTGAGAGGGGAGTTAAAGAGGCTATTTTTGTCAAAAAAGAGAATCCTTCTCTGAACAGAAATGGTGGAGTCAGACATAATTTGCATCCCATCTACAATTCCATTCTTAAGCCTAGATCAAGCAAACAGGGAAACAATAGGGCTAGCCAGGTCAGGGCCAGAGGTGTGAAAAACAGGCGTGTAGGGATGAATAGGGAGCGTTAGCTAGACGCCAGAGAAACAAAAGACGGAAACCAATGAGATAGTTCCGGAAAGTAGTTAGCTAGGTAGCTCCTCCCTACAGCAAGATATAAGCAAGTGTCTTACCAGTATTCTTATTAGAGCTGACGAAGCCTCTCGGATGAGCGGCGAAACGTTTTCAACCAAACAAACTTTGTCCAGTTGACAAATTGAACTTCTCCTGTTATCTTACGGGCAAATGGTGAAACGAAAACATCAGGATCATGTAGGGCATGTTAATATGAACATTTTAACACCAAAGTGAGCATTTGCTGAGGGAGAGGTGACAATTTGTCAGTGTCAGTTGGAGTTGATAGAGATGGAAGTGTCCCTTTGAACACTTCTATCTGGAATGCAGCGGCTAGTGGGTTAGTCATATTTGGCAGAAGACCTATTAAGTCTGTAGCAATTGGTTAGCACAGTTAGCTCCATGCAGGGTTGCCATGGATACAGGAAAAACTTCTCAAATCACACAATCCAACAGTCCTTAACCCCAGTCCTTTGAACTACACAAGCCACACTTCTTGGTCATAACCACAAAATATTAAGAAAAAAAACTTAAAACTATGAAAACCAACCAGTTAGCCACAAGAGCAGGCAACCGCAGAAATTTATTAAATTAACAATCAGCCTTATGTTTTTTCTGTTCCAGAGGATTACCTTTCATTCCACACCTGGACAGCCTGCCAAACCTGAACAGATCCAGAGATGGGCCGGTCCGATTGCCTATAGTAGACAAGTATAAGGTGCTTTTACAATATGCAGGGCAAAGGTCGGGTCTGTGCTCTGTGTAACCTGTACTCTCTCCACAGGACATGGGCACTGTGGTGCTGGGCAAACTGGAGTCTGGCTCCATCATTAAAGGCCAGCAGCTGGTCATGATGCCCAACAGGGTAAGGCTCCACATGCCACACATAGAGATGAATAGATTCATATGAAATGGTCAGCCAATCTTCAGTATAAGCATGGCTTAGAGCGTTTTATTGTTTATGTTCAGGAAATAAATAAATGAAAGACATTTTTAATAGTTTTTATTTAGACTAAATCAAATGCATTTCTTTTGAACCTTTCAAAAAGTTTTATGTCCGTACATCCATACTATTCCAACCCTTCTTACTGCTTACTGTTAGCAGTACAAGCATGTACAAATGTATAAGACTGTCTCCAAGCCTACGTCACCCATGCTCCCACACGGCCATTGTCCATAATCATACACAAATAAAAGCGGACTAAACCAGGTCTAGACCAGGTCTAAACCTGGACTGGACCAGGGTTAAACCAGGACTAGACCAGGACTGGACCAGGTCTAGCCTGGACTAAACCAGGACTAGACCAGGTCTAAACCAGGATTACACCACCGCGTGCGGCTCTTTGCCTGGTTTCGTGCGGCTCTTGCGTTCGTTCATGTCGAGGTTTAATATGTGTGTTCGCTTCACTTTGTAGGCTTCACTATTAATACATTTTGTTGAAAATCTACGAAAGTTTGAGTGTTTAAACGAGAGAGAAATGTGAGATAACATTAATTCGAGGGATTACTGTACTGGCAAATATCGGTCGTTAATATCGGCCCACTTTTACACATCGGGCCGATACCGATATGTGTTAAAAAAAAAAAAAAAAAAAAAGGCAATATTGGCCGATACCGATGTTAATGCCGATATATCGTGCATGCTTAAAGTGATACTCCGGGATTTTTGACATAGGGTCCAATTTTCTAGTTAGCCAGCGTGTAGGATATGTGTAGAGAAAGTTATTTTGCGATTTCATGCAGTCTTTGTAAAATCTGAGTTGGCTGTTGCTAAGCTAGCGAAAGTGAACGTCCTGCAGCTAGCCAGCCACTAAAATAGACATACCCAGTACAAAACAAACACCCAAACAAATCAGTTATTATGCCAGGGTATCGATTTAAATATCTGTGTTGATATAATAAGATTTTGAACGAAACGGACCTTGCTTCAAACGACTTAATTGACGCATATTGGGGGACTAGTTTCTAAGCAGCGGCGGAATTTTACTTCTCCCTCGTCAATTCATCAGCAGCAGTTGTCATTATTACAAAGAGTAGAGACTGGAGGCATGCATTACACACGTTGGTGAGTAACAGAAACAGGAGGCCTAACTTAGAAGATGTGAGTATAATCATCTCACTGATTTTGCAACTGGCCAAACGCTCCTACATTCAACATTTTTTTTCTGGCACACCACTTACCGCATTGATAACTGGCCATTAGGTCCAGCAGGTCTAGGTCGTTTCTTCCAATTTATCTTTTCGACGCAGAAGAATGTCTCCAGTACGCCACGATTGAGATGGGGCAAGAAGTCCTGGTGCTCTGTTATGCAGACATCATTGGAAGTGCTATGGCCACCAGACACATCTAGACTTCGAAACGAAGTATCTAGCTCCAGCTCTTGCATTTGTGGGATAACTAAGTCCCACTCCCTGCAGCAAAAACATTCATCCTCGTTCTCCATAACTTCGCAATTTCGGCACTGACACCACCAATCCCCGGTTCTTCTGTCCCGGCTTTCTGCTGCAGCTTCGGCGGCGGCTGCATTTGCAGACGCGCTCTCTTGTTCTCTTGCTCTTTGTAAATCCATCTCTTTCAATTCTTCGTCCGTATACTCCGGCTCATACAAGTATGGTTCACTGGAAAAATGCAACTGCTCTTCCTCCTCATCAAAATAATCGGGCTCGCCAAACATTGCCATACTTTGAACAGGCTCCGTGTGCTCACTTTTACAGTTGCGAGGTTGCTAGTAAACAAACTATTAGAGCCGGTCGGATTGGGACATGCGGGTGATATCAATCCGCGGCTGTCAAGCTTTCAATGAGGAAGTACGAATTGCTGATGATGATCAAAGGAATACATGCTTGGTTTACTTCCTTAATCATTCTATCAACACAGATATGTACATCGATACCCTGGCATAATAACTGATTTGTTTGGGTGTTTGTTTTGTACTGGGTATGTCTATTTTAGTGGCTGGCTAGCTGCAGGACGTTCACTTTCGCTAGCTTAGCAACAGCCAACTCAGATTTTACAAAGACTGCATGAAATCGCAAAATAACTTTCTCTACACATATCCTACACGCTGGCTAACTAGAAAATCGGACCCTATGTCAAAAATCCCGGAGTATCACTTTAAGTAAAACTCATCCACGATAAAGCTACATAACCACAACCTGGCTCAAACTGCACCTGGTCCATCTGCAGCTCAGTGTGTGAGTGGTCTTATTGTGGTGTACTTGTACAAAGACCGGAGCTCTGCTGTGGTCAGCACCTTTCTGAAGCCTGCACAGAGACCATGTGTTCACACCATAACTATTTGTTTATGAAGGCAAAAGGCTGTGGTCGCTTCGGCGTCCAGCAAAAATAGAATCCAACTAAATGAATCAGGAACGCCACAGTACCTCTGCCACCGGACTGCACATGTGTGCTCTGAGCTCCTCTCAATCCTTACTTAATAATAATACAGCCACAAGACCGTAACTGCAACGTGTGCAGTCTGAGCCCAAGGTAATGCCATTCCTGTAGTTCAAAATGCCTCTATGTAGTATATGACCCAAACTGAACTGAAAGACTGCACCTGCAGGGGGAGTTCATGCAAAAACAGACAGACTAGGAAACAATGTATTTATATATAGACAGATTCAACTTGTGAATCATGAGTTTAATCTGTCTTTTACAGAGAACCCCCCCCCCCACAAAAAAAAAAAATCTTCAGCTAACTCACTCACTCCTCATTTCTGTTCTATGTCAATGCTGATCTTCTAAATCTAAATGATGAATTGTTGACTAAGACTCCATTGAGTGATTCATCAATTAAACGACTACAGAACTACAGCCCTCACACACAAAGCTTTGGCTGGCCAAACAAAAACATATATTCACCTGTGCCCTGCCCTGTGCCCTTTCTGCCAGCATGTGGTGGAGGTGCTGGGCCTGCTGTCAGATGAGGTGGAGACAGAAGATGCAGGACCAGGGGAGAACCTGAAGATCCGACTCAAAGGCATTGAGGAGGAGGAGATCCTGCCAGGCTTCATCCTGTGCACCCCAGACAACCTCTGCCACTCAGGACGCATCTTTGACGCACAGGTCAGACCCATGCACTGCTCTACACTTACACATGTAGCAGACCTTCATACCATAAAAATATACTGAAACATTTTTTATTTACAGGCTCAAAATGTTTGAACTTTTATTAATGTGAAGCGGTTCAGTGGTGTGAAGGATAAATAACAGTTACATAACACAATTGGATCTCTTGTGACATCCAGCTGTGTTATGTTTTAAGGAAATAAGTTCTATATCTAGTATGAGCAGATACTTCAGTCAAAATATCAGTATCGGAAATGAAAAAGCTGGATTGGTGCATCCCAATCTTGTAGTTTATACACCGCGTGTACTCTGCCTATTGTGAGGCGATGTGCAAAGTTTAGATTTAGCTACTGAACTACTTTGAAGGCCATTTTGATAACCAAGCATGTATCCATATGTGACTTGTATCTATTATTGTAACTATTATTTTGATTAATCTGGCAAATCCATAGATACAATTACTGCATTTAAGCCCTATATTACACTGTTGTAGACAGATGCTCATTATTTGCTTATATTAAATTCTGTTTGCAGTTAGCAGTTTCTTTTGAGAGAAATCTGGCTGCAGACCTCCAGCCCAATGACTCTCACGTGACTCGCGTAACTATGCGCGGGTCCTTAGAGTAAACAAACAGCAGCCATGCCAAAAGTGCTCCTAAGTTCACTGTTTCTTGGTTGTTGTTTTCAACGTAACAATACAAAAGTTGACAGTTTTACAGTAAAGATGAGACATGGACAAACATATAATATGCCTATGCTATTCATGCCTTTGGATATGAAGGCCTATGTTGACAGTTAAAATAGTTGTTTGCTCTACTGTCTGTGGGTTAATTAGCAGTTTAAAATGGTAGCTAGTTCCAGAACTGAAGAAGCAGCTTGGATGAGCTGCAAAACATATTCAACCAAATAAACTTTTGTCCATTTGACAAATTGAATTTCTCCTTTTGCCAGTAGCTAGTTCATTTCAAACTAGAAGTGAAATCTGTTAATGATTAAATGTCTTTCAAGTGCTTCACTCAAGTTGAAATGAGCTTTATCACCTTTATGACCTTTTAATAGACAATAAGCAGCAGCTGATAGGAAGTGTGAAGTGGTTTATAAAGTAAACTGAAAAATGGTGAGGGACATGTGGGTGGAGGTGCAGCCTCGAGGAGGTCTGCAGAGGTGGTGTCCTCTGGATGGAAGTTCACAACCAAACAGTTTTTTTATTTTTTTTATTGAGACTGTTTTTTGTGTGAAATACTCTTTATATACTCTAGTTCAGACATGTAACTGAGCACTAGTCTGTATGTTTCAGATCGTGATCATCGAGCACAAGTCCATCATCTGTGCAGGCTATAACGCAGTACTGCATGTGCACACGTGCATCGAGGAGGTGGAGATCACGGTGAGACTTTCAGCCACTGCACACTCTACAACTGTAACCTGCACTCTGAGCCAGGCTTTAAACTGCTGTGTGACATGGACTGGGGGGACAGGCGCCACATGTGGAAAAGCTCAACAGGAGTAAATGACATCAACCAGTCAGGCGCTCCTGGCTGGTTGATGTGAGGAAAAACATCAACCTGACTACAGCAGTTACTCTCTTCATGAGTCATGAAGCTTTAGAATACAGAACTAAACCCTCCACAGTGAAAGTGGTGAGCACAAAGTTATTTAGTCACTGGATTAGTGCTGTGAATGTCTGAATCTATAGAGATGGGGCATTCGCACTGGAGGAAGCTAACACTAGATCTGAACAGTCCAAAATGGTTAGCTACAAAGCTAAAGTGAATGGCATCATCATCATTGTATCATAGACTTGATCACACAGTGATCTTTTTGTGCCGCCAAATAATTTGTGACTCCCTTTTCCAGTGTTTCAGCAGGTTTGAAGCCTAAAAAATGGGGGTTTGAGGATATAGTCTATATATAGATATAGACAGATCGATCTATCTAAAGTATATATCTAGTCCTAAAACATGTGTGTACCCAGTTTGAGAGTTGAGCAGTTACTGTTGACTTCAGTTAAATGCATGTGGCTGTATGGCCCTGGCCCTTTTGAAATCAAATGAGGGGTGTGTGGGTGGGTGGGTGGTGTGCTTGTGTACAGTGTAGGTTTGATGCGCTGTGTCTCACAGGCGTTCCGCTGTCTGGTGGACAAAAAGACGGGAGAGAGGAGCCGCACGCGCCCACGCTTCGTCAAACAGGACCAGGTGTGCATCGCCCGACTGCGCGCAGCAGGAACCATCTGCCTGGAGACCTTCAAAGACTTCCCTCAAATGGGCCGCTTCACCCTGAGGGACGAAGGTAAGCTCTCATACACATGACTGGACTCGGGTCTGCTGGTGCCTTCTACCATGTGGGACATACTGTTAATAATGGTAATAATATTCATATTATAATAAGATTTATAATTGAGTTGCTAAATTGCTATAGTGAAGCGGGAATTTCCTCAAAGGTTTGTGTGAGTATACATCCATGGGCCACTGCGCCTATGATGGAGAGAGTAATGGTGAAGAAGAGTGTCTCTGATTGTAACCCTGCCCTGTTATCCCCCTCAGGAAAGACAATCGCCATCGGGAAGGTGTTGAAGCTGATCACAGAGCGGGACTGAACGCCTCAGGACCTCCTCATGTTCTCCTCATGGTTCTTCTGCTGCAGAGCCACAGGAGATTCTCCACAGCTCTGTCCTCTGAGACAGACATCAGACGAACTTAAGGAAAATCCAACCAGTTTTTACTAGACCAAGAACAAGACCACACAAGTCGGCTTTCTCATATTGAGAGCTCAGCTATGCCATTCACTCTAACACCTTACATTTCCATTTTCTTCCATTTCTTTTTGTCCATACATACATGCCACTGACCAATGGTAGCTGTATCTGCGGTCAGACGTGGACCAGAGTTTTGCTTGGAGGATGATTTGAGCGTAAATTGCAGATGAATGATTTGAATCCCTGAAACCAGAGTCTCCTTTGCTTTGACCTTTGGTTGTGTGGCGTTCAGCGTGTGCTCGAGCGTGTGCAAATGTTATTAAAGCCACAACTATGACAATAAACGTCTAACATTGGGAACCCAGCCTGTATTTCCTGTGTTAACCAGATGTTCTGCCTACAACCAGCAGGGGGTAGCACAGCATGTGGCACTTAGCGCTCAGTCTGGTTTATACACTTTAATGCCCATAATATGAATCTATCGTATTTAACCTTTGCTGCTTTACAATATCTGTAGGTCATAATCTGATTTGGTGCCCCCTCCTGGACGTGCTGCTCAAGTGTTTCTAATGCCTTAATTACTGAATGTTTAATAGCTGGCACCTATACGGTTTTTATTTTAATATTATTTAATGTGCCCCCCCTCCCTGTCCACACACCCTCTGCAGGAAACAATGAGGTTTATAAAGACCATAGCAGCGTTTCAAAGCCTAATCTCCTCAGATCTCAGAAGCTAAGCAGGGCCAGCCCTGGGTAGTACTGGGATGGGAGACCAAAAGAAAAGACTTGTGTCATTAGGCAAGACACTTCACCAACACTGCCTAATAATGTGTGTGAGAGACAGGCCACCTCGCTTCCATCAGTTTGCCTGAGGTCTGCTGTGTAGCTTGCCACCACTGAGTGTGGTGTGTAAACTGTAAAGCAAGTGTCTTGAAGGGCGCTATATCCTCCTGAGGCCCGGCCCATTCATTTGTGTCCTTTATAGAGGACGTAGAGTTAACCTATCTTTTAATTGTTTTGAGACTCTAGTTTGTGGCTGCACTATGATTAAAAAATAATCTAAAAAAAAAAAAATGTAAAAAAATAAATATATATATATATATACATACATACATACATATATATATATATATATATATATATATATATACATACATACATACATAAAAAAAATAAATATGTAAAATACTCAAATTAAATCTCACACCCCCCTGCACATCCCTTTGCCCCCGGTCACTGAAGCGTCACATGTGAAGCTCCGGGCACACGGTAGTCTCACACCATAGACTGTAGGACAGTAGTAAGACACACGCGGAGCCTCCGCGTGTGTCTTACTACTGTCCTCAACACATCTCAGTGTTGTGCGTAACGGCCCAGAGCCATGTCCACAGAGCGGCATTCCCCTGCAGGCTGTGCTCTGTCGCCACAGGAAGCGGGGACAGTAATAAATTGGTTGGCTCAGAGCAGAGGAGCCCGGGAACAGGATTCACACTACGGCCTCTGCCGCTGTGTTCCGGATCAGTGCGCGCAGGTACAGACACCTGATCTGGGCATTCAGGTGGACACTCCCCCCAGACACTGGCCCCTCCTCGAGAGCCTCACCTGCCATTGTGCGTTACTCTCACTTTGGCGGACAGGAGGCATAGAGCGCGTTATGGAGCCCGTGTACCGGGGTTTGGGTCGCTGCGCGTTTTGCTTTTGGCTCGCGGTGGTGTTTGATGTGCTAGGGCTGCTCGTGCTGCTGCTGGGGGTCTTTGTCAACGTGTTCTTCTATGACTTGCTCATCTACGCGGGCGCCATCATCATCTTTCTTAGCCTGGTGTGGTGGGTTTTCTGGTACTCGGGGAACATCGAAGTTCCACCAGCGGAGCTGGAGGACGATGTGGGGCTGTTGCCGAAAAAGCGCGGGGCGCTGGGGGCGCTGGGGGGCGCGGTGCGCCGCCTCTCCAGCCGCGTGTCATCGTTTCGGAGGAACAGCAGTGCGCACCGCTCCGGAGCACAGAGGGTGATACAGGTGAATGTTGGCATGGGAACAGTGACATCAGAACGTGTGTCCGCCACAGGGACCCTGCCCACATGACCCCACACAGGTGAGCGCACTGCGTTAGAACTTTACCAAAAGTGCATCTCCGATTTTCCGTGTATTAGACAAAGGACTGTAGACTATTGTCTGTCCACTTTAAACTGTAGTCACTTCCAGCCGGGAAGATTGAACCAAGAACGGTGAACTTGTTTGCTTTGAGCATGAGGCGTGGCGAGCTTACCTGTCAATCATTCATAGAACTATAGCAGTAGACTGGACACAGGCCTACCACAACCAGCCCCGCCATCGGCATTTCATTGACATGTTTGGAATATTGGAAATTGGAGTCTTGGTTGTCCTTGTTCACCCACTAACCAGAAAGTTGCTGGTTTAATGCTCACTGCTGCAGTGTACTTGGATGTGTCATCCTTGCGAAAGTGTGAATGGTTCTATAAAGTCCATGTCCTGACCCTATCTTCAGAGTGGAGTGAACGTTTCATTTGGAGAAGGGTCTGGAGTGCCAGGGTCTGCTGAAGGAGCACACTGATGTGAGTGTGCAGCGGCTGCTGTCAAATGTACAGAGTCTCCCATTTGGGTTACCAGTTTAATGTTGAGAATAAATGCAGTTGGTTTAAAGGAACCATATGACACAATTTTCTGACCTATGTTGTAATGCTGTTTTCTCAACAGACCCGCTTCGTCTAAAGAAACAGTTTAGTCAAGTTTCAGCACGTGCATCATATAGGTTAGAACGCCTGTCTCTGCCTGATACAGTTTTTAAAAGTGACTTTTTCGCTTGAGACTTTTACAGGCTATACTCTCCTACGCACAGACGGGGACTGGTTTGGACTCTGAGGATGACAGTGGGTTCTGCATGTTCGCTCCTTCATCACGCCTGTCTCTCTCTCTTCTTTCCATCATCTCTTGCTCCCTGTCAAACACCTTGGCCCCATTTTTATCATTTCTTGTTATACGTGAAGTGTTCCGTTACAGCTTCACTTTTACGCACAGCGGAACTTAATGTTGTAGAGCGTCATAAAAACAAACAATAAGTTTAATATTATTTATTAAAATGCAACAAAATGGTTTGTTTCCCCGAGGCACTGACTGAGAGTAATTAACTGAAAACACTATGTATGGCGGGCAAACCCAACCACAATACACGGCAAACTGGGTTTTAGACCCTGCAATACACCGCAATTCAACCAGTGCAAACGACAGGTCTCATACACAGTATAGTTAGCCGAAAGGCTCAGTTTTAACAGGGAAGTGATCACAAAATAAAACAAAGAAAAATAAGGATTTAGTTCGCCCTGTACAATCTAGTTCTACTTCAGGGCCACTAACTAGGACGGACCAACTCAAAAATAAAACTAACCAAACTAAATACAAAAGGACAGCAGGTAGCAACACTGTAAAAACAAACAAAAACACAATTACAAAAATACTGAAAACAAATTTTAAACATCTTTAATATAGTTAAAACCCCTAAAAGCATTAAAATTTGTACCTGTGCATCGTAAACCCCGCGCACACAGCTCACCAACCACGCCACGGGTCCTCAGGCTTCAAACCCGACAGTCCTACCATTAAAACAAACACCTTAAAGAAGAAGAAGAAGACTGACTTTATTCATCCCCGTAGGGAAATTATTTCTCTGCATTTGACCCATCCTTCAAACAGATTGCTACTACCACTGAATTAAAATCAACACAAAACATAAGTACATGTAAATCACAAAACACTCACCCAACAATGACTATTACCACACCTGGCGTGGATGAGCACAGCGTGAGCCCAGCAAACGCTCCGAGTCCCATGGAAACTGGCACCTCCCGCTGCACCGGCCTCTTGCCTTTTTAACCTCGTTTGACTAAGGTGCTGCAGCGCCCTCATGAAGTAGCACCTGTTACATTAAAGGGACAGTGTGTAAGATTTTTACCCGTTAATTACTGAAATTGAAGATACCCATTCAAAAATACATTGTTTTCCAAGCCTTTTCACTTCCATCATGAAATCAAAGTATTCTTTTGGACTTAGATATAGTCACATAAAAGGGGGATCTTCCCCATATAGAGGCAGCCATTTTGAATACGAGAGCCGCAGAAGGACATTTGGGCTCATCCTTCGCCGAGGCTCCTGCTAACAGCTGCTCAGCCGCGCTGCATATGGCTCCCCCCTTCCCCCCTCCCCTTCCCCTTCTCTCCTTCGCTCCTCTGCTCCCATATGCAGCCATGCTGCTGTATCACACATCGTAATGGATATAACACGTATTTTGGACTAAATTGTTTTACTGGATTTTATTCGCTGGATCCTTATGGACAGATTGAGACCAAGTTTATGGTGAAATACAGAGTTTGACCTGTGCAGAGCCTTCAAAGGTAAGCTAACAAACCTCGTTTTGTGCTTTTCTGTATAAAAGCCCCATGTGCTCGGGGAGTGATTGTTTTGCAGGGAAATGAATTGCATAGTCAAAAAGAGGAGACTGTAAGGTTTCATTTGATGTGTAGATTGTCATGAATCATGATCGGGATTGTGTGTTTTCATGCGAAAAGAAAAAAAAAAAGTGAACGGGGGACCGCGTTTTATGTATACAGCGGCGCGGGCACGCGCTACGGCGCGCCCGGGTGACCCTCGTGGTCTGCCATAGCCAAAAGAGGAAGTGGAATAGCTACTAACCACCTATGCGCCACGAATCCTACACACTGTCCCTTTAAGCTCCGCACATACTACCGCGCATCGGGACGCATTAACCAGCCTCCACACTCTGCACCAGCCTCCTCTCCTCTCCAGCCTCTGACCGGGAGAGGAGGGGTTTTCCGTGATGATGTTGTTCCATTGATCTGGCCTTCTCAGGCTCTGTCTACACGGCAACGTTGTGAAGTGAATCCGATAAAGTTTTTTATCGTTTCGGTCTTGCGTCCTGCGTCCACATGGCACCAGCGTTCTGGGTACCCCAAAACAATATTTTTTGGGAACGGGTTCCAAAGTGGAAAACTCTGGCAACGTTACCATTGCGGAGTCGTCTGGATGAGTAGAACGGATTTGTTTACGCCTACGTCACAACCACATGGCCAGAACAAATAGCAGCCTCGCGCAACATTCATTCGTAACAAGACAGCGACCATGGCGGACACCAGAGTAGCAGTAGTAGCAGTGCTGCAGTCACTGCTAAGTTTACTTGTGTTATTGAAAGAAAATGTATAAAATGTATATGTATATAAATGCAGTTATACCAACTAGGCAAGCAGCAGAGATTCTTTTAAACCCACCATGGCGTGTTACTAGACGTGCCAAAAGAAGGAGATTTTGGGTGAGACCTGGAAGAACGAGTAGCTGGTGGGACAACTTTGTGAATGGCGTTGTCGTGGATGCAGAATGGAGAGAGAACTTTCAGATGATAATAATTATGACTCACCCCGTGTTGCAGTGTTTTCAAATAATTCGCGTATCCCCACGTGTATGCGTGTATTGCGTGTTTTGGAGCTAAATCGCACTCTGTACACAAGCTCAGGAGAAACGGACGTGTCGCAAACCTGTCCCGAAGGTCTCCCGAACGTGTCATGTGTCCAAGTAGAAGTTAAAATTTTCATGTTCTTTAGTGTCCTCCAGTGCCGCTTACATATGCACAAGCTCCTCACAGCTGATCGGTGAACAGGGAAAACCTCCTTGGTGCTCCTCGCAACGGGATTGGTGAGCGCACGAGCGTAGGAAAATACACGCCCGTTTTCAGCAAGCGTCTCAAATGGTTCCACCCTGTGATGTCATGTGGTAATAGAGGATGCACTGTGTTTTAAACTCCATACACCTTCACTGGAATCATTTAGATAATTTCAGCCTTGTAGTTGCTATTTTCTACTGAACAAAAAGTATACCCTAGCTCAGGGGTGGGCAATTACTTTTTCCATGGGGCCACATAAGAAACAGAAAATATTGTGGCAGGCCAGGCCAAAATGCTTAACTTAACTGCATAATATTAATTGTATTCCTTTATAAACAGCAGTAAATAGCATTGTTTTGACAAAGAGCAATAAGCAATTATAATAATTGCTATGTAATAATAAATAATAAGCAATGAAAAAAGTGAAGTTGCCTTACACAAAAATGTAAAATAAAAGCAATACATCTTTAATTCATGCATGAGGTAAAATGATAAAATATGTTTATTTTGTAATTCTAAATCGGCCCAACGCACCCACCACTGTCATTCTAGGCAATATAGGTGAAGTGTTTTGCCTAAGCACTGTTGTGGATTTTTTAAGCAACAACCCCTGTGTCCACAGTTCGGAGCGTGGTTTGAAGGGGCCTCAGGCTGCAGTCAAGGCGGTGCACACTTGCTCAGCCCTGAGTGCAGTCCGCAGACCGCATGGCCGTCTGCGAAATGCGACAGGTCTGGAGTGCGGTGAAGCATGCTTTTTCACGCGCTTGGTCCACGCCTAGGGTGACCATTCGTCCGGATTTCGTCCGGACAGTCCGGTTTTAGAGCTGTCTGTCCGGCCGTCTGTCACGTGTCCTCCTTTTTTACATTTTGTCCTCCTTTCGGACCCTCGTCGGCCACCGTTGCATAAATCGTCATAAATCCCCACCCATTATTTACACTTGCTACTCTGCGATGTTGTGTCGTATGCAAACATTCGCGATGCGTGAAGAATCCCTCAGTCGTCCAGGTAGAATCCATGATAAAAGGAGAAATTCAATTTGTCAACTGGACAAAGTTTGTTTGGTCGAAAACGTTTCGCCGCTCATCCGAGAGGCTTCATCAGTTCTGGTTTGAGAGCTGGTTAGACACTGCTTATATCCAGCTGCAGGGAGGAGCTCACTACCCTGAATTCTTCTGAAACTATCTTTGTTTTGTCCTTTGGGGGGACAAGTTTTTTTTTTTTTTTTCAGACAATATGAAATCCCTGTTTATTTCAAACCCACAAACACTTTAAGACAAAAACACGTACTCCCAAAGGACAGAACACCGAGTCACAAACAAAGCAATGTGGTCTACTCCACTCAGTGTAGTGAAGACTGCAGTGAGCGCTACATTGGAGAAACAAAACAGCCACTTCACAAGAGGATGTACCAACACAGGCGGGCTTGCCAGAGTGGACCGTCATCTGCCGTACATCTTCACCTAGAAGCCACGGGCCATTCTTTTGAGGACAGTGAGGTTCAGATCTTAGCCAGGGAAAAGAACTGGTTTGAGAGGGGAGTTAAAGAGGCTATTTTTGTCAAAAAAGAGAATCCTTCTTTAAACAGAAATGGGGGAGTCAGACATAACTTGTCTCCCATTTATAATTCCATTCTCAAACCAAAGTCAAAACAAAAGAAACAATAGGGCAGCCAGGACAGAGCCAGAGGTGTGGGGACAGTCATTAGGGTTGAATGGGTATGCTAAACTAGACGCCAGAGAAATTCGAAAAACAAAAGAGAGAATCGCAAAACAAATTAGTTGAGATAGTTTCAGAAGAATTCAGGGTAGTGAGCTCCTCCCTGCAGCTGGATATAAGCAGTGTCTAACCAGCACTCGAACCAGAACTGACGAAGCCTCTCGGATGAGCGGCGAAACGTTTTCGACCAAACAAACTTTGTCCAGTTGACAAACTGAATTTCTCCTTTAATCAAACATTTGCGATGCTCGCGCAGCTGATACAGCCCCTGCAGCCCCTGATTGTCTGGAAGCTGCTGTCACTCAAAAGCTCCGCTCATGCTTGATATTTTTTGTTGGAGAAGTTTGTGTGGACAAGCAAATACCAGTAGGCTAAATGACAGAGACCTACAACTTTTTTCAGTTTTTCACGCTTTTTTGCTTTTTGGCGCCATATGATGGCATGGCAAAGACTGTGTTTTTTCAGTGAATTGGTGATGATATTGTTTTTTGTTCATATCATCTTGACCATAATTTGCCACATTTTTGTTTTTATGTTTGTTTATGTTTATTTGAGCAACTTGCAGGTTCCATTTAAGCAAAATTTCACAAATACAAACTCAAAATACAAACAAATACAAACTTATGTCACATGTCTCTGCAGTTCCTTTTGCTCAAAATGGAGCAGGTGGAAGTATAAACTTATTTACTCCTGCTCCATATTCTCACACATTCCATATTGACAGCTATTATAATATATATAATATAATACAATACAATTAGTACAATATGATGTAATATAATACAATACAATATAATCTATAATACAATATACATTTCTCATCATTGTCCTGTACAACTCTACATACTATATAGATATACAGTATATATCTATACAATACTACTTTGCTTTTACCAATAAATTGAACAGAAAACACTATACATATTTTATATATATATATATATATATATATATATATATATATACACACACATACATACACATACATATACATACACATATACACACATACACACATATATACATACACATATACACACACACACACACATACTGTATATACATATGTACATACACACATGCATACACATATACATACATACATACACATATATACATACATACATACATACATACGCACATACATACAGTATATCCCCTAAACTCATCCCATGTCTAAATAATTATCAAGTATAATGTTTTTGATCAGATGTTTAAAACAGTATTTATTTGGGCAACTCTTAACTTCATCATTCAAATTATTCCACAAATCCACTCCACATCTTGTGATGCACATTTTTTTGCATGTTGTACGGAAAAATAATTTCTTAAAATTTAATTAATTTCTTAAGTTATAATTTCCTTCTCTGTTGCTAAATAATATTTGAATATTTCCTGGTAGTTGTTTATACCAGGCTTGATACATAATTTGTAAGGTTTTAAATTTAACCAGATCTTCAAACTTTAAAATTTTGGATTTGTAAAACAACATGTTTGTATGTTCTCTATGTTCTACCCCATGTAGAATTCTCACAGCCTTTTTTGTATTTTGAATAATGAATCAGTGTTGGCTCTATATGTGTTTCCCCACACTTGTGCTCCATAGCTCAAGTAGGGAACAATCAACGTGCTGTATAAGATATGGAGGGATTGAGGGTCCAAAAATAATCTTGCTTTTCCGATCACTGAAACATTTCTGGCCACCTTTGATTTGATGTTTGAGATGTGGGATTTCCAATTTAATTTATGATCAAGTGTCACTCCAAGAAATTAGAATTCATCAACTCTTTCTATTTCAACATTATCAATCAACACTTGTATCTTTGATTTAACTTCTCTATTTCCAAATACAATAAATTTAGTTTTTGTGACATTTAATGAAACTCTATTTATATTGAACCATGTTTTTATTTTGCTCATTTCAGCTGTAACTTGATACGCGAGTTGTTGTAAATTGTCTCCTGAGCAGGTTATTGTTGTGTCATCAGCAAATAATACAAATTTTAATTGATCAGATATTAAACACAAATCATTTATGCAAAGCAAAAATAATTTTGGACCCAATATGGAACCCTGAGGAACTCCGCTTAATATTGTTTGGTGTATTGATTTATGATTCCCAAGCTGAACATACTGGCACCGATCAGATAAATAAGAAGTTAACCATTTTAATGCAGGACCCCTGAAACCATATTTACCCATTTTTTCAATTAATATATTGTGGTCGATGGTATCAAAGGCTTTTTTTAAATCAATAAATATCCCTATTGTGTATTTTTTCCTGTCAATGTTGTCTGTTATATTTTCAATGAGATCTATAAGAGCATGTTCAGTTGATCTATTCTTTCTAAAACCATACTGGTTTTCGCTTAAGATTTTAAATTTATCTAAAAAAGAATCCATTTGTTTGACAAAAAGTTTTTCTAAAATTTTGGAAAATTGTGGTAGAATTGAAATGGGCCTATAGTTAGAAAAGATATGCTTGTCTCCGGTTTTGTAAATTGGGATAACTTTTGCAATTTTCATCTGTCTTGGAAACTGTCCAGAGGTAAGTGATAAGTTAAATATGTAGGATAGAGGAAGTGAAATTTCATTAATTACTTTTTTAATAATGGACATGTTCAGACCATCACAATCTAATGATTTTTTTGTTTTAAAACTTTTAACAATATCAACAATTTCTTTTTCATTGGTTTCTCTAAGAAACAAGGACTTAGGGTTTCCAAAATCAACAGTTTTTTGTGGTTTGACAAGATTAGTACTAATACATGCTGCCAATTCTGATCCTATATTTATAAAAAACTTGTTCAATTCATTTACTATTTCATTAATATTTTTTATTTCTTTGCCATCATTTTTGAAATATTTAGGTAAACAGTTGTTTTTGGATCCCTTTTTAAGAACAGAATTCAGAACATTCCATAGCCCCTTTGTGTTATTTCTGTTTTCCTCCAATACTGTATAGTATTGTTTAGTATTGTTATAGTATTGTTTTTTACAACTCCTAATAATATTTGTACGTTTATTTTTGTATGTTTTATAATTACCTTCTGATTCATTAGTTCTTTTACACATATATGTTTTATACAGCAAATTTTTCTTCTTACAAGCTTTACATTTGACCCTGGGGCTCTGTAGATACAACTTACTAGGATGTTTTTTGTGTGCTCTAATTGAATTTCAAAAGACAGACACTCCATAACGTTATCCAAAGCAAAAGTCATATTTTCAACAACACGTCCATGCAGTTTATCATTTACATACAACGCCACACCACCTCCATTCTTACATGTTCTGTCTTGTCTGTACATCTCATATCCGTCAATGTGGTAATTGTCCAGTTTATCCTCATTTAACCAAGTTTCAGTTATTGCAATGACATCAAATGTCACGTTGATTTGGTGTAAGAGATCTTTGATATTTTCAAGGTTTGCATTTAGGCTTCTTCCATTTAAATGAATTATTAATTAATATCTATATTATTAATATCTCTTCATCGGTCTTGATTAAAGCTGATAACTGATGTTCTAGATAATATTTACAGTCATTGTTTAGGTTATTGTAAAAGTTCAGATCTGGGTCAATGTCATGTGTTAGATCATTCATGCAAATGTCTTCATCATGTAGTAGTTCATTTCTCATGTCTGTGTCATACATTTCCAAATTAGCATTAATGTTGAATGAAGTGTCACTAGTCCTAGTCCTAGTTGTAGGGTTGTAGGTTGTTTTTGTTTTTTTTGTAATAGTCTATAATCCCAAAGGTGTGTTTGAATGTTCCCTGATGAGTAGAAGTCAGTTGTATTTATCCAGTTCATGTTGCTCCTTGATCCATATGACTTTAGCTTCCTCTGGTGTTCCTAGAAGTTTGATGAACACTCTGCAGTGTGAAGACCATGTTGATTGGATCTTTCCTTGTTTCCTTAGTAATCGGGCTCTTCTTGCGATTTCTGATTTTTTTTTTGGTTAAATGCTCGTTTATGTAAACATTTGAGCCCTTTAGTTTCCTTCCTTGTTTTAAAATAGCATTCTTCTGTTTTCTGCTGACAAACCTCATTATTACAGTTGCAGGTTTGAGTTTGTCTTTTCGAGACAGCACATGGCATGCCTCAATATCCTCACTTGAGACTGAAATTCCTTTACAATCCAAAAAATTCAAAACCTGCTGCTCTACCGACTCCAGGTCAGGCTCCGTTAGCGCCCCATCAGAGGCCACGGCTCGCGCGTAGTTCCGCGGCTTTATGTTGATAGGTTTTGATAGGTGTTCCATATTAATATATGTTGACTTCATACATTATTCATAACAAAAAAACAAGGTGTCCTCACTTTAGGGCCTTTGTCCTCCTTTTTGGACACAAATGTCCTCCTTTCCTGTTTCATGCCGGTGGTGAGCCTATCCACGCCCCGATTTCCATGGAAACGACTGCGGTCTTTGGACCGCGTGTTAAGTGCGCATGGGACAAAAAAGAAATGACGCACATGCCCTTCAAACCACGCTCCGAATTGTGCACTCTGGGAATTGGGACACGGCTTCTAATGGCAAAGAAACATGTCTGCGGCGCCATTTGCCCACAGCAAAAGACCGCGCGAAACAGTTCCCCTCCTAGTAGTAATTTATTTTCGATGTTGGTAAGGTTGTTTTAGGACCATATCTGTGATCTCTGTGTCTCTGTATTATTCTTTGTCAGTAATAACTCAGTATTCAAAATATTATTCAATTTTAATTGCAAAAAAGGAAAATCACAACTATTTATCGCAACTTTCACTTCCTCCCGCAACAAAATCGTAACAAAAGCCTTAAAAGTGCTGCAACTTTCATCGCAACTTTTTCGAAAAGTTCACGCAAATTCAGGCATTTTAGCCCGCAACAATCACAAAAAATGCCAGCGAAATCCTGGGGTCTGAAAGATGTGACCATTTACCTATACTGTGAATGAGACAGATTTGAATGTGTCCTCTCTCTGCAGGTTAAGACATTGGCAGCACAGGTTCAGCTGACTAGCTTGCAGACTGAATCTTTAAAATCATGTGAACTAGTTCTCATATTCACCAAGAACAATGTTTGTCCTTTTGATTGCTTATTTTATTTTTTCCTGTTCTATACTAGTCTGATGGGGTTGTCTCTAACCACAGCCTGATGTGTGACTGTCATTCCAGAGTCCTGCCCTGGTCCTCAATCCTGCCCTGGTCCTCAGTCCTGCCCTGGTCCTCAGTCCTGCCCTGGTCCTCAGTCCTGCCCTGGACCTCAGTCCTGCCCTGGACCTCAGTCCTGCCCTGGACCTCAGTCCTGCCCTGGACCTCAGTCCTGCCCTGGACCTCAGTCCTGCCCTGGACCTCAGTCCTGCCCTGGACCTCAGTCCTGCCCTGGTCCTCAGTCCTGCCCTGGACCTCAATCCTGCCCTGGCCCTGAGTCCTGCCCTTGGGTCCCCCCCTCAGTGTCCGGACTGTTTGCCTTTTGTACTGTGTTGACATGTTTATTTTTGTAATTAAGTGCAACCCAATTGTTCAATTTAATGCATTTACTCAAATTATACTTGAGTATATAGTAAACCATACTTTTACTCTTGCTTGAGTAATATATTGAACAGTGTAACAGTACTATTGGGATGTAACATCTGATGTATAATTTGAAGTTAATCTAATTTGAAGAAACTTAAATAATGCGCATTATCTGGTATTGTCAAAGGACAGACACAAAAATGAGACAAAGTAAATCATATCTGAAGAAGCGCTGCAAGAAACTCAAATGTTCAAATCATTTCATATTGTCACAAAGCTTTTGTCACCTGTAGAGCCCCAACCTAAGAGTACCGTTACTCCAATCAAAATTAATACTCAAGAAGGTGTAAAAGTATGCTGCTAGAAAAGTAAATGTAACGGTAACCACCACTGCTCATGTTATTGATTGTAGCTGGGAGCAAGTGTGGCCTACATTCATCCTAGGCAGGGTGACAGGGGTAGTGTGACAGGTGCAGCTCCACACCCTCTGTCTGATGGAAATGGACTTTGGACCTGCATTATCAAAGCCACTCCCATAGATCACAGTGAGCTTACTGCAGTTATGGTTATGAGCTGCACCTTCTGCTTCTGGCCCACACACTGTTTACTCAGAAAATACTCTATGACATCATTCAATAATTTTTAACTGAGGTGGTAGTATTTTCAAGGAAGTGCTTTAGCAGTAGCCGATTTGTATTTCTCTGAGTAGGTTCTTCAGCTTTTCTAATTTTTTGTGGTCTGTCTTTTAAAAATAGATTGTTTTTCTCCTTCCTAATGCATTACATCCAAATTTTAAATGAGATGTTGCATTCAGTTACTCTTTCTTGAATACGAGTTTCCCAAACGTCTAATTGAATACTACTTTGTACTTTTGTACATTTTTGTGCTACTTTACCTACCCACGTCTAGGAACAACAGTGATCCTAGATATTTGACAGTGATTCATTCACTCTTCTCTAGCAATAATTATATTGTATATGCACAATTTGTACACTGCAGCACACTGGAAGTAGGGAGCACTCACATAATGGATGAAGCCCATGGGATATTCATGACTATCAAGTACAGATTAGAATCACTTGGCCTATGATCAGGTTCATCATGTGTGAATACTTCTTATCCAACTCTGGATAGAGAGACTACCTGTCCTTTCCTGAGAGTAGAACGTCACCATATTTGACAAATTAAACATTGACATACCACCGCTGTGAAGAGGTCTGTTCATAAAAAAATACATTTCTGATTTATTTATTTTTTAATCTAAAACATTTGTATTAATACATTAACACAAAAAGAAAGTGCTGCGTTCTGAAGCCACACACTGTCCACCAGAAGGAGAAAGAGCACCCTCTGCTGCAGTCAGGCACACTTTACAAATCCCTCAATCCTCTCAATTTGCAGTGTGCACATTTCGGAGTGTGGTTTTAAGGGTTCTCCGGACTGTGCAAGTGCAGTCCGCATGGGTGTCAGCGAAATGGGACAGGTCTCGCAACTACCAGATGCAGCTGACAACTCCATTTTCTCCCATAGAAGTAGCGCGCAGTGCATGGTGGGATATATGACTGCGCGAAGTGTGCATGGATGCACAATTGGTCCATGCCCCGATTTCCATGGAAATGACCGTGGCTTTCAGACCGCGCTTGAATTGCGTGAGAAATGCCGTGTGAGCGTGTGAACACGTCGAATTGCGTGTTGAGAGCCCTGTTTGTCTAAAGAGCAAACTTAAACTACAAAGCAACTAATGAGAGTTATATAAATGAAGTTATTACCTGATGGTTCTCAGTTTGTTTTATCATCACCGCACTTTGACAGTGCGCGCTGAGAGGGGCGGGGAGGAGGGACCGGGGCGGGGGGGGAGCGGGACATTTTTAACGGATTAATGTAAGAGTCTGGTTAATGCACCGGGCCCGCGTCTCACCGCGGCTCACTCACCGTGGCTCACCATGGGCAGTTCGGCTCTGGGCCGCGCGTATTCCGCGCGTAAGCCGTCGGGAGGGACACGTTACGCACAGACGGAGACACTGGGACCGGAGTCGGTGCGTCTCAGAGGAGACGTGGCACCGGGACTGAGGCTCAGGACGTGCGTCGGGAGCAGACGTGCCGTCCCCCCCTCCCCCTGTTCTCCCCTGCTCGGGGGAGCAGGGGGACGGGGGGGACGGCGCTGAAAACGCGCGGAGCCTGCATAAACTAAGCCACACAGACCGATTTTCTGGGCACAAAAAAAAACAAAAAAACCCCCCACAAAAATCAGCGTGAGAAATGCCATGTGTGGCGTGTGAGCGTGTGAACACGTCGAATTGCGTGTGTCACACTCTCAGTGCGTGAGCCTTGAGAGCCCTGCATATATCAATGTGGAAGTGTGTTCTGATGGTGTAATTTTACCTATCAGAACTTCCTACCTGCACTTACTAATGTGGAAGCATGTTCTAATGGGGTAATTTTACCTATCAGAACTTCCTACCAATGTTCCCCCTAATTTTTAATGTGTCTGAGCAAACACACTTTCCTTGGACCCCTGTGAGCGACATCCGACCTGCACACTGTGGCCACACCAGTATCACACCTGAGATCATCACAAGTTACAGCTTATTCATCAAACTACTGCAGTTATTTGCGTTAGATTACTTTTAATTTAACTGATTTTTTTTGGTCCACTTAGAATGACAAAGAGAAAAATCTGTTCATGAGCTTTGTATATGTTGCATGTCAGTGAAACATTAAACAGTACAATATTTTGAAAAATAACCTCAAATAATTAAAATAACTTAAAAAAAAACAAAAACTGTGGGCTACGGCCCATAAATGAGCAGTGTATAAACAGGGCTCTCAAGTCTCACGCATTGAGAGTGTGACACACACACGCTCACGCTGATTTTTTATTTTTTATGCCCAGAAAATCGGTCTGTGTGGCTCAGTTTATGCAGGCACCGCGGGTTCTCTCCCCCTCCTCCCCGTCCCGCTCCCCGGAAAAAAATCAGCCAATCAGAAAATAGATGTTCTGTTGTTGGGCAGACTGTAGAGTGTACTTCCAGCTGCTAAGCGCACACTGCGGTGATGATAAAACAAACTGAGAACCATCAGGTAATAACTTCATTTATATAACTCTCATTAGTTGCTTTGTAGTTTAAGTTTGCTCTTTAGACAAACATTTACAGCAGGGCTCTCAAGTAGGGTGACCATTCGTCCGGATTTCGTCCGGACAGTCCGGTTTTAGAGCTGTCTGTCCGGCCGTCTGTCACGTGTCCTCCTTTTTTACATTTTGTCCTCCTTTCGGACCCTCATCGGCCACCCTTGCATAAATCGTCATAAATCCCCACCCATTATTTACACTTGCTACTCTGCGATGTTGTGTCGTATGCAAACATTCTGATCCAGCCCGTCAGCCCCTCGTATTGTCCGCTCTCTATCTGCGCTATCAGCCACTCTTTGAGGTGCAACTTGGCTCCTTCTTCCATCTTCATCGCCTTATTACTGTCCCTTAAAGGGATATGCCACCCCCAGGTCAAATTTTGGCATCTCCCCACAGTCCAGAGACTAAAATAAGTGGTGGAAAGCGTTTTCCTGCTCACCCAGCCATTGTCCGAGTCTGTCGCCACTGACCGCCGCGGTATCTGCAGCTCCTCCGCCTTAGACTGGAGTCTAACGTCGCCAGAGAAAGATTTCGGCCAAAAGGAATTAATTTGCTTGATGCATTTCCCAATTACTTTCTGTGTAGTGCGCATTCATATCGAGTGCAAATAAATGTGCAAATCAACACGGAGAGCTTGCCTTGGTAATTTTGGGTGGGAACTATTTTCCAGTGCGGAAGAAGACAGCCGAATCACGCAGCACGCTGCCAGGGGAATCCCAGTTACGCACCGGGAAGGGAGTTCCCCTGTTGCACAACGTGGTGCGTGCACATGGTAGGATTGGATCAGGATTGGGTTGGTTTTTTCACACTTGCTCGGCGGGTGGTCTGTCGTCCAATCCAAGTGCATCAGATTCAGGTCAGTGACCTGGCACGCTCCGCAACGCTATGTGGCGCTGTAGTCCAACTACTTACGGGTGATGGCTACTCCATAAAAACAAAACAACACAGATATCTGGCAGTATACTGCAATGGCTTTTCGAGGAGTTTGACAGAGCAGCAGTGGCGTACTTGTGCATTCTGCAGTTAGGTTGTTCGTATGAACGACAAAACAGCATTTTTGGTTTCTTTAATACGACACGAACTATGTTGTCGGCGTTTTATATTACAAGCAATCGAGGACAACGAAAATTACGATTGGGAGCTATACCGCACATGTTTTAATCATATTCTGCCTTGTTGTTTTTTGTTGCGTGCATCTTTTGTGCCACAAATAAAGGCATTAAATTTGTAGCTATGGGTTTATCGTTCATTTATGTAAGGTCTGGGGAAAATTACACAACCACACTTTCATTTTGTATGTCTTTGTAATGCTTAGCTTATATTCTGTTGTCTCTTCCACTCTGTTTTGTCCTGTCTGAGTGAAAAATTTCCACACTGATTTTAATATTTACGTTTTTAATATTTAAGTTATACAACAGTTTAAAAAAAAAACACTCTCTTCTGATACTAAGTTACCGCATACTCTTATTCCTTTATCGGGCTTTGAGCAAACAACGCGTTTCGATTCTACGTTATGTTCATAGTCCAGAAATGGTGGAAGATGGGACTTGTTGGTGCCGTGAAGAACGCTGTCGTAATGCGGGCAAGTTGTACGGTCTTGACCGCTCTCCCGTTGTTCTTTCTTGCCGTGGCATACGCCGCCCTGGCGTTTTTCCACTTGATTTTGATTTGCTCCGGGGTCCGAGCAAACCCAGCCTCGGTCCTCGGTCGGTTTGGAGTTTCCCATGTGCACGCAGTCATTAAATAATTCCAGAAAAGACGAAATTTACCGCACACGCATACACACACTTTATTGTGCTAAGAGCAAACAACGCGTTTCGCCAGGTAAAATCGAAACGCGTTGTTCGCGCTAAGCCCAATAAAGGAATAAGTAAAGTCAAGCGAGTGTGCGGTAAACTCCTTTTCTGGAATTGCCCTGTGCGTTACGTTCATAGTCCAGATATGGTGGAAGATGGGGCTTGTTGGTGCCGTGAAGGACCGCTGTCCTGAGTCATCGTAATGAGCTCTCCTGGTGTTCTTCTTGGCTGTGGCGTGCGCTGCCCTGGGGTTTTTCCTTTTGATTTGCTCAGGCGTCCGAACAAAACCTGCCTGCTCCATCTTCAACGCTATCTTCTGATAAAGACTAGCGTTTCTTGTGCGCCGTCCGTCCATAAAGTTTTAAATGTTTATCTCTCGCACCTGGTGCAGCATGAACCCAGTTTCTTAGTCTGTCCAGTAGTGCGTGCTTGTTGATTTCTTCACAGCCATGTTTTCGTCTGAAACAACAATTGGTACTTGGTACTGAGAGGCACCCCCTACCACTCTTACAACTTCCGGGTGAAATTCCTGAAATTCCTGGCGCCCATGCGCAGTATGCTAATCCAATACGAAATTGTTCACATGACGACGCCAAGTGGTTTGCTATCGGCCTAGGCCAAACCAATCCCAATCCAAGCCAATCCCTGTGCACATGCAGCCGTTACGACCCCAATCACTTTGCAATCGGTTTGGAGTTTCCCATGTGCACGCAGTCACATGGGACACACAGACTGCGTGCACATGGGAAACTCCAAACCGATTGGTTTGGTTTTTTCACACTTGCTCGGCGGGTGGTCTGTCGTCCAATCCGTGTGCACATGCATGTCACGCAATCAGATTCAGGTCAGTGACCTGACCGCCCCCGCAACGCTATGTGACGCTGTAGTCCAACTACTTCCGGGTGATGGCTACTCAAATAAAAAAACAACACAGCTATCTGGCAGTATACTGCGATGGCTCTTCGAGGAGTTTGACAGAGCGGCAGTAGTGTACTTGTGCATTCTGCAGAGTTGGGTTGTTCGTATGAACAACAAAACTGCGTTTTTGGTTTCTTTAATACGACACGAACTGTGTCATCGGCGTTTGATATTACAAGCAATCGAGGACAACGAAAACTACGAGGATCGGGAGCTATACCGCACATGTTTTAATCATGTTCTGCCTTGTTTTTTGTTGCGTGCATCTTTTGTGCCACAAATAAAGGCATAACATTTGTAGCTATGGGTTTATCGTTCATTTATGTAAGGTCTGGGGAAAATTACACAACCACACTTTCATTTTGTATGTCTTTGTAATGCTTAGCTTATATTCTGTTGTCTCTTCCACTCTCTGTTTTGTCCTGTCTGAGTGAACAACTTAAGTAAATTTCCACTGATTTTAATATTTACGTTTTTAATATTTAAGTTATACAACAATTAAAAAAAAAAAACACTCTTCTGATACTATGAGGCCACAATACATAACTCAAAATGTTTGTAAAAGTACCCTGGGTGTTATTTCAAAAGCTTAAAACTCCGTGCAAAGCTTCCAGGTGCTGGTAACAACAGGAACATTGAATAATCCCAGAAAAAGACGAAAGTTTCCGCATACTCTTATTCCTTTATCAGGTTTTGAGCAAACAACGCGTTTCGATTCTACGTTATGTTCATAGTCCCGAAATGGTGGAAGATGGGACTTGTTGGTTCCGTGAAGAACGCTGTCGTAATGCGGGGAAGCTATACGGTCTTGACCGCTCTCCCGTTGTTCTTTCTTGCCGTGGCACACGCCGCCCTGGCGTTTTTCCACTTGATTTTGATTTGCTCCGGGGTCCGAGCAAACCCTGCCTCGGTCCTCGGTCGGTTTGGAGTTTCCCATGTGCACGCAGTCATTAAATAATTCCAGAAAAGACGAAATTTACCGCACACGCACACACACACTTTATTGTGCTAAGAGCAAACAACGCGTTTCGATTTTACCTGGTGAAACGCGTTGTTCGCGCTAAGCCAAATAAAGGAATAAGTAAAGTCAAGCGAGTGTGCGGTAAACTCCTTTTCTGGAATTGCCCTGTGCGTTACGTTCATAGTCCAGATATGGTGGAAGATGGGGCTTGTTGGTGCCGTGCAGGACCGCTGTCCTGAGCCATCGTAATGCGCTCTCCCTGTGTTCTTCTTGGCTGTGGCGTGCGCTGCCCTGGGGTTTTTCCATTTGATTTTGATTTGCTCAGGCGTCCGAACAAAACATGCCTGCTCCATCTTCAACGCTATCTTCTGATAAAGACTAGCGTTTCTTGTGCGCCGTCCGTCCATAAAGTTTTAAATGTTTATCTCTCGCACCTGGTGCAGCATGAACCCAGTTTCTTAGTCTGTCCAGTAGTGCGTGCTTGTTGATTTCTTCACAGCCATGTTTTCTTCTGAAACAACAATTGGTACTTGGTACTGACTTGGTACTACCACTCTTACAACTTCCGGGTGACATTCCTGAAATTCTGGCGCGCCCATGCGCAGTATGTTAATCCAATCCAAAATCGTTCACATGACGACTCCAAGTGGTTTGCAAACGGCCCAGGCCAGCGGTTTCTGGGGGATGGGGCAGACCAATCCCAATCCAAACCAATCCCTGTGCACATGGGGCCATTACGACCCCAATCAGTTTGCAAATGGTTTGGAGTTTACCATGTGCACGCAGTCACAGCCTCACAGGGTCGACCCACATGATCTTCACACCTTTTGAGACTCACAATACACAAAGCAGAGCCAGCAGACCCTGTCCCTTTGTCCCTCGCAGACAGCCAAGTCTCTACATTAACGACCCATTACATTCCGCCTTGAGGCAGAGACCATGGATTACTCAGGACACCAGTACACTTAGGACAATAAACCTGATTGTAATCAAATTGTAAATTCTATAAATCAATATTCACCTCTATACTGTGTATTTAGATAAAAACGGGTGACTTACCCTTGATAGCATGCCAGGGATCAAACTCATGTCGGATATTGTTCTCTCAACAGCTTCTGGACAGAAGGTGAACGGTCAGTGGTCATCACGGCCACATCCACCCCACGATGCACCTGAGGCCCTGTTCACACGACGTTTTTTGGTGGAAACAGAATGAAATGAAAACAAATACAAACTTCTTTTGTATTTGTTTTGGCCTTTCATCCACACGGGGCAGGCGTTTTTGGTGGGTAAAAACGGTGTTTTTTGAAAACGGGTTCCAGAGTGGAGAAATCTGAGAACGCCGGGGGTCGCGTTGTCGTGTGGGCGGGCAAAACACGACTTTTGGGGAGCAGAGCCTTCAGCCGCTCTGCTCCTCAGCTCTGGAACTCTCTCCCTCCTGACCACCGTAATATAGACTTTCTCCCTCTCTTTAAATCCAGACTCAAAACCCACCTGTTCAGACTGTCCTACCGCTCACAGCCAATCACTCCACTCTGATTTTGTTTTTTATGTTTTATTGCATTGTTTGTTTGTGTCCTTGGGTGTTCTGAAAGGCGCTTTTAAATAAAGGCTGTAAGACTATTGCTCTTCAACTCGGCCCAAAATAATAATAATAATAATTATTGTTGTTGTTGTTTTGTTGTTATTATTATTATTATTATTATTTGATTGTTTGATTGATTTGCTATGTAATTAAAAAAATAATAAACAATTCAACGGGAACGGAGCTGAGCCGCCGGAGACGTTCTCCGTACCATCACGTCACTTCCGTAAACACTTGTCTTTTCCGGGGTCGCTCCCATGTGTTTGCTGCGCGGCTCTGCTCCTGATCCACGGTTCTTCTCTGTGTCTAACTGGTCTGTACTGTCTCTGCTCGGGCTGAGGACTTCACAGGGGTCCCACGCAGCCGATGTCCAGGCGGGGAACGGTGGATATGTCTCCCACTGGCCCCTGTCCTCTCGAGTCCCCGCTGTAGGACAGCTGCTGTTGTTTGATCTGCCGCTGTAGCTTTAGCATTAGCGTTAGCAAAGAGATTTGTTGGACATGGATCTGGACAATCGAGACTTCTTGAACACTCCTCCTATGAAGACAGTCAGGTTTGGGGGGACAGTGGCGGACACACTGGCCAAATACAAGAAGGTGAGTGGACATGGGTCTGTGTCTGTTTACAGTTTTGTTGATAAATGTCTGCTAAACAAATCCTTACAACAAGTCCTTAGTGTTCCTTAGCGCAGTTTTTGAATCATTAGTTTATTCATATGTTACATTTGGCTGCCGATGTATTATATTATGCCATGCCATGTAATATGATAGATGACGTGACACTCTGGATTGGAGACATGTTTGAACATGTCTGTCTGTTTATATTATTATATTGTATATATTATTGTATATTATATTGTATATTTATTCGACAATATGATATTAAAGGGTCCATATTACATTATTTTGTAATCTGTTTGTTATAATGGCGTTTCCTCATCATAAAGACACACCTGCATATTTAGACCAGTTCTTATTTAGAGAGTTCTTCTCTCAAACTGAAAACACTCTAATCCACCTTGTGATGTCATGTGGTAATACAGGAGGTGCTCCAGCCTCACATCTGCCCCAGGACAGCTGTGGCTGCAATATTTAGTGGAACCATTAATGTTGTATGCATTACATAGACTGTATAAAGAAGTGAGTGTGACGTCACCCATAGAGTTCAGTTCCACTCAAATGAAGCTTGTGATGCTCTTAAACGGCTACAGGAGTTAATTTGGAAAGGATTTTTTTTTAATGCACACAATCACGACATATAAACGCCAGGATAATGTAGTTAATGCAAAACATTTTAAGACCAAAATGATGAGGGTGACTGCAGCACTTGCAGAGAGAGGGGCCACAATATTCCAATGTAAATCAATAGGAGCCAAGGTCAAGGAACCAGATGTGCTCACATTTTCACTTCCTATTTGGAATGCGGCGACTAGTGCAGTAGCTATGTCCATTTATATATACAGGCTATGATGCAGTTTTATTTACTTTAACATGTACTGTTGTACATGTCTTAATAACTTGTGCATCACCAAGGTATTTTTCACACGTAATAATGTGTGTGTGTGTGTTAGGGGGACCTGAGCGACTATGAGCTACTTCGACACCAGCTGGCAGATCCCGAGATCAAGGTACGCCACACTGCTCTGAGAAGTCTATAGAAGGCCAGCACCATAGATCACAAAGCTATTAGAATTGTCAGTCAATTGTCACATTATCAGTCTTGAATGGCTCTTCCTGTAATTGATCAAGATAAGGTCCAGAAATGGACAAAACGCTTACCTTCTGCGCATTTTTCACAAACTAAATAGTCAGTATTTTCACTAAACTAAAGCCATGTTTGTTTTGGAATGTTTGTGCACTTTGCTCAAACCACAATGCTACTCTGTCATTGGTCTGAACCATTGGATAACCTGGCAATCTCAACAGTGAAATGAGTAAATGACAATGTCTTCTTGTGTGACTCTGCTCTGAAAGGATGCTCAGATCATAAACTGGCTGCAGGAGTTCAGGAGCTGTGTGACTCTGCTCAGTAAAGAGCATGAGGAGCTCATCCACGCCATGCTGGTGAGAAGAACACCTCAAATGTACTGTCCACTTTGGCTTCACTTTCTCCTCACCCTGTCTGTGCTTGTACATGTGTTTTCCCCTCTGTAGCGCCTCCCATGGGTAGGGCGCAGTCAGGCTGTGGTGGAGGAGTACCTGGCCTTCCTCAGTAACCTCGTCTCCGCACAGACTGTGTACCTGTGCTCTTGTCTCAGCATGGTTGTGGCCCACTTCATCCCAAGTGAGTTCTCTTCTTGTAAAAATATCGGTGTGGTTATTTTTTTGGGTAGGACTTGGTGTTGTCACAATATTATGTCAAACTCTGTGAAACCATTTGAATACTCAATACCATTTAGATACCACAAGGGTTAAATTAACTTAGGGATGAAAGACTTCTGCTTTTTGGCAGATTTCCGCTTTTTTGTCGGCCGCCTGGGTCATTTTTTATATCGGTGCAAATCCGTAGAAAAACATTTTGGGTGTGTGTATGTATATGTGTATGTATATGTATATATGTATATATATATATGTATGCATGTGTGTGTATATATATATATATATATATATATATATATATATATATATATATATATATATATATATATATATATATATATATATATATATATATACACACATATAGATATACACACATATAGATATACACACATATAGATATACACACATATATAGATATACACACATATATAGATATACACATATATATAGATATACACATATATATATATAGATATACATATATATATATATAGATATACACATATATATATATATATACACATATATATATATATACACACACATATATATATATATATACACACATATATATATATATACACACACATATATATATATATACACATATAGATATATATATATACACATATAGATATACACACATATATATATATACACATATATATATACACATATATATATATATATACACATATATATATATATATACACATATATATATATATATACACATATATGTATATATGTATATGTATATATATGTATATGTATATGTATGCATATATATATATATATATATATATATATGTATATGTATATATATGCATATATATATGTATATGTATATGTATGCATATATATATGCATATATATATGTATGCATATATAAGATAAGATAAGATAAGATAAGATATGCCTTTATTAGTCCCCCAGTGGGGAAATTCCAGTGCCGCAACGCACAGATCAAGAACGGCACGAAAAAGTAACGTCGGCCTCTGCGCGTCCTCCGTAGCAGCTCCTCCGCACATAGCAACGCACATAGCAACGGTGAAAAAGTTAAAATCCAGAGAAAATAGAGGTTGAAATGGAGCAGAAACATCGCGTATCTGAAGCACTTAGCCTTATACACATAATCTTCAAAGTGTGCAAACGAACAAGCAGGTAAGAGCAGAAAAAAAGTTGGAAAATAAGGGAGCGCGTTGCAACCAGCTCCGGCTCTCGCCGCGCCAGATCAAGTACTATATATATGCATATATATGCATATATATATGCATAGTGTTGAATCTGGCAGAATACGGCAGAGACTTGACAGCGGCAGTGAAACGCACCCTGACAAACCTGGTGCCGTCAGTGATGCCAGTCCCCGGCCACACTCTCCACCTCACCTCGGAGACAGCGGAGACTCCCCAGGAGTGGAGCTTCTGCAAAATGTCCTCCTCCTGGACGTACAGCGGCAGGCCCATGAAAGAGACCACCACCTCGTCTCTGCTGATGTCTCGGCCGTGGACCCTGGTCTCGCCGATCCGGAACCCATTCAGCAGCTTTTCCTTGGCCGCCTGAGACGCCACCGCTATCTCGTACTTATCCTTGGTCACCATGCGGCAGCCAAGTACAGTCCCACACACCTCCTGCGTAGCCTTTATTAAGGCCATAGGGGACAGACCCGCCCCACCCTCCAGCTCCAAAAAGACCACCAGCTCTTTTTGGTATCCCACATACCTATTTTTCCTCACGTCGCCATCATTCTTCTTCGTAGTATCCTCCGTTCTACCACCTGCCTCCTCAGTCGGCTTCTCCGGCGCAGCTTGGGGCCCCGCTGGGGCCGACATTGCGCTGTCCGCCCGGGGGCGAGCTAAGCTCCCGGGCTAAACAGAAACCGTCTCCCCCCAGCCGGGACGCTGGGAGGAGGTGAAACGGCAATCGAAAGGAGGAGAGGAGCCAAAATAACCCAAAAAGTTCAAAGAAAAACGCGAAAAAAACACCAAACAAGGACCGCTCCAGCGGAGCGCACCATATGTACGTGTGATCGCTTTGAAGTCAGTAGAAACACTCAGGGTGCCTAAAACCTTCGGTGCTTGTCCCCTAAATATAGCTGCAAGCAGCAATGTGGACCCAAGCACCGAAGGTGCATGTAAGCCTCAGCATGTAGGCCGCATGCAGGGTCTAACAGGGTAGTTATACCCTGTCAGATTCAGAAACAGGGTTTAACAGGGTCTGACAGGGTCTAACAGAGTCTGACAGGGTCTAACAAGGTCTGACAGGGTCTAACAAGGTCTGACAGGGTCTAACAGCGTCTGACAGGGTCTAACAGCGTCTGACAGGGTCTAACAGACTCTGACAGGGTCTAACAGACTCTGACAGGGTCTAACAGACTGACAGGGTCTAACAGAGTCTGACAGGGTCTAACAGGGTAGTTAGACCTTGTCAGACTCAGAAACAGGGTTTAACAGGGTCTAACAAGGTTTGACAGGGTCTAACGGAGTCTGACAGGATCTAACAGAGTCTGACAGGATCTAACAGAATCTGACCCTGACAGGGTCTAACAGAGTCTAACAGGGTTTAACAGGGTCTAACAAGGTTTAACAGATCAAAGACAGATCGGTTGCTAGGTGCGTTGCTAGGCAATTCCTGAAAATTCCTGCAAATTTGACCTGCTGGTGGCACTAGACGGTTAGGGCTGGGGGCCTATAAATTGCTGTGGGTAATGAGGAGACTGGCTGGAATGTGCATGCAAAATTTCACAACTTTTTACCAGACGGTTGTAGGGGTTGCCATAGACTCCCATGTTGAGAAAAATATAAAATAATAAGAATCAGGAGACCAGACACATCAAAGGAAAGATCAAAGGGTTGCTAGGCAACGTCGCTAGGCAACGCAGTACAAACACTATTTTTTTTTAATTTTTTTTTTTAATCTTTTAATATTACAAGGTACACAATAATACACACTTCAGGTACATAACAGTACATATTTCATCACCACAATAACATACACAAAGCACTCAGAAGACACATCGGGGGATGCGGGCACGGGAATAAACACCACTGGGCCCAAGGGCTAAGAGAAACAGGGGGAATGTAGGACCAAAGGGATGAAGAAAGGGGCCTGGGGGAGAGCAAAGGTGATGCAGTGCAAACACATTTCTGTGTTTCCTCTGCCATCGGATGGCCAGTCTCTTTATCCGGGCTTTCGCCCCGTCCCACCAGTCTATCAGAGAATCATACACTTCAATTTCAGTATCGAAACAGTCGTATAACCTCTCCATTTTCCAAATGAAGCTGGGATCGTCCAGGGGACCCATCAGACGCGCCTCGGAGTCACGGAGCACTCAGAGGCGCGTCTGATGGGTCCCCTGGATGGGTCCCCTGGACACTATAGGGTGCCTAGCACCAACGGTGCTTGTCCCCTAAATATAGCTGCAAGCAGCAATGTGGGGACAAGCACCGAAGGTGACCTTACTCCCGAGATATGCTCACGATTCCTGGAAATTCCTGAAAATTCCTGCAACTTTGACCTGCTGGTGGCACTAGACGGTTGGGGGTGGGGGCCTATAAATTGCTGTGGGTAATGAGGAGACTGGCTGGAATGTGCCTGCAAAATTCTAACAGAGTCTGACAGGATCTAACAGAGTCTGACAGGATCTAACAGAATCTGACCCTGACAGGGTCTAACAGAGTCTAACAGGGTTTAACAGGGTCTAACAAGGTTTAACAGATCAAAGACAGATCGGTTGCTAGGTGCGTTGCTAGGCAATTCCTGAAAATTCCTGCAAATTTGACCTGCTGGTGGCACTAGACGGTTAGGGCTGGGGGCCTATAAATTGCTGTGGGTAATGAGGAGACTGGCTGGAATGTGCATGCAAAATTTCACAACTTTTTACCAGACGGTTGTAGGGGTTGCCATAGACTCCCATGTTGAGAAAAATATAAAATAATAAGAATCAGGAGACCAGACACATCAAAGGAAAGATCAAAGGGTTGCTAGGCAACGTCGCTAGGCAACGCAGTACAAACACTTTTTTTTTTTTTTTTAATCTTTTAATATTACAAGGTACACAATAATACACACTTCAGGTACATAACAGTACATATTTCATCACCACAATAACATACACAAAGCACTCAGAAGACACATCGGGGGATGCGGGCACGGGAATAAACACCACTGGGCCCAAGGGCTAAGAGAAACAGGGGGAATGTAGGACCAAAGGGATGAAGAAAGGGGCCTGGGGGAGAGCAAAGGTAATGCCGTGCAAACACATTTCTGTGTTTCCTCTGCCATCGGATGGCCAGTCTCTTTATCCGGGCTTTCGCCCCGTCCCACCAGTCTATCAGAGAATCATACACTTCAATTTCAGTATCGAAACAGTCGTATAACCTCTCCATTTTCCAAATGAAGCTGGGATCGTCCAGGGGACCCATCAGACGCGCCTCGGAGTCACGGAGCACTCAGAGGCGCGTCTGATGGGTCCCCTGGATGGGTCCCCTGGACACTATAGGGTGCCTAGCACCAACGGTGCTTGTCCCCTAAATATAGCTGCAAGCAGCAATGTGGGGACAAGCACCGAAGGTGACCTTACTCCCGAGATATGCTCACGATTCCTGGAAATTCCTGAAAATTCCTGCAACTTTGACCTGCTGGTGGCACTAGACGGTTGGGGGTGGGGGCCTATAAATTGCTGTGGGTAATGAGGAGACTGGCTGGAATGTGCCTGCAAAATTTCACAACTTTTTACCAGACGGTTCTAGGGGTTGCCATAGACTCCCATAGGTCGAAGAATAATGTATAAATATAGCTGCAAGCAGCAATGTGGGGCCAAGCAGTGACCCAGCATAATTTGATGATGTGTGTTGGATCAGTCTTCTCCCAAGGATCCCAGAGATACCAAGTTTTTGAAAATCGGACTTACGGTTCAAAAGCTACAAGCAGAAATGTCCCTCAAATTTTGACCTGTTAGTGGCGCTAGAGGGTTTGAGCTGGGGCCCTGTAATTTTTTGTGGGGAATCCTGGGACAGACTAGAATATGTGTGAAAAATTTGAAAATAATCCTGTGAAGGGTTCCCGAGATATGAGCTCACTTCCTGTTTGGCGACTTAGGATGGGAGTCTATGGACTACATAGGCCTACATATACCCTTCATAGGGAGCCTGGGAAGCCTGGCTAACAGACCCTGTTAGACCCTGTTAGACCCTGTTAGACCCTGTTAGACCCTGTTAAACCCTGTTAGACCCTCTTAAGGTCAAAGTTGCAGGAATTTTAATAATACATGCTGAGGCCTACATGCACCTTTGGTGCTTGGCCCCACATTCTGCTTGCAGCTATATCAGATCAAAGGTACCGGTACATAAAGATCAAATACCTTTGATCAGGGCGTTGCCTAGCAACGCATGTGAAAGATCAGTATCGGGTGCATCGGCTTTTGGACAGACGCGTTTGATTGGCTGTCACGACAAAACGATAATAGATATAAAAAATCCAGCGATATTTCTGATGAGGCTCGGTCCAAAGATGCTATGTACCAAATTTGAGCAAAATTGGTTCAAAATTGAGGGAGGAGAAGCATTTTGAGTGTTTTTCATAATTGACCTGTTTGTGGCGCTAGAGGGTTTGAGCTGGGGCCCTGTAATTTTTTGTGGGGAATCCTGGGAAGGATGCGAACTAGGGATGCAAATTATCGGTTAATTCATTAACTGATAGTTGATTGACCTTATCGGTCGATTAACGATTAACTGATAAGCGGCGTTTTTCACCTGAATTTTAGTGTTTCAATAAGGTCTTTAAGAATATAAGCTATAGTAACATAACACTGAGTCATAAATATATCATAGTATTATTATATTGTATATTCCTCAATTAATTATTCCTTAGTAAAAAGCAGACAAATGTATTGATGCTGAATAACAAAATACAGTAATCCCTCGCTCTATCCAATTTTTTTTTTTATAGTGTAAAAAATTTTTTATAGAGTAACATTGTGTTCTGTCCTGATTGGCTAAGAGTAGTCTCTTAGCCAATCAGGACATATACTATACTATATACTATATACTATAATAATACTATGATATATTTACCAGGACTGAACGTGGACTGGACCAGGTCTGAACCAGGTCTGGACCTGGACTGGACCTGGACTGGACCGGGACTCGACCGGGTCTAGACCTGGACTAGACCAGGATTAAACCACTGGGGCGCGTGCTGGTTTCGCCGCGCCCCGCGCTCCGAGCCGCAGGCCAGCCGCTCGGGGCTCGGGGCTCGGGGAGCGGGCTGCGGCGAAACCGGCAGCAGCGGCACGCATTCCGGGTTAGATCTCGCCTCGCGCGTACACCCGGGGCTGCTGAGCAGTGCCGTTGGCGCTTGCGGTCGGCTGTGAGTCGATCTTGGCGCAGCGCGGTTGCCTTGTTTCATGACCGCGCGGGTGCGCATGTCCGCGTGTCCGCGGTTAGCGGTTAATTACAATTAATGCATTTTGATCGACCAACGTCTTAATCGACAATTAACCGTTAATCGATTAATTGTTGACATCCTTAATGCGAACATCTGTGTAAACAAGTCTACATTGGCCCCAGGTGGTCTATACACCCAACTAATTAGAATATTTTTGCCATTATCATTAATGATTTCTATTGTAAGCATTTCCGTCAAGCCATTTATAGTTTTCGGTTCAACAACCCTACTTTTGAAATGTTTGTCGACGTAGATGGCAACCCCTCCTCACCTTTTTTTATCCTGCTTATACAAAACATGTTATAACCTTCTATCTGTACTATTAATATGGATGTCCTTTAACCAGGTTTCTGTAATGGCTATTACTTTGGTCTCAGGGGGAAACTGAGTACATGTTTCCATAACCCACTGATATTAGTATAATGTCACAGATGTGAGCAGGCGTGGGTCACACATCCTGTGCGAACAATAGTTACAACTACGTATACAACTACAACTAGTGTTGTCCTGTGATGATGGGATGATGGGCAGGTCTTTGTTCGGTCCTGTGGATGTGTCCTCAGTGTGACAGTGGGACATTGTTGATCTTGGCCTCTGTGTGTCCAGAGCGAGTGATGGTGAGTGAAGGAGGAGTGGACTTCTCCGACTCAGACGATGAAGATGAAAGTAAGAAACACATTTAAGTACACTAAGCACACTAGGCGCACACACTGTTCCACACACAAGAGCACCATCGGCTCCTCCATGTAGTATTGTTACTGATCAATGTAGAATTGTTTATTTCCCTGTATACTCTTGAGTCTAAGAACATGTCTGCGGCATTTCAGACCTGCCCAGGAACTTTGAGCAGTGTCACCAGGCCCTGCAGCTCATCTGCAGATACGTGCCATCGTAAGTCTTGCTCTGTACATGCATCACCTATAGTAACCTCTGACCCCAGGGGGCGCTTTAACTTGTGTGTGTCTCCCTAGGACCAGCCGCTTCCTGACCCCTATCCTGCGTGAGAAGTTCCCCTTCATCCAGAAGTCCTCCAGGACTCTGGTCAGGCTTACCCACGGATACTGCTTTTCACTCTAAACTCACTTATTGTGATTTTCTTGCATCAAAAGCACAGAATAGTTAGATTTTCTAGTATTGATATCTGTAGAATCCCTCAGTCGTCCAGGTAGAATCCATGGCAATTTGTCAACTGGACAAAAGTTTATTTAGTTAGTTTTCGCAGCTCATCCAAGCTGCTTCTTCAGTTCTGGCTAGAGTGCTGGTGGGACCAGCTTAAAACTGCCTGCAGGGAGGAGCTAACTACAATGAAATTACTATGAAATTACCACACCTATTTGTTTTCAGTTTCTGTTAGTTAAGTAAGCCTATTCAATATGCATATTGAATATGCATATTTATAGTATGCATAGTTATACGATACCTGTGTAGCAGTCCTGTCTCACCTCACTCCCATGTGTGAATGGAGGGAGGGGCGCAGGTAGCTTGTATAAAACATTAGTACACATGTGATTGGCTGTCTTGTTCTTGCAAGTGTTGTGTAAGCAAGCGTGTTCATTGACCGGCAGTAGTGGGAATGTTTTATATTGACTGCAGTTAGGCTTATTTTAACCTGGGTTACGTAAGGAAAAGACTTGATAACCAATACTGATTCTGATACCATGATGGTAGTAAAAACATTAGAATGTAATTTTTAACATTAAATAATAGTATTTTCTTTTCCATTCTTTTCTATGCCTTATTTCTGTGCAATCCCTCAGTGGTCCTGTAAGTTCCATAGTGGTCCATGGGCGTATACTAGTCTATGTGCGCTTATACTTGTTCTGATAAAGCTCCAGATCATTCTAAAGCTATTCAGGAAATTCATTTATGCCCTGCGAATATGACTTTATGTCGATACTTGCTCAAATGAGTATCTAGTTTCGATACTAGTTTTAGCATGGATTAGTATCTGAATTTTCATACTTTTGACAATCCTGCTACAACAACATACTCTCTGATGGCCTCACTCTCCTGACTGTACTTTTGTCCCACAGGAGTGCTACGTCCACAACCTGCTGCGTCTGAGTGTGTACCTGCCCTCTGTGCGCAGAGAGGTCCTCGAAATTATCATAGAAAAGATGCTCCACCTGGACGCAAGTATCTCTGTGTACAGTATATACTAGGGATGCACTGATATGAGGCCGATACCATTGGTCAATATTTCTTCTTTTGCTTGTTTGATCAAGTCTCTATCCAGATCTCTGCTCTGTCCACAGAGCTGTTTTCTTCCTGCATCTGCAAAGGGATGGCATGGTTAATCCTTCCATTATCGGAGCATTCTATCAGTTATCTGGTGTCAGTGCTTTTGGCCGATGTATTGGATTAATTTATTATTGCACCCCCAGTATATCCAGTGTGTGTGCTGTAGTGGGACAGGTCTGAGCTGTGTCTCCTCTCAGGTCAGCGCCTCCAGGTCTGATATTGAGGAGGCCGAGGAGCGAGCTGTGCACCAGCAACCAGAGGAGGCGCTCTTTGACATGGTAAGTGTGGGTGTGTGGGTGTGTTGGGTGTGGGTGGGGCTCTCCATGCAGCAGCTTTAGAATGAAGACTATTTCACTATTAAGATGCATCTTTCCACATTTTAAGTCTGTGTGAGTCCATAAAACTTTAGTTAAAAGGCCCATATATGACACTATTTTCTGATTTGTTATAATTTAGTTTCCTCATCACAAACATACCTGGACATTTGTTTTGTTTCATTTACACATGTTTAACACACAAACCCTGTATATTGAAGGCCAACACACACCAGGACATTTTGAGGTGCAGCAAAATTGCCGTCCCCATTATTTTCTATGAGCCAACACCCAGCTGTGTCTGAAAACACATGGGCATTCTGCACGTGTGCGGTGAGTACAGACATGTCTCTGCTCTGTGAGCGACAAAAGGAGCTGTAAACTGTGAGCAGAGGCACAGAGATGCAGAAGAGGCAGATAAACAGACCCCCCAGGATTTCGCGGGCATTTTTTGTGATTGTTGCGGGCTAAAATGCCTGAATTTGCGGGAGCTTTTCCAAAAAGTTGTGATGAAAGTTGCGGTGCTTTTAAGGTTTTTGTTGCGATTTTGTTTTGGGAGGAAGTGAAAGTTGCGATATATAGTTGTGATTTTCCCTTTTTGTAATTAAAATTTAGTAATATTTTGAATACTGAGTTATTACTGACAAAGAATAATACAAAGACACAGAGATCACAGATATTGTCCTAAAACAACCTTACCAACATCGAAAATAAATTACAGTGGTACCTCACCGTACGAAATTAATTCGTTCCAGAAGTGGTTTCGTAACGTGAATTTTTCGTAAGTTGAGTAGCTATTTCAATGGAAAAGGCCTGATCCGTTCCTAGGTTTTTTTTTATAATGTAACTTTTTTTTTTATTTATAGTGTAACATTTGTGTTCTGCGTCCTGATTGGAATAAACCAGGTCTAGACCAGAACTAAACCAGGTCTAAACCTGGACTGGACCTGGACTAAACCAGGATTATCCCGGGACATGGCAGTGCCGTTGGAGGAGCGCGTTGCTTGTGTCTCCGCGCTCCTTGCGCGTTCCGCGCTAGAGCTAAGAGGCCGAGAAAGACGCTCTTTCAGCGGGAATAAGAGCGGGGCGGGCTCTGGTTCTATGTGACTTCCAGAGCCGGGGGGCTGACACTGTGAGCCAACAGGCCGAGAAAGGTGCTCTATCGGCGGGCAAGACCGCGGGGTCTCGCTCGGGGCGGGCTCTGCTTCTATGTGACTTCCAGGTCTAGACCAGAACTAAACCAGGTCTAGACCAGGTCTAAACCAGGACCGGATCAGGTCCAGACCCGGACCAAACCGTGACCAGACCAGGATTAAATCACCCCGTGCTCGGCCCGCGCGGCCCCAAGGGGAAGGCACGGCCCGGGCGCCGCGGCTCCATCTCGCGTCGTGTCGACGTCACTTTTTGATCCTTCGATGTCGGCTCTTCCTGTCATTGTGAAGCAGAATTCACCAAGCGTTGGATTGTTCACCCACTAATAGGGAACGTGAGCTGGGTTTAGACCGTCGTGAGACAGGCGAGTTTTACCCTACTGATGATGTGTTGTTGATAGTAATCCTGTGTCTCCGCTCCCCTCGCGCGTTCGGAGCTATATTGAGCCGTGTCTACCCCCACGCTTCACTATCAACACATTCCGTTGAAAATCTATGAAAGTTCGAGTGTTCAAACGAGAGAGAAATGCGAGAAAAGCCCAACTCCAGTCTGAGAAAAGCGTAGAATGTGTGTTGTGAGGCATTTACAGCCCTAAAACATGTAGAACAATTGCAAAATACAAAGTTGTCCTACCTTGTGGACCTCTCCCACCGCGGGCCACCTCTGGAACCTAACCCCGTGTGTGTTGATAAAATGTATTTACGTTTTGAATTTTTGAGATTTCGCGTTTCGTAACTTGAATTTTCTTTCGTATCTAGAGACCAAAATTTTACATGAAGGCGTTTCGTAACTTGGATTTTTCGTATGTAGGGTCTTTCGTAAGGTGAGGTACCACTGTACTACTAGGAGGGGAACTGTTTCGCCCGGTCTTTTGCTGTTATTTTAGAGGGCAAATGGCGCCGTAGACATGTTTCTTTGCCATTAGAAGCCATGTCCCAATTCCCAGAGCGCGCGACTCGGAGCGTGGCCCGAAGGGCATGTGCGTCACACATTTCGCCAGAACTCTTCTTTTTTGTCCCATGCGCAGTTAACACGCGGTCCGAAGACCGCAGTCGTTAAGCGGTCCGCGGTCTGCAGTTGGGGCTGAGCAAGTGTGCACCGCCTTGACTGCAGTCTGAGCCCCCTTCGGGCCGCGCTCCGAGCTGTGCGCTCTGGGAACTGGGGACACGGCCGCAGTTTCGTCACACGGAAGTAAGGCAGAAGGAAATTGGTCGGCGTTCAATACGTCGCCGATGATTGGTCAAAATTGTAAAAAAAATAGTAAAAATTGCGGGAAAGTTGCGGTGATTGGTCAAAATTGCAACACCGCCCTGAATTCACGGGGATTGGCTGAAGTTGCGTTGAAGATGCAAATCGCAACATCGCGAATTCCTGGGGGGTCTGAATAAAGCCCCAGTGTTCAACTCAGCAGAATGCCTCCTCCTCTCCCGCTTCCCTCTGTACGGGGAAACTGTCACCTCTCGCTAAACTCATTTTAACCTTGTCAAACCAGCGCCTTTCCTCTCCTCTCACAGCTTCTTGCTGAGTCTCTCATTTTATAAGTAATTTGCACATAAAACACTCGTATGTAACGCGTTGGAATGTGCCGCGTTTTTGTGTGTGTTGGCCTTTAGCCTGTGTTCTTCTCTCAAACTGATAACGTGCTGTTCCACCTTGTGACCTTTTGATGTCATGGTAATACAGAAAGTGCTCCACTGTGTTTTTAAACTCCATACACCTTCACTAGAATCATTTGGGTGATTTCAGATCTAGAATTGCTAATCTCTGCTAAATTAAAAGTAAAAAGTTAGCAATTTATTAAAACTACCACTTGATGACATCACAAGGTGGAACAGATTATTTTGAGCGTATTGTATTATTGTACTGTATTGTATTTTTACCTTGATATATTTGGGAGACACAGTTTTGTAATATTTAACTTCCCTTATATTCTATGTGTGTTTGTGGTGATGTTCTCCTGTGTATTTGAGAAAGCTATTGTGTGTGTGGTTGTAAGCTGTTGTGTTGTATTACAGGACGAGGAGCTCCATGCACACCCCTCCCACTCCTCCTCGCTCATGGCCCACCCGGTGGCAGAGCGGCTGGACACTCTCATGGCCGTGCTCCTGGCTTATATTAAAGACGTCTGCCACGTCAACGGTACAATAGAATTGGGTCTGTGGGGACCACACGATTAAACAGCAGGGAATACCCTGATATGCTGCTGGTTCACTACTGGTAAAAACATCTATTGAATGACAATTTTTTTAAAAGCTAAGTATATAGTCAGGGAGCCAAAGTCTCAAAAGCTCAACAAAATGGGTTGAACCTGACATGGTCTGCCATACTTTTTATTTGTGTTTTTTTTTTGTTAACTTTGATCCTAAGGAGGGTCTGCTCTGCCGGAAATATTGTGAAAAAATTGTTGGACCCTTCATTTTTCGATAGAAAATTTTGAAAAATTAAAAATGAAATGAAACTGAAATCCTCAGTGGATTGGGTAAGCTGTCAATAAATGCATTCCAGATGCAAAGAACACATGTGATGACAACATTCAGTGAAAAAATGATTCTTAAAACACATTTCTACATGATTGTGGCGAGGCAGATACCAGGATGTTTGCTCACATTGCATACTCAATACAAATTATGCATCACAAACGGACTCTAGTGATTGCAACTGACACAGATGTGATCATGATGTGCATGTACTACATCACACATGGATGGGCTGCAGGAGCTGTGGGTGAAGATGATGGATATTTTCCTACCTGTTCATGCCATCACAGAAGCTCTGGCACTGAATGTTGCAGCTTCAGATCTTACATCCCTTCTCCTCAGCACCCACCTACTTACTGGATGTGACACAGGGAGCTATCTGTACAGAAGAGGGAAAAGGCAGGCCAATGCAACTGCCATTAAACACCTGACAGACCTTCTGCCACTGTGCAGGTACGATGGCCCTGAGGAAAGCCTGGATGTTCAGGAAGAGGATATAACAGCAGCACGGCAGTACATGGTGTCACTCCATGACATGAGTGACTTTGGTGGTACTCTAGATGCACTGCAATTGTGAGCATCAAAGGAAACATGTGTTGCCTTCCACCAACAGAAGATGGCTTCCTTTTACACCTTTGCCGAGCTCTGTATCAGTTGGCTGTCTGTAAGTGGGCACACATAGTTCAGCCAACCTACCCAGCTGCCACTGGTTTTGGGCGACAACTTCTCAGTGGCAGATTACTGCCAACCTTGATGCTGAATGAGGCAAAACCATCTGAACTTAAACTCAGCAAATACTGCCACTGCAAGAAAAGCATGTGTGCCTGAGGATGATTGGCCAGAGCCAACGTGAAGTGTGGCATTGGATTCCAACAGATGTTCAAGGATTGAACTTGCACTTGAAGACAGGGACATGTAAGTGTGTCTGCTGTACAACCCACCTTGCCGGTCTTGTTTGCTGTCTCCTCAGGTGGTGAGGGTGAAGGTTTATCCCCAGAGCAGTATCTGCAGTGTGCCACCCTCCTGATTATTCCACTTCACAGGAACCTACACCTAGATAATTAAGTGTAATCTTAAATTATTTTGTTCTGTTAAAGTTGTAATAGTTGTCATCTGAGGCAATAAAATAATAACATAATAAAGTTATTTTGTTGTATTATATTTCTTGTGACACATTTCCACTTGGAGAAGCGAGTTATGTTGAAATTAAAAAGATGCTTAAGCCATGAAGTTTAATAATGTGGACATTAACAACCATGCTAAATATCCAGTGTCCCTTTCAGGATTTTGAGAGTAGCCTAAAATTCTATTAAGGTTCTGGGTCTGTTGTTCGGCAACTAGTAGTGAAATCCTCACAGATCCATTGATTCTAGTTGGATTTTTATATTTTTTTCTGGAATGAGTATACGGTTTGGTGAAAAGAACGGCATATTGGCTGATGTCATAACTTGGGGGAATAGTTGATTGCCAATGAGGTAAAGATGAAAATATTGGGGAAAAAAAATGAGAAAACGCCTTATTTTTTTGCATTAAATTGAGCCAAAATCATGTAGAAATGTGTTTTAAGAATTATTTTTTTCACTGAATGTTGTCACCACATGTGTTCTTTGCATCTGGAATGCACTGAGGATTTCAGGAAATTTTTCAAAATTTTCTATCGAAAAGGGTTCATACACTAAAATGCCCATAATTTTTTTTTCACAATTTTTCCGTCTGAGCAGACCCTCCAATTTTTCATTCTTAGGGTCAAAGTTAACAAAAAAAAAACAAAAAGTATGGCAGACCATGTCAGGTTCAACCCATTTTTGAGACTTTGGCTCCCCGACTAATAGTATTTAGCATCTTAACAGCACTGTACCGGATTTTTCCTGTCCTAAAAACATGAAAACTTGTTTATTTTAAATGGTTTGCAGTGGTCCAAAGTTCTTCCTCACTTACCTTATGCATTCAGAGCATCCTCATTATTCACTGTGATTAGTTTATAAGAGCTTTTCACAACTTTCAAAGGCCAGTGTGGGGTTTTGCCATTGCAGTAATGCTAACAACAACTAACATGCTAACAATGCACTTCCTGATTATCAGACAGTAAAACTCTTTATAATGAGATGCACACACTACACAGAGAACTTATTTTGACCTCAAGCTACTCCATTTTGCTGAAATACATTTTGCTGAAATACATGGAACAAAACTTGGGTACAGGACCTTAACATTTACATTTGTTTAAGGTATGACAGCACAATTTTGAGCTAAGCACAGTATTCTCTATCCTTTGAAATTATGATATCAACAATTTCTTGAGCAAGAATGGAACTGGTTATTTGCTATCCAGGCTGAAGCAGACTATCAGGGCCCTAGTACTGTTTAATACTTCTTGTGTTGTCTGATTCTTGCGTGTGTGCGCAGGTGCTCTGCATCTGGACCAGACCAAGGCCCTGTACATAGACATGCTGGCCATGTTCGATAAGGTCATCCTGCCCACGCACGCCTGCTTCCACGTCCAATACGCCCTTTTCTACCTCTGCAGCTTCAGACAGGTCGGTATTAAACACACGCACCCACGCATGCTTCCGCTCTCACCTCCAGTACACCCTCTTCTGCCTCTGGAGCTTCGGACTGGCCAGTATTTTTTTAATATAAACTGCAATATTGATCTAAAATGGCTTAGTAATAGGAATAGTGATGTCATGTGCTTGCCTGGTATCCAGAGTAGTACACACTGGTCCAGTACAGCTCTAAGATGTGAATCTGATTGGACAGCACTGTGTGAATGTGGCTTAAGGCGTGGCGGAGGGAGGGGGGCTGCACAACTGAGCAAGAAGATCAGCACATTAGAGTCTCTAGTTTGAGAAATAGTCGCCTCACAGGTCCTCAACTGGCAGCTTCATTAAATACTACCCGCAAAATGCCAGTGTCAACATCTACAGTGAAGAGACCGCTCCAGGATGTTGGCCTTCAGGGCACAGTGGCAAAGGAAAAGCCATATCTGAGACTGGCCAATAAAAGAAAAAGATTAATATGGACAAAAGAACAGACATTGGACAGAGGTGTTTGGATCACACAGAAGAACATTTGTGAGATACAGAACAACTGAAAAGATGCTGGAAGAGTGCCTGACACCATCTGTCAAGCATGGTGGAGGTAACGTGATGGTCTGGGGTTGCTTTGGTGCTGGTAAGGTGGGAGATTTGTTCAGGATAAAAGGGATTTTGAATAAGGAAGTCTATCACTCCATTTTGCAACGCCATGCCACACCCTGTGGACAGTGCTTGATTTGAGCCAGTTTCATCCTACAACAGGACAGTGACCCAAAGCACACCTCCAAATTGTGCAAGAACTATTTAGAGAAGAAGCAGGCAGCTGGTATTCTATCTGTAATGGAGTGGCCAGCGCAGTCACCAGATCTAAACCCCATTGAGCTGTTGTGGGAGCAGCTTGACTGTATGGTACGCAAGAAGTGCCCATCCAGCCAGTCCACCTTGTGGGAGGGGCTTCTAGAAGCATGGGGTGAAATTTCTCCAGATTACCTCAACAAATTAACAGCTAGAATGCCAAAGGTCTGCAATGCTGTAATTGCTGCAAATGGAGGATTCTTTGACAAAAGCAAAGTTTGAAGGAAAAAATTATTATTTCAAATACAAATCATTATTTCTAACCTTGTCAATGTCTTGACTATATTTTGTATTCATTTTACAACTCATGGTGGTAAATAAAAGTGTGACTTTTCATGAAAACACAAAATTATCTGGGTGACCCCAAACTTTTGAATGGTAGTGTATATAACAATGGCAGCAGAATCGGCCATTGGTTGCTCTGGATTCTAAACACTTGGTATCGATATATTCGGGATGATATTTTTTATTATTTCTTTTCTTGCCTGTCACATATTGGCCTTAAATCTCCAGCAGAGGCAGATATTTAGTTTTGGGCAACCTGCTGCACACAAAGCTGCATTTTACCACTTTTAATGTGAAGAGGTAAGAGCACGAAATGTGAATTCACAACTCTTTTAAAGGTTTGTGGGTAAAAATAGGCAGTTGTGCTGGATTCCAAAGCAATCAACATCAGCCAAAAAATCTCACATCAGTCCATCTGTAAGAAAAATGTGCACAGACTCACCTGTGCGCTCTGGACTTCAATCAGGCCAAAGCTGACACACTGTCAGACTGCATTAACATAGATCAGTATAGTTATGGATGCTTGAGTGCTTCAGTGAAACAAGCATGAATGAATGGCAAAAGAAATTTTTATCCTGTCAACTTAATAAACAGCCCATATTACGCTACTTTTTGATTTATGTTATAATGCTGTTTCCTCATCACAAACAGACCTGGAGTTGTGTTTTGTTTTATTCACATATGTTTAACACACAAACCTGGATATTTAGGCTGAGATATTCTCTCAAACAGAAAACACTGTTCCACCTCCATACATGTTCACTAGTATCATTTGGATAATTTCAGCCCTAGAATTGCCCATCTCTAAACAAAAGGTAAAAAGAGCTGTTAATTTGAAAACTACAGCTTCATGACATTACAAAATGAAACAGCATTTTGAGCTTTGGAGATGTAAACAGACTAATAATGCAGGATTACTCAAACGTGTGAATGAAACAAAACACAACATCGGATATTTTTTTGATGAGGTAACACGATTATAACATGGTTTAAAGTTAACACAAGTCAATTTTGCTGACTATAGGACGTTTAATCCAAAGGTATCTTCTCTAAGGACCCCACTGGAGAACATGTGTGCACACATGTGCATGTGTTTTTGTGTTGTAGGCTCTTTCAGAGGCCTTCCTGGAGCACCTCTGGAGGCTGGTGCAGAGTCCTTCCCATGCTGCAGTGCTCCGGCAAGCTGCGCTCGGGTACATGGGGAGCTTCCTCGCCCGTGCCAAGTTCATCCCCATTGTGTAAGTCCAACCCCCCGAGGTATGAGGTGGTGGCTTCTCCTCACAGCTCATCTTTGTATAGTAGTATACTGTAGTGTAGAGATTACACAGTGCCACGCTGTCAAAGTGGTCCTGTCATCAACAAAAAACAACGTTTGAATCTTCTTAAGCCTTACACAATTTTCTTCTTTCCATGTAGAATACAAAATGACTTTAATGTAGATTTATAATATTTGAAGGTTAGACTGTTAATGTACTAAAACTTGCTTATTACAATATATTTCAGTTTTTTACTGAAAATACGGCCTAGTTGTCCCTAGTTTGACCATTTTTGAGGTAATTCCATAACTGTTACAAAGCAACCATACTTTAAAGAACCCAAGAAGGTTAATGTAAATAAGAAGACAAAATGATCGTTTTTGAATTAATATCTAGAGTTGTGTTTTGTTTCATACACGTTTAACATGCAAATCCTGCATATTTAGGCTGAGTTCTATCAAATGGAACACACTATTTTCCACCTTGTGTCATGTGGTAATACAGGAAGTGCTCCATTGTATTTTTAAACTCCATACTCTTTCACTAGGATCATTTGAATAATCTCAGCCCTGAAATGGCCTCTATTGCCTCTAATCTCTATTGAACTAAAAAGGAGCTGTTCACTTGTTAAGTACCACTACATGACATCACAAGGTGGAACAGATGATCTAGACAGACTAATAAAGGGTTTCTCATACATGTGTGAATGAAACAAAACACAACATCAGGTATATTTCTGAAGAATAACAGCATTAGAACATAGCTTAGAGACTCATGCAGTACAGGACCATTAAATCAGGAGTCATTTGAAACTGTTGGTATTCCTTGTGTACTGAGGAGTGTGCTGTGTTCAGGACAGTGCGGGCGTGTCTGGACCTACTGGTGTCCTGGATCCACTCATACCTGGACTCTCAGGACTGTGTGGACAAACAGTACTGTGACCTGAACCTGCACGGGCCCTTCTACAGCGCCTGCCAGGCTGTCTTCTACACTCTGGTTTTCAGACACAGGGCCATGCTGGAGGGCAACATGAAGAGAGGTCTGAGACTACACACGCTTGGATGGGACTTATATCAGACTGTATTTAGGCTGTGCAGTTTATTGTAGTTTATACAAATAAGGTAGAGTGCCTTTAAAATGAACTGGTTCTGTTTTGTAATTAACAGTTTGCAATGGTTCAAAGTTATTCGTAACTTATCTTACGTATTCTGAGCATTCTAATTATTCACCACAATGAGTTTATGAGCACTTTTCACAACTCTTAGAAACCAGAGTGGAGTTTGCTTGCCAGGGATCCAGAATACACACTTGCTAATACTTAATACCGGTGAATCTCCATGACTTCAGATGGGTGTGATTGACAGGTGGATTAGCCAAGCAGAGAATCACATGGTTTGTATCAGAACAAATCTGGCTGCTCATGAGGTAAAAGGAAAGGGAAAAAAATATCACAGGGGACAGGAAAACATCGCCCGTTTCTGGATAATTTATGCAAAATGTAATTTGGTTCATAATGATGGGTAACCAATGAGCTCCTTCATTTCACTAAAATGAGTCACTAAAATAAACAAATCTGATTAGATGATCATGTTTGTTTCTGGCTTGAGATACGATGGAGGGAGTGGGGACCAGACTCGTATCATTCTGTATTAAAAAAAAAACACAGATATTGTTCAGATTTGTCAGGCAAGAGTTTTGGCGGCACGGTGGCTGAGTGGCTAGCACTCACGCTTCACAGCAAGAAGGTTCCGGGTTCGATCCCCGGGTCGCCCAGGCCGTTCTGTGTGGAGTTTGCATGCATGGTCTGGGTTCGATCCCCGGGTCGCCTGGGCCTTTCTGTGTGGAGTTTGCATGTTCTCCCCGTGTCTGAGTTTTCTCCAGGCACTCAGGTTTCCCCCATCAACCCAAAACATGCACCATAGGTACCTCCAGCTTAGGTCCTGACCAAACTGAAGCAAGAAGATCATGGAGATGGTCCCCGGGCGCAGAAGTGTGCTGCCCACTTCTCTCTCTCTCTCTCTCTCTCTCTCTCTCTCTCTCTCTCTCTCTCTCTCTCTCTCTCTCTCTCTCTCTCTCTCTCTCTCTCTCTCTCTCTCTCTCTCTCTCTCTCTCTCTCTCTCTCTCTCTCTCTCTCTCTCTCTCTCTCTCTCTCTCTCTCTCTCTCTCTCTCTCTCTCTCTCTCTCTCTCTCTCTCTCTCTCTCTCTCTCTCTCTCTCTCTCTCTCTCTCTCTCTCTCTCTCTCTCTCTCTCTCAGAGAATGGGTTAAAATGCAGAGAAGAATTTCTCCAGTGTGAGATCAATAAAGTCACTTCTTCTTCTTTGCATCACGGTAACTACCATGCTCACTTTCTGATTACCAGACAATATACCTGTACCAGGGCAAGACACATTTTATTCAAGTTCTGTTCTAGTTCTGTTTTTCACATTTTTAAGAAGGGAAAATTCAGAACTCAGAGCCTAAGTGAGTAATGACAATTAGAGATGACTGAATCTTAATTAAAATGTGATTAATAAATAAGCTCTACCATTTGTATTTGTTTTCCTATATAATATAAATGCTGTGTTCATATCACACAGCCCTGATTGTATTCTTGCTGTTGTGCAGGTCTGGAGTACCTGCAGAGCCTGAACCTGGAGCGCATGATCATGTGTCAGCTCAACCCTCTCAAAGTGTGTCTGCCCATGGTCACATACATGTTTGCTGCCATCATGAGGTATTCAATCTACCATTTATTCAAATACTTTAACCACAATCACACTTGGCAACCCTAACCCATCTTAGGTACTCACAAACTTCCATCTACTCAAGTTTTTTTACCAGAGCAATGTTTTAATAAAATTGTACTTTTCTGACCCCATACATTTACTGCTACTTGAGTAATATATTGTACAGTAAAGTTGTGGGTCCTTTTCCCACGGTGAGTCAGTGACAAAAGCTTTGTTATGTATACAGTAGGAAGCAATGTTCCCCGTAATTTTTCATGTGTCTGAGCAAACACACTAACTCCCTGAGCGTTCCTTGGACCCCTGTGAGCGACATCCAACATGCACACTGTGGCCACACCAGTATCACACCTGAGATCATCACAAGTTACAGCTTATTCATCAAATTACTGCAGTTATTTCCGTTAGATTACTTTTAATTTAACTGATTTTTTTGGTCCACTTAGAAAAATCTGTTCATGAGCTTTGTATACGATGTTTGTCAGTGTGAGGGTCCTGCTGCGGTCAGTGAAACATTGAACAGTACAATATTTTGAAAAATCACCTCAAATAATAAAAATAAATTCAAATAAAAAAATGTGGGCTACGCCCAGGTGAATCTTTTCGGCCCATAAATGAGCAGTGTATAAATCTGTAAAATTACATTAAGAGATTTTTTCATCTTGATAAATATAGCCTGTATATAGCTGCAGATTTTTTTTTTAAATGGATTGTAGGACCTATAGGCCATAAGATGGGTAATCTTTCCCAAAATAATGATCACCAAAATAAGTATAAATTATTATCACTTTATATCTTGCTTTTTAATTATTAGCCTATTTAAGTAATTGTGTGTGAGTGTCAGAGCTCTGTGGTATAACACTCCAGGGAGAGGATTCACATTTTGAGAAAGTCCCGTCTTTTTGGCTCACAAAAAACTATGAAAACAAAGTAAACAGGGGAAGATTACATTATGGCTCTACCTGTCTCCTCTTCCTGTGTTCTTCCCTCTGTGAAGTGTGTGCGGGAGGTGCTCCTGTCGGCTCATGCGGACCTGCCGCTCTGACCCGTGGAGATGTCCAAATACATCTACAATCATACTGAAGGAAGCGAGAAAAACGTGGTCGAAATGTGTCTGTTTGTAGTTGGCTTCTCCCTGACTGGTCGTTCCGTGCGTCTAACCAATGCTTTGTTTATCAGTTCAGGTTAGATTTTATTTTATGCGCTGCACGCGCGCACCTTAGAGGGAGCACTGGTTAACATTAGCGTATCTTAACTCCGCTGCACTGTTATTGGTGTTATAGCGTGTATGGTCACACATACACAAGTACTGTCAATGCCATGATTGGCTGCGTAGCGTAAGTGAATCATATCGTATGATTCGCTGGACACCTGTCACTCACTGAGTTACACAGCAAAATGATACAGAAAAAAATATAGATCTAATTCATTTACAGTGCGCTGCATAGGTTTTCTTGTGCGCTGAGAATGTGTGAGCAGTGCGCAACTGCGCAGGTGCGCAGCTTAGAGGGAACATTGGTAGGAAGTGATTTGAACTTTTGTTTTTCTTGCACTGCTCCTTCATGTATGATTTAGTTTTTTTTGGTGGCACAGTGGCTGAGTGGCACTCACGCTTCACAGCAAGAAGGTTCTGGGTTCGATCCCCGTGTGGCACGTTGGTTTGGCCGTAAGATTTGGGTCGCCCGAGCCTTTCTGTGTGGAGTTTGCATGTTCTCCCCGTGTCTGGGTGGGTTTTCTCTGGGAACTCCAGTTTCCCCCATCAACCGAAAACATGCACCATAGGTAAAATCCTCCAGCTTAGGTCCTGACCAAACCGAAGCAAGAAGATCATGGAGATGGTCCCCGGACGCAGTAATGTGCTGCCCACTGCTCCTAATAACAGGATGGGTTAAATGCAGAGAAGAATTTCTCCTGTGTGAGATCAATAAAGTCACTTCTTTTCATTTTTGTCTATCGTTTTGAACATATGCATCTACTATTTAATGTTCTGTCCTTCCCAATTACAATAATTACAATAATACCCACCGCATATCAGGCCTGTTAACAGAAATTGGGGGGCCCATGGCAAAATCCTCATATGGAATCCCCTCTAATACAAATTATTAGGGTCCTATTCTGGGACTTTAAGACCCATAGAGACCAGCCATACACTGCACCAGAAAAGTGACCTTGGCAGCTACTATTTTCATCATGTTTGGAACCTGATAAATGTCTTTCTCCCACACATATATGACTCTTAAGTTGTAAGCATGTGAACCTATGCTGAGGTTTCTAAAAGAACATGGCCTGTGTGTGTCCAGGAGGTACCAGGTGGTGTTCTGCTACACTATCATCGAGAGGAACAGCAGACACATGCTGCCTGTCGTACGCAGCTCCAGCGGGGGAGACCGGGTCACCACCAACACCAACCCTCTGGACTGCTTCTTCCCTTTCGACCCCTACCTGCTCAAGAGGTCTGTGCAGACCTCTACTCAGGCTTGGGGACACCCATCCCGCTGTTGCAGACTAGGGCTGCACAATTTTAGGAAAAAAATGTAATTTAAAGTGGAGGAAATAATCCCTTGTTGATTTTGTTGGTTTGCCCACCGACAAAGAAATGAACAATTATCTATCATTTTAATTTGAATATTTTTTAATATTTTAAGAGGTAGAATATCAAAATGAAAATCCAGAAAATCACATTATAGAAAATATATTAAAGGAAAAGTAACGTTTTTACAATCTGGACCCTATTTCGGTGATAAAACAATGTCATTTACTCACCCATTGTACTTTGGTGTCATTTGGAATATTTCCAGAGATTTTGGAGTTTAGCGATATCCGTTTAATGTGCAGGTTGTTGCAGTTAGGGCTGGGCGATATGGAGAAAAAAAATAATCTCTATGTTTTTGCTATACAGTATCTCGATATACGATATATATCTCTATCCATCATACCTGCAAACTAGTCACCTTTCGGCGAAATTCGCCGTTTTGATCCCAAAATGGGTCACTTGTGTGAATCGTGTAGATCCGAAGAGTTTTTTTTTTTTTTTTTTGGGTAATCGCTAAATAAAACAGTAACGGTGCGCATCTTTTCCATTGGAGTTTTGGTTGCCAGTCCTCGCTTCTGAAAATTCCATAGCAGTTAGGATTCAGTCTGCAGAGTCACCTTTTTTACTGAGTGATTACTGAGTGATCTGGCAACCTCATTTCGTGAAAGGATCTGATCAACGGATCTGGGACAGTCTAGAGGTCGTTTTCACACCAGGAAAGTCCGATAGTTCACTTGCTTTGGTCCGGACCAAATGTTTTTTGTTTTTTTTTATTTTGGTGCGGTTCACTTTCACACTGCAGTTTTTCCCCAAGCGAACTAACATCTATAAACAAAACCACGTGTGCTGAGGTCGCTCAGCCGTTGGACAAAAATGAGCCCTGTCCAAACACCGTGTCCAAACGCGGAAGGAGGAGAATAACGGTGTTACGTGCTGTTTTCAATCTAGCCTTAGTGATATGGTTTGCTCAGTTTTTGCAGTTCTCACAAATGTTTGAGCAGCATCGTGAGGTTTACACTATTTTACAATCAATTTACAAACGACGAAGACACAGGGCGAGACTGCTACGGAGAACAGCGCTTATGCGCGCATCAAGTTCTGACTCTTGCTCATCACGCAAAACGTAAGTAAGCCTCGTAAGTTGCATTTTGTTTCGTTTAGTTTCGTTTCGTCTCGTCAGCCTCGGTTTCCCATAATGCTCGACATACGACGGGAGCTCGTCAAGTACAAAAAGCCAACTTGTGTCGGATCGAGTCTAGTCTGCATTCTCACCTCAATGCTTGAGTCAAAAGTGGCCTGTAATCCGAGATCTAGCCAGCGTCTTCTAAGCAAAGTAGCGGAATGAATGCGCGCATGCGCGCTGTCGTTGATGATGTCATCCAATCGGAACCATGGCTAGATCTGGGATTACAGGCCACTTTTGACTCACACGAACGTGTAGACTAACACATTGAACTTTTGTCATTTGAAAAGTGCTACAGTTTGTGTTATTTGGTGACCGCAACCGTATGCCCCGACCACTCACATTAAACGGATATCGCTAAACTCCAAAATATCCGGAAATACTCCAAATGACACCAAAATACAATGGGTGAGTAAATGACGTTGTTTTATCACCGAAATAAGGTCCAGATTGCAAAAATGTTACTTTTCCTTTAATTGCTTTGCATTTCATTGTGTGAAATAAGTATTTGATCCCCTACCAACCATTAAGAGTTCTGGCTTCCACAGCCCAGTTAGACACTCCTAATCAACTTTTAACTAGTCACCTGTATAAAAGACACCTATCCACAGAATTGGTCAATCAATCAGACTCCAAACTCTCTAACATGGGAAAGACCAAAGAGCTGTCAAAGGATCTCAGGGACAAGAGTGTAGACCTGCACAAGGCTGGAATGGGCTACAAAACCATAAGCAAGAAGCTGGGTGTTAACTGTTGGTGCAATTGTTAAAAAATTTAAGAAATACAAAACGGCCATCAGTCGACCACAGAAGATCCACACAAGATCTCGCCTTATGGTGTTTCAGTGATCATGAGAACAGTGAGAAATCAGCCTAGAACTACACAGGAGGAGCTAGTCAATGATCTCAAGGCAGCTGGGACCACAGTCACTAAGAAAACCACTGGTAACACTTTACGCCACAATGGATTAAAATTCTGCAGTGCTCGGTCGCCCTGCTTAAGAAGGCACATGTGCAGGCCCGCCTGAAGTTTGCCAATGAACACCTGAATGATTTAGAAAGTGATTAGGAGAAGGTGCTGCGGTCAGGTGAGAACAAAATCGAGCTCTTGGGCATTAACTCAACCCGCCATGTTTGGAGGAAGAGAAATGCTGACTATGACCCCAACAACACCAACCCCACTGTCAAGTATGGAGGTGGAAACATGCTTTTGGGGGTGTTTTTCTGCCAAGGGCACAGGGTAAATTCACAGCGTCAATGGGAGGATGGACAGAGCCATGTACCATTAAAATCCTGTGTGACAACCTCCTTCCCTACACCAGGAAACTAAAAATGGGCCAAAAATGGGCCGTCAATGACCCAAAACATATAGCCAAGGCAACGAAAGAGTAGCTTAAGAAGAAGCACATTAAGGTCATGGAGAGCCCCAGTCAGTCTCCGGCAAGAAGAAGCACATTAAGGTCATGGAGAGGCCCAGTCAGTCTCCGGCAAGAAGAAGCACATTAAGGTCATGGAGAGGCCCAGTCAGTCTCTGGATTTTAAAAAACCTATGGAGGGAGCTGAATCTCCAAGTTGCCAAGCAACAGCCACAAAACCTCAATGATTTAGAGATGATCAGCAAAGAAGAGTGGACCAAAAGTCTGATATGTGCGCAAACCTGGTCATCAACTACAAGAAACGTCTGACCTCTGTGCTTGCAAACAAGGGTTTTGCCACCAAGCACCAAGTCTTTTTTGGCTAGAGGCTTCAAATACATTATTTCCAAATGTAAATACATTTGGCTCACCTGCCTTGACTCGCATATGTATGAACTTAAGTGACATCCCATTCTCTCATAGACTTCAATATGATTTCGGTCCACCCTTTGCAGCTATAACAGCTTCTTCTCGAAAGGCTTTCCACAAGGTTTAGGAGTGTGTTTATGGGAATCTTTGACCACTCTTCCAGAAGTGCATTTGTGAAGTCACACACTGATGTTGGACAAGAAGGCCTGGCTCTCAGGCTCCACTCTAATTAATCCCAAAAGTGTTCTGTCGGGTTGAGGTCAGTCAACCCGACAGAACACTGTGCAGGCCAGTCAAGTTCATCCACACCAAACTCTCTCATCCATGTCTTTATGGACCTTGCTTTGGGCACTGGGGCACTGTCATATTGGAAGAGGAAGGGGCCATCTCCAAACTGTTCCCACAAAGTTGGGAGCATGGAGTTGTCCAAAATCTCTTGATATGCTGATCCTTTCACTGGAACTAAGGGGCCAAGCCCAGCTCCTGAGAAACAACCCCGCACCATAATCCCCCCTCTACCAAACTTTATGCTTGGCACAATGCAGTCAGACAAGTACCGTTCTCCTGGCAACCACCAAACCCAGACTTGTCCATCAGCTTGCCAGATGGAGAAGCGCGATTCGGTGTCTGGAGTGAAGGAAGTCTGGGAGTCCCTGCTTAGACTACTGCCTCTGTGACCCGGCCACAGATAAGTGGAAGAAAATGGATGGATGTTCATTTATTTGTCAGTGGGCAAACCTACAAAATCAGCAAGGGATCAAATATTTATTTCCTCCACTGCAGATTTTTAATTTATTTATAAAAAGTAGGATTCTTTGTTGAGTGTTAATGTCAATCATTCACATTTGAGCAAAGACCAGAATATGAACTGCTGAATGATTGTATTTTTAATAACTAATATTTTATTGTTTACAGTGGCTATTCTGTTACCTACATAATTACTGTCTTTGAGACAGTAATTTGAGAATTGCACACACTCAAATCGCAATTCCCATTTGATAGCATATTTTGTGCATCCCTACTGCAGACCCTTAAAGGTGCACTATGTAACTTTTTGGTTGGGGGTGTGTGTAACTTGTTTGTTTCTATGGAGGTGCCTCAGATGAGTGTAGACGTCAGCACCACAGGCCTGTAGTGTTTACACTCAATGATCAAGGAGTGAGTATGGGAACTAACTGCTATAAGGAAGTGTGTAGAATCCCTCAGTCGTCCAGGTAGAATCCATGGCAAATGGAGACATTCATTTTGTCAACTGGACAAAAGTTTATTTGGTCGATTACATTTCACAGCTCAACCAAGCTACTATAAGGAAAGTATTGTGCTGTTATTAAACCATTAGACAGCAGCAGCCCTATCTCTGTTGTAGATGAATAACTGATGTGTGGAGTGTTTGTGTGCTCACTGTGTCTGTACAGGTCGGGGCAGCTGATTCAGCCTCTGTACCAGGCCTGGGAGGAACCAACCAACTCTGAGCTCCATGCATCCACAGCCAAGCACCATCTGCACTATGTTAGTTATGCTTTTAAATAGGGATCAGTCATTTTGTTCAATTTATTTTATTTATTACAATTATTTTTAGCCTATTCTTTACCGTTTAGTTGCACAGATTTTCCTGTGTGATCTCCCTTACGCATAGCAGAATCTGGTAATTATTATTATTATTTTTTATGTGGGACATTTTGAAAATTTTAAGTGCTGTATAAAGTTGTTTTGTCATAATCCTACATATTTAGTCCATAGCCCTCTCCAGAGCTCAAAATGCTCTGCTCCTTCTTCTGAGGCCATTAGTTGGTAATCCATGTACAGTGGTACCTCACCTTACGAAATTAATTTGTTCCAGAAGTGGTTTCGTAACGTGAATTTTTCGTAAGTTGAGTAGCTATTTCAATGGAAAAAGCCTGATTTGTTCCAAGGCCCCGTTCCAAGATTTTTTTTATAGTGTAACTTTTTTTTATAGTGTAACACTGTGTTCTGCGTCCTGAGACTGTGGACCCAGGACTAAACGTGGACTATACCAGGTCTAGACCAAGGTCTAAACCTGGACTGGACCAGGTCTAGACCTGGACTGGACCAGGACTAAACCTGGACTAAACCAGGACTAGACCAGGTGGATTAAAGCGCCGCGTGCGGGTCTATTTCCTGGTTTCGTTTCGAGTCACGGCTGAGGCGAGCAGCGAGGGGGACCGCACGCAGTCTGAGTGCATGAACGAAAGCATGCAAGATCTGGACCAGGCCTCCTCTCCTCTAGACCAGGTCTAGAGGAGAGGAGGCACGGTTTGAGCACGGCTCGCAGCCCCGCGCCGGGTCATGCTGCGCCATCACACACGTGTCCACGCGCACACTTCTCCCCCTTCCCCCCACACTTCACTATTAATACATTTTGTTGAAAATCTATGAAAGTTTGAGTGTTTAAACGAGAGAGAAATGTGAGAAAAGTTTAAATCCAGTCTGAGAAAAGTGTATAATGTGTGTGGCTGAGCACGCGCATTATTTGAATTTTTGAGATTTCGCGTTTCGTAACTTGAATTTTTTCATATACTTTCGTATCTAGAGACCAAAATTTAACGTGAAGGCATTTCATAACTTGAAATTTTCGTTTGTTGGGTCTTTCGTAAGGTGAGGTACCACTGTACTGATTCACTATTCAAACAACATATTTTAATTGGAGAATAATGTGAAAAATCAAAGGGGATTTGTGGTAGTCTATTTAATTGCAGTATTTACATCTGTATTACCTACTTCACTAGACACACACACACACACACACACACACACACACACACACTGTTCACTACACTAAAAATAATCCAGTTTGTTTGTGGAGCATCCCAGGGTCCCACTTACCATGCTGTTATTGTGTGACAGGGGTCCCGGGAGGATGAAGATGACTTCCTGTCCGGAGAGACCCCAAAGACAGAGGGCATTGTGGGAATGACTCCAAGTTCATACGAGTCTGCAGCTCTGAGCCCCAGCAATGTCTCTTCCCCCTTCACCTTCCAGAGCCAGGGCCTCTCATCTCATTATACACGTCTGAACCAGGACTGAACCAGGACTGAACCAGGACTGAACCAGGACTGAACCAGGAATGAACCAGGAATGAACCAGGAATGAACCAGGAATGAACCAGGAATGAACCAGGAATGAACCAGGAATGGACATAGACTGGGCCTGGACTTCAACTGGATTAAAGGGCTACACTATGTTCTAGGACAGACTTGTGAACAATGGAGAACCCCACAAACTGAACACCTGAGCACTGTGTCAGATGCCCTCCATTCCTCCTGTATTCATGTAGTGTTAAATGCCTCTAGTTAATCTGCAGATGTTGTGGTGTGTCAGATGCCCTCCCAGATGTTGTGTGTAGATTTGATATGGCAAAGACCTATGTTTTGATTCAAATTTGTGCTTAATTATGTTATAGTGTTAATATATTTTCTCTGTACCCAGTTACTTTCAGCACCATGTCATTATGTTGGTGATACTTGCACCAGGATGCTTTTTTCAGTATTCAAAAGCATTATAACTTTTCTGACCTGCTTGTTTCCTTGTTTGTTCTGACCTTGCTTGTTATTACTTTGCCTGGAATGTTTCACAATATGTCATTAAACTGTTTCCTTGGAGGTGATCTGGTGACAATTTCATGCCAAGTTTCACTTATCAGAATATCAATTATTAAATATTTAATATTTTGTGTTAAAAGGACCACTTTAGTTGGACTTCTCAAAACCCTGGAAATACCATGGAAATAAACGTTTTAAAGTGTGTTTGTGTGGAACTGAACAATTTTAGCAAAATGTCTTAAGTGCAATTAAGATTACATTTGTGATTTGAATTATTGGATTGTGTTCAGATATCGCATTTTAAACATGTTCAGTAGCATTAATGTTTGGAGACCGAAATATTAACTAAATTAACAAATTAAATTAATCCTAGAATCCCATGTATTTCAGAACATGTTTATAGAGGTCTACACTATAGGGCAGGCATGGGCAAACTGTTCCACAAAGGGCCAGTGTGGCTGCAGGTTTTCTTTCCAACAAAGCAGCAGCACACCAGATTTGACTCATTTAATCAACTGATCTCAGTCTTCAGACAGTTCAAGGTGTGGTCTTAGTTGGTTGGAACAAAAACCTGCAGCCACACCGGCCCTTTGTGGAACAGTTTGCCCATGCCTGCTATAGGGTAAGCATGATTTTGCATTATAACACAGGGTATTTTGTTGGTTGCAAAGGACATAATTGAAGTATATAAAATTGCAGTAAATTGAGCCTTAATGTGTGAACGCTCCCTGCCCTGTGTCCATGTGGTCCCCCTCTTCATCTGCTCATGTTCTTTTTCTGAGACTTCCTGAACCTCAGACCAGCTCACCTCCTGCTGTGATTGTGCACTAAACTAAACCATGGCTGGACTAAACCAGGTCTAAATCAGAACTACATGATTTCCGTTGCATTTCTGGACCGCTGGAACTGTCATCCCCTGAGCAGTAGGTGGTGCTCTGGTTTTTGGCTCTCCATTTGGTGCTCCACACTTGGTATTGAGGGTTCTGCTAACAAATGTTTACTGTAGGCAATAAATTATTTCACTTTTGGATTAAAGAAATTGTAACCTGCGCTGTTTTAAAAGAAGGTGCTACAATCACAACTGAACCTGTGTCCCCAGACCCTTAACCTGTAGACAGAGGACACTTCAAAGTGTCTCATTCTCAGTATATGGACAGAACATGCCTCCTGAAACCTCCAGAATTCCCTCCTTGAGCTGCAGAGGCTGCACTAGCACTGATTCTGGGCTTTAGGGTAGTGACTCTTCAGATCAGAGAGAGGCATTTTAGTTTGAAAACAAATGGATTTCAGCTTTGAAACTAGCAACCCAAATGAGACTCCTGTGAGGCTCGTTCTGTTTTTTGATTGGATAATCCATTTTTTATTTTGATGTGAACATGTTCACCTTGTATTACAGGACACAGGTAGGTCAAGTTTATGAAATTTAAAATCTAAATCCTACATAACTTTAAAGGGCTCATATTTCTCTATTTTCTGATCTATGTTCTGAAGTTGTTTCCTCATCACAAACAGAGCCGGAGTTGAAGTGAAGAATCCCTCAGTCGTTCAGGTAGAATCCATGGTAAAGGGAGAAATTCAATCTGTCAACTGCACTTCATCCAAGCTACTTCGTCAGTTCTGAACTGACGAAGTAGCTTGGATGAGATGTGAAACGTCTTTGACCAAATAAACTTTGTCCAGTTGACAAATTGAATTTCTCCGTTTACCAGAGCTGGAGTTGTGTTTTGTTTCATTCACACGTTTGACACACATTTCCCCTGCATGTTTAGGCAGCATTCTTCTCTGATAGGGAAACCACTCTGTTCCATCTTGTGATGTCATATGGCAATACAGGAAGTGCTCTACTGTATTGTTAAACTCCATATACCTTTACTAAAATTATTTGGATGATTTCACCCCTGAAATTGCCAATCTCTGCTCAACTGAAGGTAAAAGGTATATATGCTAATTTGAAAGCTACCACTACATGGAACATTTTGAGCACTGAAGATGTAGCCAGACTAATAATAAAAGATTACTCAAACATACGTGAATGAAACAAAACACAACTCCAGGTCTGTTTTTCATAAGATAACAGCATGGTTTAAAGCTCACAAGAGTATATTTTGCGTAATATAGAACCTTTAACAATAGTTCTAGGTGCCAACATCTGCATTACATATTTGTCTACAGTGTGCATTAATTAAAGGAGGGCCTGGACCCTGGTCAGTTTCAGTCATTTATTATAAAACAGTGAAACAAACAAGAGGCCACACGATGAAGCAATGAGTTCAGGGACTGTATGGACGTTCCAACGTGTGCTCACCTCTGCCACACTTTCCCAAAGTATGAGAGCCGCCCCTGAACGTAGTACGGGCCATGGGTGGGGGTGGACCTTGGGTGGGGGTGGAGCATGCAGAGAGACATTGCTATGGGTGAGTGGGGAAGGGCTTGGCTATCCTCTCACATGCAGCAGGACAGGACCACAGACTGTATATAGAAGTGGACCTAGCTAACCTGCTTGCTGCTGCGTTCCATATACAGTCAGAAGTGAGCATGGTTGTGAATTGGATCCATAAACTCTGGTTCCAATTCACATTCTTTTGAAAAAGAGTGGCCCCTCTGTCTGTAACGGTTTCTGTCAGGCTCATCATTCTGTCCTTAAAATGTTTTAACACACTCTGCATGATCCTAGGGTTTTATGTCACTATTTTGTCTGTAAATCAAGATATGAACAATAATAACAGACCAATCAGGTGCCTTATTTCGTTGCCTCCAGCTAGAGTCAGCAATAGGTTAGATTGACAGCTCTCGTGCCTTGTTGCTAAGCCTTATCTGTTTTTCGTAATTTTTCTCGCTTTTGGAGCAGATTTTCCAAATTCCTAAAATATGGATTTGATCAGCTGGACCCTTAGCGCAACTGATACTCTTTTTTTTCACGGAGGAGGGCCGCTCCGGGAGAAGCGGTGTGTCCGGACGGTACTTTTGCTGCTGGATATGCGAGGGACTCGTATAATGCGTGGCAAGTCATATTTTGGCACCAATGTACCTGGAGGATGTGGAGGATATTTACGTATTCAGAGTTCTGATAGCTGGACATCTGTTGATTGGCCTGGGACTGTCCATGATCTATTGCAAAATTTGTAAGCTGGCAGCAAGTAAAGAGTCCCCCAAGCTGTCTGCAGTAATTTTGAGCCACTGTGAAGCCGTGGGAGATCTCGTGAAAGGATTACATCAGAAAGTGGCACAGGTTGAGGACCTTTTGGAAGGGTTTCAACCGAAGGAAACATCTTGACGTTTGGATATCATCACGGGTATGCTTACAGAACTGTGCAAAGGCAACGCAGCGCAGTCTGTGCGCCAAGAGGAACTAATAAGATCTTTCACGAATCTTCATGGGGATATGAAGATGGGGGTTTGGCAGAACCAGGGCTCCAGCTAAATTGCTCGCTCATCTGGGTCTCTAAAATGTATTTCATCATGCTAAATTAATGCCCTGTAAATCTGTTCTGTCTCCTGCGAAAATCTGTCTCCACGGTTATCTGTGTTTTGACTTGGCTTCCTTGCATGAACACTCCCAAGGCCACAGATGTGGCTTGTTATCATGGACTCTACAAAAACTTTGGGCACACACTATTCGGACTATTCACACTGACATGATTAAGTAAACATTTCCCTGTCTTTTTAGAGAGGTCTGCTTTCTGCTCTCGGTTTCAATCAATTTCATTGATTTCTGATCTGATCACTGCCCTACCCTTCCTTTATGTTGCCGAAGAAAAAAACACCGTATGTTACCTATCCAATTGTTTTTCTGTCATTACATGTTGTGAATAATTGTCATTGATTGTATTGCATCTTTTCCACTCTGCATCTCCCAGTTGGCGGCGCACGCAAGCGCAGCGGCCCCTCCCCTAGCCACTCTATCACTGCCTGGTTAGTGGGGAAACGAAATTTCGAATTCACTCTATGTACATGTACATATGGTTGTTTTTCGACAATAAAGCAAACTATAACTATGACTATTTGTTGTCAACTAGCTCCACAAACTTTGGGGTTGAATAATGGCAGCACTTTCTGAAGCTACTGTGAAAAAATAATCTAACTATTGTTTATTTCTCTTGACAGAGAAGACATTGAACTTTGTGCCAATTTTTTTTCCTGTGAATAGACCCAGTAACTACAGAAAATCATAAAGCAGGTCACACATCTGCCTCTGACAGTTACACAGCAAACTCCACCTGAGAATTCTGACCTGCCTCAACTCAGTTAAAATGATGAACACTATGGTGTCTCTTCATCCTCTTCTATACACAGTCTATGGACAGTACACAATGAGAAACTAAAAGGTGGGCTTGGACTCATGCACCTTGGCAGTTCACTGAAGGAGTTCCGGGCCATTTGACCTCTGACTGTATGTCCAATGAGAGCGGCTTTGGCATTAAAACGGAGAGTGGGCTGTCTGATGGGGGAGGGTGGGGGCTTTATTGCTGGGTGTTTTGCCTGTTTCATAGATTTCAAAGCCTTTTCTCTGGCAGGTCCCGAGCCTCCTACAGTCCTGGCTTCATATACTGATGTCCGGGGCCTCCTCCTCTTTGCCCCCTGTGAGGATCAGAACAAGACTCAGACATACAAGTCAAGACAAATAAAGTAAATTCAAGTACAGTAAAGTAGAGAAATGTAGAGTAAAATAAAGTAAAGTAGGGTAAAGTAAAGCTGAGTTTAGATGATCACTGCTGAGAGGTTTTTACTACAGAAGATTCCTGATCACTGAGGGATTACACTGACAATAATGAGATGAGTTTACATTTTAATTCTTCTCCTCATATTTGGTAGAAGTGACTATAGCAGACGGCAGCCACATCTGACTTGGGACTGAAAGACACGACACACAATCGCAGCACTGTGGAGTCCATTGCTCCTGAGAGAGGCCTTAAAGGATGGACCAAATGCAGAGAAAGTATAGCATATATAAGGTACCTAATACCTTGCATTTATGCAAGGTTTCTCCATGGAGATACACATGTTCATGTCACATGCTCATCTTCATGGAGATAGATACATGTAATGCCTTCGGATCATTTCAGGGAAGACAACAACATCCTCATAGAGGCAAGCAGGTTGTTGAGTCTCTACAGGAAGTTTCATATTGAACCTTTAAAATGAGTTATCAATTCCCTTTTACTGTGGGGGTCCTGAGTTCCAGGTCCCAGCTTTACATGTTGGGAACCCCTGCCTCAAACCACCACTCTGACACATTACATATACATTACATAGATAAGGGTGAAGCATGTGCTGTATGTAAACAGTACCTTTGTGGTCCTCTGTCAGGGCTCCGGCACTCTCTACCAGCTCCTTGGCCTCCACAGCCAGCTGCAGGGCAGGGTCCTGGGGGGAGTCAGGGGAGTCTGTGGAGGGGGAGGAATGACTGCTGTGGACCAGAGCACAAGGTTACAAATATACTGACACAACAGTGCACAAGGTTACACATGTACATACATATGCTGACCACTGAGGACACAAGAGTCCAGGACTTACCCCACCTCAGCACACAACAGGTTGGGAGTGGACAGTACATTGTGGACATTCTGAAAGGCACAAATGAGGAAAAGGGATAATGTACAATTTGGATTTTATATTATAAATCTGTAAATCTATATCCACATATCTGTGCAGTCCATAAAAGTGTCATGATACTGTATGAGATATTATGGTAGTTGTGTTGGTGCAGTTATAAAGGACACATTCACAGGTCTTTCTCATGGAAGTTTCTTGGGCAGGTACAGTGGTCCCTCGCTCTATCGCGGTTCATTGTTTTCGGCCTCGCTGTTTCGCAGATTTTTTTTATTTTTTTTTCAAATTTTTTTATAGTGTAACTTTTTTTTTTATAGTGTAACATTGTGTTATGCGTCCTGATTGGCTAAGAGACTGTAGACCTTTGCTGATTGATAGATGGGGGACGCGGGGGGGACCGGGACCAGACTGGAACTAGACCAGGACCAAACCAGGACTAGACCGGGACTAGACCAGGACTAGACCAGGATTAAACGTGGACTAAACCAGGTCTAGACCAGAACTAAACCAGGTCTAGACCAGGTCTAAACCAGGATTAAACCACCATGCCGCTCTTTGCTGGTTTCGTGCGGCTGGTTTGTGGCTCAGGCTGACAGGACACGGTCCGGGCGCCGCGGTTCGATCTCGTGCTTGCAGCCCCGGTGTACGCGCGGCCTCGCGCCTGTCATGCTGCTTTGTCACGGATTTGACCACGATGAGCGGGTGCACGTGTCGCGTCCTGGGATGTGGCTGTGCCGTTGGATGAGCGCGGTGCTTCCTGCGGATCCAGTGACTCATGTCTCCGCTCCACTCGCGCGTCCGGCGGGGCTTCCGGAGCCGTGTCTCCCCCCACGCTTCACTATTAATACATTTTGTTGAAAATCTATGAAAGTTTGAGTGTTTAAACGAGAGAGAAATGTGAGAAAAGGTTCATTCCAGTCTAAGAAAAGCATATAATGTGTGTGGTGAGGCATTTACAGCCTTAAAACATGTAGAATAATTGTAAAATATAAAGTTGTCCTACTTCGCAGAGTTCTCTTATTGCGGGTTATTTCTGGAACCTAACCCCTGTGATAAACAAGGGATTACTGTACTACAAACATGGACAACAGAGTTCCACTGGGGCAAGGCTCCCTTAAAAATGAGATACAATTCAAATACAAATACCCCCCCCCCCCCCCCCCCATGACCGCCTTGTACCTGTGGAAACCCCTCTGACCCCCTCCCTGTACCTGTGCAAACCCCAGCAGTTTGCGGTTGGAGACCTCCAGGTGTCTACGACTGACCTCGGATCTTCTCAGCTGTGAGTCAATGGTGGACAGTCTGTGGGTCAGCTCACGCACGTCGTCCTACAGGCACACAGAGAGGGGTCGGAGGGGGTCAAAGGATCCACAACAAGTCGGTGTACATGTGGGAGAAGGTCCTGTATGCATGGCATTGAAATTGGTGAACTAAAAATAATGACCAACTCTTGACTAAATAAAAAAGCGGATGAGAAGTAAGGCACACAAACACACACACAGAAGTGCTGATAGGGCAATCCTGTCTCACACTCGCATACACTCTGAAGTCAAAGGTCAACTGTATCTGCTGGATACAGCTGACTATCATATACACTGCCTGACAAAAGTATTAAGACGATTGTGTATTTCTGAACTCTGGACGAAACTTCTGGTTCCAACAAGATAATGACCCAAAGCACTCGTCCAAACTGTTTAAGGGTCATTTGGACACGTGTGAACAGCGCCATCAACTGCAGGTTAAGACATGGCTGTCCCAGTCTCCTGACCTGTCACCCATTGAAAAAGTGTGGGATTATTTGGATATTAAAGTGCACTCCCGGAATCCGACTAACATTAAACACCTGTGGATGTCTTCAGGATGAGTGGAAAACTATAGAGGATGGATATCTTGAAAAACTGTTGGACAGAATGCCTCGAATTTGTAAAGTTGTGATTAAGGCCAAAGGTGGTTATTTTGATGAAAAAGCTATTTAACTTGATATTGTTACATGTTTGCAATAATATGCCTTTACACATGATGAAATTTGCTTTAATATATCAATAAATTGATTTGTTGTCATTACCAATACGTCTTGTTATCATTATGAAAGTTCAGAACTACACAATCGCACTTTTGTCAGGCAGTGTATGTGGGTAATACTGATTGTAATATACACTTTATAGTTACACAAGTACTAATACAACCAGGAGGCTTATGGCACTGGGATAAAACACCTCCTCTACACAGCGAAGGTGGACACGCACCTTGGCCCTTTCTCCTGGTTTCCTGATTCCAAGCTGGTTCTTGAGGTCCCGGATCTCGGCCTCCAGGAGCTCAATGACCTCCTCGTAGTCCTGCTCTGCGCTGCTACTGCCCCTCTGCTCCACAGCCTGAAGACGAGAGCGCAGCCGAACGTTCTCCTCCACCGTCACACAAGCCTTCTGCAGACACACACCAGTAACAAATACAGCAGCATTTACACAGTGCCTGTGTCTCAGTCACAGATGTCAGTGCAGTTTAACAGGAGAACTGATCCTGGAGGGTCAGCAGATCTGTGTCAGGACAGTTTGAGTAACAGACAATGTGTCCCTCCTCTGTGTCCTGCAGTATCACTGGCAGCCTCCAGGGGGAGCCAGTGGAACACAAAAACAAAACCTCCTAAATCTCTCACTCTGCTATGTTGATTTGGTTGGTCCATTGCTGGTTCCATGCTCTAGCTCTTGTATTGAAATCTGCCACTGCACATATGCAGGGTTCACCACACTAAAGGTAGCAGCTTGTGTGTGCAATGATCATATAACCACAACTTTACAATCATGGTAGTATTAAAATACTTTCTGACCCACAGGCATCTGTGTGGGAAATAATTTTTTCACCAAAATAAACACTCCAGAAAACAGTATTTTCTGTGTTACCTGCTAAAATGTATATAAATGTGTTGGTGCTAATCTCAAGAAGGGCTCTAGTCCTTTTGTTGGCTGTTTACAATGAACTGTAATGGGGAGTGGGAAAGCGCGAGGAGAAGGATTGACAGTATTTGTTAACGAGCGCTGGTGTCATGTTGGGAACGCGCACATGAAACATCAGCTGTGCTCCCAGGATATTGAACTGCTGGCTGTGAGTATACGGCCGTAATATCTGCCAAGGGAATTCTCGCACTTGATTGTGTACATTCCTCCGTCGACGGATGGAGCGGCAGCATGTGAGCAGCTCCACAGCTCTGTCACTCAAATGCAGACATGCCACACACGCGCCCTCTTGCTGATTACTGGAGACTTAAATCATACATCTCTCTCCGCTACTCTCCCCACATTCAAGCAATACGTCACGTGCCCCACAAGAGACAATTCTTTAGACCTGTTCTAAAAAAAGCAAAAATCAAAGACGCCTACAACTCTGCCCCCCTCCCCCCGCTCGGACGCTCAGACCACTGTCTGGTTTACCTGCTCAGAGTGCGAAGGGGACCTGCACAGAAACGGTCTGTGAAGCTCTGTACTGATGAGGCCTGTGAGAGTTTGAGGGACTGTTTCCAAAACACAGACTGGGACATGTTCAGCGGCTCTTATAGAGATGACATCGACGGCCTGACCCATTGCATCACAGACTACATTAACTTCTGCAACACTTCTGCAACAATGTGCCAACCAAGAAGTGTTTCTCCAACAACCACCCGTGGGTCACCCCTGAGCTTAAAGCCCTCCTGAACCAGAAGAAAAGGGCTTTCAACTCAGGGGACAGAGAGGAGCAGAAAAGGATCCAGCGGGAGCTCCAGTGGAGGATCCGACAGGCCAAGAAGGACTACGGGAAGAAGGTGGAGGAGCAGCTGGCCCATAACAATGTACAGGGCATGTGGAGAGGCCTAAGGAACATCTCTGGATTTGGACAGAGTGGCAGAGGGACAGCTGATGGTGATCAGCGCTGGGCAGATGGATTAAACTGTTACTTTAACAGGTTTGATTTGCCCCCCACCCCTCTGCCCCTCTTCCCACTCCTCCCTCTTCACACCTCCCCGGGCCAGGCAGCTGAAGTAGAGGAAATCTGCAGGACCTGATGGTATCTGCCCCAGGCTGCTGAGAACCTGTGCAGATCAGCTCTGTGAGGTTCTCTGCTACATCTTCAACCTGAGCCTCAGCCTGGAGAGGGTCCCCGTCCTGTGGAAGACCTCCTGTGTGGTCCCGGTTCCCAAAACAACAAACGCCAGGGAACCGGCCCACTACAGACCAGTCGCCTTGACCTCCCACCTCATGAAGACCATGGAGAGGGTGATCCTCAGTCACCTCCGCTCTGTGGTGAGCCCCACATTGGACCCACTGCAGTTTCCCTACAAGCCAAACGTAGGAGTAGAGGATGCCGTCATCTACATGCTGTAGCTCACCCACCTAGAGACCGCCGTGAGTGCTGTGGGAGTCATGTTCTTTGACTTCTCCAGCGCCTTCAAGACCATCAGGCCAGCGCTGCTGCAAGGGAAGCTGGGGGACGGGGAGTGGATGGACATCTCGCTGCCTGGACCATCGACTACCTCACTGACCATCCACAGTACGTGCGGATGCGCAGCTGTGAGACAGAGGTGGTAGTCTGCAGCACTGGGGCCCCCCAGGGAACTGTCCTCTCATCCTTCCTCTTCACCATCTACACCTGGGACTTCACATACAACATGGACAGCTGCCATCTCCAGATGTTCTCTGACGACTCGGCCATGGTGTGTCTGAGGGGAACGAGCTGGAGTACCGCTCGGTCATCAGGAACTTTGTGGACTGGTGTGCGCGAAACCACCTGAGCCATTTCCTTAAGACAAAGGAAATGGTGATCGACTTCAGGAGGAGACCACTACCTCACTCACCAGTGAACATCCAGGGGCAGGACTGTGGACAGTTTCAAGTACCTGGGTGTTCACCTCAACAATAAACTGGACTGGTCCCACAACACCGACGCCCTGTACAAGAAGGGCCAAAATCGCCTCCACCAACTAAGGAGACTGAGGTCCTTTGGAGTGCAGGCCTCTGCTCAAGACTTTTACGACTCAGTGGTGGCCTCTGCTCTCCTCTACGCTGTCGTCTGCTGGGCCCCGAGCAGCACAGAGCGGGACAGGAAAAGACTTAATAAGCTGGTCAGGAGGGCCAGCTCTGTCCTGGGCTGTCCTCTAGACTCTGTAGAGGAGGTGGCTGAGAGGAAGGTGCTGGCCAAATTCACGTCCATTATGGATGACGCCTCTCACCCTCTGCACCGAGCTGTTGAGGAGCTGAGCAGCTCCTTCTGCAGCCGACTGAGGCACCCCCAGTGCAAGAAGGAGCGCTACCGCAGATCCTTCATCCCAACCGCCATCAGACTGTATAACTTTCCATACTCTCCTAGTTACTGTTTTTATTATTATTACTTATTTTATTATGACTTATTTTATTTTATTCTTGCCTGCATGCACTTTTTTTCTTGTTCAAACTTTCTCTGCCTGGAGCTACTGTGGCAAGTAAATTTCTCCTATGTGAGATCAATAAAGTCTTATCTTATCTTATCTTATCTTATCTTACTATCTGCATGGACCTAACCAGCGCTGTGATTGGCTTTTACCTCAGAGGTCTTCTGTAACTCCTCCTCCAGAGTCTTCTTACTGCTCTCCATGTCTTTTAACATAGTCTGAAACAATGCAACAATTGCTTAGACAATGCAGAGGTTTATACTACAGTGCAGAGGACAGCTAGCCTGGGAATTCCCAGGCCGCTTCCGTTCGTTTCGAAATGGAAGGCGGCCTGGAAACTCGTCCAAGCGAGAGTCCCAGATTTAGGGCCCCAATCAGAGAGCGGGGGAGGTGTGGCAAGACGGTGACGCGTACTACATGACAAACGGAAGCTTGTAGTTTGAACTGACAACTGACATGATTGGCTATGGACTTACGTATACGCTCAATGATAGACATTCATAACGCCCAATAAACGGCCGTTGGCAATCGCTAACCACACCTCCGCTACGGGATTTTTTGAAGCGAGTTTCCAGACCCATATCTCACTTGTGATATGGTCAGGTGTTAACCAGACTAGAGGACAGCTGAAAGTAGGGGGTATGTAGATGTAAGTGGAGGTAGGTGGGGGTAAATGGGGGTAAGTGGAGGTAGGTGGAAGTGAGTGGAGGTAGGTGGGGGTAGATGGAGGTAAGTGGGGGTAAGTAGAGGTAATTTGAGGTAGATGGAGGTAAGTGGAGGTAGGTGGGGGTACACCAACCTTGAGCTGTCTCATCTGGCTTTGCAGCTGTCGCACTTCAGACTGAAAGGTCTCCATCTCCTCTGAGCTACAGCTGCACTCCGACTCATATGTCTGTGCCAACATACTCAGGTTAACACCTTTGTAAATATAGACACAAAAAACACGACAACTACTTTAACTAGTACCTTTTAAAGCAGAACTATTTTTGCAAAATCAACTGTTTTGAACTTTTGACCATGTTATAGTTGTGTCCCATCACCACTGATGCCCTGAAGTTGTATTTGGAGTGATTCGTGCATGTCTGAGCAATCTTTAGTTGCTTATTGCCAGTCAACTTCCGTTTTTACCTCCACTGGTACATGCTCACTGCTTGTCATTTTAGATCAATATTGTGATTTAAAATATCCAAATTATAACTTAATGATCCATGGGTGTCATATATTCTAACTATATAGCACACAAACACAATAGGGTTGAGTGCTCACCGGGGAATGGAAGGCGGACGTGTCCATCAGGCTGGCTGCCTCCTGATAGGTGAACATGAAAGGCCCGGCCCCCATACCCAGCTCCTCCAGACGATCCTGGAAGAGGCTCTGCGTGGCCTCCACAAAGTCTGAGGACAAAGGTATGCTGCTCAGAGACAATTATCATATAGCTAGACCAGAGCACAGCAGCTAAAAGTTTAAGTGAAACTATACCCTAAACCAACTGCACCAAATTCACAATCATGTACACAGTCAAAAAATGTGTTGTTACTGTTCAGTCATTTTTAGCATAGGCAATTTTAGTATAAACTCTATATTTGCAACTTTCTACTACTATATATATACTATTATATATATTTTTTTTAAACAGTCAGTCATTAATGCCAGAAACAGACTGAACGCATATTTTTCCCTATGCAAGCATAAAAACTGCACAATTTGGACACGCATTTTTAGAATCATTAAAAGTGAATGACCACATAGACCACACAGTCCACTCTAGGTGCATATGAAGCAGCAAGTCCTGCGCATGTAAAGTTCAAGAAATAGAATTCAACCTATTTTTTGATGCTCATAGAAAGCATGCATCTGTTGTTGTATTCAGGGATGAAAGTGTCCAAAGTGTCAAGGATGAAAGTGTCCAGAAGTGTCCCCCCCCCGTACTTGGGCTTAATGATCTTCATGTGGGAAAAGGCTGACTCACATAAATAGGTTTTCATAAATCTACCTCCGTTTTATTTAATCTTAAAATAAATCAAGCAAACTGTACTGCACTCTGTGCCCCATTTTTGGACCCTCACCCACAGTTTGAGGACCCCTTCTTTGAATTTTTTTTTTTTTTTTTTTACGTACATTTAGATAACTTTTTGCTTTGCACTTAAGCCCTATTCGGACGGGATTAGTTTTACAGGAGGATGTAGAGTAATGTCGGTTTATCACAGGGCCTCTGTAATATAAATGACCCCATTCACACAGGACAAGAAATGTCCGTAATATTAATTTGACATGGGAGGAGTTTGTTTACGCTCTGCCGTCACGTATTCGTTGCCGTGCACGTCATGATTAGCCTATGTGTAATATTAGCGAACTATGCAAATTATTGCCCATAATCAGGACTAATGGAGCATACATGACCTAAAACAAGCAGAAGTTTCATGCCTCTGACGACTGATTTATACCTCTTGGTCTTTTTCATTGGTCGATGTGTGCGTTTGTTTGAGAGTACCGGTAGATCATTTTGTTTGCCGGCAAAACAAAGCGCTTGAAGCTCCTCCGTGTTTGAAAATTGCGGTAAATTATTTCTTTAAACGGATGTGACGAAATATTACATACATCTTTACCGAGGGTCGCATTCGCACGGGATTAATATTACCTATGGTAATTCCCCCAGACCGTTTTACAGAAGGTGAAACTCGCTGTAAATTTCACAGACATACTCCGTTATGTTTACGGACATGGCGCGTTCAGACAGGACTAAATTCCCTGGTAATTATTACTTCACCCCATGTCACCCCATAAAACTAATCCCGTCCGAATACGGCTTTAGTCTTGGTCTTCTAATCAGAGGCATTGAGGAGGGAGCTTATGTGCGCTATGAGCAGGAGGAGCGAGAGCGTGAAAAGGCGAGGAGCGGCACGCTCACTTGAGGCATGGACAGGTAGGATATTTTATAAAGTTTAACCTGCCCTGTGATACACGCTGGTACGCTAAGGTACACGCGAACAAGCTGGCAACCCTAAACACAACCAAAATCTTTCTCTGCGGATTTGCACTGATATAAAAAATGACCCCGGCGGCTGACGAAAAAGTGGAAATACGCTAAAACGTCTTAAAAAAAAGTCTTTCATCCCTGTGTGTCCTGCAGCATCACGCCATTGTCTAGCGGGAACCAGGTGAACTCAACAGGAGTTCACCTGGTTCCGGTCTGGTGTTTCGGTTGGTGACGAAATGGTCCATTCCCTCAAAGTGTTTCTTCTGGAAGATGTTTTGCCCCCTGTCACAAATGATGTAAAAAGCATATAGCATATCAAATGTCCACAGTTAGATTCTCTTTCACAGTCTCCATGGATACAGGAAAAACAAACTGTTCATTTCACAAATCCCTTACAGTCCCTTACCTGTGCCCGTTGAACTGCACATGCTGCCCTTCTTGGTTGGTTAAAATCACATGATATGAGCCCAAAAAACAAAACATTTAAAAAAACGCTCAGTGTGTGAGCCAAGTAGCCACAAAAGCCAGACAGCTAAAGTCCTAGTGTGAGTGCACCCTTAGTGTGTGCTGCCTCCAGTGGTAGTAGTATCAAAATGTGTGACATCACACAGATGATACTGCATGGGCAGAGTTTTAAGTGTAGATACCTGTTACCAATCACCCTGTTACTTATATCCCCTAGTTCTCATTTACAAGACACATTGCCGTCTAGTGGGGGTTGTAAATGAAATGGGTATCCAACCTTTGGGGCACACATGTAGGACTACATGTAGGGGGTGTACCTCCGTAGGACACAGTGCCCTGGAGATCTGGACTCAGAACCAGTCGGAGTTTGTTCCTCTGCTCCTCTGTGACCTCTAACCCCAGGAACTGGAGTGCCTGCAGGGCATACACAAAGATCAGGACCACACTGCCCCCTACTGGGCCCAAATATTCCAGCATTCACATAGTGTCAAATCACCAGATTAAATGGAGCTAGCAGAAATGTAGTATGTGAAACATAAAGAAGCATTTTTAAATATCTAATTCCAAGTCTGATTTATTAAAAGTTCAATTTTCAGTCAGATCTAGTTTCATTCATTCAATGTTAAATAAGATTTCCAAAATATGTCAACAAAAAGAAACAAGAAATTTGAACCTGGCCCTTTTCATGTTTCTGTTTTGAATACAGTGGTCCCTTGCTCTATCACGGTTCACTATTCGCGGCCTCGCTGTTTCGCGGATTTAAAAAAAAAAAAATTTTTAATTTTTTTTATAGTGTAACTTTTTTTTTTATAGTGTAACATTGTGTTCTGCGTCCTGATTGGCTAAGAGACTGTAGACCTTTGCTGATTGATAGAAGGGGGACGCGGGGTAGACCGGGACTAGACCAGGACTAGACCAGCACGAGACCAGGACTAAATGTGGACTAAACCAGGTCTAGTCCAGAACTAAACCAGGTCTAAACCAGGTCTAAACCTGGACTGGACCTGGACCAAACCAGGACTGGACCAGGTCTAGACCTGGACTAAACCGGGACTTGACCAGGTCTAATCCAGGATTAAACCACCACGTGCCGCTCTTTGCTGGTTTCGTGCGGCTGGTTTGTGGCTCGGGCTGAGAGGACACGGTCCGGGCGCCGCGGTTCGATCTCGTGCTCGCAGCCCGGTGTACGCGCGGCCTTGCGCCGGTCGTGCTGCTCTGTCACGGATTTGACCACGATGAGCGGGTGCACGTGTCGCGTCCTGGGACGTGGCAGTGCCGTTGGATGAGCGCGGTGCTTCCTGCAGATCCAGTGACTCATGTCTCCGCTCCACTCGGGCGTCCGGCGGGGCTTCCGGAGCCGTGTCTGCCCCCACGCGTCACTATTAATACATTTTGTTGAAAATCTATGAAAGTTTGAGTGTTTAAACGAGAGAGAAATGTGAGAAAAGGTTAATTCCAGTCTGAGAAAAGCGTATAATGTGTGTGGTGAGGCATTTACAGCCTTAAAACATGTAGAATAATTGTAAAATATAAAGTTGTCCTACTTCGCGGATTTCTCTTATTGCGGGTTATTTCTGGAACCTAACCCCCACGATAAACAAGGGATTACTGTATCCCCAAAATGTGGCTGTTTTTACACATAAAATGTTTCATCTTTATAAGAAAACATTACATGATGAAAAATGTGTAATATATTTTTTCTTATATTTATGTGAGTAAACTTTGGGGAAGTTTCAGAATAAATTTCAGACTTTTTCCTATTCACTTGGAATGCTGTTTTAAACTCCCATTGCAGATGCATCTCTTCTCAACATCTCATCATAGAGTCTTCTTTTTTGCACAATAAATTCATTTAAATAAAAACATAAAAGTGCATATTTATTTTTGAGATATACTGTGCAATCCAACTCTGCTCTAACACTGATTAGTGAGAGCGGTGGGCTGCTCTGTATCTGAATGTCTAGGCTAAACTGGGGACACATGCCTCTGAGCAGGGCCCTTTGACTCAAACTGGAGGCCATGTTTGACCGGGGCTTGATGTTTCATAGAGATCTCGTCCCATATATTTGTGCTATCTTCTGCGTAAACCTAACCTGCTTTCACTGTTTGTACACATAGGTAAAATTAAGATCACTCTAATGTTTGCCTCGATGCTATATCAGGTCTACACCTATGTTTACACAAGAATTAAACCAGGATATTTCTCTACTAATTATAAAAAAAATGAAATCTGAACTCATCTTAAAGGTGCATTGTGTAACTTTTCTAGTGGAGGGTCCATCAAATGTTTTTTTTTTCCATGGAGATGTTATGACGTTGTCTGGTATATTTCACAGTACAGCATTAAACCTTTCTATCATCATGGAGACCAAACCAGACCAGAAGTTACAGGTCAGATCTGTGGAGAGGCACTCACAATCAGAATGCCCGTTTTCTAGGCATTTGTGAGCTATAAAACCACTGTAATTGAATAAATGTAGTACCAACTACCATAATTTCCGTACTATTGAGCGCACCTGAATATAAGCCGCATCAACTAAATTTTAAAAGAATTTTATTTTTGTACATATATAGGCTGCATCTGTCTATAAGCCGCAGGTGTCCACGTCTTCAAAAATGTTTTCAAGTTCAGAGCATCTGCTTTTATTTCCTCTGAAAGTTTTTGTCATCTTTTTGCATTGAGTCAGTTTGTCACGCTGCCATCAACATCGATGCCAAGCTCACATGCAGCAGCTCTATTTCCTTCTTCAACAGCCAAATCGATTGCCTTTAACTTAAAAGCTAAATCATATGCATTTCTTTGTTTTCCATGATGAGGGTGTATGCATGAAGTGCAAAACAACTCTTCAAAACAAAATCAAACTAACATCTTCCACGGCACATCGTCCCTTCAGTCTGTCTCTTGCTCTTGCACTCCCGTCACTTCACGCTCTACTGTGCATGTCTCCTGCAGAAAGAGCCACTGTCCTGTCTGGGATCATGTCAGTGTCTGGGATAATCTCAATGCCGGAAATTAAGGTTGAACTGTTTAATGTCATACTGTGGAACATTCCAGGCAGAGTAATGAAATATCCATACAAACAAGCAGGTGATGGACCCCTAATCAAAAAATTACACAGTGCACCTTTAAGTCAAAGTGAACCCAGACTTACCAGGTCCAGCTTGTCCGCCTTGAGTCGGATGTAGGGGTCGAGGGTGATCTTGGGCTTGGTCCCTGTGGGTGACCTTTGACCCGTGGGTGACCTCTGACTTGCTAACCCTGAAATACAGAAGACACAAGGCTCAATACAGTGGTTTGGACATTACAAACCCTGACATTTACAGCCTGACAGGTACAGACCAATAGATTTGTTTATGAAAGCTCAAACAGCATTTGGTGCAATGCATACTGTTGCTGTGTTCTTCAACCAGACCCTTCACCCACCTATATGTGTGATGCGTGTTGGTGGTGGTTGGAGGCATATTTCTGTCAGTCTGCAAGGGTAGTCGGGACTACAATAGTAGTAGTAGTAATAATAGTAGTCGTACCACTGAGCATGGAGTGAATGAATAATGCACTGTAAAGTTTCCCTCTGTTAATTGTAATTGTTACATTAAAGTCCAAAGCACATGTGGATAGATTGGGCAAAACTCCCATGAACCCTCCTGATGGAGAGCATAGAGCTTCCATTACCTTGGAATAGACCTTACCGGGGAGGCTGAGGAGTGTGATTCCCCTGTAGTTGGAACACACCCTCCGGTCCCCCTTCTTAAACAGAGGGACCACCACCCCGGTCTGCCAGTCCAGAGGTACTGTCCCCGACTGCCATACGATGTTACAGAGAAACTTCTGTCTGTGTTACATATGTCTATTATTTATTTGGGTCGTACTTGTCACTAAACACACAAACTCAACACACATAGGAGGCGCTGATGTGCTAACACAGATAAATATGAGCATTTTGGGACATCGCCATGGCAACACAGTGCAAAATACGACTTTGGCGCCAAGGACATTTTGATCGGGGTGACCCGAAGAATCCCTGTGCCCAATGTCACATTCTTCAATGAAACTAAGAAGTTGTTTTATCATTTGGAAATGTAAGAATTTTTTTTTTAATTTTGCCATTAGGATAACATGGGCACTTTCACACATCGCTATGGCAACTCAGTGAAATATACTGACATTTGTGATCAAGATGACATGAAGAGTCATTTTTCCAGATTTCACAATATCCCATTAGGATAACATTGGCACTTTTGCACATCACTATGGCAACAGGGTTAAAAATACCATATGGTGACCCAAAGTAATTGTCTGCAAAATTTCGTACATTTTCAAAAAAGTAAAATATTAACCCTCCATGTAAAATTTAGCTGTGTTCTGACCCTTGACGGTTTGTCAGGGGGTGTGGCCATAATAATATTTTCTGTTGACGAACGTGTGTACCGAATTTAGTGGCTCTACGAGAAACTTTACGTTGGCACGGCTCCCATAGGCACAATGTATTTTGACTTTTGTAGGTTGTGCTGTAGTGCCATTTTTTTATGTCCAGTTATGCAACACATTTAAGAAGATGATTTACTTGATCTCACACAGGAGAAATTGTCCTCTGCATTTGACCCATCCTGTTATTAGAAGCAGTGGGCATCACATGACTATGCACATGAATATGTTTAGGGGGTGAAATTAGAGCTCAAAGAGCTGAAGAAGAATAAAAACAAAAAACTTTTTTTTTTTTTTTTAAGCAAAAACAATAATGTTGTTTTTGACTGTTTAAGTTCATTTGGTTGAATACGTTTCACAGCTCATCCAAGCTGCTTCTTCAGTTCTAGTCAGTTGTCAGTTAAGTATTTTGGTGAGGACCAGGTGAGGGACATGATAGTCATTCTAACATTCTAACTTCCTTACAGCTAAGGCATTCTGTGCATTTCTATAAACATGTTAGTACAGATATCACACTCATATTGTCATAAATCTCTCACGTGGTAATAAATGGAATCAGAAGTACGTATGAGTGAGGGCAAGCTGACGATGAAAAGCCTATAGAGCAGAAGTATGTGACTAGAGAGAGCAGAGTTCACAGCCTTGTTACTTCCCGGATTGACTACTGCAACTGCCTCCTCTTTGGTCTCCCTGACAAATCCCTCCAGAAACTGCAGCTTCTCCAAAATTCCGCTGCCCGCATCATCACCAGGAACCCCTCCTTCCACCACATCACCCCCATCCTCCAACAACTACACTGGCTTCCCATAAAACAAAGAATTAACTTTAAATTTCTCCTAACCACCTTCAAAGCAATCCATAACCTGGCCCCACCTTACATCACTGACCTCCTCCACATCTCCATTCCTTCTCCCTCCCTCTGCTCCTCCTCCTCTCTCCAGCTCTCTGTCCCCTCTGCCCATCTCGCCACCATGGGGGCAGAGCCTTCAGCTGCTCTGCTCTCCTGCTCTGGATCTCTCTCCCTCCTGACCTCCGCAATATTGACTCTCTTGCTCTTTTTAAATCCAGACTCAAAACACACCTGTTCAGACAATCCTACACCACATAAGTCACTTTCACCATCTTCCAGTTTTGCGTGAAAAGTCCCTCAGTCGTCCAGGTAGAATCCATGACACAGGAGAAGTTCAATTTGTCAACTGGACAAAGTTTGTTTGGTTGAAAACGTTTCGCCGCTCATCCGAGAGGCTTCGTCAACTTCTCCTGTTATCATCTTCCAGTTTTGTATCTCTTTTTATCTTTGTATTTTGCAATTATGTTTTTTAACTGTTTTGTACAGTGTCCTTGGGTGTCTTGAAAGGTGCTTTTAAATAAAATCTATTATTAATATTATTATTATTATTATTATTATTATTATTATTATTATTATTATTGCTTGATCGAGTATTGGCAGATATTTAAATCCATGGTATCAGAATTGGTATTGGAACTGAAAAAGCTGGATTGGTACATCCCTAATATGATCCCTTTAGCCCTGTTCTCTGTGTACTGGCACAAGCTGTCCCTGTTAGCCCTTCCCACAGGAAGTGTCACACACCAATCAGCTCTGTTACTGTTCCATGGTGGACTTTTCTGGGCACGCTCAGACAGGCTCATCTGTTTAACAAGATTGGCCCTTGGATGACGTACAAACACTCAGCTTTAAGACCCAGGCTTGGCATGAGAGATTGTGCACATGGGTCAGAGGTCACAGGACGGGAGCCAAAGGTCAGGAGGGAGATACATTTCAGCAATTCTATAGGGTATGAACTGTTAACACATAATATATTGAGATCACCATGTTACCTTTTTAATTATTTTGAAAATGCTATCGTCACAGAAAACAACACATAAACATGTTTAATAAGTTTCACTTTTTGTTTTGTATGATCTCTCCTCTTGTGACTAAGCGTGATCTCCATGCTAAGTTACTGCACTGAAGCGCAGAGCACTGAATACAATCAGCATGCATCCCGCTAATGAAACTACATCACATCACATCACATCGGGTTTGTCAAGTAGCTGTGTACACTTTGGTATCATGCTTTTGTATATTTTTGGGCAATTGTTTTGTGGGAGCACGGGTGATATAGGCCGAAGGGCCGAGCATTGCACAGAATGTGACAGCTAAAGAAGGTTTGAATACGGCTTGGGAGAGATTGCTAAATTACTCAAACATGCATGAATTTATGAGGGAACAAAGTTATATCATGATAGAAAGCTTAAAAAAATCAAATTGACATTATACATGTTTCATTCATGAGGGGATACCCTCATGAATGAAACATGTATAATGGAAGGTCCCCATTTAGGTGTTAGATTTTCTGCCTGTGATGTTATGTGAGAGGGACTTGTTTAACAGCACATCAGCTCACCTGTCACCGTTCCAATTAGTCAGTTCTTTTTGTTAAAATAAAGCTTAGACTTCAACATCCCCCCTCCTGATACTCCATGTTCTACTAACAAATTCCATTTACTCACTATATCTGTCTAACCACTCACCTGAGCAGAGACTGTTCAAATAGAAGTGTAGACTTTTCAGTAAATAGTTCATTAAATATGTGCTCACAGACATTAAGTAAATCTCACACATTGTGTTTAATATTACAAAAAAAATATTTATAGAAGTTAAGTTAAAAGGCATATTTCAGATAACTGATACTGACTGCCACTGATCGGTCCTGGTAATCTAGCCTGCATAGACTACAAAGACTAAATGCATGATGGGAAAGGATGTACTTTCATCAGATGACTCACCAATGACTGGTCCATTGAGTTCTAGCTCCAATCTGCATGGAACATGCATGTTGTTCAATGTAGATTACATGATAAAATATATTATAATTGGACATTTTACAGTATCAGTTATCAGCCTTAAATCTCCAGCATAGGCTGATATTTTGTTTTTGTTTGTCTGCATAAAGAATACACACAGCTTTATTTGAGCACTTCATTGCTTAAAAGGCTGCAAAAAATGTGATTGTACTGTTCTCTTATAGGTCCCATGGCATGAAATTTTCACTTTCTGAGGTTTTTGAACGTTAATGTGAGCTCCCCTACTCTGTTTAGCCCCCCCCCCATGGCTAAAAGTTGCGAAATGTCTAAACTGAGCATTTGCGGTCCTTTTCTGCGTTTGAAAAAAAACACAGCTCAAACGGGCGATTCTGAACAAGGCAACTATGTTACGTCACATCGAAAAATGCAGCTCCACCCCCGTCTGGATGTCTACCCACCGTCTCTGTAAATCACGCCCAGAGAGTTTGGACCGCGAATGAGCTACACAATGCGAAATGTGTTTTTTTATTTGCCTGGAGGCACGTGCGAGTGTTTCTAGGCTCGGAAGTCCTTTATCTGAGCCTGTGGACCTTTGAACAGCAGTGGTTTAATTTTATTTTCTGTGAAAATGTGTTTTTTTCATTGAAAAGCCTCTCCTTTCTTCCTCCGCGCTTAAAACGCGGAAGTGGGGCCAGCCACAGCGCACTGCTAAAACAAGGAACCAGCGGGCACATTTGCCCCCCCCCCCCCCCGCTCCTCTAACCTATCTCTGTCCTTCTCATTTGCATTCAAGCAACAAGGCCCAGAATGAGTTGTTCAGAGAGGGATTTTATGACTCTGACTGTGTACATGTGTCTTTCTCATGCACTGAGTCTTGATTTTGGAGCAGGATTCATTTACAGTATTAGGGAACCATTAAGGCACCATATAAAAGCATCAAGAAATACCATGTCATGGGACCTTTATAGGTCTGTGGTAAGGGTTGAGGGTGAGTTTGGAGTAAATTAAAATTGGTAAATTAAAATTATTATTTTCCCCAATTATTTGGCAACAGCCAAACACGGAACACCTTTTGACAGACACATGAGGCATTGTTTGAGGTGCTAAACTAATTAATTAACTAATTAACTAATTACCCTCACCAATAGTTTAGTTTTGTCTTTTTTGAAAAGGAACAATGTACAGAGATATTAAGCTCATAAAACAAAGATGATCTGCACCAGATTATAGCTACATAGCTAGTTTCCATCTGCAGTCCCTATTACATTAATAAATTACAGTGAAATATCTCAATCAACAATAAGAAACATTCACACTGACACATTCTCACACTTTGCCACACAGGAACACAGATAAAAACACTCTCACATAATCATACATACATGTTCAATGCAAAACACCATACAAGGCACACATTTCAAAAATAAAGAGTATTTACTAAATTTTCGTCTTTTAAAATTCATATTGACCTACCATTCTACATTTCATTTATATCAGTCTTTACATAGCCTATTGTATATCAAATAACAATAGAAACGCTGTTATATAAAAATGTGTGTTGACACTAACAGTCAGGAGAAAATACAAAAGCGAACTGAGTGTGGGAAAGAGCTTCTATCACTCTTGGTGTGAGCAAAGAGTAAAACTGCAGCACCTGCAGCTAATAGCCGTGTCCAAATTCAAGGGCTGCAGCCTCCGGAGGCTGCTTTTTTGGCCGCACACGTAACTTCCAGCGCAACAAGGCCTGTCCCATTTCATGCAGCCCTCAAATGCAGCTTGAAAACTGGCCTCGTTTCCATGGAGATCGGGCCGCAAACGAGGGACACATCTGAGTATTCTTCGCGGCCTCCAATATCCCATCATGCACCGCATGATGGGAGTCAGATGTTCGAAAACGCGGAGCGAAAACGCAGAGCAAAAGGCCCGTCTGGAGAGCGGAGAAAACATGTGAGTACACACTTTTAACTTTAGGAAATCATCACTAACACAACTGTAAACGTAAAATACAGCCATAAACCACAACACTATGAAATACATTTGTTTTTAACTGTGTAACCTCGGAGCTTTGAGCTAAAAGTTTGGCTAGTAATCTGCAGCTAATGCGATGAAAAGTCCATCAAACACTAATAATTTTTTTACTTTTAGGGGAAAAAAAGACCATGGAGGGATTAATGAAGCTACGAGGAGGATGTTTTCATGTAAACACATAAACACTTGGCCAGTGCTCGGAGGTAAGATAAAAACACACATTATTTCATGCATTAAACTTAAAAGACACAGTTTGACTATATCAAAGCTTATATTTACTTGTAAATCATGTTATATAAGTCTACAACATATGGATTTATTTCTGGGAATACATTATCTGCTTTTTACAATCTGCATAATTGTAAAGTAAAGAGTAAATAACAGTGCCTGGACAGGTTAGATATAATATGGACATTAGGCTCATTAAACAGGTGCAGACACTGGTGTAGATACTTGACACCTGTGTCTGTTATGTCCATCACATCTAATATAACAATGAGAAAACTGTTTGAAATGTTTTATATTAATTTTTTTTCTCATCTGCAGCCTCCTGTATGAGGACTCAACAATGCTGGGGCCACAGAACTGTTGGCTGATGAGATGTTCATGATTCATGAAATGGGTCAAATGCAGATGAGAAAGTAAAGCACTGCGCTGGAGGTGTGCTAACCCAGACTCCTGGCTCTGATTAGGTATGTTGCGTTTTATTTTACTCCAGTAATAATAAGGGCTGCATTTTAATCATGTTCATATTGAAATCATTACTTAAATTGTGAAACTAAGCTTTTCTCAAATCTGTGGGATTCCTCTATTAATTTATCTGTTTCAATTTACAGTATATAAACCGCCTTTGCATCTGAATGTACATGCACTGTGAACCTAGTTTTGCAGTTTTCTTAATGTGTGTGTCATTACAGGTTTTCATTGTGCAGGACTTTGAACCAATCAGACGTAAGGCCCATTCTGCTCTTCCTCCTCCAGAAGACGAGGATCAAACTGAGTGGTCCAAGTACACTGGGTCATGTCTTCACTGTCCATGCTGACTGTAGAAGACTTGTGGGGTCTACATGCTGACTGTCGAAGACCTGTGTGTTCTCCATGCTGACTGTAGAAGCCCTGTGGGGTTTACATGCCGACTGTAGAAGACCCGTGGGGTCTCCATGCTGACTGTAGAAGACCCGTGGGGTCTCCATGCTGACTGTAGAAGACCCGTGGGGTCTCCATGATGACTGTAGAAGACCAGTGGGGTCTCCATGCTGACTGTAGAAGACTTGTGGGGTCTCCATGCTGACTGTAGAAGATCTGTGGGGTCTCCATGCTGACTGTAGAAGATCAGTGGGGTCTCCATGCTGACTGTAGAAGACCTGTGGGGTCTCCATGCTGACTGTAGAAGACCAGTGGGGTCTCCATGCTGACTGTAGAAGACCTGTGGGGGCTCTGGTTGCATCAGTGCTCCCTCCTGCACGTGCTGCCTGCTGCTGTCCCTAATGTGTTCTAATAGTGATGTTTAGGTTTAACTTCTAATTTCCTGCAGAAGTAAAAGAGTAAAATGGTAGTTTCTTTACATCTTAGCTGAGGGGCACCTATAAACAGCTTAATCACTGAGGAAGTGTCCCATGATATAAGGCCTTATATGACCTTAACAAGTGTGTGAGACAAAACTGAAAACCTATAATTTGCTATACCTATAAGTTTATCTGAATGTTTTTATATATGAACATTTGAATCATGGTGAAATGTGTCACTTATTTGATGTCTCTTTTAATAACAACACTAATTACATGTACTATAAGAATGTACTGCAATTAAGTAGTGGTATTCCACCTGATCATATTCTGCAAAGATAATTTGTTCATTTTGCATTGTCACCTGCTTTAGCAAAAAGGGAACACAATTTGAGAGTACACCGACAGACAGCTGTTTTTACTCAGAATCAGAATCAGAAAGGTTTTATTGCCATATGAGTGAACATGTTCACAACATTACGAAATTGCTTTGGTGCTTGGAGCGGAATAAAATAGAATAAAATAAAGTAGACAACCAATAAGCTATAATATGACACAAAACCTCATGACAGGTTTAGAGTGTTTCAGTCTCTGTCTGTACGTGGGGATAAGGTGGATCATTACTAGGGGTGGGTATTGGCAAAGAAGTCACGATTCAATTCGAATCACGATTCATATGCCACGATGCAATACTATCACGATGCATCACGATACTTGAAATGGAGTTAATGTGATTAACTGAAATTCAGGCGCAGGACCACGCCTCAACCACCTTCTCCTCCTCACCAGCGAATCACAGTTCACCATAACCACACCTCTAATTTCCCGGAGCCATTTATAGCCACTCATCCCTTCATTCCAGTTCGTCTCGGTTATCTCGACAGCTCAACCGCGTCAGCTCGCTCGAGCCGGGTTAACAACCCGTCACATTCAAACACCAACCTGCCTCACGTCTCCTCGTTCCTTCCAGTCCGCAATTCCTTACGCCGCGAAGGATTTCTATTCAGGAATCCGCAGCCGGAGGATCTTCCACCGCATATCCGCGCCGCCCAGCGAACGCTCCAGGCGCGCGCTCACGCAGCGGACCTCCACCTCTAAGGAGCACCCACCGTCAATATCTCTGTGCTGGCGGCATATACGGGATATCCACATTGTCCCTCTCGTCGCCGCCTCCTCCTCGTGTAGGCGAGCGCGCAGCCTGGCGCAGCCCGGTGTACTGTCAGAGTGAGACGGCTCTCGGTGCGCAGACCGGCTTTGGCAACCACGGCTTTCTGCACAGCGCGGCCCGGCCTCTAGCAGCCACAGCGTTCGGTACCGCCCAGCACCCGCCGTTCCCCTTCAGGCTGACACATCAAGACCTTCAACAGTTTAGATCAAGAATGTAACCCCGGCGCCCTGGAACGAGACGAACGAGCTTCCGGGTTCCCATCAAGTTTCCCGCGTGCAGCTGCAGACGTCGCCACCCCCTCCTCTCCTCCACTACAGCCTCATAGCTCCCCCTGCTGGGGGCTAAGTAGTATCACCACCAGTGGCCAGTAAACGTATTCCGTCTACTGTGCAGTTTCACTTGAATTCTCTTGTATCATCTCAGCTGCTTTCAAGCAGGCCATCTCCCCCTGTGCCTGCACCCTTCGTGTCTCATTCTTGTCCCCATCTCGCAGGCTGCACAATTCCCCATGCATCTTCTCCCCATCTCTCATTTCTCTTTTCAGTCATCATGAGCTAGATGGCTCTCGTGCCCTACCCACATTAGGCAGGGCCTCTAATCCATTTCCCGTCTTCTGCTCTATCCCTTCCCCCCACCCTACCCCCCCCCCCCTTCCCCAACACCCAAATGTTTATCTGTCGTTGCAGCCTACACAAGTCACCACGCCCACTCACACTATTTTCGTTCACACTCCGAAACGTCGTACGAATGTTTTTGTTTGCTTAACTCCTCTCTGCAATGGCACACTGTCATCTCGTATTCAACCTCTCCTACCGACTCGCATCCGACCATTCTAACTCATGCAACTCATGCTAGCTCACACCATTCCATCACATGCTAGCTAAGCAGTCTCTACATCCTCTCTCTGCTATTCCAATATTCAGCACCCATCGACTCATGTCACTCACTCAATTTCAGCTCGTGCTGCTCACGCAATTTTGACGTACGCTAGCTGTCTTTACACCCGCTCGACATCAATTCATATTCCGGCCCTTGCTGTTTCACACTATTATAGCTCGGGCAGCTCACGTCATCCATTACAAGTGAGCTTAAGCCATCATAACCACGTGTCACACTATTCAGCTCCTCCCAGTTCCGCCCTCACCTGAGCTACACCATCTCGGCTCACCACCTCTTTCCCGATCGAGGATCCTACCATCGACGTCAGCTCATGACTTCACCATTCTATCCTATACGCATCCTCAGCGATGCTCTCGCCATCTAATCCTCATCTTCTGCTCATGCTACATCATTGCATTCTTTCATCATTCTCAGCTCTCATGTCGCGACTACTATTACGGTCTCCAAATTCGACCGCTCTCATCAGTCCAGCATTCACCCCGTACCTGCCCTGTGAACATCCCCAATATGCACCTCCACCCTCAGGTCCTTAGCTTTTCCACAGGTTCCAAGCCGACTGACGACTGGCCGATTGTCACGTTTCACCGGCTCTCATGACAGCATGATGACCGCCAGCTCACCCAGCTCTCACGACCGCATGACAGCTCGTCTGGGTCTCACGACGGCTTGCCTGGCTCCCACGACAGCACGACAGCTCGCCTGGCTCCCACGACGGCTCGACAGCTCGCCTGGCTCCCACGACGGCTCGACAGCTCGCCTGGCTCCCACGACGGCTCGACGGCTCGCCTGGCTCTCACGACGGCTCGACAACTCGCCTGGCTCTCTTGACGGCTCTCACGACGGCTCGCCTGGCTCTCACTACGGCTCTCACGACGGCTCGCCTGGCTCTCACTACGGCTCTCACGACTGCTCACTTGGCTCTCAGGACGGCTCTCACGATGGCTCACGACTGCTCGCTTGGCCTCATGACAAGCTCTCACGACGGCTCGCCCGGCTCTCACGTTGAGTCTTCCGACCCACAACGGGTCTTCTCCTCCACCTCTGTCCTAACCCACAACAGGTCTTCAGGTGTGTGTTCTGTGTGGAGTTTGCGTGCATGGTCTGGGTCTGATCCCCGGGTCGCCTGGGCCTTTCTGTGTGGAGTTTGCATGTTCTCCCCGTGTCTGGGTGGGTTTCCTCCGGGCACTCCGGTTTCCCCTATCAACCCAAAACATGCACCATGGGTGAATCCTCCAGCTTAGTTCCTGACCAAGCCGAAGCAAGAAGATCATGGAGATGGTCCCTGGGCGCTGTAATGTGCTGCCCACTGCTCCTAATAACAGGATGGGTTAAATGCAGAACTGGAATTTCCCCACTGTAGGACTAATAAAGGCATAGCTTCCTTTCCTCCCATCAGATCTTCCTCCCGTCAGGTCTCCCTCCCTCCCTCCCAACCCACAACGGGTCTTTCTCTGCCTCTCTCCTGACCCACGATGGGTCTCCCTCTCTCCTGACCCATGACGGGTCTCCCTTCCTCCTGACCCACGACAGGTCTTCTTCTCTCCACCTCTCTCCTGACCCACAACAGGTCTTCCTCCCGTCAGGTCGACCGCATGACAATACGCCTGGGTCTCACGACGGCTCACCCCGGCTCTCACGACCGCATGACAGCTCGCCTGGCTCTCACGACGGCTCGCCCAGCTCTCACATCGGGTCTCCCGACCCACAACGGGTCTCTCTCGACCCACGATGGGTCTCTCGACCCACGACGGGTCTTTCTCCGCCTCTCTCTCTCATGACCCACGACGGGTCTTTCTCCCTCCCAACCCATGACGGGTCTCCCTCTCTCCTGACCCACAACGGGTCTCACTCCTTTCTGACCCACAACGGGTCTTTCTCTGCCTCGCTCTCCTGACCCATGACGGGTCTCCCTCCCTCCCGACCCACGACGGGTCTTTCTCTGCCTCTCTCCCGACTCACGATAGGAGATCTTCCTCCCGTCAGGTCTCCCTCCCGACAGGTCCCCCCCGACCCCCCTCCCCCCGACCCTCATCCCTCCGACCCTCATCCCTCCGGCCCTCATCCCTCCGACCCTCATCCCTCCGACCCTCATCCCTCCGACCCGCATCCCTCCGACCCGCATCCCTCCGACCCGCATCCCCCCGACCCTCATCCCTCACCTATCCAACCCTCAACATTCGAGCGTGGCTTTCTTCACCTACAGGTTCCTATGCTTGCCATCCGAACCCATGCTGAAGGACGCACATCAGCATTATCATGGTCACGTCCGTCAACCATCTGCGCTGGCGCGAGTGACCCCACTCCAGCAAAGGTCCAACTCCTCAGTCAGGGGAGAAGACCCTCCACGTCACGGTTTCTCTACATCACTCCTGACTCATTCGCCATACGGCACCTTCACGACGCAGCTCCAGTTTCTCCAGTGTTCAGTCCGAATCTTCGGCAGTAGTCGGATTCTGCATTGCTTCCAGAGCCCTCGAATCTCACAATTAGCCTTCAGCTTCATCGGAACTTCGTCCTACTTTTCCACCATTTTTTGGGGGGTCTGATTAATCCAGGCATTCCCATTCATTCTAACAATAATAAATCAGTCAACACCACCTTCATCAGCTTCCCCTCTGCTCATCTGACGTTACCATCTGCAATTTCAGCACCCTCTCACGCCACTCCAGGAATGTCTGCGTCTCCACCGTCCAGGCTGCCATCCATCCATCCATCTTCTGCTTTTCCATTTCTGGGTCACGGGGACAGCAAATCTGCTGCCCAGAACACTATGCACCGGCCCCCATGAATCCTCCCGCGGGAGTAGATCCAGGCTTACCTCTCAGGGATAAATCTCATATACAAGCTGATTTCTGGTGAAGACTGCCGGTCTCATCTTCATGTTCCCGTGCCTGATTAAAGGACTGCAAAAAACTGAACCTCGCCTTCCTCCGAAACACCTACCACTTATTTCGGACCTTCTCTACCGTTGCACTCTCACTCTGCGCTCCGGCAACCTCTCGCCTTTCACGGACCTCTTCTGGCATAACACCCCATCCATTCTCCATTCATTTATTTCGCATTGGCGCCACTATGTCCACGGCCAGGGCAGATATACCCGACTGGAAAAATTCGAACCCTTGGTTGTCGGGTCTCCAGCACCTACCTCGTGTACGATCGTCACGACCTCAACGATCTCCTCCAGACCCATTCCACTTTATGCTCTTTCAAAAACTTTTGGGGGTCCCGTTCCGCTGGGCCAATCGAAGATTGAGACGGAGCGCCCACCCAATGTCTCAACCCAGCTATCACCACCTATTCACTCAGACATCCACTATCATTCAATAATAAATATCTTCACTGCATTATGTTGATGGCGTGATCCTAGCTGGTGAAATGGAGTTAATGTGATTAACTGAAATTCAGGCGCAGGAACACGCCTCAACCACCTTCTCCTCCTCACCAGCCAATCACAGTTCACCATAACCACACCTCTAATTTCCCGGAGCCATTTATAGCCACTCATCCCTTCATTCCAGTTCGTCTCGGTTATCTCGACCCCTCCCTCCCACCCCTATCTCGTTTGTCTTTCAGCCACAAGACATCTCCTAAAAGGGGGGGTCCCGTTCCGCTGGGCCAATCGAAGATTGAGACGGAGCCCCCACCCAATGTCTCAACCCAGCCATCACCACCTATTCACCGAGACATCCACTATCATTCAATAATAAACATCTTCACTGCATTATGTTGATGGCGTGGTCCTAGCTAGTGAATTATTAATTATGATTGCATTGCAATATATTCGACATGAAAATGTACCAAAAAAAAGAGGATAACTTAAATATCAGTGGCTGTGTATCTGGGTAGTGTCTTCAATTGATACATAACTCTGAGCAACTCAATTCATAACTGAATTTATTGAATAACAAAAACAAATAAACCAAACCAATAACAAAAAAAAGTGCATAGGATTTTTTCTAAAACAAAAAATGATGTTCAAACATTTGCCATTTTGGAGGTAGCTACCATCATAACAAACAATACCCTTTCACAAAGAAAAAAGTGCATAGGATTAATTAAAAAAAAAAACTATTTATTTATTTATTAATATTAAATTATTAAATTATTAATCAATAATAATTGATTTTTGGCATCAAGAATCGATGCAGTATATTGTGAAAGTTAGTATCGCGATGCATTGTCATGACGATTATTTTGTACACCCCTAATCATTACGTGGTCAGAAAGTTCGAGTGCAGCGCGGGGCACTACGTAATAAGCCCCACTTATCGTGCTATAACAGTGAGCCAGCGTCCTCTCTTCTTGGGCATTTAATGTACTGTTTGTATTTGGGAAGTTCCTGGCTTAGATTGGCTTTGTTAAAGTCCCCAAGAACAATGACAAGAGAGTCCGGGTATGTCTGCTCCATACACAATATTTGTTCTGCGAGCGCGCACTGAGCCGCGTGCAGTTTGGAGTGGATGAAAAGCTATTCCAGAGAGGGAGAGCAGTGCTGAGCAATCAATGTCACATCTGTACACCAGCCGCAGTTGATGAAAAAACAGATGCCTCCACCTGCGGTCTTGCCGGAGAGAGCAGCTTGTCGGTCAGTGCGGTACAGATGAAACCCCTCCAAATGGAGCGCGCAGTCCGGTATGCCAAGCCACGATTCCTATTATTGCACTGAATGTGTGAAATGGGTTTAATGTTTGACTATTCACATTATGATAAAGTATTTCCAGAAGTTCCTTTGATTGTATAATAAACAAAACCAATAAAAGAACTTTAAATTATATCGTAAAGCTCACAGAGAGGTGAGGATGGGAGTGATGTGCTCTCTTTCTGCTCCTGGTCAGTAGCCGTGGTGCAAAGTTTTGTAGTGGCTGAAGGGGTGCTGTAGTTTTCTTTGGAAGAGAAGAGAGGAAAGCATTACAGTAACCAACATGGTTTGTATTAAAAGCATGGATTAATATCTCATGAGAGAGAAAGGGTTTACGCCATGTCTGATGTTGTAGAGGAAGAATGTAAAGGGGTTGGACCTAAAATTGATCCATGAGGAACACCACCCCCCATTTTACATTTTGTGTTCAAAATTTTACATTTTGTGTTGTTTTGAGTCCTGCCCAATATTTATACCTTATTTGTTAAAAATAATTTTGAACCAGTTAAAACACACCCACAGAGTCCACCTAAAAAAGACATTGGTCCACAGTGTACAATGCTGCCATGAGACTCAATAGTACCAGGAAGATATGGTGTAGGACTGGTTTGTATAAAACCCCTCAGTCATCCAGATAGAATCCATAGCAAAGGAGAAATTCAATTTGTCATCTGGACAAAGTTTTTTGAGTGGAATATGTTTCACACCTAATCCAAACTACATCTTCATTTCTGGTCAGAGTGCTGCTGGACACTGCCTGAACAGATGAGCTATTTACTATGAAACTACTCTACTCTAAAACGTGATAACAGGAGAAATTCAATTTGTCAACTGGACAAAGTTTATTTGGTCGAAAACGTTTCACTGCTCATCCGAGAGGCTTCACCAGTTCTGGTTAGAGTGCTGGTTAGACACAAATTATGTCTGACTCCACCACTTCTTTAAACAGAAATGGTGGAGTCAGACATAATTTGTCTCCCATCTATAATTCCATTCTTAAACCTAAATCAAAACAGACAAAAGAAACAATAGGGCTAGCCAGGTCAGGGCCAGAGGTGTGAAAAACAGTCGTGTAGGGGTGAATAGGTATGCTAAACTAGACGCCAGAGAAACAAAAGACAGAAACAAATAGGCAAGATAGTTTCGGAAAAATTGCAGTGTAGTTAGCTTCTCCCTGCAGCGAGATATAAGCAGTGTCTAACCAGCACTCTAACCAGAACTGACGAAGCCTCTCGGATGAGCGGCGAAACGTTTTCGACCAAATAAACTTTGTCCAGTTGACAAATTGAATTTCTCCTGTTATCATGGATTCTACCTGGACGACTGAGGGATTCTTCACGCATCTACTCTAAAACAGCTTCTTGTTTTACCATTTCTGTTTGTTTCAGGCCTGTTGAACTGCACTAAGTGGAGAGTCATAGATAGCATAGCATGATAGCATAGCTTGATTAGCATAATCATTCAGGCCTCTGATGGGTGCTTTCACACCCCTGGGCCTACCTGGCCTGGCTATCTTTTTCTTTGTTTTTGATTAAGGGCTGAGGATGGAGTTGTAGATGGGAGACAGATGATGCCTGAGCCCTCCATTTCTGTTCAAAGATGGATTGTCTTTCCTAACAAAAATAGCCTGTTTAACTCCCCTTTCAAACCAGTTATTTTCTCTGGCTAAGATCTGTACCTCATTGTCCTCAAAGGAGTGGCCAGTACGTTTTACGTGGAGATGTACAGCAGACTGAGGTCCACTCTTGCTCTTTCGTCTGTGTTGGTACATCCTCTTGTGAAGTGGCTGTTTTGTTTCTCCAATGTAGCGCTCACTGCAGTCTTCACTACACTAAATGGAGTAGACCACATTGCTTTATTTGTGGCTTGGTGTTGTGTCCTTTGGGTGGACCAGTTTCTGTCTTAAAGGTCCCATGGCATGAAATTTTCACTTTCTGAGGTTTTTGAACGTTAATGTGAGCTCCCCTACCCTGTTTAGGCCCCCCCAATGGTTAAAAGTTGTGAAATGTCTAAACTGAACATTTGCGATCCTTTTCTGCGTTACAAAAAATCGGAGCTCAAACGGGCGATTTTGAACAAGGCATCTTATTGACGTCAGATCGAAAAAAGAAATGCAAATGCAGTTCCACCCCCGTCTGTCTGTACACAGCGTCTAATCACGCCCAGAGAGTTTGGACTGCGAATGCGCTAGGCAATGCGAAATCCGTTTTTTTATTTGCCTGGAGGCACGTCCGAGTGTTTCTAGACTCGGAAGTCCTTTATCTGAGCCTCTGGACCTTTGAACAGCAGTGATTTAATTTTATTTTATGTGGAAATGTGTTTATTTTTCAATGGAACGCTTCAAATCTCTCCCCCGTGCAAAAACAAGGAAATGGATCCGCTGAGCGCTCAGAGCCCAGAGCGGAGAGTTTGGCCACGCCCCCACCCTCTACTATTGGCCAGCTCTTTTCTCCTCATTTGCATTCAAGCAACAACGCCCATTATGGAGTGTTCCAGAGAGAGAAAAAATACTCTTTCTCATCTTATCTCTGTTTCTCATGCAGTGTTTCTCAGTGTTGATTTTGAAGAAGGATTCATTTACAGTATTAGGGAACCATTATGGAGCCATATAAAAGCATCAAGAAGTACCATGTCATGGGATCTTTAAATAATGCGGTTTTTTTTTATGTTAATCTGTATGGGTTTCCTTCAAAAAGTTACGTGTGTTGACACCGGCTTACCTCTGACAGTCTCAGCCGATCCCGGTTCGGCTCGCTTTCTGGAGCCCACGTAAGTAGGTCCGGTAACTTCCCTGGAATATGAAATAAAGCTTGTTTTTCTTCTCAAAACAAAACATAAGCCGATGTCAACACACGTAACTTTTAGAAGGAAACCCATACAGATGCACATAAAAAAAAACGCACTATCCCTTTAAAGTGTTTGTAGGTTTGAAATAGGCAGGTATCTTATCTCAAAGGAGAAACGTCTTTCTTTATAAACTGACTTAAATGCATTCCCTGTATAAATGTAATCCCTGGTCAATATAAAAATCCTTAATAACGATAATAATTAATAATGCATATCTCATCACTGTATTTGGAACTTTTAAGGTAATTTAGCCTATTTTAGATGTATCCCAGAAATACAACTGTTTTGTTTTGCAAAAGTTAAACATAAAGTTCTTTGGGTGGGACCTGTCCCATTTCAGCAAAGGCTTTGTGGCCCGCGGAGGTTAGTTCGAGGGCTGCAGCCTTCAAGCAGTAGCGGGCCGTGCATTTCACCCTTAGGCCTTCAGTGACGTCCCATACATTAACATCACCTCAATATAGGCTAGTCGATCAGCACTTAATTTCAGGAGCATTTAAAACCATCAAGTATGCATTCACAATTAAGAGTAGGAAACTAAGTTTACAGATATTGTCAAAAATAAAAAGGTGATTTAAAAATACTTAACAAAATGCCACCAAAATTACGCTGTGTGATCTTAAACAAGTCTGTCCAACAAATTGTGCAATGTCACCGTTTCATATAAGACACCAACCAGACAATAACAAAACAAACTATTCTTTGAAAATAAAGCTAACAGATCATTTTTGAGAATAGGCTATACAACAGCAAATAACTGAAAATGTTGCGCAGCTGAGATTGAATGAACATAGATAGTAACGGCCAAACAGGCCAGTGCGTAAAGTTGTCCCATACTCTCACTCAGATTTTTGCTCCGAAGAAAATCATGAAGATCAGCTGGACTTCTCCCTTCAAAATCAACCATGGCATACATTACAGTCAGTTCTCTTTTAAGTCGGGGAAGATCAAATAATGATCCGTGGCTCTGTGTTAAGCTGGAGAAGGCTGTTTGTGGACATTTTTTCCTGTATGTCTGAAAGTGCTGAGGGTCGAGAAGGAAGAGAAACATCAGCCTTTCGTGGTCCTGAAATCGAGTCCGTATCTGGGAAAGAATGTTGTCCAGAATGCTGGTTTGGAGACATTGGTAATGTGCGCGCAGGTCGTCTTGGGCCACACCCTGGCCTCTGCGTGCTTGGACCACCTGAGATGTGCACTGTTTCTTCATATATTTCACTGAATTTGTCCCTTGCTCGCTCAACTGTGTCACACAATTCGTTCACCCTTGCCATGCAAAATTGCACATCCAATGATTTTGTCTGAAGTATTCCAAAAAGCACATCAGCATACTCAAAAATCTCATTGAAAATGTTGAGCAAAAAACAAAACTCAAAATCACCCAGACGTGCAGTAAATCCATCGGCAGAAAGCACAGTGTCCTGATCATACTCATCATGGTGCTCCAATATGTGATCACAGCTCCTTCAACGCAAGTCTCTTCTCATAAACTGCATTCACCAATCTTGACGTATATTGCCACCGCGTCGGCGCAACCTGAGGAAAACGCCGCTTGCATATGTCGTCTAGTAGTTAAGTGCGCTTCGGGGATCAGGAGAAGAATGCAGCGAGGCCATTCAAATTGGCTAAAAAAACCTTACACTCTTGAAGCTTTGAGGCCCCTTGAATCAGTACTAAATTTAAACGATGTGCATAACAGTGAATGAATAAGGCCATAGGTGACTTTTCTTTAACTTTAGCCTGCACCCCATTCAACCCGGATGCCATTACCACTGTGCCACAACTTTGTCCAGAGAACATTCATATTCCTGGTTATATCCTCAAATTTTATGAAATGCTCCTTGACACCTGTGTCCGTCACATAGTGCAGGACGAGTGATAGCTGTGCCATGTTACCCACGTCCGTGGTTTCATCAACCATCACTGCGACAAAAGGGCCTTTTTTGATCTCCAGTTTGATCTCGTCTCCCATCACTTCAGCAATAGCATAAATTAGGTCGTTCTGTATTTTTCCTGATGTCCCAGTAAACACCCTGTTAGTTGTCAGGTGGTAATGCAAGTCTGCGTCATGCTCTGCAAGAAAAGAAAGAAGTTCCACGTAGTTACCTCTATTTAAGGACTGGGCACCTTCATCGTGTCCCCTGAATGAAAGTTCCCGTTTACCCAAAAACATGAGTCTTTTCAATATCTCCCTATTGTTTTTCACTTTTTCGTTGTGGAGCTCTGTCTCCCGGCGTGACTGTTCGCTGAGCTGCAGATCTACTCGAGTGTCCCCAAACGTTTTTAAATGCACCGTAGCTTGTAAGTGCCCAGCCGTGCTCTGATGTTTCGTTGCTGCCTTGGTAAAACAACTTAAGTTGGCAAACTCAGTGTGGCTCCAAACACCAAATCGATCAGTTGCAAGCAATAGGCATTCCCAGCAGTACAATTTGCAGTGTTTCTCAGAGGCTGTGAACCACGGGTACCGTTCATAATTGCTCGTCTGAAAATGACGGACAAACCCTTCTCCTTTCTGGAACAGGCTAGCTAGAGCAGGGGTTGGACGACCTCTTCTCACAATATCCAGCTTTTCGTGAAAGGCCCGTCTTGAAAATGGCGTGGAAAGTAGATCTGCAACCAGATCAATGTCTTCTCCTTCGGCCATTATGGGTTAAAGGTCCCATGGCATGAAATTTTCACTTTCTGAGGTTTTTGAACGTTAATGTGAGCTCCCTTACCCTGTTTAGCCCCCCCCCCCCATGGCTAAAAGTTGCGATATGTGTAAACTGAGCATCTGCGATCCTTTTCCACGTTTGAAAAAAAGACAGCCCAAACGGGTGATTCTGAACAAGGGAACTTTCTGATGTCACATTCAAGAAAAAATGCAAATGCAGTTCCACCCCCCCTCTGGATGTCTACCCACCGTCTCGAACTCATGGCCAGAGAGTTTGGACTGCAAACGAGCAACGCAATGCGAGATGCGTTTTTTTATTTGATTGGAGGCACATGAGAGTGTTTCCAGGCTCGGATGTCCTTTATCCGAGCCTCCGAACCTGTGAAACAGCAGTGGTTTAATTTTATTTTCTGTGGAAATGTGTTTATTTTTCAATGGAAATCATCTCATATCTTTCTCCACGCATAAACGCGGAAGTGGGGCCGGCGCGCATCACGCCGCTGAAGAGGAGGGAGCGGAGAGTTTGGCCCCAACCTCCTGCTGTTCTGGCCTGTCTCTGTCCTCCTCATTTGCATTCAAGCAACAACGCCCATAATGGAGTGTTTGAGAGGGATGTTTTTGGCTCTGGCTGTGTTCACAAGGCTTTCTCATGCACTGAGTCTTGATTTTGAAGAGGGATTCGTTTGCAGTGTTTGGGAGCCATTAAGGCGCCATATAAAAGCATCAAGAAGTACCATGTCATGGGATCTTTAAAATACAATGATAGCTCTTGAATTTCAGTGTTTAGTTCGATTAGATATTCTCCAGATTACCGCTTGTCAGGCCCAAGCAAGTGCTAATCCAATCACTGAACGCGCACATGTCGAGTTCAACGTAAGACCTTCTAGCTGGCCTTGGTACACAGAACTGAGATCTGATTGGCTATTGCAACCTGACTGTGCCTGTTCACTTACAGTGTACAGGGGCCTGCTCTGTTTATTCTGAAGGTCTCAAGCTAATTTAATTTACCCGACAACACAAGCTAGCTGAAATATAATTGGTTAAAAACTCTAACATAATAAACAACATTGGAAGCCACTCGACTAAGTGGAAATAATATGACGTAAAGAATACAGAGAATAGAGAATAATTTTGTTTACATATTTATGAAAATAAAATAACATAAATTTACTTTTCTGAGCATGTTTAGGCCAGCAGAGAAGGCCTTGCTGGCCCTGACGGCCCACCACTGCTTCACAGCCTTCGGAGGTTGAAGCCTTCAAATTGGGACACGGTTATAAACTGATCCTTGCTGGTGCTGCCTCCAGGTTAGAGATCAGACTGTATACTATTATTATTATTATTATTATTATTATTATTATTATTATTACTATTATTATTACGTATTATTATCTGTATTATTTATTACTTACTTTATCCCCTCCCTGCCTGCATGCACTTTTTCCCTCTTGTCCAAATGTCCTGGAGCTACTGTGGCAAGTAAATTTCTCCTGTGTGAGATCAATAAAGGCTTATCTTATCTTATCTTATACAGGAAGCACTTCTCTGAACTCTGTTTGCTCTGGCATGTGCAGGAGGTTACCCACAGCTGAGGGTGACTAGATGTGAGTTTTGTTCCAACCAAACTGTGTTCATCGACTGGCTGTTGTCCAGGGGGTGTGGAACTATGAAACATGATGAATAAATATATTCTAGATCAGACCCGGGCATTTCAAGGCCCGGGGGCCAAATGCGAGACGACTCTGACCAGCCCAAGAAAGGTTGCTTGAAATTAAGTAAATAAAACCTACTTTCAAAATTGTACATAATGCAATTGTACTGATGATCAACTGTCAGATGTGCTTCACATCTCCACCTCAAACATGCAACCTGTCTTTGATGCACTTGTTAAAGCTCAACAGAGGCTAAATTTCTCTCACTGATAAAAAAAAGCTAACTTTGACTTTTTTCTACAGTTTGGCAGTTGGACAAACAAATTTGTGACATATCTTATATTACATTATTTGGCATACAAAGACATTGTGGTGTCTTAATACAAAGTTAAGAAAGTTAAACTCAGAAAGCATTGTGGGATTAATGTGACTGAAAAAGAGTTACAAATGTTTCACGTTTACCATTGTTTTGAATTATTTTACTGAAGAAATTCAGTTTTTGTAAAACCTCACTCTCATTACTTAATAATAACACATAACTTACCAGCTTCTGTAAACAATGCCATTTACTGATTTCAACGTAGAAATAAAATTACTAACCAGAGTAGGCTTCAAACTTTTGGCCTGGCCCTCCACAATATTTTCTGCTTCTCACTTGGCCCCTGAAGAAAAATAATTGCCCACCCCTGTTCTAGATCCTTTAGTGATGTATCCAGTGTGTACTTAAAACATGAGATGAGTAACCAAATCCTAACCTTGCACAGCAAAATGGATTCTCGCAATATTTGTGCATTCACAAACTCACAAGAATCCATCTTAAAAAAAATCTTGGTGTACGCTGCTTCAAGGATAATGAACTAGGTGAACCAATCATGTCGCAGCATTGAGGTTTGTGTGGAAGCCAAAGGCCAAGTGCCCAAGTAAACCAAAACAAACATGGCGATGCTGACAGATGCACTTCAGTCTATTTTAGTAGAAATACAGACTATATAGTTTGTGAAAAACATAGTACGTGCTTTGTTCAACAGGTTCAACTTTGCGCATTTTCTATTGTGATGTTACTTATGAAAATACTATACAGCCAATACAATGAACATGCTTATACTGACAATAACCATGTGGGGACGAGACACCAAAGCCCCCCCAGGACATTGTGACATGTCTGTTGGAAAGAGACACACAAACTGTAGACATCTGGCACAGTTAGCAACCAGCTCCACCGGCTAATCCCGGCCAATAGGATTAGAGATGACTGGAGCGGCCATGACACCTCTGTCTGTGCTGTGTGCTGTGCGCGACCTCTGTGTCACTCCCACAGCCTCAGACATAAGCATCTCTCAGGAATCACCTTATTCATGGCTTTCAGTCATGTGACTTAGTGACTGTAGTCAACTAAACAATGTCTTGACATCTACTGCTGATCGATTTGACGACTTTTTGCCTCGACCAAAACTATTACATATCTCTGTGTATCTGACCCAAACTTTGAGGCCTCTTTGCTGTAAAACAATCAAAATACCCAACATTTTGATAAAATGAACTCTAAATGTGAGAAGCCTGGTATCTATGAATTATGATCCATTGCAATATGTAAGGCCAGTGCTGTGGTCTAAAGCCCAACAGTCCTTACCTGGGATGTGGATATCCGGGGGACAAATGTCAGGGGAAGGTGTGGACACTTGAGAAAGCTCCTCTGTGCAGATCTGAAAACAACACAGCAGGGTGTAAAAACCTACAGTGTTGTTACAGTGATATTATATAGTATATGGTATATACAGTAATAATAACGCTGACTCTGTGCTCTGACCTCGGGCGAGCGGATGTGCACTTTGGGGCGTCCGGCGGCTCTCTGGACCCCGTTGTGCAGAGATGTGGAGTTGGGGGACAGGCCTTTTCCCGGGATGAAGGCGATCTCCACTGCATTGTCCAGTCTGAACACACAAACAGAGGCACTGACAAGAAAGTGCACCCAGACCATGTTATCTTGGCCTACATCATTAGAGATATAATACTCCCTTCAACAGAAGCATAGTCAGACTGGACCATACTAGACTGACATGGATAACACTCTCACAGTGTCCTGCCTCCACGTGCTGGGTTCTGCACTGATGTAAACAAAGTTCTCCTGTGTTACAACTCCAAAGTCATGTCTCTTCTCTTCAACTCTTGGGCTACTACAGTTTATTCTACAACAACACTTTCACAGAAGAAACAACGTCTTCCATTACTATAGCAACAACTGCTTTTGTCACCACAGGAATATTTTTTACTGTTAATTAGGTATAACACTCCCTAAAACAGAAGTATAGCCATAGCCAAGGTAAACACTTTCAGAGGAGTTTAGGTACAAGTGCACAGTATGAGTGAATGAGCTCTACATATAAATGATATCTCACTTACCCAGTGCTCTTGACTTTGTTAAGCATGCTCTTGGCCTCCTCATGGGTCACTCCAATCAGCGACTCTTTGTTGATGGCAATGAGCTGGTCTCCAGGCCTCAGACGTCCGTCCTGCACACACATACAAACATGTCACACTCCTGCTACTAAACATGTGGACCTCTTTGAGATTAACTTTTATTTTGAAGAGATCAGAAGATACTAATATTAGCAGTCAAACAGAAATGTGTCTTTAAATGTAGGTCGACCTCAGATTTTCAAACTAGTGTGGACAGTTACCCAGTAAAAGTGCAGAAATATTACTTTACTTCCTTTCGATTACATGTTTGCTCCATTTTAATGTCCTTTTACAGCATTTTTAGGTTGCTGTTTTTATTATAATTGATAAATCTGACATTCAAATTCTTCTCATATTAAAAACAACATTAAAAAATATTACTGTTAACTGATCAACAACTCATCACAACTTGACTGTTAAACTGCTTATAGTGATCCAAAATTCTTCCTCACTAACCTTATGAATTCTGAGCATCCTAGTTATTCACCATGATGAGTTTGTAGCATGTTTCACAACTTTCAGAGACCAGAGTGGAGTTTTGCTGTCATGGTAATGCTAAACTTAAAAGCTGCTTATACAATATATCAGGGGTAAAACAGACTTTACTCAATTACATTAAAAAAAAAATCACGTACAGCCACAAATTTTTCACCTCACCCAGATGAAGGTTTAGGCCTATACTCTTTCTACAGTAAAGTATGTCAGGAACAGCACATCCCCAGTGTGCTCATGAGCTCAGCTTTAGCTCGTTTTGTGTTCCCTCTGTCATTGAAATCCTCCACACATAATCCCCCTGACTCAACCACAACACACACATGTGGCTTCCAATGGACAACTGTCACCATAGGAACAACTGTCACCATAGCAACAAACGTTTCTGTCACCATAGCAACAAATGTTTCTGTCACTATTTCTGTAGCTGTGTCTGAATGTCCACACTATTCCCTACTCTATTTAGGCACTATTTAGGGGTCACGCCATTTTTAAGGGTGTCCAAATGTCCAGCAGGTGTCAATGTAGTGCATTCAAAATTTCCCACAATGCACCTTGAAAAGTAATGGTGTTTAACTGGACACAGCATGACTGAATCAAGCAGATAGAAGTGCTGGTTGATGTCACTGTTGTTCCCTGATTCTGACTAAAACATTATTAAATAAACCAGTGGTGGAAAAGTCCTGTTTACATGCATGATAAAAATTTGTATGGTTATTATTAGTCCATCACCCACTTCTCCCACATTGCCTAGTATGAAAGTGGAGTGTGCATGAGTGTTGGAAGTGGTCGGAGGGGCCAGTGGCGCAGATTGGCAGCCTCGCTTCCATCAGGGTGGGTCCACGGGAGGATGGCCCACGACACAACAGACCTTAATGCACTTCTGTCTACCAGTGTCCACAGACACTGGGGGCAAGGTGGGGTTAAGTGTCTTGTCCAAGGACACAACAGCAGCACTCATCTGGGGTTACACACAGTCAACCCGGGATTTGAACCACCAACCCCTGGATCAGTAGACCAATGCTCTACCAACTGAGCCGAACTGTAAAGCGCTTTGGGTGTCATGAAAGGCGCTATATAAATGCTATGAATTATTATTTATTATCAAGTCTGATCTGATCATTATTTATGACAAAATCAAGTTTATCAGAGTTTAGCTGATTTTTTTTAACCCGACACCAGAGTCACATGACCCAAAAGTCTCAATCTCTCTGTGAATAAGTGTACTATATAGTGGGCTGAGTGCTGACCTATGATGTGAATGAGGGGGTTAGGGACTAGGGTGGACATTCGGACAAAGCCTGTCACCATAGGAACAAGTGTTACAATAGCAACAATTACATCTGTCAGCATAGAAACCAATGCAGCTGTCACCATAGAAACAACTTCATGTGTCGCCATACAAACAGCTGCATCTGTCATCATAGCAACAACAGTTTCTGTCACCATAGGAACAACTGGATCTGTTACCATTTAAATATCTGGACCTGTCATCATAGCAGCAACTGCTTCTGTCACCATAGTTTCTCTGTTACCAGAGAAACAACTGCATCTGCCATCATAGCAACAACTGAATCTGTCATCATAAATCATAACGACATTTGTCCTCATAGAAACAATCACACATGTCACCATAACAACTGGATCTGTCACCAGAGAACCCACTGCATACCACTGTGTTAACACAACCCTTATCACTACAAGTTTCATGTCAAATATGGTAGTACTGAGTGTTGTAAGTACAGTGCTTGTGTAATACTATTTGTAAGCAAGGGTACTCTTACTTGAGTACACTTTTGGCTACTTTACCCACCCTAGATGTGTGGGGACATAGTCAGTGTGAGTCACTGCATTTAGGCTGTTTGGGGACCCCTGGTTTAGTGCACTGGGAGTCCTCTGTGCATGTAAATGTAGTGAGTGGGATTCTTGTGTTTGGAGGGGCAGAGGGGAGGTGAGGGCCGTGGAGGATAGGATTATAGACATCAGAGGAACAGTGTGCTCTGCTCCTGTCAGGACAACACCACTGAGAGATTCATGTGCAAATGTGCTGCACTGTGTTTAAGACCCTGCTCCACCAGCTCACCACTAGCACACAAGCTCTGACAATCTGCAAGATTTAACATAGCATGTCACATTGCTGCTAACAGAAAAGACATCATGTGATTTGGTGCACTATGCAACTTTTCTGCTACCTACTTGTTTCCATGGAGCCATCAATGCTTTGCTTATAATATTCTACCCTATGGCATTAAAGCTAATCTATCATGCATTTATTCAAATACAAATGTTTTTCATGCAAGAAAAACATGCATTATTACTGTATGCAAGGTCGCCTCTCCATAGATTTAACCTGTGAATTGGCCTGGTGGTGTTACCTGCTTTTCCAGTGAAGGCAATAAAATCTTAATGACATGCTGTTGTACAGTTATTTGAGCCCTTTACAAACAACACGTGGGTGAGATCTGTGTGCTCTTCTGCTCTGAGCAGTACTACACGTGTACTCAGTGTATTGATGTGTTTTCTATTTGGGCACATGAGGATGAGGATGCATATTGTGAGGGAGAAGGAGTGGTGGTGGAGGTGGTGGTGGTGGTGGTGGTAGTGACTTAGCAGTTATAAAACATTTTTTGTTTTCGGCAAATATAGCATTTTCAAAACAATAAAAGGTAGCATGGTGATACTGATACAAGGGAAACTGTTTGTACCCAAACAATTTCCCTTGTGGATCAATAAAGTTTGTCTAAGTCTAAGTTGATGTTATGTTAAAGGTTGTATGGAGGATTTTTCTTGTTTCAATTGTCAATTATAGCATTGCAGAGATTCTGCAGCCTTGTAATTATAATGACCAAAAAAAGAAAAGAAAATCAATAAACTGTGGACGCGGTGGCCAGCTAATCATTAGCCAAAAGATAACAAGGTTACCTCATTATCTATTGGCTGTTAGGTCTAAACTCCCTGCGCTTCTAGCGTAACTGACTGACGCTGGGATTACATGGTTTACATACGCCTCTCATGCATTCCACAGATGCAAGACACTGTTTACTCAATCAACACAGCGGGTTTTAGCAGCTTTTTCCAACTGTAGATTCCTCGCAATTAGCACAAAGTTTGCTGCAATGGCAAACAAGAATCCACTACCAGTTAGCCTCAAAATAAAGTCAGTTTTTGAGGTCCCTGAAAAAACAAGGAGATAAGAAGCCTGCAATATTTTTCAGTTTTTTTTCCTCCCACGTTTATTAAGTAAAACCAATTTCTATCATTATTAGATGCAGCTGTTAAAGAAGATCTCTTCTGAAAATTGGACCTTTTAGAGCTTTTTTATATGTTACAGTTGTTTCCTTCGTTGAACCTCTGAAATTGTATTTTGAGGGATTCATGTTCTTTTGAAAAATCTTTAATTGTTTATTTTCAAAATGCCATAATGCCGATCAATTTCTGTTTTCACCTCCACCAGTCCAGGAGCACTGTGACTTACAGGCTTCGTTCTCCATTTTTATACTCTTAATCAGTGATACACGTAAGATTCATCAGCAGCGAGTAGTCATTTTGATAATATTATGATACAGATATTGTGTGATGCACAGCTATCCATATGAGGGGCCAACAGTTACACGGTGCTTTGTTGTGATGACGTTCTCAGCAACATCAGCTCCTACGGAGCATCGCAGTTTTACATGAATCTTGCAATTCAAAATGTGTGGGTCTGTACAACATCATTGTTGGTGCTAAGCCTCTCACACTCACCCTGTGGGAGTCCCCTCCAGACAGCACCTCCTGGATGAAGACGGCGGGCCCGTCAGGCCGGTTGGTGCCTCCTCCGATGGTGATGCCCAGGCTGCAGGAGCGAGCCACAGAAATGAGCTGGATCACCCCCTCCCCCGGGTGACTGTGGATGGGACAGCAGAATATAACATAATAATGCATTGTATCACCTTTCATTATTCATTCACTCTACACTCTGGTGGTAAGATACTACTGTAGCCACAGCTGATCTGGGACAGACTGATGGAAGCAGGGCAGCCAATCTGTGCCCTTTACACTAGTAACACTCAAGCACCACATTCATTATAGGCAATGTGGGTGAAGTGTCTTGCCTAAGGAAATGACAGAACTTGGTCTGAGTATAAAATCAGTCCTCCAACCTTCAGGTTGGGGGACCATGATGTATACTGTATAATAGAAATGGACTAAGGGAGGGGAACGTCACCCATAGTGTTCGATAAAGTTCACTGAGGTTAGCAGTCATAGGAGCAAGACGAATTATTTGGAATATTTGGAATTCCAACCGTGAGTATCATAGCAACCAAAAATCCAATGAGGAGTGAGGCTGTTGATCCCCTGGATACATATGTGACCCGCCACAAGAAAAAAACGCTACAACTCGGCATTTGTGAAACTGAGAAAATGACGTTTAGAGGTTGTTGTTTTTTTTTCAAAATTTGTGATTTTCATTTTTTTGAGGAATGTGCTAGTTGAGATCATAAAAAAGCCACTCCATATTTCAGATTTCAGCATTAGTTACGTTAAAAACATATTTTTTTTTATTTCAAATTGACTTGTTTTTCACAAAGAAACAGGATGTGCATAAATCACCATAATTACCCACGCTCCTGGCAATCATGTTCCGAGTAGCGCCATTGTGTTTCCCCTATTCGCCTATCAGCTGTGAGGAGCTCGTGAATATGTATGCTGTATTTCCAGAGAATAAAGACAGTGAAAATGGACTGTACTTCTTTGACGGGACACGGGACACGTCCATTTCTCCGGAAATGGACGAATTTAGCTGTCGAAAGACCGTGGCTATACACGATACACGTGGAGATACGTGAATTATCGGACAACACAGCAACACGGGGTGAGTCATATTATTATCATATTTCTGCATCAAAGGGAGATATTAGGTGAAAGCAGAAGCCTTATGTCAACATTAGCGTGTGTGTATGTGTGTGTACGTGTGTGTACAGGACTAAACCGGGACTAAACCGGGACTAAACCAGGACTAAACCAGGACTAAAACAGGACTAAAACAGGACTAAACCAGGACTAAGGTGTGTGTGTGTGTGTGTGTGTGTGTAGTGTCCTATACTATTTTGTATTTATTTTTTGTATTCTATTTAAATTGACAATACAGGTGACTTTTGACTTAACATATCCTGTGCATTATTGAATGATTATATGGACTTCTAAAAGCATTTCCATTTGAACCATGTAGCTTTTAATTCCACAGTGATATTCACTGATGGGGGAGGACTTAGCTTAATGTCATGCAAATGAGTTCTGAAGGCCTGGAGTTAGAGAATCTTTAACACGGAATTTCTCAGCTCATTCTCTTTAGATGTGCTGGTTTCAAATGGCCACAAATTCTTCAAATGTTCTCAGATTTCCATGTGTAAGGCATTGTTGGAAAGCTTAGAAACTACACTTTCAGAATCTGCGAGTAACTCAAATACCTCCGGGATGACTTGTATCTGGTTTTGCCACGGCTGGTCACATATGTGTTTTTTAATTTATTTATTCAGGCAATCCCTCTTTTAGATGAAGCTGGAGCCAGTATTCTCTAGCCAGTATATGATATTTCACAATAAATAACAAAAGGAAAAAAATGTAATATTTAAACATTTCCCTGCTATTTATCCAACCACACCACAACATCTGCATATTAACTAGAGACTAGTAAAGGATAGGAGGGCATCTGACAGACCTGAGTGATCGAAGCAGGGGGCCAGTATTGTTGGGCATGTTTTGAGAGCCAGCTGGACTGAGCAGCAAAGGACTTTGCGAGCAGGAGGAGGAGCCTGAAGACGTGCTGTCCAGGTACCGCCCACCTGCACCACAACACACAAGTAAGTTCGAAGACAACATATAATGAATAAGAATGATGTGCATTTAGAATGTTATGTTTTTACTAGTGCTGTCAAAAATATTGCTGTATTAACGTGTCAACGCAAAACAATTTTAAAGCTGTTAATTTTTTTTATTGCGAGATTAACGCTCTTTGTGACCTAATGAACTATTTTTTTTCATAGGCTGTGGCCCCTGCTAGTAATGTTAGAAAAACTACAGGATATGGTTTTAAACTGCAAGGAAACCAATTTGTATGAAACTGTGAAGTCCCAGCTGGAAGAGGTGGGCCAAAGCATGGCCCTGAAGCCCATGTACGTGCACACACATGACTTCACCACACAAGTCCTGCGCATGTTGCCACCCACACGAGGAAAACACGAAACGAATCCACTCCAAAACATACAGCGAATCCGCGCCCACATCCAACAAGGACCACGGACAGTGACAGAAGCCCCACAGCCTCTATCCCCCTGCGTAGGACCCACATAGGTCCACCACTCAACAGACACCCCAGGCCACTGGACCTACTCTCTCCGCCAAAAGCGCCAGTGCGACATGGAAACAGCGCCGTGTGACAAAGTCATCAGCCACGTCCCAACCTGGCTGCGTAGGTGCATACGTGGGCCACAGAGCTCCAGGCAACCGCACCCGAGCATGGCACGGCCCAAAAGTCCCAGCACAAGTGCGACCCTAGTACAGCAAGCGTCCCAGGGTCACAGCACATTATTTCACCCACAGTGGGAACTTCAGTTGCTTCTACTCTTATGAAGACAGAAGAGAGGCACTTCACTCACACTGTTGCAGAGCACTTCATGAAAGTGGAACATCAAACACACACAAACAAGTTGTCTCATTGACAATTGTTTTTTTAGTTTTGCAATAAAAAACATATTTGAACAAAGCAAGCCTATCCTCATGTTGATAAGAGTATTAAAATGATGATTTAAGGGATAAAAATTTATTTGCGATTAATCGCATTTTACATATGTGATACACCACGGACTTCAAGCCCTCAAGTTGGCATTACAGATTCTCAGAAAATGTGTTTTTTTTTCCTTTCAAAATTTGTGATTTTCGTTTTTTTGCAGAATGTGCTAGTTGTAGTCTGGTTAACACCTGACCATATCACAAGTGAGATATGGGTCTGGAAACTCGCTTCGAAAAATCCCGTAGCGGAGGTGTGGTTAGCGATTGCCAACGGCCGTTTATTGGGCGTTATGAATGTCTATCATTGAGCGTATACGTAAGTCCATAGCCAATCATGTCAGTTGTCAGTTCAAACTACAAGCTTCCGTTTGTCAGTACACGTCACCGTCTTGCCACACCTCCCCCGCTCTCTGATTGGGGCCCTAAATCTGGGACTCTCGCTTGGACGAGTTTCCAGGCCGCCTTCCAGTTCGAAACGAACGGAAGCAGCCTGGGAATTCCCAGGCTATGCTAGTTGTGATCATGAAGAAGCCTCTCCATGTTTCAGATAACAGCATTAGTGACGTTAAAAACATACATTTTTAATTTCAAAAGGGCTTGTTTTTGGGAAAGAAACGGGGCGTGTATAAATCAACATAATATTCCCATGCTCGCGCGTCTGCCAATCCCGTTGTGAGGAGCGCAGAAGGGGGATTCTCCTGTACGCCGATCAGCTGTGAAGAGCTCGTCTATATGTAAGCGGCACTGCAGGACAAAAAAGGACATGAAAATGGACTTTTAACTTCTACTTGGACACATGACATGTTCAGGAGACCTTCGGGACAGGTTCGGGACATGTCCATTTCTCCGGACCTCGAGTAGAGAGTGCGATTTAGCTCCGAAGCACACGATACGCGTTTACACGTGGAGATACGCCGAAAACACTGCAACATGGGGTGAGTCATAATTATTATCATATTTCTGCATCAAATGGACTTTAGGACATGTTTAAATACTAATTCAACTTTCGTGTGTGCTCTGTGCGTTGTGCTCTGTGCGAGACCGCAGCGGATCTTCATTCACAATGCGGCTAAGCTAATGCTAACGCTAGCATTGAAACAATGCGATCAGCCCAAGCAAGAACAGTCTCTTTAGGTTAATTTCCACTCTATTTTTGTTTATATGAAAGCCAAAAGCTTTGCCATAGGCTACAGCGGTAGAGTAATACTTTATTTTGATTCAGTTTGACCTGTCTCGGCACTTTTGTAACTTTTTTTGACTCGGCGCTAATTTAGCCATGAGATTTTTAATGGAAGTTCTTACGATACATATATATATATATATATATATATATATATATATATATATATATATATATATATATATATATATATATATATAATATTATATATATATTTATATATATATATATATATATAATATTATATATATTATATATAATATTATATATATACACACGACAAGCTCCTGACCATGCATGGAGGGTTCCATCCCAAATCCAGCACCCTGAGACTGTACATGAGCCAGAAGGAAGAAGGCTGAGGACTAGTGAGTGTGGGAACCACTGTCCAGGATGAAACATCCAAAATCCATAAGTACATCAAGGACAAGGCCCCAACAGATGATGTGCTCAAGGAATGCCTCAGACAGTGGAGTGCAGAGGAAGAGGTGCTGGAGGGACCATCATGGCAGGACAAGCCCCTACATGGGGCATACCACCGAAACATAACTGAAGTGGCTGATATCAAGAAATCCTACCAATGGCTGAAGAGGGCTGGTCTGAAGGACAGCACAGATGCCCTCATCCTGGCTGCACAGGAGCAGGCCTTGAGCACCCAAGCAATAGAGGCCCAGATCTACCACACCAGACAAGACCCAAGGTGTAGGCTGTGCAAACAGGCTCCTGAGACAGTCCAGCACATAACTGCAGGGTGTAAGATGCTGGCAGGGAAAGCATACATGGAGCGACACAACCAAGTGGCAGGCATAGTGTACAGAAACATCTGTGCAGAGTACATGCTGGAGACCCCAAGGTCAAGGTGGGAAACACCTCCGAAGGTTGCGGAGAATGACCGAGCCAAGGTCCTGTGGGACTTCCAGATACAGACTGGCAGAATGGTGATGGCGAACCAACCAGACATAGTGGTGGTGGATAAGCAACAGAACAGAGGCATGGACATTGCAATACCAAGCAATGGTAACATCAGGAAAAAGGAACACGAGAAACTAGAGAAATACCAGGGGCTCAAGGAAGAGCTGGAGAAGGCCTGGAAGGTGAAGGCATCAGTGGTGCCCGTGGTGATCAGAGCACACGGGGCTGTAACCCCCAAACTGGAGGAGTGGCTACAACAGATCCCAGGAAAAACATCAGACATCTCAGTCCAGAAAAGAGCAGTACTAGAACAGCAAAGATACTGTGCAGAACTCTCAAGCTCCCAGGCCTCTGGTAGAGGACCCGAGCTGGATGAGAGTGAGAGACCAACCACCGTGGAAGGTGAGGAGCACATTTTTTTTATATACAGTATATATATGGCATGTATTTATTTATTGTTATTTATTTATTTAAAGCATACTATATTATACTATTCTATATTATGTGCAATACGAAATTCATATGAGCAGTATTACCTCCTGTGAAATACTCCTTAAATATCTGTACCTTGGTATTTTATTACATATTTAATTCCTTTAAAAAAAATTATATTGGTTAATTTGCTATACTATTAGTAGTTCCTGACTATCTTGGCGAGTCAACGGTTCTTCTTGATCCTAAGTATTTCATTGCATTATTGTTGGTCTTTTTTATTTTACATTGTATAATACATTGTATAATACGTGCAGTACGAAATCGACATATATATATATATATATATATATATATATATATATATATATATATATATATATATATATATACTGTGCCTTGGTATTTTATTACATATTTTATTACTTTAAAAAAAAATTATATTGGTTACTTTGCTATGCTATTAGTACTTCCTGACTATAATTAAATTTTGTAGTAAACTTTAACTTAACATATTATCCTGTGTATTATTCAATTATTGAATGATTCTGACCTGCCTGGACATTATCACCACACCACAGTGATAGTCATGATGGCGGAGGGCTTTGCTTAATGTCATGCAAATTAGGCAAGGAGGACTGAAGAGAGCAAACTTTGAGAGCTTTTTTCAGGGCTTTTGAAAATCTACTGTGCCTGTACACTTTCAAATAGCGACAAGTTCTTCAAATATGGTCAGGTTTTCATGTGTAAGACATCATTGGAAAGCTTAGAATCTGTACTTTCAGAATCTGTGAATAACTCAAAACGCCCCTGGGAGCCTATGTGTCCTGAAATCCCAGGACACATATGAGATTCCTGAGATTCATCGCGATTAACTCATTCACTGCCGGCCTGTTTTCAGAATTCTAACCCCAGAGTGCCACAGGTTTCAGTAGAATTTCACTGATTTTCCAAGACCCACAGAATACTGAGTTCTTTGACTATATAAACATGGGACACATCAAAATAAAGTGTCGACTCTCTTCTTTCACCTGGAAAAAAAATTATGTTTCTAACCTTTTCGGTTCTCAAATAACTGATAGTAGAACATAGGGAAGTTTCAGCAAAAACACTGGTTTTTGAGCAAGAAATGGAGAAAACGAGCGTTTAGTTCAGAGAAGGATTTCGAGCAGATCAGTGACTTTGACATCAATATTTATCGATTTAGTGACACCTCAAACATCTAAAATAACAGAGAAAGAGATTTTTGATGACAAAGTACATTTTTTATTTACAAATATAAGAATATAAGGCTCTGTGAATCCTTCAACTCAATTGTGCCAAGAGATGTTTACAGGATATAATATCTTTTCATATAAAATAGAACTTTGTCACTTCACAACAATATTGAGGCTCAGAGTACACACTCATATACACACACACACACACACGCACCTACATACACACACACACACACACACATATATACGTATATGTACATACACACAAGCCCATGCATAAACCTTTACACACACACAGCTACACACGCACATACACACACGCGCGCGCCGCACGCGCGCGTACACACGCACGCACGCACACACACACACATATAAACTCAATTCTTCTCATCTCGTGCCTCTTTGGAGAGCAGAATCCAAGTCAGTAAACTTCTTTGGCCCTGCTCCTGCTGCGCGGAGCAGGGAGTCCCCCTGCTCCGCGCAGCGCGATCAGGACACGCCCCCTGCCTCAGCCAGAGCAGATCTCTGCCCCGACATCGCTGCGTGTCTCTGTGATCCTCTGATCCGGGATCTTGGGTCCCAAAAGCGATCAAACCGCTCCGTAGGCGCTGATCAACAGTTATCTGCTTTTCCGGGTTCACTCGCCTCACCATCTTGCTCCACTCGCCTCCACTCGCACTCCACAGTACACACACACTACACTCCTCTCCTCTCCCGCCTCTCCGATCGGCAGATAATGATACAAGATTGCCACCTACAGGTTGGGAAGTGTGAATTATACCTTCAAAGCTGCTCCAGGTCGTATCCTAGCAACCCCCGCTGAAAAACGTCCTTGACGAGTTTATTCGTCATGGCACTCAACGTTCGGATTCAACATGACGAGAAAACTCGTCACCGGCAGTCAATGAGTTAAATATTTTTTTTTTTTTTTTTTTTACTAATACAGTAATCCCTCGTTTATCGTGAGGGTTAGGTTCCATAAATGACCCGCAATACGAGAAATCTGCAAAGTAGGACAACTTTATAGTTTATAGTATATAAGGCTGTAAATGCCTCACCACACACATTATATGCATTTCTCAGATTTGAATGAACCTTTTCTCACATTTCTCTCTCGTTTAAACACTAAAACTTTCATAGATTTTCAACAAAATGTATTAATAGTAAAGCGTGGGGGGAGACACGGCTCCGGAAGCCCTGCCAGACGCGGGAGGAGCGCGGAGACATGAGTCACTGGATCTGCAGGAAGCACCACGCTCATCCAACGGCACCACCACGTCCCGACACGACCGGCGCGAGGCCGCGCGTACACCGGGGCTGCGAGCACGAGATCGAACCGCGGTGCCCGGACCGCGTCCTCTCAGCCCGAGCCACAAACCAGCCGCACGAAACCAGCAAAGAGCGGCACGTGGTGGTTTAATCCTGGATTAGACCTGGTCTAGTCCCGGTTTAGTCCAGGTCTAGACCTGGTCCAGTCCTGGTTTAGTCCAAGTCCAGTCCAGGTTTAGACCTGGTTTAGACCTGGTCTAGACCTGGTTTAGTTCTGGTCTAGACCTGGTTTAGTCCACGTTTAGTCCTGGTCTAGTCCTGGTCTAGTCCCAGTCTAGTCCTAGTCTGGTCCTGGTCTAGTTCCAGTCTGGTCCCGGTCCCCCCGCGTCCCCCATCTATCAATCGGCAAAGGTCTACAGTCTCTTAGCCAATCAGGACGCAGAACACAATGTTACACTATAAAAAAAAAAGTTACACTATAAAAAAATTGAAAAAATAAAATAAAAAATGCGAAACAGCGAGGCCGCGAACAGTGAACCACGATAGAGCGAGGGACCACTGTACTTCAAATTTTCAGTTTCAAAATTTTAAAACTTTTAAAGGAACTGTCTGTAGCATGTGCTTACAGTTTTATAAAAGGTATTACTGGGTTGCATTAGGTTGCCAGTGTCTTAACCTGCAGATAGAGGACACATCCAAGTTTGTTTCATTCTCAGTATATGGAAAGGCCACACCTCATGTGAAAGCTTAAAACCCGCAGAATTCCCTCCTAGAGCTGCAAAGGCTGATAGCAGGTAGTGACCATTCAGCTCAGAGAGAGGCATTTTAGGTTTAAACACATTGGATTTAACCACTGAAACTGGTAACCCAAATGAGAGACTCATGTTAGGCTCATTCTGCTTTCTGATTGATCTTGAACCAAAACATTATAATTATAACATAAAAAACTTGTGCCCAATGTGTTTGTGACTAAAAATAAATCAGTAGTTACATGTTAGGGATGGGATGAGTTAGAATTTTCACAGGATGAGACGAGATTTTGAACTAATTTACAGAAAACAAATCAATTCACAACTTTTGGTCACATGATTTTTAATTTGTCTAATTTTGCATATATTGTGTTGTGAATAAAAGGACTTTTTTTTTTACAGGTTGGGGCTGCTCCACTTACAAAGAGCCCTGAATCACAGTGAGGTTTCACTTTAGTGTTGCCATGAGCTTTAGTGTGAGTTTTAACTTTAGCATTAGCAGCTCTCTGATGGCCCTCTTCAGCACAGAGGTGGAAATTGTCCATCAGTGTCCAGCTGTGGTCTGCTCTGTGTATCATGAGCATGCACAGAGAGGACATGTTACCAATGGACATTTGAGTTTCATTCTTCTGAAACTCATATGATGTGGAGAAGGGACAGGCCAAGGATACACTGTTAGCCCTCTTTTGTTTGGGGAGCCGATGGCCTGAACATGTGTATGTCTTTGTGTCTGTCTGTGTACGTGCCTGCGTGGGTGTGTGCATGTTTATAAATATTCCAGCCATGCCCAACCCCGACCCCTCCACCCCTTTGGAGCAGGACGTGGCTAAACTCTTTAGTAAGCAGAACCCCCGCAAGGCCCCAGGCCTGGACGGTGTCTCTCCTTCCACCCTGAGACACTGCGCTAAAGAACTGGCTCCTGTCTTCATGGACATCTTTAACACCGCCCTGGAGTCATGCCAGGCCCCTGCCTGCTTCAAGCAGTCCACCATCATCCCCGTCCCCAAGAAGACAAGGATCACTGGACTTAACGACTACAGACCTGTGTTCTCCTCTGCTCTTCTCCCTGTACACAAACTGCTGCACCTCCGGCCACGACTCCGTCAAACTGGTTAAGTTTGGGGATGACACCACCCTCATCGGGCTCATCTCTGACGGCGATGAGTCTGCCTACAGGAGGGAGGTGGACCAGCTGGTGTCCTGGTGCAGCAGCAACAACCTGGATCTCAACACCCAGAAGACAGTGGAGATGATCGTGGACTTCAGGAAAGTCACAGCCCCCCTGCCTCCTCTCTCCCTGACAGACTCCCCCATCACCACAGTCGACTCCTTCCGGTTCCTGGGCACCTGCATCACACAGGACCTCAGGTGGGAGCCGACCATCAACTCTCTCATCAAGAAGGCCCAGCAGAGGCTGTACTTCCTACGGAAGCTAAGGAAAGCCAAGCTGCCAGTCCAGATGATGGTGCAGTTCTACACGGCCATCATTGATTACATCCTCACCTCTTCCATCACTGTGTGGTATGCCGGAGCCACTGCCAGGGACAAACAGAGACTGCAGCGCATTGTGCGCTCTGCCGAGAAGGTGATTGGCTGCAGCCTTCCATCTATCCAGGACCTGTACGTCTCCAGGACTCTGGGGCGAGCAGGCCGGATAGCAGCTGACACTTCTCACACTGGACATGGACTATTTGAACCACTTCCCTCTGGCAGGAGGCTACGGTCCATCGGGACCAGAACCTCTCGTCACAAGAACAGTTTCTCTGCTGTTGGACTCATGAACAATTCATAACATCTGCACAAAGTTGGACACTTTATATCACTCAGTCACTTTAATTACATCATGTTTGCACTATTGTTCTGATGCTGCTCATCTGAACCTTTTTTTTTATTTGGATTTTTTTTTTTTTTACTATATTATAGGTATATTCTAGTTATTATTATTATTTAGTGTCTATATTGTAGTTATTATTATTATTTAGTGTTTTATGTTTGCACCTTATCACCGAGACAAGTTCCTAGTTTTGTGAATTGTGTTCACTTGACAATGGCAATAAAAGTCTTTCTGATTCTGAGAAGTTCTCTGACGACTCAGCCATTGTGGGCTGTATGTCTGAGGGGAACGAGCTGGAGTACCGCTCGGTCATCAGGGACTTTGTGGACTGGTGTGGCCGCAACCACCTGAGCCTTAACACCAGTAAGACCAACAATAAACTGGACTGGTCCCACAACAATGCCGCCCTGTACAAGAAGGGCCAAAGTCACCTCCACCTCCTGAGGAGACTGAGGTTCTTTGGAGTGTGCAGGCCTCTTCTCAAGACTTTTTATGACTCTGTGGTGGCCTCTGCTCTCCTCTACGCTGTCGTCTGCTGGGCCCCGAGCAGCACAGAGCGGGACAGGAAGAGACTCAACAAGCTGGTCAGGAGGGCCAGCTCTGTCCTGGGCTGTCCTCTGGACTCTGTAGAGGAGGTGGCTGAGAGGAGGGTGTTGGCCAAACATACGTCCACCATGGACGACACCTCTCACCCTCTGCACCGGACTGCAGAGGAGCTGAGGAGCTCCTTCAGCAGCCGTCTGAGGCACCTTCAGTGCAAGAAGTAGCGCTACCATAGATCCTTCATCCCCACCACTATCAGACTGTATAACTCCACTATATAGTCTTAAAGGAATAGTGCGTTTTTTTACATGTGAATCTGTATGGCATCCCCCTCAGCAGTGTCGACCATTAACACTGACTTACCGCTGACCGTGTCCTCTGAGCTGAGTTCTGCTCCGGTTCTGTAGCTCACGAAAGTACTTCCGTGAGCTAGCAGGGACAGTTAATAAAGCTTGTTTTTATTCTCAAAACAATATTTGTCCAAAAAGTGATATATTTGCATCACAAAACTGAAAAATTCAGCAGTCGGAATCGCTTGGTCCTATTTTCTCTCGAGTTGTATCACTGCGTGCCTATTAGTATTATTACTTGTAAGTGGATGTTTACAAGTGAACAGGCTAATAATACTAATTGGCGCGGGGACGCCATACAGATTCACATTAAAAAAAAAAACAAATAAAAAAAACGCACTATCCCTTTAATGTGCATTTTTCCCCCCTCTATATTCTCTTATTTAGTTATATTATTAGTATTATTACTATCTCAACTGTCTGCATGCACTTTTTTTGTTTTAACTTTCTTTTGCACTAAACTGCCTGGAGCTAATGTGGCAAGTGAATTTCTCCTGTGTGAGATCAATAAAGTCTTTTTATTTATTTTATTTATATGCTTTATTATCCCTGAAGGGAAATTTGTCCTCTGCATTTGACCCATCCTTTATTCAGGAGCAGTGGGCAGCACATGACTGCGCCCGGGGACCCATCTCCATGATCTTACTGCTTAGGCTTGGTCAGGTCCTCAACTGGAGGATTTTACCTATGGAGCATGTTTTTTGAGTTGATGGGGGAAACCGGTGTGCCCGGAGGAAACCCACCCAGACACGGGGAGAACATGCAAACTCCACACAGAAAGGCCAGAGCGACCCGGGGATCGAACCCGGAACCTTCTTGCTGTGAGGTGTGAGTGCTAGCCACTCAGTCTTATCTCATCTTATCTAATAAACTCATATGAGGACACCTCTGCTGGGCCTGGTTAAAGCCCTCTCGACACACACCTGGACAGACACAGGGGCCATACAGGCCCGTGCATTTTCCATAAACCATTTATACTGACTGCTCCACTCCAACTTCCTTGATAAGACATGTCTCATGATGGCATCTACACAATAACATACTTACATCTTATACAGGATGAGATACATCTCTGCCAGGAGGTGTGAGGTTCAAATCTCAATCCAAATCTCAATCCCAATCATACTGTGTCCCTATTTAAAGAGGGGGTATTACACTTCTGTGCAGTGGTGGCTGGTCAACAGACCCTCTATTGTTCACCGCACTCCCTAACTTGACTGAGATGTGTGTAAAATCCCTCAGTCGTCCAGATAGAATCCATGGAAAAAGGAGAAATTCAATTTGTCAACTGGACAAAAGTTTATTTGGTAAAGAAATAGGTGTGGTAGTCTCAGAGTAATTTCATTGTAGTTAGCTCCTCCCTTCAGGCAGATATAAGGCAGTGTCCACCAGCGTCTGACCAGAACTGAATAAGCAGCTTGGATGAGCTGTGAAACGTATTCGACCAAAAACACTTTTGTCCAGTTGACAAATTGAACTTCTCCTTTTGCCACTTGACAGAAATAAAAAATGTATAAAGTATAGACATGTGACCCTCCATGGCAAAAGCCGCTACAAACACCAGAAAATCGCGTTAGAAGCTTTTTTTCTTTTTTTTTTTTTTTTTCAAATTTGTGATTTTCTTTTTTTTTTGTCAAATGTTCTAGTTGAAATCATGAAGAAGCCATTCCATGTTTCAGATAACAGCATTGGTTGCTTTAAAAGCATACATTTTGTCTTTGAAATTGGCTAGTTTTTCTGAAGAATTGGGGCATGTGTAAATTACCATAATTACCACACTGGCGCTCCTGGCCAGTCACGTGACGATTAGTGCTCTTTTGTTTTCTTTTTCCGCCAATCAGCTGTGAGCTAACCGTAACTTCATACTTTGACTGTAAATGCAATGAAGAAGGAAGGAGAACTCTCTCCTCAGGACATGTTCAGCCAGAATACGCCAGGATACGTGAATAATTGGACAATGACGCAAACAGTAGTTATATCAGAGGTGACCACATCCTGCAGAAAGCCCCCAACAAAAAAGTAAGTGTACCCAATGATGTTTGAAGGAACACATTTCTCTTTCGTATGGGGTGAGTAAAGTGCCTCAAAACTTTCCAATCCAATCCAATCCAACTTTATTTCTATAGCACATTTTATAAACAGAGACAGTTTCCAAAGTGCTGCACATAAAATCAATAGAACTTAATAATAACATTACTAAAATAGCAATAAATAAAGTGCTAATAATACAATCACTAAAAACAAAAGCAATTATAAAAACATTACTAAAAAAAAGCAATAAATAAACGATAATGATAATAATAAAATAACTAAAAACAATAAAAACACAGAGGACCACACAACTCATGCGGGATTAAAAGCCAGAGAATAAAAGTGGGTCTTAAGACGAGACTTAAAACACTCCACAGTGGGAGCTGTTTTGATGTGAGGAGGCAGAGCGTTCCACAGCTTTGGTCCAGCCACAGAAAAGGCTCTGTCTCCTCTGGTTTTAAGTCTCGTCTTAGGAACCACGAGCTGGAGCTGGCCCTCGGACCTCAGAGCGCGGGCGGGGGTGTAAACTTTGACACAACATACTTTAGGACATGTACAATACTAATTCAGCTTTTGTATGGTCATATTATTTCTGCATCAAAGGGAGATAATTAGCTGAAAGCAGGGGGCTTGTGTAATTGTCAACATTAGCATCATATTAATAGCCAAACGGCCCATTACAGCGTACATTTGATTTGCGATGGGCGAATAATGTGAATAATGCTTGAATTGCTAGACTAGTGCGTGAAGTGCTAGTGATTAAGTAATGATTGCAGATACTGCAGTACTTGTTGCTAAATCAATAGCATCACTGTCAATATTTTTTTATAGAGTGTGTGTGAAAGTGAGTGCGTGAGTGTGTCCAGAGTGTGTGTAGTGTCCTATACTATATTTACCTATATACTGCTATTTTTAATGTATTTTTATTAATTTTATCTTTATTCTTTCTCTCTTTTTTATTTTACATTGTATAATACATTTTATATTGTACTGTATTAAATTGCCAATACAGGTGACTTTGATTTAACATATTATCCTGTGTATTATTGAATTACTGAATGATTATATGGGCTTTTTGTTATAAAAACATTTCCATTTTAACAAAGTACCTTCTAATTCTGACCTGCCCTGAAGGCTAACACCACAGTGATAGATGATCTGCAGGGGGAGGGCTTAGCTTAATGTCATGCAAATGAGCCCAGATGGCCTAGACTGTGAGAAACTTCAAGAGCTTTTTCCATAATCCCATGTGCATGCTTTCAAATGGCCACAAATTCTTCAAATGTTATCAGATTTCCATGTGTAAGGCATTGTTGGAAAGCTTAGAATCTACACTTTCAGAATCTGTGAATAACTCAGAATGCCTCCAGAATGACTTCTGACTGGTTTTGCTGTAGCTGGTCACATATTTTTTATAATGTTAAATGTGCTCATATTAATTCTATTTTAGAGCCTGAAGTTTGAGAAAATTTGTTGTCAAATACAGTGCTTCTGCCCATTACTTTACACTGCAGCCCTGAAGTATGTCTTGGGAGCATAGCCCGGGGCACACTCAAATCATGTAATTGGTCTTCATAAACATTTAGCACATTATAATATGCTATGTGCTATACGAGTTATGGAAAATTCAACTTCCAGTCAAAGTGCGTCAGAGGAACAGTTTTTATGGAGTAATATGTCTTCTCTTCAGCGGGACCCTTCTGCCAAGCAAGAAAAGAAGCATTAAGCTGGAATGAGGGCTTCCTACGACACGTATTTTGATTCACACACTGGCTAGTGGCGGCTAGTTACTTTAGCCTAAACCTCCACATGCGACACCCAGACCCAGAGCAGCGGACACAAAGACCCACCTGTCGCTGGGACCCGGGGCATTCGCTCACTGCTCTATCACTCTCTGATCGTCTGTTTCTAGGTGGAAAAGTTTCACCTGGGCCTAAGGTGACCAGACGTCCCGAAAAATTCAGGACAATCCCAAGATGTCGTGAATCCTAATCCAGCCAAACAGAATAAGGAGTAGTTATTTTCTATTTTAAAAATTAAAAACTCTTTATAGAGAGGTTGAGACCCTGAATGCTGCTGATAGGCTGTGCGCAGCCCCTAACCGCTTCTAATGGTGCACCTGTATTAGGACATTAGAATCGTGCCCAAGCACAGACAGCCCCTAAAGCGTGGTACATTTCAAACCATGCCCAGGCACGACAGGTTTCGGACTTTGGCCCGGTTAGAAGAGGTGGGCCAAAGCAAGGCACAGTTGCTCATTTAGGCACACACACACAACTAACTATACACACAGGACTATACGAGCCCTGTACGAGCCCTGTGTGCGCGCGGTTATTCACACGAGGAAAACACGAAATAAAGTCAGCTCCAAAATATACGGCAAATACGCGTGTACCTTCAATTAGGACTGTGGACAGTCACAGAAATTTTGTAGCCGGCTGTCATCACTGCTCTGCGCTGTTATTGTATCCATAAACTCACGGAGGAGTTTACACATCAAATTGTTAACCAAAATTGTTAACCCACCTGACATACTGAAAAGAGAAATACGTTGAGGTGGATGACAACTGTTTTAAATTTGATAGATGACAGTTTACACAGTGTAAGGTTTATTTTGTAAGAGTAAAGAACGTGAAATGTGACACAGTGTGCAATCTCTCAAGTGTTGAACACATAAAAAATATATTTAACACATAGCTCAAATTACCTTGGAGGTTAAGGCAAATGATATTCCAAAAGACTGTGAAGGAAATACAGTGTTGCATTGACAGTTGAACCCACAGCTTGACCCATGTCAAGTGCGAGGGCTAACCACTAGGCTATTTAAAATAGCGTTAAAGTATACAGCCGAGTGACATGTAAAAACAAGAGCACAACATTAACATAAAGAAAAAGAATTGCTGGAGAAAGGTCTGTGTGAAAAACAGCCTTACAATCGCACGGGGTTTGAACTCAACGAAGACCATTGCCATACCAGGCAGACGGCTTCACCACTGCACCAATCTACAGACAAAACGCACCACTAACTATCCACAGACAAAATGTAAACATAGTCTAGTCCAAATCAAAGCTTGTCAAGCAGAAATGATGAACATGGCAAATGTTTCATTCAGTTTCATTTTATTTTAAATAACAACAAAGCCAGCATCTGGATTGAACCTGGCTTTATCCTTGGCTTAGTTGACAGATAGCTATGATGAGCATGTAGGCTATAGGCCTACGGTGAGTTTGAGAAAACTTAGATTGCATCAGGGAAGATCAGTGCACAGGGAGGTCTGAGTTGGACTGTTCTGGACTGTTTGTTTTGGTTAGTGATTGGGTGAAGGCACTTTAAATTCATTGACTGGGAAAACCAGTGGTAGGATATTATCATATGGACAACGGCACTTTTAACGGCAGTAATTTGAAATTCTTATTTGACAAATAACAATTTGAAGCATCAAATAAGCTTATAATATGCATCAAATAAAGTGTTAACATGTTAAAAATAGGCATAAATGTGAACACTTTGGCTTGCGATAGTGTGGTAACACCTGCTAGGAGCTGGTACTCAGGCACACGTTTCTTCAGTTAAAACGGTTATTTATGTACTTTTACTGCAGTTTAATTCTCTGATATGTCTTTAACCTTTTAGGCACCTCTGCCAATTGTCATCTTTTGTGAATGAAAAACAAGGGAGGGAACTAGTGAGTCCATTCATTGTCATGCCTCTCAGAGCTAGTATATAATTATATTGAGCATGTACATGTAACTGAATTGAAGTCATTATTTAAATATTTATTGACAGTATTGATAATGGACATGGCCAGACCATAAAGGCCAGGTTCCCACGGTCCGATTCGAATCTCAATTCACAGGCTACGATTCGATTCAGGGACGATTCATAAAATTAGTAGACGATCCGGTACGATTCGATCCGGTTCGGTTAATTTCGATTCAATACAAATTGACATCTTCACTCCCAAGTGCTTTAAAGTTATTGAGAAGAAACAGAAATGAAATTTCAAAATAGTATCCTTTTGTTTATTTGGTGTCTAACAGACAATACACCAGGCCTACTGAAAAACTGGCAATCCGGTTTGCAAAACTCTGCTCATACTTAAAATACAATACGTTCCTTCCCTCAAGCAACACAAAACAATAAGGTTAGATATCAAAAATTAAAAAAGACATTATAAAACAAGCGAGTTGCCTATTAAAGGCAAAAATGAGAATGAATCAGAATGATTAGTGCTTCAGTCACTCATGAGTTTCAGTAACTGTAAAACAAGTGCAACATATCAAGAAGATAGATATTACTAGGCAGTTAGAGAAAACACTAGCATGTTAAATCCAACATGTCTTTTTTATGCCTGTAATTAACAGAGAAAGCTCTTTACTTTCTCTCCATCTCATAACATTTCCTCAGTCTCCTTTGAGACAAAAATCATCTGTGTGTGTGAAGTACATTTCTATACACACAAATCATAAGTATCTAAATACAGAAATGCACCAATTCAGATTATACATTGTATTTTCACACAAAAGTAAATTAGCCAAGTCAATTTTAGCCCAAATCAAATATACATTGCCAATACATGAATGTTGTCTAAATAAATCACCCAATCCACTAACCGTGACAATAAAAACGCCAGTATCATACAATAACAGGGCTCTCCTCAAGTCTCACGCATTGAGAGTGTGACACACGCAATTCGCTCACACGCCACACATGGCATTTCTCACGCTGATTTTTTTTTTTTTTTTTTGTGCGCCCAGAAAATCGGTCTGTGTGGCTCAGTTTATGCAGGCACCGCGCGTTTTCAGCGAAAAACTCTCCCCCTCCTCCCCGCCCGCTCCCAGGAAAAAAATCAGCCAATCAGAAAATAGATTGTTCTGTTGTTGGGCAGACTGTAGAGTGTAGTTTCAGCTGCTAAGCACACACTGCGGTGATGATAAAACAAACTGAGAACCATCAGGTAATAACTTCATTTATATAACTCTCATTAGTTGCTTTGTAGTTTAAGTTTGCTCTTTAGACAAACATTTACAGCAGGGCTCTCAAGTCTCACGCATTGAGAGAGACAATTCGACGCGTTCACACACTCACACGGCATTTCTCACGCAATTCAAGCCACCCCCCCGCTCCTCGGAAATTACGCAGTCTCACGCACGACCCTGCTCAAAACTTGAGAGCCCTGTACAATAATGTTATGGTATATAGCTGCCATGGAAACATCAGATCGACAGCAAAACAATGTTTTATCAACTCGACACAACACTGGCACAAAAGTTAACCACGCATACGAACCATGCCCATAAATAGGGTAGTGCACCAAATTAACTTAAACAACAGCTCAATAAATGGAAACAGTATAGCTTACCGGTAACGCATAGCTCTCTTGACGAGACGACACATAAACATTTTGTGCTCGCTTCCGCATATAGCCCGCACCGCTCCCACCCACGCACATGATTGGCAGTTAACCAGCCACTAAGCTTCAACCCCAGGTAAGTGAGCCACCTACTTACTAGCCCGTTTCTTTGTGAACCCGTGACTTAACCCGTGATTTAGCAAACGCAACACACACAGGGCCACTTCTGTCTATGAGAGAGACCGCTCATGGAGCTAGGAAACTGATTCGCGACCGTAAATCCGGGCCATCGGACCGTTCGTAGTGCATTTTTACCGATCCAGGCTCCGTTGATCAGTACACTCGAATGAGGTCACAGACCGATAACCGATCCAAATCGGTTAATCTTTACACCCCTACCAGGTTCCTTTGTCCCAGGTTCCTTTATTCCTTTGTTCCATCCATCAATCAACGGTCAACTAGAGCTTAGGTGTTATGACCAAAAATTAATATCATGGTATTTTTCACCATGATATGATCATTATCAGGACTAATTATATCAGTGTCACAGTATTTTTTTTCATGCATAACTATGGTGTTAACCCCATTTCCTAATAATTTAGAGAATAATTACTGCAGTAAAATCGACTTGGTAAAACATCTGGGATCCAGTGCTTTAATCATCTCCTTGGAGCCACCTTTCTCAACAGTACTAAGTGATACCATGTCTTTGGGTCTTTGGCTAAGTGGATAGTAATAGTGTTGGTAATATCGTTCCATTTGCTTTTCTTGTTGTAGGCAGTCCCCTTACCAAACGCGTCTTTGAGTGAGGTCTGAGTGGCGTTTTGTGTTGCAGTGCCAACTTTACTTACAGATGTGGAAAAGGATGCAGATCTTAGTTTCATGCATTCTTCATATTCAAAGACATGTTTGTGATGGAGGTGGTGAAGCAAATTGCTTGTGTTGCCTCCTGCGGCTGCAACTTTAGATTGACAACATTTACAGAATACGGTTGTTTGATCAGTGCCACATTTTTTAAAGCTGAAGTGCAGTGGTCCCTCGTTATATCGCGGTTCACTTTTCGCGGCCTTGCTGTTTCGCGGATTTTATTATTTGTCAGTCGTTCTGCGTGCCGTGTCTCCTGTACAGTACAGAATCTGTTCAGTTTGCCAGATTTATATAGATGTTATAGATGGGGGACGCGGGGGGGCGTGGAGACATGAGTCACTGGATCCGTAGGAAGTGGGACCTAGTCCAAACCAGGACTAAGACATGAGGAACAGACTGGGCCCAGACCAGGACTAAACCAGGTCTAAACCTGGACTAGACCAGGACTAAACCTGGACTAAACCAGGACCAGACCAGGCCTAAACCAGGATTAAACCACCGCATGCAGCTCTTTGCCTGGTTTCGTTCGGCGTTTATGTCGAGGTTTGATGTGCGTGTTCACTTTGTGGCTCGGACTGCGTTGTTGGCTATGGATGCGGTCCCGAGGGGGAGGCATGGTCCGGACACTGCCGGCCTCGGTCTCGTGCTCGCAGCCCCGGGTGGGACGCAGGGCCTCGCACCAGTCATGCTGCTCTATCATGGATTTGACCATGATTTGACCCCCCCCCCACGCTTCACTATTAATAGATTTTTTTTGAAAATCTATGAAAGTTTGAGTGATTAAACGAGAGAGAAATGTGAGAAAATGTTCATTCCAGTCTGAGAAAAGTGTATAATGTGTGTGGTGAGGCGTTTACAGCCTTAAAACATGTAGAATAATTGTAAAATATAAAGTTGTCCTACTTCGCGGATTTATATTCTCGCGAAAAACAAGAAAGAAAAGTGCATGCAAGCAAGAATGGAATAAAGTAAGTAATAATAAAAATAAGTAATAATAATAATAATAAATAATAATAATAATACAAACATTAACATGGAGAGCATGGCAAAAGGATATTGCACGTCTGGCCTATATAGTAGAATTATACAGTCTAATGGCGGTGGGAATGAAGGATCTGCAGTAGCGCTCCTTCTTGCACTGGGGGTGCCTCAGTCGGTTGCTGAAGGAGCTGCTCAGCTCCTCTACAGCCCAGTGCAGAGGGTGAGAGGTGTTGTCCATGATGAACGTGAATTTGGCCAGCACCCTCCTCTCAGCCACCTCCTTTACGGAGTCCAGCAGGGATGAAAGTCTTGAAAAAAGCGGAAAGTCATGCACTGAAGTCATTTCTGAAATTTGGATTTCTATATGTTATATGTTAGCAATAACGTAAAACTGTACATAAAAGTAAAAAAAAAAAACACATTTTATTAACAGGTAGGCCTACTAGTAGTATATATTGGATTTGTTTTTGCTTTGCACTTCGTCTAATCCAGTGCTTCTCAAATAGTGGGGCGGGCCCCCCTGGGGGGCGCGGTGTGATGCGTGTGACCCTGGGAAACATGCTTTTTTGCCATACTGTACTAGAATGAAAGTGTAATTGCACATCAACAACAGTAGTTGGAAGCAGCACTCTCGTTGTCGCTCTGGGGCAGGGGTCGGCAACCTTAAATACACGCATATACGCACAGAACAGACTCACCATCAGCAGAACATCCTCTGTCACAGAAAAAACACATTATATTCCACTGAGTCGTGTCCTTTAGTCCAACAGAAGCTGACGCATCAGCGACACAAGTAAATAGTGTTTTTTTTTAAACAAATGTGCGCAAAGCTGCATTAAAAACACATTAATATTTGAGTCCTCAGCGCAAAAAAAGAGTGGAGTGTTTGTTGGAAGTTTCTTTCTTTTTTGTTTTTAATGTTAATAAAAGGATACAATGTTATGCAGAGGTGCACTAATAATTTTCTAGATAAATAATACTATTAATAGTCGCACGCAGGGAGGGGGGGCGTGAAATTTTTTCTTCTTCCTAGGGGGGGCGTCATGGAAAATAATTGAGAAGCACTGGTCTAATCAGACCGCATTGAGGACGAGCTTAGGCGCGCTAAAAGGTGCAGGTGAAAAAGCGAGGAGCGACGCGTTAAGTGAGGCACAGGGAGGTAGGATGAGGTATAGGATATTTTATGAAGTTTAACCTGTGTACATGCAAAGGTACACGCTGTTGCGAGAGCTGCGCTCGCTCGCTTGGTCCGTGGCTCCAGACACGGGCTCGCGCAGCCCGCAGTTTAATACGAAGTTTAATACGAGACATGTACTTTTGTTCTGAATACAGGACGATTCTGTTTTTCAAGGGACGGTTGGCGACCCTAAACACAACTATACATATACAGGGGGTCCTCGGGTTACAACGTTGATCCGTTCTTAAGACGCGTTGTAACCCGAATTTCGCCGTAAGTCGGAATTTGACTTTGATCTTCCAACCAAAGCACCATTAATCTTTCCATCTCAATAATTAGACCACTACGCTGCTTGGTTATCACTGCCGCTTTCATAGGAGCAGATCAGAGCCCACATCAGGTACTTCCGCCCACATTGGGCACGCACACGAGGCAGTCTTCTTCGCCCTACAACCACAACAAAGCATATTCTTCCGCCGTGCGCCGCGCGCCGTTCGCGTTTGTTTACGTCGCTTACCACGCTAAGCCGCATAAGACGGAATGACGCGTAATATATATATTTTTTTTATGGGGGCACGTTCGTAACCACGAAATGGCGTAAGTCGAGACCGTCGTAACCCGAGGACCCCCTGTATATTCACCCAAAATCTTTCTCAACGAATTTGCACAGATAAAAAAAAACAACAAACCCACGGCTGAAAAAAAAGCGGAGATCCGCTAAAAGACGGAACTCTTTCATCCCTGGTCCAGAGGACAGCCCAGGACAGAGCTGGCTCTCCTGACCAGCTTATTAAGTCTCTTCCTGTCCCGCTCTGTGCTGCTCGGGGCCCAGCAGACGACAGCGTAGAGGAGAGCAGAGGCCACCACAGAATCATAAAAAGTCTTGAGCAGAGGTCTGCACACTCCAAAGGACCTCAGTCTCCTCAGGAGGTGGAGGCGACTCTGGCCCTTCTTGTACAGGGCGTCGGTGTTGTGGGACCAGTCCAGTTTATTGTTGAGGTGAACACCCAGGTACTTGAAACTGTCCACAGTCTCTATGTCCTGCCCCTGGATGTTCACCGCTGAGTGAGGAAGTGGTCTCCTCCTGAAGTCGATCACCAGCTCCTTTGTCTTACTGGTGTTAAGGCTCAGGTGGTTGCGCCCACACCAGTCCACAAAGTCTCTGATGACCGAGCGGTACTCCAGCTCTTTCCCCTCAGACACACAGCCCACAATGGCCGAGTCGTCAAAGAACTTCTGGAGATGTCTGTGTTGTATGTGAAGTCCGAGGTGTAGATGGTGAAGAGGAAGGGTGAGAGGACCACTGTACTTCCACACAACTGACACGGCTCGCATGCTTCCTCTGTGTCTAACATTTTCTCCATCCATGTTGTTCACTGCTCAACACACACTGTGCTTCCACCGCTCTCACGCCACTGCATAACAGTCTCCCTCTCAAACAATGTCCCACGACATGACGTTCTGCCGCTCTGTGTTCCCAACGTTTTGTACACACACACTCACCGGTATTGGGATATAGGAAAAATTCATATGATTAAAAAAAACAAAACACTGTTATTCAGTATGAAGCGGTATACCGCCCAGCCCTACGGTTAGCAGTACTCCAATTGTCGGTCTGTCCACTCCATCGTCCGGCCATGGGTCTAAGGAATCCTAACAACCACCACCTTCTACAGTGCGGTAGGAGGCACAGTAGTCTGCTACCCACACCTTACACTGCAATAACCATAAAGAACTGGGTCAAAACCTACTCATTACTCACTTGAACACCATAAACTTTCCACTGCAATATCAACAATATTGAACTGAACTTTAAATCGTGCTATATTCTTTTTTCCACTGTGTGCATATTTTAAATAATGTAAATACTGTAAATATTCCGTTCGTCAATCCCTTTAATACAACTCACATCCTGCACCATATTACTATCTTCTGGTTTTATGTTTTGAGCTCTGTCTCTCTTCCCTCCCTCAGCCGAACTAGATCTTCTGTTATTAGCCTATACCCCATCTCTTGTGTAGTATATTCTCCATTCATATATACTACACTGGTGCATGTTTTTTTTAGGTTTGATGCTACTGTTCGGATGCTTGGACCACAGAAACAGGCGAGTGTGACTGCTTGGACCCAGTCCATTATGTGCTGGTCTTGCTTGCCTATTTGGCCAACGGACCACACCTGAGAGACTGTACACTATGGTGAGTGCTACATAATTTTTTTTTTAACCACGGTTGGCTGCTGCTGCTACCCAACAAGTGTGTGGTTCTGCTATTAAATGCTATCGAACAATGTAATTCGTAGAATCATTTTTCCTCCCCATCGGATAGTTTTACCACATTGATTGTATTGTGATTTCATTGGATGCTGTAGTTGTGCCATAGCACTGAGAGCGTGAGGGAGAGAGAGAGTAGGAAATGCGCGATACATAAATAAGGTTCCTATACTTTTAAATACCATTCTGAGCATCAAGTCTTTCCAAGTCAAGGCTTCAAAGTCCAACTCAAGTCCCAAGTGAGTGGTGTTCAAGTCCAAGTCGAGTCCCGAGTCTTTGGTCATTTTCCCAAGACAAGTCTCAAGTCATTAAATTGGTGATGACTTTCTGCTAACTCTGCTAACCATAAGGAGAATCTGAATAGGGCCCAGAAGAGATTGCTAAATTACTTAGACATGCATAGATGACATCTAAAACCTCTTCAGGCATGTTTCTGAGCATGGTAGAAAGCTCCAAAAAGTACATTTTGCATAATACCCCTCTATCCAGGAGAGTACATCTGCAATATGCTTGAATCGTACTGTATTGTTGTAACTGTTGTAACTCTATTGGTTACAGGCCCACTATAGAGCCCTTTACAAGTCTGCTCAAATGTGAACAGCCTGGTTGTTTTGTACATTCTCTCATGCCAGAGGAGAGCACTGTGCACCTTAATATTTAAGGTGCATTAGACCGAGGACACAAGATGAAAATATCAGTGTGTTTATGTACACTCTTATTTATTAAAGGTCCCATGGCACGAAATTTTCACTTTCTGAGGTTTTTGAACGTTAATGTGAGCTCCCCTACCCTGTTTAGGCCCACCCCCCCATGGTTAAAAGTTGCGAAATGTCTAAACTGAGCATTTGCGATCCTTTTCTGCGTTACAAAAAATCGGAGCTCAAACGGGCGATTTTGAACAAGGCACCTTATTGACGTCAGATCGAAAAAAGAAATGCAAATGCAGTTCCACCCCCGTCTGTCTGAACTCAGCGTCTCTGTAAATCACGCCCAGAGAGTTTGGACTGCGAATGCGCTAGGCAATGCGAAATGCGTTTTTTTATTTGCCTGGAGGCACGTCCGAGTGTTTCTAGGCTCGGAAGTCCTTTATCTGAGCCTCTGGACCTTTGAATAGCAGTGGTTTAATTTTATTTTCTGTGGAAATGTGTTTATTTTTCAATGGAACGCTTCAAATCTCTCCCCCCGTGCAAAAACACGGAAATGGATCAGCTGAGAGCTCAGAGCCGAGAGCGGAGAGTTTGGCCACGCCCCCACCCTCTACTATAGGCCAGCTCTTTTCTCCTCATTTGCATTCAAGCAACAACGCCCATTATGGAGTGTTCAGAGAGAGAAAAATTACTCTTTCTCATCTTATCTCTGTTTCTCATGCACTGAGTGTTGATTTTGAAGAAGGATTCATTTACAGTATTAGGGAACCATTAAGGAGCCATATAAAAGCATCAAGAAGTACCATGTCATGGGATCTTTAACTGCTTATTTATCTGTTTGTTCTTGGAACCCAAATGAACATGGTACATTTCAACATGTACATGGTACATTTCAACATGCACATTTCAAACAGAAAAGTCCCAACCAGTCTGCGATCTAGAACTTCATTTGTTGGGAGGTGAAAGTGCTAAGCATACATAGCCTATACCTGAGCCTATATCAGAGCACTGGTAGGACAAAGGGTTTTCTTGGTGGTACCATTTGAGATCTTGGTGTTGCTGGACTGCTGGGTCCCATGGGGCTCCGTGCTCTGCTGGATGGGGAAGTTCCGTGTGGAGCCCGTGCTGCCGTTGGAGCCGTACTTCTCCATCAGCTCAGCAAATTCTCTCCTACGGAAATAAAAATATAATAATAATAATAATAATAATAATTAATTGCATTTATATAGCGCCTTTCATGACACCCAAAGCGCTTTACAGTTCATTGTTCATTCACTCCACACTTGGTGGTGGTAAGCTACTTTCTGTAGCCACAGCTGCCCTGGGGCAGACTGACGGAAAGCGAGGCTGCCAATCTGCGCCATCAGCCCATCCGACCACCTCCAACACTCACACTCCACTTTCATCCTAGGCAATGTGGGTGAAGTGTCTTGCCTAAGGACACAACGACAGTTTTTGCAACTGGCGCCCCACTGTGGCACCTGGAATTCCCAGTGGTCTCCCATCCAAGTACTAACCAGGCCTTGCCTTGCTTAGCTTCTGAGATCTGACGGGATCAGGCTTTGACAGGCAGGTATGGCCACGATATATGGTGAAAAAGCTATTTTTAACATGTTCATAGCACAAATCTTAATCAAAATCACTACATTTGAATTGATTAGATCTTAAAATCAGCACAAAATACTTTTTAAAATATAAATTTTAAAATAGTATTAGTAATTGCATGTTTACAGCTATTAATATTGAGCCCATGTGCCCTTTGTCCATGTGCTCCCGATTATAAGTTTTGTTCAGGTGAGACTTAATCCTGCTCTCCACAGCCCCGCTCCTGTCCCTGTCCCCTTTCCCCCCCACCTGTCCCTGTATAGCCCCTGTCCTACTGCATCCCTGTCCCCTCTGCCCCCTCCTGTCCCTGTCTAGCCCCTATCCTGCTGTGTCCCTGTCCCCTCTGCCCCTTTGTGGCTCGCTCCTGTCCCCTGTCCTGCCGTGTCCCTGTCGTTGTGGCTCATGTGGCAGCTGGACAGATTAGTGGTGGATGATCTGTGAGCGCACATAGGCCAAACCCCTCTCTGTGCTCCACCAGCCCAGTAGGCTAAAATGTGTTTTTCCTGGTGCATGTGATACTGGACTCCTGGGCTAGTGATACTTTGGGATGTGACACTAACCCCCAATTTGTCACCCTTTATCATTGGTTCTGTTCATTGTTTTTATGGACAGAATTTCTAAGCGCAGTCAGGGGCCGGAGGGGATCTGGTTTGGGGACCACAGGATCTCATCTCTGCTGTTGGTAGATGATGTTGTCCTGATGGCTTCATTGAGCCGGGACCTCCAACGTGCACTGGGGCAGTTTGCAGCCGAGTGTGAAGCAGCTGGGATGCAGATCAGATCTTCCAAATCCAAGACCATGGTTCTCAACCGGAAAAAAAGTGGCTTGCCCTCTCCGGGTGGGTGGGGAGTCCTTGCCTCAAGTGGAGGAGTTCAAGTATTTTGGGGTCTTGTTCACGAGTGAGGGGAGGATGGAGCGTGAGATTGAGAGGCGGATTGGTGCAGTGCTGGCAGTGATGCGGTCGCTCTACCGGACCATAGTGGTGAAGAGGGAGCTGTCCCAAAAGGCAAAGCTCTCAATTTACTGGTCAATCTACGTTCCTACCCTCACCTATGGTCATGAGCTTTTGGTAATGACCCAAAGAACATGATCATGGACACAAGTGGCTGAAATGAGTTTCCTCAGCAGAGTGGCTGGGCGCACCCTTAGAGATATGGTGAGGAGCTCAGTCACACAGGAGGGGCTCAGAGTAGAGCCACTGCTCCTCCACGTGGAAAGGAGCCAGCTGAGGTGGCTCGGGTATCTGTTCCGGATGCATCCTGCATGTTTCCTTCAGGAGGTGTTCCGGGCATGTCCCACAGGGAGGAGGTCCCGTGGAAGACCCAGGATACGCTGGAGACTATGTCTCTCGGCTGGCCTGGGAACGCCTTGGGGTCCCCCCGGACGAGCTGGAGGAAGTGTCCGGAGTCAAGGAAGTCTGGGAGTCCCTGCTTAGACTGTCCCCGCAACTCGGCCCTGGATAAGTGGAAGAAAATGGATGGAAAGCATTGTCTCTCTTGTAAATTTTTGTATTCTGATGTTTTTTTTTTTAAATTATCCTTTTATTTATCCCTGTAGATAATTATTCTCTGCATTTCACCCATCCTTTCAGTGGGCAGCACATCTTTCAAGTGCCCGGGGACTCATCTCCATGATCTTATTGCTTGGCTTGGTCAGGACCCCAGCTGGAGGATTTTACCTATGGAGCATGTTTTTGGGTTGATGGGGGAAACCGGAGTGCCCGGAGGAAACCCACTCAGCCATGGGAAGGACATGCAAACTCCACAAAGAAAGGCCTGGGCAACCCGGGGATTGAACCCAGAACCTTTTTACTGTGAGGTGTGAGTGCTAGCCACTCAGCCACAGGAAGTAGCCGCTCGAAGCTATGGTGACCCTCGCCCTGGTGTGCACACCCACCGTGCAGCCACCGGGGACTCGCAACCGCTCTGGCATGCCACTCTCCCTTTCCAACACCTGCCCAGGCCAACAGCTTGTCCACCAGAAAAATTACATAATGCACCTTTAAATATTTTGTAGAAGTCAGTGTGCCCCTGCTGGTGCACCATGAAAAATACCACATGTCAAAATATGTTTTTCTTGTTCCCAGATAGATCAAACCTACTCAATTTGCATTTTAATTGTTTCTCTTCTCCTGGCACCCCCATCTCTACACCTCCCAGATGCCCAACCCACACCTCACCACAGACCACACAGACAACCATTCATCAGCCCATCACCTCTACTCCCACACCTACCCCCACCCCCATGGAGGAACTCAGCTCAGTGTCTTTGTCACCTGCTCTGGTGAGAAGGCAGTTGAACCAGACAAAATCAACCCCCATGTGCTTAGGACATGTGTAGCACAGCTCACTGGGATCCTGCACTTTCTCTTCACACTGAGTCTGAAGCTTGAAAGGATACTGGCACTTTGGAAGACCCCCTGCATTGTGCCAGTGCCAAAGAAGCCTATCCCATCTGGACTTAATGACTTCAGACCAACATACACACATACAGACAGTGGCTCCCTCTTTTCTGCATCACTCGAGGAAAAACTAAAACTAAAACACACTACCCACTCCAGTCCATCTTTCCCACTGCTACAAGAACCTTGGCGTCCATGTGAACAACAGGCTGGACTGGAGGGACAACTGTAATGCTGTCTACAAGAAGAGCATGAGCAGACTCTACTTCCTGAGAAAGCTCAGGTCTTTCAATGTGTGCAGCAAGTTACTGGAGGTCTTCTACCAGTCTGTGGTGGCCAGTGCCCTGTACTTTGCGGTGGTCTGTTGGGGAAGCAGCACCAGTAAAAGGGACATTGGACAGATTGACAAACTGATCCGCAAAGCTGGTCACATGATCGGCTGTGAGCTGGAGACATTTGTCACAGTGAGGGACAGGAGGACACGGGACAAACTGCTCTCCATCATGGACACTCCTGCTCACCCACTGCACCAGACCATAGAGGGACAGAGGAGCTTATTCTCCAACAGGTTCCTACAGCTCCACTCAAACGGTGAGAGATACAGGACTACATTCATACCATACTCCATACAACTGTACAACAACTCACCCTTATGTAATAGATAATACTCCCTACAACTGTATATAGCTGTGATTAGATATCGTATTGGGGCCAAGCACCGAAGGTGCTAGGCACCATAGTGTTTCTACTGATTCTTATTATTATACATTATTCTTCCACCTATGGGAGTCTATGGCAACCCCTAGAACAGTCTGGTAAAAAGTTGTGAAATTTTGCATGCACATTCCAGCCAGTCTCCTCATTACCCACAGCAATTTATAGGCCCCCACCCCCAACTGTCTAGTGCCACCAGCAGGTGAAAGTTGCAGGAATTTTCAGGAATTTTCAGGAATTTTCTGCGCTGTCTTTGATGTGTCTTTGATCTAGCCGAAGTGAGCTCATATCTCGGGAACCCTTCATAGGAAGCCTGGGAGCCTGGGAAGCCTGGCTAACAGACCCTGTTAGACCCTGTTAAACCCTGTTAGACCTTGTCAGACTCTGTTAGACCCTGTCAGACTCTGTTAGACCCTGTCAGACCCCGTTAGACCCTGTCAGACTCTGTTAGACCCTGTCAGACTCTGTTAGACCCTGTCAGACCCTGTTAAACCCTGTTAGACCCTGTCAGACTCTGTTAGACCCTGACAGACTCTGTTAGACCCTGTCAGACCCTGTTAGACCCTGTCAGATTCTGTTAGACCCTGTCAGACCCTGTTAAACCCTGTTAGACCCTGTCAGACTCTGTTAGACCCTGTCAGACTCTGTTAGACCCTGTCAGACTCTGTTAGACCCTGTCAGACCCTGTTAAACCCTGTCAGACTCTGTTAGACCCTGTCAGACCCTATTAAACCCTGTCACCTTCGGTGCTTGGCCCCACATTGCTGCTTGCAGCTATATTTAGGGGAAAAGCACCGTAGGTGCTAGGCACCTTATAGTGTTTGTACTGCGTGTCTGGTCTCCCGATTCTTTTTTATTATTATTAGGGGAAAAGCACTGTAGGTGGGCGAGGGGCTGCTTTCTCGCGCCTCCTCTTCGCATGGGAGTGGGGCCGAGGGGGGCCTCCACCCTGAGGCTGTGGCGGCGGGGGCTGAGCCGGGGAGGGGGAAAGATGCTGCTACGGTCCAGCGTCTTGGCCCCGAGGCGGAGGGAGCGGCGCCGCCTGAGGTACAGACCCCCAGGCCTTGCGGCTCCGGGACCGCCCGGAAGGCGGCCAGGAAGAAGCTCAAATCTCGGGCCGGGAGGAATGGGTCCCTTCGGGACGGGCGGACCGCTGAGCCCGCCCGGCCCTCGTCCGCTTCGGCCCCGTGTGGTCCGGTCTCCACGGGCCCTTCTGGGCCCGCTACCACGGGTGCGGACGTCAGATGGACTTCAGCAGTGGCGATATTGAGGGGGGCCTTGATGAGGTTACAAGACGCGTTAAAAGGCTCCGGGGGCTCCCCGAGACTCCGAGTCGCGTTTCATAAGTCCCTTCCCCTCGTCTTTTCTTTATGACGCTCTCCCTGGTCTCACTCAACGCGTGTGGTCTGAGGAGCAGAGTCCGGATGCAGGGTGTGATCCACGACACTACCTGGGCCGTACTGTGCATTCAGGAAACTGAGGGCCTGTCCCCACGACGTTTTTTGGAGGGGAAGTTTGTGTGCATTTGGGCCTGTCGTCCAGACGGCGCGGGCGTTTTTGGGGGTGAGAACGGTGTTTTTCAAAAATGGGTTCCAGCAGTCTCTTAGCTAATCAGGACGCAGAACACAATGTTACACTATAAAAAAAAAGTTGCAGTGAACCGTGATAGAGCGAGGGACCACTGTACATCCTTGCCAGAGGCTAAAAGACAAACTATGACACACTAATGTCTTTAATACATTTTACAGATACATTTCTCTGTTTTAGAGAAGGGTCTTTTTTTCCAAATGTGTTCTTGACTGGACTGACAAATGAAGTCCTCAAATATTCATGAGGCTAAAATGTATAAATCCTTTGCTCATGTACACAGAGCCCCAGCAGCTCAGAGCTCCCACTTCCTCCTCAAATGTTCTACATTAGGAACAGTGGTGCAAGAAGTACTCAATTTTGTTACTTAAGTAAAACTACAGATACTGGAGCAATACTAAAGTGAAAGTAAAAGTATCACATGAAGAAATATAGTTAACTAAAAGTATTAAAGAACCTTTTTAAAAATGTGCTTGAAGAGTAAAGAGTAAAAGTATTTTGCACAGACTTTGAGATCTTATAAAGCTTATACTGACCTAGCCCCGCCAACTGTGTGATGTCAGATACGTGCAGTTCTGACCATTCAGAGTGCATGCTGCACTACTAGAAAGGAGCTAGTGCAGGCTCAGAGCAGGGCTAGGCCAAATCTTACAAGCTAACTGTTGGGCTCTTTGACAATTTGCCTTGGTCATTTTGGGGTGGGAACTATTTTACAGTGCGGAAAAACATAGCCGAAGCACACAGGGGAATCCCTGTTACGCACCACGTTGGGAGTTCCCCTGTTACGCAGCGTGGTGTGTGCTTCGGCTCTGTTTTTCCGCACTGAAAAATAGTTCCCACCCAAAATGACCAAGGCAAGCTCTCCGTGTTGATTTGCACATTTATTTGCACTCGATATGAATGCGCACTACACAGAAAGTAATTGGGAAAAGCATGGAGCAAATTAATTCCTTTTGGCCGAAATCTTTCTCTGGCGACGTTAGACTCCAGTCTAAGGCGGAGGAGCTGCAGATACCGCGGTGGTCAGTGGCGACAGACTCGGACAATGGCTGGGTGACCAGGAAAACGCTTTCCATCACTTATTTTAGTCTCTGGACTGTGGGGAGATGCCCAAGTTTGACCTTTAAGACACACTTATAAATGCACTATCTCTCCCCTCCCTCATATTCAGCAATCCTCCTCTGCATCATCTCCACCACAGCATTAAAGCCATCAGACACTCATCCTTTCCATCTCCTCCATCTCCTATCCTCTGTACAGCAATCTAAAGGAACAGTATGTAAAATGAATACACAACAAAACACAACCTAACTGTGTCCCCAGATACCAGGTAAACATGTTCAAATCAAATATAGTTTTTACTGATAATTGTTGTAATGCCGTTTTATTCTTAATTACAAAAACATTGGACATGATGGACCAATGGCTTATGTTACAATTTGGTGTTTTGGTTGAAAACAAATATCTAATCAGAAAGCACAATGAGTCTCTCATTTGCCTCACATGCCTCATTTGGGTTACTAGGTTCAATGCTGAAATCCAGTTGGCTTAAACCTAAAATGCCTCTCTCTGATCTGAACGGTCACTACCTGAACCAAACTTGTGTGTGTCCTCTATCTGCAGGTTAAAGGGATAGTGCATTTTTTAAAATGTTAATCTGTATGGGTTTCCTTCTAAAAGTTACGTGCGGTAATACCGGCTTATCTCTGACAGTTTGCGCTCAACCCGGTTCTGCTCGCGTTCTGGAGCTCAGGTAATTAGGTCCGGTGAGTTCGCGGGGACTCATAATAAAGCTTGTTTTTCTTCTCAAAACAAAACATTTGTAAGAAAGGTGATATATTTGTGTCTCAAACAATTGTCCACGAAAAATCCAGCAGCGTATTTTCGCATTCGCATATCTCGTCTCGATTCGTATCACTGCGCGCCTATTACTTATTATTAACCTGTTAACCTTTAGCGGAAGTGAACGACGGATGCGGTCCACCGTAAGGGGAAGTTTACAAGTGAACAGGCAACAGGCAGCTAATGTGAGCGCAGTGATACGAATCGAGACGAGATATGCCAATGCGAAAATACGCTGCTGGATTTTTCATGGATAACTGTTTGGGAAGCAAATACCTTTCGGACAAATGTTTTGTTTTGAGAAGAAAAACAAGCTGAAACATTACGAGTCCCTGCAAACTCACCGGACCTAATTACCTGAGCTCCAGAACGCGAGCAGAACCGAGCTGAGCGCAAACTGTCAGAGGTAAGCCAGTGTTACTGCACGTAACTTTTAGAAGGAAACTCATACAGAAAAAAAAATAAAAATGCACTATCCCTTTAGGGCTCTGGACTAACAGGTTCAGTTGTGATTATAGCATTTTATTTTTTGTTTATTTATTTTGCACAAACATATGCTACAGTTCCTTTAATGGGCATGATTGAATTGAGGTTGCAAGGAGGTTTTAAGTCATCTTGTCATCTTTTTTCCATGTTTAGATTATTTTCTTATAATTGACAATGAATATACTCAATATTCTATTTTATGCAAATCTTTACACATTTTTCACAATATCTTGTACATATATACCCCTCACTTCTACAAGATGCTACTGTTCTTAACCTGATTCTCAGTGCTTGTGTATGAGACTTACTTGGCCTCCTCGTCACGGGCGATCAGGAGTCTCATGTGGTTGGTGGCAGACGCTGCTCTCAGGATGTCCACGGCTCTGGCACAGGAGGAGCAGGTCAGTGTGGAGAGACAGGTATTGCACACTGAGGTTACAAGCTCACCACAATCTGAGGAATATATGATTTCTAGACCTTTAAAATGTCTTGAAGGTCCATGTTGTAATGATGTTGCCTCATCAAAAATCTACCTTGAGTTGTGTACTGTTTCATTCATTAATTTCATCATGTTTGAGTAATCCTGTAATACTGGGCTGTCTCCAAAGCTCAAAATGCTTTGTTCCAGCTTGTGATGTCATAAAGTGGTAGTTACCTTTCATTCAATAAAGATATTCCAGAGCTGAAATTATCCAAACGATTCTAGTGAAGGTGTGTGGAGTTTAAAAAATACAGTGGAACACTTCCTGTATAACTACATAACATCACAAGGTGGAGCAGAGTGTTTTTAGTTTGACAGAAGAACTTAGCCTAAATATGCAGGGGTTGTGTGTTAAACATGTGTGAATGAAACAAAACCAGGTATTTCAGGTATGGTAAACATTGTTTTTTTTTAAATGATCCTTTATTTATCCCTGTAGGGAAATTATCCTCTGCATTTCACCCATCCCTTCAGGAGCAGTTGGCAGCACATTAAGGTGCCCGGGGACCCATTTCACCTCAGCTGGAGGATTTTTTACCTTTTTACAGAAAGGTAAAAAGGCAACCTGGGGTTCAAACCCAGAACCTTCTTGCTGTAAGGTGTGAGTGCTAGCCACTCAGCCACAGTACCACTGTTTCTGTTTCATCTGAAGCACCTTTTAGCTCCAAAATCAGCTGATAGTCCCATTACACTGGAAAACTAGAAAATATCTGTCCTTACTGAGTGGGCTTACATCTCCACAAACCATTCTTGGCCTCCTCCTTCTCCTTGTTTCTTTACCAGTATAACATAAAACGTGGACAATGTTCCGTTTTAACTTTCTATTTCCATTGAAACACTGGACCACAGCCAGAAAGTTACATACTGTACCTTTAAAGCAAAACAGTGTCATCAGTAATAGTTTTGATTGGGAACCACTGTTTTAGACAGCTGCTTCACACACGACGTGTGATATTTATTGGGTTTAGGCTATAACAAAACAACTGTATTTTAAGAACTAAGTTAAGTTAAAGGTACACTGTGTAACTGTTCTAGTGGGGAGTATGCCACCTACTTGTCTCTATGGTGATATTGTTTTGCCTGAAATATTCCATGGTATGACATTAAAAAACACTAATCAAGAATTAATTACAAGTGCCTTTAGTGATGAAAAATACATTAACCACATGCTTTCTTATTATGTTCGGTGTCGCCTCTCCACTTGGGGGTCGCCTCTCTACTTGTAACTTGACCTGGTAGCACCACCTCCATGGTGATACATACTGTAAGTTGAATGCCGTAGTATGGACCTTGCAGCAGTAACATCTCCATGTACAAGCTGGTGGCATACCTTTCCCCAGTGACATAGTGCATCTTTGGTGTTTAGTGTCACAGGCCAAACTGGTCCTTGTTAGTGTGGATCCATGCTAAGTGCCAGCACAGGGGAGAAGGACTTTGCTACAGGTATATGTGATGTTTTAGCTGCTGTGTTTATTGTCTTGTACTTTGACTCTGGGTATATGTGGTGTATTTATCATTGGGTTTGTCTTGTACTTTTGCTACAGGTATATGTGATGTTTTAGTCATGGTGTTTATTGTCTTGTTCATCAGATGTTTTATGTTCACTGTGGGCCTAGGGGGCACTGCAATTTCAAATCCTGTGTGTGCAACCTGTACATATGTTTTTTGACAATAAAGCTGACTTTGAACTTTGAAGGACATACCGGTCATTGGTCACTCCCACCAGGCTGTCCCCATTCACCTCCAGGATCTGGTCTCCGGGCAGGAGGTTCCCTGAACACACACACATGCATATCTCTCCATCTTATCAATTTTTTTTTCTCCATCTGCTCCGCTCCACAGCACTCATTCCATGCATCACAGGGAAAGTTTATGTGATCCTATTACAATATACACTGCTCAAAGAAACCAAAGGACCCTCTGAAGACACATCAGATGTGTATAAAAGGTTATATATGTTGGATATCTATACAAATATGGACAGGACAATATAGGAACAAAAGGATGCTACTTCTGTTAATGGAAATAACATTTTTTGGCCTGAGGTTTTAAATTTATAGACACCCTGAAAACTGAAATAATGATGTTGCACGCTAGTCCAATTTGCTAAAATTAAATTTCTGCAACTCAAAATGCTTCTCAATATCTTGTGTGGCCCCACGTGCATGTACCCATGTTTAACAATGTCATGGCATGCTCTTAATGAGATGACAGATGGTGTCTTGTAGGATGCCCTCCTAGATCTGTGTAAGGGCATCACTGAGCTCCTGTAGAGCCTGAGGAGCAACCTAGCAGTGTCTGATGGACCCAAACATAATGTCCTAGAGGTGTTCTATCAGGTTTAAGTCAGATGATTGTGAGGGGCATTCAACTGTACCAATCCCTTCATACTCTGGGTACAGCCTGCAGGAACCCAGGACCTACTACAGCATAGGGTCTAACAGTGAGTTCAAGGATTCAAAAGCTTTATGTTAATGTTCCATGAAATAAAGACTACACAAATGAGAGAATTTACATCTGTACTGTTCATTGGAGCTTACATCCCTCCCTCGGCGGACAAAGAGGGAGCCCGGGACAGAATACACTCTGTGGTCACTGCTCTGCAGTCAAAGTATCCTGAGGCATTACTACTGATTTCTAGAGACTTTAATCATGTCACATTGGACAGTGTTTTACCCACATTTCAACGGTATGTGGATTGTAAGATTCAGGACAACAAAACTCTGGACTTACTGTATGCTAATTTCAGGGAGGCATACAGTGCCACTGCCCTGCCCCCAATGGGACAATCAGGATCCTGTTAACACCGCAATATGTCCCTGCAGTGAAGAGGCAGCCTGTCATCACTAGAACTGTGAGAAGGTGGAGTGCCAAAGCCATCAATGCCCTCCAGGACTGCTTTGGGACTACAGAATGGAAAATGTTCTGCTCACCCCATGGGGAAAACATTGACAGCATGACAGACTGTATCACAGATTACATTAACTTCTGTCCCCACATGCACTGTTCGCAAGCAACAACAAGCCCTGGATCACCAGCAAGCTGAAGGCTCTACTTTGGTTTTAAGAAGACTCTGGTGATAGGGACGAGTTGAGGAGGGTGCAGCAACAGCTAAAGGTCCAACTGAGGCAGGGGCGGGAGGCATATGGGAGGTAGTTGGAGGCTAAACTTAAACAAAATAATACTAGAGAGGTCTGGAGGGAAATGAAAGCTATTTCTGGTCTCTCCAGACCCAAACAGCAGGACAATAGCTCAGACAGGTCAAACTTACTTAATTTACATTTTACTCGCTTCTCCTCAACTGGCACCTCCATCTCTACACCTCCCAGGACGCCAAATCCACACCCCTACTCAGACCACACATCAGCCCATCTCCTTTGCGCCCACATCTGCCCCCACCTCCACGGAGAAACCCAGCTCTATCTCCTTGTCACCTGGGCAGGTGAGAGGGCAGCTTGAGAAAGTGCGCCAGAACAAGTCTCCAGGACCTGACAAAATCAACCCCCGTGTGCTAAGAACTTGCGCAGCACAGTTCACTGGGGTCCTGCACGTTCTCTTCGCACTGAGTCTGAAGCTTGAAAGGGTACCGGCGCTTTGAAAGACCTCGTGCATTGTGCCAGTGCCCAAGAAGCCTATCCCATCTGGACTCACTGACTTCAGACCAGTTGCATTGACATCTCATGTCATGAAAGTGTTTGAGAGACTTGTTCTGGCTCAGCTCAGACCCCTGGTGGCACCATCCCTGGACCCTCTCCAATTTGAATATCAGGTCCACATGAGCGTGGAGGACGCTATAATCTATCTTCTGCATCGGGCTCACTCACAACTGGATAGTGTTAAGGGCTCTGTGAGGATATTGTTCTTTGATTTCTCCAGCGCCTTTAACACAATTCAGCCCTCTCTGATGGGTGAGAAACTTCTCAGGATTACTGACTACCTGTCAGGCAGGCCTCAGTACGTGCGACTGGGGACCACCCTGTCTAACACAGTGGTCAGTAATGTTGGACCCCCCAGGGCACAGTCCTGTCTCCATTCCTGTTCACTCTGTAGATTAAGATTAATCCTTTATTTACTCTGTAGATTAAGATTAAGCCTTTATTTGGTCTCACACACAATGACACACAGTGACACACGAGAGAAATTTGACTTCTGCATTTGACCCATCCTTTTCGGGAGCAGTGAGCAGCCAACTTTCGGCGCCCGGGGGCAGTACCGTGAAGGGCCCAAGGACCGTGTCTTGCCCAAGGACCCACACTGGCTTGCTTAATGCCAGGAGTGGATTTGAACCCAGGTCCCCAAGAGGGGGTGGGGATTCAGTGACTTATCAGTCAGTTGAGCTAACCAGCCGGTCACCTCTGATTTCCAGTACAGCTCAGGGTCCTGCCATTTGCAGAAGTTTTCTGATGACTCTGCGGTGGTAGGGTGTATCAGGGATGGACAGGAGATGGAGTACTGGATGCTGATTGCAAATTTTGTGGAGTAGTCCCAGGAAAACCATTGCTCCTGAACTTGGACAAGACCAAGGAACGGGTGATTGACTTCAGGAGGATGAGGTCACCTGTGGAGCCTATTACCATCAAGGGTCACAAGGTGGAGATCGTGGACTGCTACAAGTACCTTGGCGTTCATGTGAACAACAGGCTGGACTGGAGGGACAACTGTAATGCTGTGTACAAGAAGGGCATAAGCAGTCTCTATTTCATGAGGAAGCTCAGATCTTTCAATGTGTGCAGTAAATTACTGGAGATCTTCTACCAGTCTGTGGTTGCCAGCGCCCTGTACTATGCTGTAGTCTGCTGCGGGAGCAGCACCAGTAAAAGAGACATTGGATGGATTGACAAATTGATCTGCAAAGCTGGTCACGTGATCGGCTGTAAGCTAGAGACATTTGTCACAGTAAGGGACAGAAGGACACTGGACAAACTCCATCATGGACACTCCTGCTCACCCACTGTACCAGACCATAGAGGGACAGAGGAGCTTATTCTCCAACAGGCTCTTACAGCTGCGCTCAAACATTGAGAGATACAGGACTACATTCATACCATACTCCATACAACTGTACAACAACTCACCCTTATGTAACAGATAATACTCCCTACAACTGTATATAGCTGGAAGTGTACATCATATTCGATACTGTATTTTACATTTTACTAGTACTTTTCTATTTAAATCTGATTGTACATATATATTTAGTATTATCTTATGTATATAATTGTGTCTCATCTGACATAGGTCTATGGCTCTTTGGTTGCTTTTCCATCTATTTTCTTTTTGTTCTTTTACCCTCTGTTATATATCATATATTATATTTGATGAGTGAGCTACCGTACCCAAAACAATTTCCCTTGTGTATCAATAAAGTTTGTCTAAGTCTAAGTCTATGTCCTCCATAGTGTGAGCAGTGCATTGTGTTTGTGGTACCGTCACACGCGGCCAGCCCTCCAGGGAGAACGCGCTTGACATAGACTCCAAACTCCTCTCTGGTCTGTTCCTTCACTCCCCCAATCACTTTGATCCCTGACACAGAGGGGACACAGAGGACATATCAGGGCACAGCAGGCTTCTAATACTGCAAAATCCATATATATATATATATTTTTTTTTTCACTTTCTACCATGTTATAACATTGTTCCCTCATGAAAAACATGCCTGAAGAGGTTTTAAATAGCATCCATGAAAGTTTGAGTAATTTAGCGATCTCTACTATTCAAACCCTCCTTACAGTTAGCAGTACAAGCCTGTGCAAAACTCAACAACACAGCAATTCTTCATAAATATGGCAAATGTAAAAAAAAAAAAACTTTTGTCCAGTTGACAAACTGAATATATATATATATATATATATATATATATATATATATATATATATAAAAATGTGGATCGGTGCATCCCTAATATATATATATATATATATTAGGGATGCACCGATCCACATTTTTTCACTTCCGATCCGATCCCTGGATTTGGATATCGGCCGATACGATACTATTCCGATACCAAAAATGTTTGTTTTCAATATTATCATTATTGTTTAACTAGGCCTACAAATAACAGTACCCATAATGATAAAACACCTGCAATTCAACATAATAAGAAAATACTTAAATAACCCCCCATATGGTATGACTTAATTAACTAAGAGACTTATGAAAATAAAATAAACCCACAAATTAACATTAATTGTTCAGTCCGGGTCATGTGGCCCCCTTTAGCGCACCACTATGCGCTACCAGGAAGTGCCCCTGAACCAGAGCGCAGCGCGGAGACAGTGGAAGGTCGGGAGAGCATGTGGATCCGTGCAGGGGAACAGAGTCCAGATAGCGAGAATTCCAGTGTGTTTTATCCTACACGGCCTCTCACACGGCGAGGCAGAGAGAGAGAGGCGGGGGGAGGAGGGCGGGCAGCTACAGGCGCTCCGTAACTGTATCTCATTGAGATATGTACGCACATTTTGCAGCAGGAGCAGAGCAGGCGACTCGTGGAGTCATTTCAACAGATAATGTGTATATACAGACATGGCTCCTGGATCGGAAATTTTCGCAATTACTTCGGGCAATTATTTGTATTCTCTGTATATTTGAAGCTTTGTATATTATTTATTGACATTGCATGAAAGCTACTGTATGTGCTCACCTTTTGGCACCAGAAATATTCGCCATTTAATAGTGGAATGGTGTAAATGAGCTTTCGAATGAATGTTATGTAATGTGGGAGGGGGAATGGGGGTCTATCAGCAGTCTTGTCTTGTGTGCACGGAGAGAAAGAGAGTGAGCCAATGACTGAAAAACTTAAAGACTTAAAGGGGAAGTCTGCAGTCTTTTCACTGTACCGCTATAAATCACACGTTCGACACCTTTTTTGCAGAATAAACCACCTGTAATTAATTAGATTAATTTTTTTAATCGCCTGACAGCACTAATATATACACACACACACGATTGATGATCGCGAACAATTTTTTTAATCGCGATCAGAGTTTGCCAGCATTTTTCGCAATTCTACCATCCATATGCAGCTCATTTGGTTGTATTAATTAAACTCATTGTCGGTTAAACGCGCTATTTTGAGTTTGCTAGTATTTTGTTCCTTCTACGCATCCGTAGGCAGCTCGAGCGGGCTTCAATCATTTATTTACAATTTCTCAAAGTAAGCACTATTACTGGTTCATTGTTACTTTTTCCTTTCTCTGCACTTTTTTGAAATAAAAAAAATGGTGAGAAATACTTTGCATTGTGAGTTTAGATTCGAACGGTCTTACTGCAAGATATCAATTTTAAACATGCAAAATAAATCACGATTAATCGCGATTAACTATGAAATTTCTGAGATTAGTTGCGATCAAGAAAATTAATCGTTTGACAGCCCTAATATATATATATATATATATATATATATATATATATATATATATATATATATATATATATATATTAGGGGTGTAAAGATTAACCGATTTGGATCGGTTATCGGTCTGTGACCTCTGCGATCTGAGTGTACCGATCAGCGGAGCCCGGATCGGTCCAAATTCACTACGAAAGGTCCGATGCACCGGATTTACGGCCAAGAATCGGTTCTCGGCTCCTGAGCGGTCTCTCTCATGGTGCAGAAGCCGCGCTGTGTGTGTTTGCGTTCTTTCGCGAACGGTGGGTGGTTCACTTACCTGGGGTTGAAGCTTATTGGCCGGTTAACTGCCAATCATGCGAGTGTCCCAATTCGCATTGTGTGGAGGGCGGGTTTCCCGCCGCCTCGTCTCGTCAGGAGATCTACTCTATCGGTAAGCTAAGCTAAGTTTCCTTTTATTGAGCTGTTGTTTAAGTTAATTTGGTGCGCTACCGCTATTTATGGACATGGTTCATATGCGTGGTTAACTTTTGTGCCAGTGTTGTGTCGCGTTGATAAAACTTTCACTGTCGGTCTGATGTTTCACTTTGCTCAGTAGTCTGCATAGCAGCTATAGACCATAACTATTGTATGATACTAGCGTTTTTATTGTCACGGTTAGTGGATTGGGTGATTTATTTAGACAACATTCATGTATTGGCAATGTATATTTGACTTGGGCTAAAATTGACTTGGCTAATTTACTTTTGTGTGAAAATACAATGTATAATCAGAATTGGTGCATTTCTGTATTAAATACTTATGATTTGTGTGTATAGAAATGTACTTCACACACACACAGATGATTTTTGTCTCAAAGGAGACTGAGGTAATGTTATGAGATGGAGAGAAAGTATTATTCAGTGTTAAGAGCTCTCTCTGATTTTCTTTTTTTTTTGTTAAGAAAAGTTAATTACAGGCATAAAAAGACATGTTGGATTTAACATGCTAGTGTTTTCTATAACTGCCTAGTAATATCTATCTTCTTGTCAGTGATATGTTGCACTTTTATACAGTTACTGAAACTGTGACTGAAGCACTAATTCTGATTAATTCAGATTTTTGCCTTTAATAGGCAACTTGCTTGTTTTATAACTACTTTTTTATTTTTGATATCTACCTTATCTACCTTTGTACTGAATCGAAATTAACCGAACCGGATCGGATCGAATCGGATCGAATCGAATCGTACCGGATCGTTTACTAATTTTATGAATCGTCCCTGAATCGAATCGTAGCCTGTGAATCGAGATTCGAATCGAACCGTTTTGTGAGTGAAAGATTCACACCCCTAATATATATATATATATACATATATACATATATACATATACATTATCCGGACCTCCTTCATCCCGGACACTTCCTCCAGCTCCTCCGGGGGGACCCCAAGGCGTGCCCAGGCCAGCCGGGACACATAGTCCCTCCAGCGCGTCCTGGGTCTTCCCCGGGGCCTCCTCCCGGTGGGACATGTCTGGAACAGGCATCCGAAACAGATGCCTGAGCCACCTCAGCTGGCTCCTCTCGACGTGGAGAAGCAGCGGCTCTACTCCGAGCTCCTCCCGTGTGACTGAGCTCCTCACCCTATCTCTAAGGGTGCGCCCAGCCACTCTGCGGAGGAAACTCAATTCAGCCGCTTGTATCCGCGATCTTGTCCTTTCGGTTATTACCCAGAGCTCATAACCATAGGTGAGGGTAGGAACGTAGATTGACCGGTAAATTGAGAGCTTCGCCTTTCGGCTCAGCTCCCTCTTCACCCCAACAGTCCGGTATCCTCATCCCAGCCTCTTCACACTCGGCTGCAAACCGCCCCAGTGCACATTGGAGGTCCCGGTTCGATGAAGTCATCAGGACAACATCATCTGCAAACAGCAGAGATGAGATCCTGTGGTTACCAAACCGGATCCCCTCCGGCCCCTGACTGCGCCTAGAAATTCTGTCCATAAATATAATGAACAGAATCAGTGACAAAGGGCAGCCCTGGCGGAGTCCAACATGCACCGGAAACAGGTCCGGAAACAGGTCTGGCAATGGGAACACAGCTCCTGCTCCGGTCATACAGGGACCGAACAGCCCTTAGCAAAGGGCCCCGAACCCCGTACTCCCAGAGCACTCTCCACAGGACCCCACGAAGGACACGGTCGAATGCCTCCAGATCCACAAAGCACATGTGGACTGGTCAGGCAAACTCCCATGCACCCTCGAGCACCCGATGGAGAGTATAGAGCTGGTCCAGTGTTCCCGGGCCGGGATGAACACCACACTGTTCCTCCTGAATCTGAGGTTCGACTATCGGTCGAATTCTCCTCTCCAGCTCCCTGAAGTAGTCCTTACCGGGAAGGCTGAGGAGTGTGATTCCCCGATAGTTGGAACACACCCTCCGGTCCCCTTTCTTAAACAGAGGGACCACCACCCCGGTCTGCCAGTGCAGAGGTACTGTCCCCGACCGCCACGCGATGTTGCAGAGAAGTGTCAGCCAAGACAGCCCCACAACATCCAGAGACTTAAGATACTCAGGATGGATTTCATCCATCCCTGGGGCCTTGCCACTGAGGAGCTTTCCAACCACCTCAGGGTGATGAATGAGTCCGCCTCCGAGTCTCCAGCCTCTGCTTCCTCCTTGGAAGACGTGACGGCGGGATTGAGGAGATCCTCAAAGCATTCCTTCCACCGTTCGATAACATCCCCAGTCGAGGTCAACAGCTCCCCACCCACACCGTAAACAGTGTTGGTGAAGCACTGCTTCCCCCTCCTGAGGCGTCGAACGGTTTGCCAGAATTTCTTTGAGGCGGTCTGATAGTCCTCTTCCATGGCCTCTCCGAACTCCTCCCAAAACCGAGTTTTTGCCTCTGCGACCGCCCGGGCTGCAGCACGCTTGGCCCGCCGGTACCCATCAGCTGCCTCAGGAGTGCCATGAGCCAACAAGGCCCGATGGGACTCCTTCTTCAGCCTGAGGGCATCCCTTACTTCCGGTGTCCACCACCGGGTTCGGGGATTTCCACCACGACAGGCACCACAGACCTTACGACTACACCTACGGGTGGCCGCATCGACAATAGAGGCTGAGAACAAAGCCCACTTGGACTCTATGTCCCCAGCCTCCCCCGGAATCCGGGAGAAGCTCTCCCGGAGGTGTGTGTTGAAGGTGCCCCTGACAGAGGGCTCTGCCAGACGTTCCCAACAGACCTTCACGATACGCTTGGGCCTGCCAGGTCTCTCCGGCTTCCTCCCCCGCCAGCCGACCCAACTCACAACCAGGTGGTGATCAGTTGACAGCTCTCCCCCTGTGCTCCTCACCTTCCACGGTGGTTGGTCTCTCACTCTCATCCAGCTCGCGTCCTCTACCAGAGGCCTGGAAGCTTGAGAGTTCTGCGCAGTATCTTTGCTGTTCCTAGTACTGCGCTTTTCTGGACTGAGATGGCTGATGTTTTTCCTGGGATCTGTTGTAGCCACTCCTCCAGTTTGGGGGTTACAGCCCTGAGTGCTCTGATCACCACGGGCACCACTGATGCCTTCACCTTCCAGGCCTTCTCCAGCTCTTCCTTGAGCCCCTGGTATTTCTCTAGTTTCTCGTGTTCCTTTTTCCTGATGTTACCATCGCTTGGTATTGCAATGTTCATGCCTCTGTTCTGTTGCTTATCCACCACCACTATGTCTGGTTGGTTCGCCATCACCATTCTGCCAGTCTGTATGTGGAAGTCCCACAGGACCTTGGCTCGGTCATTCTCCGCAACCTTCGGAGGTGTTTCCCACCTTGACCTTGGGGTCTCTAGCCCATACTCTGCACAGATGTTTCTGTACACTATGCCCGCCACTTGGATGTGTCGCTTCATGCATGCTTTCCCTGCCAGCATCTTACACCCTGCAGTTATGTGCTGGACTGTCTCAGGAGCCTGTTTGCACAGCCTACACCTTGGGTCTTGTCTGGTGTGGCAGATCTGGGCCTCTATTGCTTTCAGTCTCCAGCCTTGGTGGGTCTGCTCTGGTGTTGCTTTTTCATTGCACCTTTCTGGGCCTCTGACAATTGGCTCACTTCTCTCCGCACCTGCTTGATTTTAGCCTCTAACCGTCTTTTCCATGGTGGGTATTGTCTCTCATGGCTCCCATGGTTGCTCTTATAGCCCAGCACCTCTAGGTGCCCTGCTGCTGAAGTATATAGCTCAGCTCATTGGTTTCAGTGATGGTTGTGGTAGGGATCGCTCTCAGTGCTGCATTCTAGGAGACTTTCAGATGGTATTTCTGATTAGCCTCTGGTGATCGGAGCACTCTGGGCTGTAACCCCCAAACTGGAGGAGTGGCTACAACAGATCCCAGGAAAAACATCAGACATCAGACAGAGCACACATCTAAATCAACAAAAGAATGGCTTCACCGGAATAAAATTGAGGCTTTGGAATGGCCCAGCCAGAGTCCAGACCTGAATCCCTTCGAACATCTGTGGGGTGATCTGAAGAGGGCTGTGCACAGGAGATGCCCTCAAAATCTGTCAGATTTGGAGCGGTTTTGCAAAGAAGAATGGGCAAATATTGACACATCAAGGTGTGCCACGCTGAGAGGCTCCTACCCAAAAAGACTCAGTGCTGTAATAAAAGCCAAAGCTGCTGCAACAAAGTATTAGTTTAAGGGTGTGCATATTTATGCAACCAGGTTATTTTTAAGTTACACACACACACACACATATATATATATATATCAATTATTTATTTATTTATTTATTTATTCACACACATATATTGTGCTCATCCATCTTCCTGATTTAAAGGCAAATATCTATGTTGGAATGAAAATGAAACCTCTCTCTCTCTTTCTCCCTCTTTCTTCTCCTCCTCTTCCTCCTCCTCAATGAGATCATGCTATCAGCTGTTTCTTCCAGGCCCTGCTATAGAACACAGTGAACTTTAATTATCCCAGAATCCAAGGACAGGGGGTAATTATGAGACTTTAAAGAGACCCACACCACCCCCATGGCCCCCAGCCCCTAAAACATCAGATAATCAACACTTTCATGTCTTTATTCGTGTTCTGTGGCTCTGAGGCCATGTCCCTGAATGTGCACGTGAGAGAGTGCATGTGGGAGAGTGCATGTGAGGCAAGAAAAGAATCTCATATAAGTCACCACTTGACACATGACATTCTTTGGGGTGGATTAAGATTGAACTTGTATTGACTAATTTACACTTTAAATGTTAATAAATGTCCTGTACAAGACTGTCCCAACACTGCCCCAACACTGCCCCAACACTGCTCTAACACTGCCCCAACAAGCAACTTTTGTTCTGGTGCGCTGAAATAATCGGCCCGAATCTTTGACATGATCGCATTTTCGAACATGTATAAGTTTACCAGGTTGTGTCAGGGATTTGCCCACGCTCCCACATGGTACAATGCGGCTCTGCGTGACTCTCTAGTTCCTCTCGAGGTGTCACATGGCACGTGTATTTTACTATAATAATGTAGACTAAATTCTCATTTTACAATAATAATGTAGACTAAATTCTCCTGTGCTCTCCAACCGAGGAGCAGTGTAAACGCGATTCAGTGGCCCTGTTAAAACATGTGCATGCATAGCATAAGGCTAGCCTGTCTAAATGGCAATTTGTTAATGAGGAAGGAGTCTTCCTTGGTCACGTGATTCCTGCCAAAGGTAAAAGTATTTCTACAAAGCGAGCTGCAATAATTAGCCTCAGACTAAGAAGCAGCTCATGTCCTTTATATAGGCATGTGCTCTTATTATAAACAATGTATTCCAAATTATTCTGTTTTGGAGGCTCCTCTCAGTGCACTGATCCATAGAAGAAAAAAAAATCTCAAGCCCAGTGACAAATTCGCTGGGACTGAGGAGGCTGATTTGTTAATTTGAAGCCCTACAGTCTCCATCAACTCTAGGCTTGACCTTTGACTCGACCTTTCACTCAGACTGTTGACGAACATGTATGGTGTCTGTCTTATTTTAATCGCATGTCGCTTATTTTTCTGCTAAACTGGATGCTGTCGCTGCTGGTTTACCACATTGTTTACGTGCGGTGGCAGCAGCTGAGAAAGCCTTCACGTAACCTCGTGGGGTATTTTGACTTGAGCTTGCTGGTCTCGCATGCTATTTGTGTCTGATTTTGTTGAAGCAGAAAACTTCACATCTGTTTTCTGCGCGCTGGCTTAAATTTAACACCATTTGTTGGAATTGCATAATGTTACTGTTAAAAGGTGTATTTACGGGTATTTCCTTTTTCCAGATTCCCAGTATGCTTTTGGTGTGTGTCGACACAGAAAGCTTAAATCTGATGGTAAATTCATTTTGTTTGCTTTACAGGTAGCTGATCTCCTGGAGGTTGTTGTATTGACATCTGAAGTGGCAGTTTGCAAATGTCACGCCCGTCCTCTGACACAGATGCAATGTTTTTCTGATCTTAATGTTGACATTCCTTCGTCTCTATTAGTTACTCAGACCTTGGCTACTCAGGATGAATTTGGACTGTGATTCAGATTCAGATTGAACAACACAAAATGGGTTCACTAAAGGTTTCCTGCATATACACAAAGTCATTTGCTGTCAGTCGTGCTAATTGTATGGTGAACAATCCAGGTAAAACTAAATCAATAGTCCAGAATGGCAAGAAGCTGTTTTTGTGGCAAGATTAGTTGTCTAAAATCTCCTTATTATATCTGGCTCCAATGCTTTCCACAGTTGAATGTGATCATTTTTATATTTCATAAAATAGTGGTTCATATGCCTTTTTTTTAGGATGTCTTTGCAGCCCCTCTGTGGTAAACACGTGGCACAATATATGCCACGTGTATGCCCATAATATTTACATATATCCACAACAAAATAAGTTAAAATCATCCTAACAAAAGTAACCACCAAATATAAGGGTATTTCAGGAAGTAGGCTCAGAGAACGCTGAAAATACAAATTAATTCTAAAAAATGGATATACTAAAAAAAAAAAAGAATTGTGAAATACTAAACTCTATATGTAGTCGAAGATAAGCATTGGTTATCTTTTACAGTTCAGCTCACGCGCTTCTTTCTAATGGGTCGCTATAGTCATAGGGATCATTTCAGGTATACTGATCCATACATTGTAATAATATCCTCCAGACATCCACCCATTGATAGTGTGATTAAAAAAGATAAGCAATTCAAGCGTTCACTGTTCATGATTTATTCATTATCTTGTGCATTTAAAACACCAGAAATATAGAAATTGGTATCTTAAAATACAGTAAGCATTGATTTAAACTTGTCTTTATACTTGTGTGCATTACAGTTTAGTATGACTAAATGAGCTTGGTTTAGGGTTTGGATAAGATAAGATTGAGTTAACCCGACGCTAAGGTAAGTATTGTTTGGTTGATGCCTGGTCACAACACATGGAAGCATTCCCATGTAAACATATTTCTAGTCTCGCAGTGGTTAAAGCTCTAATAAATCAAATTGTGCCATGGTGGGGTATTCCAGAAAAAAAAATTAAAGTGGCAATGTGACGCACTTCATGGCCAGGGTAATTGAGGAGGTGGGCCAATTTTTAGGAACTGATCTCAGCAGACACACCTATCAATCAATCAATCAATTTTATTTTTATAGCACATTTAAAACAGCCAAAGCTTACCAAAGTGCTGAACAACATTAAAGGTGACATAAAAAATCAGGCAGTTAAAATAACAACAATAACAATGGTGACAATAATAATAATAATAATAATAATAATAATAATAATAATAATAATAATAATAATAATAATAATAATACAAAAATAACAACAATAATAATAATAATAATAATAATAAAACAACAACAACATCAACAGCAAGAAGGTGCCAAGGGGGGTATTCCACGAAAGCTACTAAGCGCAAAGCCCGGCTTTATTCGTCAGTTGGCGCTAGTTTAAGTGAGAGTTCGGTTCCACGACGCTCGCTAAACTTAGTTCCCGCTGAGTTACTGGGGCAACATGGTCTTAGCAGATAGTCTGGTCGCGGCAAGGCTAAAGTTCTGTCTTACTTAGGCCGTGTCGCAGAGAATACGTACCTGACGTAAACAGAGTGTCAAACACACCGTTCCGCACACCTCCCCGCATGAGTATCTGTGTTGTCCGAAAACAACATCAGCAAAAAACAAATTACCTTACGTTCTCGGTTCTTGACAATTCTCCGGTAATCTAAACATATGCTTTTCAACCGCTGTCTTTACGACATTAACATATAGAAGAATTCCAGCAGTATTTCAATGAATATCTGTGGTCGAGTAGATATGTGCTTTGACTCTCGTGTGGGCGGGCCGGGTTCGATTCCCGCTATTGACCTATTGATGCCCACGTCAAATTTCAGTTAAATTTTCACGCATTTATATTTGCAACATATTACAGAAATGGAAATGAATTTAACCTACAATTACTCTTATCATCACATCAAATTATATCAGCTGGGCCTAACATCACTCTCACTTGACGACATTGACACTTTATATTTTATGTGACATCTCTATCAAAGAATACAGTTAAAGGTAAATCTTTACTTTTAAAACGTAAACTGGTTAAAGATCCCATGACATGGTACGCTTCTTGATGCTTTCATATGGCTCCAAATGGTTGCTTAAGAGATGCTGTGCAAGCCTTTTTAATGAAATCCTATTTATCAATTTCCATCAATAGGCATAAAACAATAAAAGACATTAGGTATGACATTCTGGTGTGAGGCCACTGCTGGAGGACTGCTGAGGGTCAGGCAAGGCACTGCTGGAGGACTGCTGAGGGTCAGGCAAGGCACTGCTGGAGGACTGCTGAGGAGGGTCCAAGTGTACGCCATCTTCAGTAACTTGAATATACTCTTCAGGAGAACTCGCAGGAAGGATCTTTGATGGGGTCCCTCCTTCAGTTACCTCCACCAGTGGGTGACCCCGGTTTAGGGCCAGTGCCAGCTCCTCTGCAGGTGAAAGGTTTTGAGGGGGGCTCCCACCTCCTGTGGCTTGGTAGCTACTGTTCATTTTAAATTAAATTAAGGTACCATTTCAACAGTATTACTAATTTCACTGAATAATAATATTAATATTATCTTACTTAGCACTCTGCAAAATGTTATTATGCTTTGTCTTTACCTGCAAAACAGTCCTCTACACATTATTCCTGCTCAAAGACAAGATAACACAATTTAACGTATTAGTTGGAGCAAATACTTTTACACAGTAAAAATAAATTACAACTGACAAGACTGCTATACAAATGTATAATAATTATGCCATCAACTGCCTACCAGGAGCATCGAACTCACAATCTCACGCTCTCCAGACGGTCACTTTACCCCTGCGCCACAGATCAGCGTTGACATCAATGGTGAAAAACAGACTTAAAAAACTCAATGTCCAGCACTGTTATGGGACTTAACTTACGTATTTAAGTGTTCGGCGAACTTCTGCCACGCCATGTCTCTGGTCTTGGTTATTGCAAATGTGTTGTAGAGTTCCAAAACGCAACTTCTGTTCTGATGCGCTGAAATAATCGGCCCGAATCTTCGACATGATCGCGTTTTCGACAGTCGCTTGTTCAGGGCTTCTTACCTTCCCCGTGCACGCGTCTAGGCCCGGCCTGATTAGGCCAGACTGAGCTTAGCTCTGACTAGGCGCAGCTGAAACGCGTTTGTGGAACGGGTTCAAGCTTTTGTCTAAGTTGTGTCTCAGCCAGGCGAGAACTTAGCACTTAGTCGCGGCTAAGTTTAGCGACGTTTGTGGAATACCCCCAAGGTGTCTCTTCCTAACTCTGAGTAAATGCCAATGAGAAAAGGTGCGTTTTGAGCAGGGATAAAGTGCTCCAGTGATTGTGCAGTTCTAATGTGCAAAGGTAAAGTGTTCCACAGTCGTGGACCGGCCACAAAGAAGGCCCTATCCCCTCTGGTCTTCAGTCTGGTCCTAATACCAGCCTTAATCTGTGGGAATGGTAGAAAGAGTGAATGGCACTTTAAAACGTAAACTGGTTAAGATCTGTGAGGACACAGGCCTCACTTGGGGCATGGCTCTTCCACTGGTTCTCATGTACATGAGGATGGGAGTGCGAGCACGGTCCTTTTGAAATATTGTTTGCCAGACCCCCCAATCTTGGCTTGGGCCCACCTCCCAGGAAAATTTCCCCATAGTTTTCTATGTGATGTGCTGGTGTACTGTGCAGGTGAGGGCTGCACTGCTGACGGCTGCCATGACTGTTCTCCACAACATTAAGGTCGGAGACCTGGGGGGTATTCCACGAACGTGGCTAAACTTAGCCGCGACTAAGTGCTAAGTTCTCGCCTGGCTGAGACACAACTTAGACAAAAGCTTGAACCCGTTCCACAAACGCATTTCAGCTGCACCTAGTCAGAGCTAAGCTCAGTCTGGCCTAATCAGGCCGGGCCTAGACGCGTGCACGGGGTAAATAAGAAGCCCTGAACAAGCGACTGTCGAAAACGCGATCATGTCGAAGATTCGGGCCGATTATTTCAGCGCATCAGAACAGAAGTTGCTTTTGGAACTCTACAACACATTTGCAATAACCAAGGCCAGAGACATGGCGTGGCAGAAGCTCGCCGAACGCTCAAATACGCAAGTCCTATAACAGTGCTGGACAGTGAGTTTTTTAAGTCTGTTTTTCACCATTGACGTCAACACTGATTTGTGGCGCAGGGGTAAAGTTACCGTCTGGAGTGCGAGAGATTGTGAGTTCGATACTCATAGTAGGCAGTTGATGGCATAATGATTATTTATTTGTATAGCAGTCTTGTCAGTTGTAATTTATTTTTACTGTGTAAAAGTATTTGCTCCAACTAATACGTTAAATTGTGTTATCTTGTCTTTGAGCAGGAATAATGTGAAGAGGACTGTTTTGCAGGTAAAGACAAAGCATAATAACATTTTGCAGAGTGGTAAGTAAGCTAATATTAATATTATTATTCAGTGAAATTAGTAATACTGTTGAAATGGTACCTTAATTTAATTTAAAATGAACAGTAGCTACCAAGCCACAGGAGGTGGGAGCCCCCTCAAAACCTTTCACCTGCAGAGGAGCTGGCACTGGCCCTAAACCGGGGTCACCCACTGGTGGAGGTAATTGAAGGAGGGACCCCATCAAAGATCCTTCCTGCGAGTTCTCCTGAAGAGTATATTCAAGTTACTGAAGATGGCGTACACTTGGACCCTCCTCAGCAGTCCTCCAGCAGTGCCTTGCCTGACCCTCAGCAGTCCTCCAGCAGTGGCCTCACACCAGAATGTCATACCTAATGTCTTTTATTGTTTTATGCCTATTGATGGAAATTGATGAATAGGATTTCATTAAAAAGGCTTGCACAGCATCTCTTAAGCAAATTTGTTGAATCATTGAAATGTTGCATCATGGAGTGTGCCTGTTATTTGGCTACATTTTGTTTTAAAAGTAAAGGTTTACCTGTAACTGTATTCTTTGATAGAGATGTCACATAAAATATAAAGTGTCAATGTCGTCAAGTGAGAGTGATGTTAGGACTAACTGATATAAGTTATGTGATGATAACAGTAATTGTAGGTTAAATTCATTTCCATTTCTGTAATATGTTGCAAATATAAATGCGTGAAAATTTAACTGAAATTTGACGTGGGCATCAATAGGTCAATAGCGGGAATCGAACCCGGCCCACACATACGAGAGTCAGAGCACATAACCACTCAACTACAGCTATTCTCTAAGGTTATTTTGTAATTCTTCTATATGTTAATGTCGTAAAGACAGCGGCTGAAAAGCATATGTTTAGATTACCGGAGAATTGTCAAGAACCGAGAAAGTAAGATAATTTGTTTTTTTGCTGATGTTGTTTTCGGACAACACAGATACTCATGCGGGGAGGTGTGCGGAACGGTGTGTTTGACACTCTGTTTACGTCAGGTACGTATTCTCTACGACACGGCCTAAGTAAGACACAACTTAGCCAGCCCGCGACCAGACTATCTGCTAAGACCATGTTGCCCCAGTAACTCAGCGGGAACTAAGTTTAGCGAGCGTCGTGGAACCGAACTCTCACTTAAACTAGCGCCAACTGACGAATAAAGCCGGGCTTTGCGCTTAGTAGCTTTCGTGGAATACCCCACTGGTACTGATGAAGGAAACCAGGCGCAAGCACTGGCGCTCACATCGAGGTGCTATTGATCAGCGACACTGCTGTGAAGGTTGCACATTGGGGAACGTGGATACAGACGTCCCACTGTGGATTGGTCCCTCACCTAAAGGAGGTCGAGGAGGTCCCGTGCGACCCAGGTGAGGGGTGTAGCACCACCACACCCAAGCAACAAGGGGTAGTCTCACAACCTGCCCCCACCGACGCTGTAGCAGGAGCAAGCCCGCAGGCTGCTTCTGCCAACTCTAAGAATGGGGTAGGCTGTAGACCTGCTTGATTTATCGATTAAATTGATTAATTCGAATTTACAGTTCAGGACGATGTGTTTTTATGAAAATCGATTTTTAGTTATTTTTTACATGCAAGCGGAACCATGTTCTACACGGGTAAGTTAGCGAGGCGTACCCAAACATTGTACGGCTAGCGATTGTGGGAAAGCGGGAGCTTGTACCAAACAAAGGTGTTGCTACATCTGTTATATGGAACTGGTTCGGTTTTCTTGCGTCGGACTTAGAACAAACGAGTGCTCGCTGTAAGGTCTGTTCAAAAGCTGTTGCAGCACGACAAATTTATCCTTGCGCCGAAAGCAGAGGCACGCAGCGGAGTGGGACAAGTGTAGGTCCGAACAAAATGAAAATAGCCAGTCCCTAAAACATTTTCGAACTGTGTGCAATATGATAAGCACGGCCCACGACGGAATGCAATCAGACACATTGTTGTATGTTTTACCAAAAGCATGATGTATATTGTAAAAGACATGGTGCCCATATATACTGTGGAAAAGCCCGGATTCATTAACATGGTGAAAGTTTTAGACCAGAAGTATCTTCTGCCAAGCCGCAAATATTTTTCTGAAGTTGCCTTGCCACAGCTGTATACAGACTGCACAATGCTGTAGGTAAGGGTCTTCAAGTGATATATTTTTTTAAAAACAACAGCTTAATTGATGCAAGGTGTAATGCATTTGTTTTATATAAGAACGTTGCCTTATTTTGAGCCATTTGTCTGTCATCTGTTATTTGTTTTTGAGTAGGGCAGAGAAAAATGGATTAAAATCAGAAATCGGATTTTTTTTTTTTTTAAATCAGAGATTTTATTTTTAGGCCATATCGGCCAGCTCTAGTAGGCTGTCATGCTGCCTCCTCCGGGAAGAAAGAGGGGAGACCAAGCGCTACCTCCAACGCTAGAGCACGCGGACCAGGCCCTTTGACGGGTCCCCACGTGGGAACAACAGAGCCAGACTCTCTGGTGGGCTCCTCCGAACGCAAGCCACGAGGGAGACCTCCGGGGGCTCGAACAGGGTCCAATCGAGCCCCACCTGACCCTACTGGCCTAATTTTTATTCAAAAACTCAACTCAAGCTCATGTTTGCATTAACACTCTTAACCATAGGATAACCATGAGCTCCTTTAGCAGAGGAAGCTCAGGAGGTTCCTTATTTTAATAGATCCATGTTCCTTATTTTAATAGATCCATGTTCCTCACCAGTGGTCAGGAGCTCTGATGTTTCCCACTGCGCAGATCAAACCAAACGTTTCCAAATACAATTGTACAAGTTTTACACTGCAGCAGATTAATTTTAAATCTTCTGCATAAATAAACTTTACATTCCTAAACTTAACAACATATAAATGCGTGAAGAGTCCTTCAGTCGTCCAGGTAGAATCCATGATAAAAGGAGAAATTCAATTTGTCAACTGGACAAACTTTGTTTGGTCGAAAACGTTTCGCCGCTCATCTGAGAGGCTTCGTCAGCTCTGCTCAGCTTTTTTTTTTTGTAGGTTTTGCGTTTTCTTTATACAAAGTTCGCGGATCACCGCGAGAGCAGCTACTGAATCTGATAAGTCCGCGCAGAACATTACATTTCATACAAAGTTCCGCGAGATCAGCTAGTGATATAAAAGTCCGCGCAGACCATTCCATTTCCTTTTACTTCGTCTCGAACTGGCAGACTGACAAAGGATGACAGAACCAGAATAATCGGATAGTGCTAGCTCCTAGAGGGCAATACAGCTGGAACTATCTTAATATCTATACATATGGGCTATATTCACAGATGTGTATACCAAATGTGAAAATGCCATTTGCTACAGAATTGAAGAGGATGGCAGTGAACAGGTGCTGGAGTGCATGGTAAGGTGTGGCAAGAAGGTAAAGGACGATTTATCTTTTGGTATTGTAAGCGGGTAAGAAGCAATTAATGAACATGTTGGTTTTCAGTCTGCAGGCTCCCAAAACCTCCTGGATGGCAGGTGAAAGTCATGACACATGAGAGATTTGCACTGTAGATTGCCAAATCCTTATTTCCAGTCATTTTGGCGAGAGTAACTAAAGTAATGCAAAAGTAGTGTACAGTGAACCCTCGTTTATCGCGGGGGTTAGGTTCCAGAAATAGCCCGCAATCAGTGAAATCCGCGAAGTAGGACAATTTTATATTTTACAATTATTATACATGTTTTAAGGCTGAAAACGCTTCACCAGACACATTATACACCTTTCTGAGACTGGTATTAACATTTCCTCACATTTTTCTCTTGTTTAAACACTCAAACTTTTGTAGATCTTCATCAAAATATATTAATAGTGACGCGGGGGGAGACACGTGACACGCGGACACGTGCATGCGGACACGTGCGCGCTGACACGTGCGCGCGGACACGTGTATTTGTTTTGGTACCACATATCCATGCCATGTGCGAAAGTCGAGTGGAAAGCGACCTGGATATCATTTTGGGCAAGACTCAAGCCAATGCTAACAGTGCCAAACCGCTAACAGATGCCTCTGAGCACCAGTCCTCACCACAAGACCAGGTAAGACCAACCTGCGCTCACAAGAGTTGGTTGCATTTCACCCCGGCTCCAAAATCAGACCGCTATCAATGCGTCGCCAATACTCCACAGCTCTCTAGGACGGGGTCGGGTTCGTGACGGGGAAGACCCTCTGTCTCCTCTCTGCGCGCGAGTGTCCTCTCCCGGCGGCTCCCTCTCCCCGCTGCGGGCTCCCTCGGCCGCGCAGCGTCCGTCCATGTTGATTCTTGGCTCTTCCATTTGTCCGGCTCGCACTCAGTCTCTTCCATGGCAAGTAAACAAAGGCCACACCTCCTGTCACCCAGGCGCTCTCGTGAAGGACATCAGAGACTCTGTCCCTACCACCCTGCGTCACCATCCCTGGTCTAGACCTGGTTTAGTCCTGGTTTAGTCCTGGTTTAGACCTGGTTTAGTCCTGGTCTAGTCTCTTAGCTAATCAGGGCAGGACACAATGTTATACTGTAAAAAAAAGTTACACTATGAAAAAAAAAAAAAAAAAAAAAGGAAAAAAAAATCCGCGAAACAGCGAGGCCGCGAACAGTGAACCGCGATACAGCGAGGGTTCACTGTAATGCCTTACTTTTTATTTAGAGTAATATTGTAATGTAAAGCATTACTTTAAAATGACATTAACAAGTAATAAGTAGTGCATTACAGTTTTTGAGTAACTTGCCCAACACTGCTAACGACCCTCTCCACCCCTCTGCCCTGGATTGTCTGCCCTAATGTTTCTTTGTCTGTTTTTGACTTGGTTTGAGAATCTAATTATAAATGGGAGACAAGTTATGTCTAACTCCCCCATTTCTGTTTAACGACGGATTCTCTTTTTTGACAAAAATTGCCTCTTTAACTCCCCTCTCAAACCAGTTTTGTTCCCTGGCTAAGATCTGAACCTCACTGTCCTCAAAAGAATGGCCCGTGGCTTCTAGGTGAAGATGTACGGCAGATGACGGTCCACTCTGGCACGCCCGCCTGTGTTGGTACATTCTCTTGTAAAGTGGCTGTTTGGTTTCCCCAATGTAGCGCTCACTGCAGTCTTCACTACACTGAATGGAGTAGACCACATTGCTTTGTTTGTGGCTCGGTGTTTTGTCCTTTGGGTGGACGAGTTTTTGTCTTAAAGTGTTTGTGGGTTTGAAATAAACTGGAATTTCATATTGTCTGAAAATCCTCTGTAGTTTTGCCGAAACGCCAGCCAGGTACGGAATCGCTACCCCTTTCCTCCTGGGTTCGGATTCTCTGTTGTCTTGTTTCTTGCCCTTGTCTCTCTTGGTTTTGTTGACAGCCCACGTAGGATATCCACAAACAGAGAGGGCTTCCTGCACATGTTGTTCTTCTTTCTCCTTACCCTCTGTGCTTGTGGGAACCACTTGGGCCCTGTGTTGTAATGTCCGAATAACACCCAGTTTGTGCTGCAGTGGGTGGTGTGAATCAAAAAGCAGGTATTGGTCTGTGTGTGTGGGCTTCCTGAAGACTTCTACTTGGAGTCGCCGGTCTCCTCCTATCGTTACTGCACAATCTAAGAATGCCAATGTGCAATGCATTGGCATCTTCACGGGTGAATTTGATGTTCGGATCTACAGAATTGATATGTGCAGTAAAAGGTTCCAAATCTTGAATTTTGATTTTTGAAAAATTATCATCAATATACCGAAACCAGTGTGTGGGAGGAGTGCCTGAATATGAAGCTAAGGCACTCTGTTTAAATTGTTCCATGTATAAATTAGCCATGATAGGTGAGCCCATCGCACAGCCATGAATTTGCCTCTGAACTGGAAATAGGTGGTATTCAGACAAATTTCCAGCAGTTGGCAGATTTGGTCAGGTGAAAGTTTGGTTCTCTCTTCTAGCTTGGAATCCTGTAGTAAACTCCTTCTCGCTGCTTCGACCGCTACTGCTGTGGGGATACAAGTGAAAAGAGAGGTTACATCAAAGGAAACCATTGTCTCATCCCGACCAAACTGGAGAAACTTCACTTTGTTTACAAATTTGTCTGTGTTCTCAATGTGGTGCTCCGTGTTACCCACCAATGGAGCCAAGATGGTTTTTAGGTGTTTGGCCAAATTATGTGATAGAGTCAACACTACACACAATGGGTCTGAGTGGTACCCCTTGTTTGTGAATCTTAGAGAGGCCATAGATGCACAGGATAGCGTCACCAGGGTACAGTCTGTAATACAGCTGTCGATCAATGACTTCTTTCCTCAACTTCTGTAAGCAATCAATGATCTTGTTTTTGTACCCATTGGTGGGGTCCCGTTTTAGTACTTCATATGTTGTCGTGTCACTGAGTAGGCTGTTCACCTTAGCCTCATAATCAGCTGAGTCCAAGATCACCGTCCATCTCCCTTTGTCCGCAGGCAGGATTTGGATGCTCTGGTCCCTCTCTAGAGCAATGATGGCCTTCCTTTCCTCCGGTGTTACGTTTGACGGTGGAAGTTTAGCATTGCTCAGTGTAGCTGTTAATTTCAGTCTAAGGTCTCCAGCTTCTCTCTGTGAGCTTGTTGTTTCTAATGGCGGTTTCCGCTGCCGTGATGTAGTCCACTGTGGGGATGTGGTTAGGCGTCACAGAGAAATTCAGTCCTTTGCACAGTACTTCTTTCTCTGTCTGAGTAAGTACCCGGTTGGAAAGATTTTTCACCCAGCATTCTTTGTGCACCGATGGGCTAGGTCTGTCCTCCTTCCTTTCGTCACTCCAATCCTTGAGGTTATTTTTATGTTGATTCTGGAGTTGTGCAAACTTCCTAATGTGTCGCTCTTTGGTTTAGGAAGTTTGCACAACTCCAGAATCAACATAAAAATAACAAACAGCCACTTCACAAGAGGATGTACCAACACAGACGGGAGAGCCAGAGTGGACCTTCATCTGCCGTATATCTCCACCTAGAAGCCACGGGCCATTCTTTTGAGGACAGTGAGGTTCAGATCTTAGCCAGGGAACAAAACTGGTTTGAGAGGGGGGGTTAAAGAGGCAATTTTTGTCAAAAAAGAGAATCCGTCATTAAACAGAAATGGGGGAGTTAGACATAACTTGTCTCCCATTTATAATTCGATTCTCAAACCAAGTCAAAAACAGACAAAAAAACATTAGGGCAGACAATCCAGGGCAGAGGGGTGGAGAGGGTCGTTAGGCTTGAATAGGGAGGCTAAACTAGTCGCCAGAGTAATTTGGAAAACAAAGAGACAGATTAGTGGAGATAGTTTCAGAGCTATTTCAGTGTAGGGAGCTCCTCCCTGCAGTTAGATATAAACAGGGTCTATAGTGTGTTTAATGAGATTATAATGTGTTTAATGCCGCTTTGCGCACATTTGTTTACATTTTATAGAAACAAAACTTAACACCACATGGCTCATTTGCATAAACTATAAACGCCGAAAAAACCCCAGCTCTGTCCATGTGCGCTGATGTGGTCAGCTCCTGAAAAAACGTGCCGCACCATCCATATTGAGTTTAATAAATATCTCGATATATTGAGATATCGCCCACCCCTAGTCAGAGCTTTACACTGACCAACTTCTGTCCCACTACCATACCTCACTCATCTGAAAAGGAGCACAGCCACAGCACGTCCTGCTTTAGTCCTGCTTTAGCCCTGGTTCAGTCCAGCTTTAGTCCTGGTTTAGTCTAGCTTTAGTCCTGGTTCAGCCTTGGTTAAGTCCTGGTTCAGTCCTGGTTCAGACTTACCCAGACCATTCTCACACTCATTGAACTCCAGTGCGTGCACAGCACGGTCCACCCCATATGGGCCCATGAGAGTCCTGCACAGACGCACAACACAGGGGAGGTTAGGTACCGTATGGTAACTTACACAGACAATGTAGGTCAAAATAAATACTAATACATTTGATTGCCCCTGTGGGGAAATGTGTACTCTGGATTTGACCCACCCTTCAATGCCACTGGTTTACACCTGTCAAGAGCAGTGGGACCTATCTCCAGATCTTGAACTAGCTTTTCAGGACTACCTTAGCTGAGGGGAGATGAACTCAGTACCTTTTTGCTGTGAAGCAAGAGTGCTAGCCACAAAGACATTGGCAAGTTCGGTAAGACCCAAGAGACACAGGGGTCACAATATTGGTACAATGTCAATACTTTATCAATACCATGTGGATACCTTTTAGGCCTTATTAAAACATATACAAACATCTCCTCTATTATTTTGTGCTAATTATATATGCAGTGGTCCCTTGTTTATCACAGGGGTTAGGTTCCAGAAATAAGCCGTAATGAGTGAAATCTGCGAAGTAGGACAACTTTATACTTTACAATTATTATACATGTTTTAAGGCTGAAAACGCCTTAAAACACTGGAATTTAAGTTTTCTCACATTTCTCTCTCGTTCAAACACTCAAGCTTTGATTCTGCCAGGTGTTGTGATAGCTTACTAACTACCCAGCTCAGGTCGGGTCTGGTACAAATCATAATGTATATCAAGCTACCCACAATGTCCCTGTAAACCGTTGAATCAATTACCACACCATCATTGTCAAAATGTAACTTTTGCTCAGATGGTGTGGATCTCGGTTTGAATTCAGACATTACGAATCTAGCTAACATCTTCTCTGTAGCCTTGTCTCAATTCTCAGTGTGCACAGTTCGGAGTATGGTTTTAAGGGCACTCCGCAGACTGCATGGGCATCAGTGTAATGGGACAGGTCCCGCAACTACCAGATGCAGCCGCCGACTCCATTTTCTCCTGTAGAAGAAGTAGCGCACGGTGCATGCTGGGATATATGAGTGCGAAAAGTGTGCATGGATGCACAGTTAGTTCACGCCCCGATTTCCATGGAAATGACTGAGGTTTTCAGGGTGCATTTTAAGTGTGCATGGGACAAAAAAGAAATGGGACAGCAGTTGTCATGCCAGAAGTGACGTATGCCCCATTAAAACCACACTCCAAACTGTGCACACTGGGAATTGAGACACGGCTTGTGTGTCTCTTTTGTGTCATTTTGATCTCTCTCGTACTATGACTAAAATCAATACCCAGGAAGTGTTTACGTGGACCCATATCCTTCATCTTAAAAGGTCCCATGGCATGAAATTTTCACTTTCTGAGGTTTTTGAACGTTAATGTGAGCTCCCCTACCCTGTTTAGGCCCCCCCCCCCATGGCTAAAAGTTGTGAAATGTGTAAACTGAGCATTTGCGGTCCTTTTCCACGTCCCAAACGGGCGATTCTGAACAAGGGAACTTTCTGACGTCACACTTGCGGACAGGTTTCCACCCCCATCTGGATGTCTATGGAAATCACGCCCAGAGAGTTTGGACCGGAAACGAGCTACGCAATGCGAGATGCGTTTTTTTATTTGCCTGGAAACATGTGAGAGTGTTTCCAGGCTCGGATGTCCTTTATCTGAGCCTCCGAACCTCTGAAACAGCAGTGGTTTAATTTTATTTCCTGTGGAAATGTGTTTTTTTATGGAAAGCGTCTCATATCTTCCTCCGCTCTTAAAACACGGAAGTGGGGCCACCAGCGCACCGCTAATCCAGGAAAAACTGGAGCATTTGGCCACAAACCACCCGCTGCACTGGCCTGTCTCTGTCCTCCTCATTTGCATTCAAGCAATAACCCCCAGAATAAAGCGTTTCAGAGACATATTTAGCCTCATGAAGACAGTCAGAGACATATCTCATGCACTGTGGTTTGATTTTGAAGAAGGATTCATTTACAGTATTAGGGAACCATTAAGGTGCCATATAAAAGCATCAAGAAGTACCATGTCATGGGATCTTTAAACCTTTGTTTCAGCATTTCCTTCACATCCTTGAGTATGGTGTTACTCGCTGCTATGATTAAATTGTCAACCCACTCTAACAGAATCACTTTCTCGTTCACAAATTTCCTGTTATAGACAAATAAAGATAAATATAGGTAAATCCTCCAGCTTAGGTCCTGACCAAACCGAAGCAAGAAGATCATGGAGATGGTCCCCGGGCGCAGTACTGTGCTGGCCACTGCCCCTACTAACTGCTCCTGTGGACCCACCACCTGTGGGAGGATTCATGGGGGCTGGTGCATTGTGTTCTGGGCAGCAGATCTGCTTGGACTGCTGCCCCTGTGACCCAGAAAATGGAAAAGCGGAAGAAAATAAATGAATGAATATATTCTTTTAACACCCTATAGTACAACAGTGATGAAGTGCCATGCGCATTGATCATCTCCATGGGGGTTATAGATTAGGATCCTTGTGGCCTCCCTCCTGCAGAGAGCTCAGGGACTCTGTGGTACATGGGGATTAGCCTCTCTGAGTTAAGAGGCTATGGCTCACTGTGCACGAGTTTAACATACGGGCCAATCTGTAGCACTGTCCATTCTAACATGTACACACAGCCAAATCACAGTGCAGTGCCCAGCCTCTGCATTCAAGTGTACAGTATATTCTGACCTGGTTTGGTGAGACAGTACCTGTGGTCAATATGTATCATAGTTTTACATCAGTTTAGTGGCAGTTTGTGAGTAAAAAAAAAGATGTAAAGAAAGCATCTTCCGTAGTGGTCCATGGACGTATACTAGTCTTTTTAAATATCGATACCTGCTCAAATGAGTATTTAATTTTGATACTAGTTTTAGGATCTGGCAGTTTAGTTCAAAGTTCAAAGTCAGCTTTATTGTCAAAAAACATATGTACAGGTTGAGCACACACGGGATTTGAAATTGCAGCTCTCCCTAGGTCCAAAGTGCACATTAAACATCTAATAAACAAGACAATATACACCAAGACTAAAACATCACATATACCCCTAACAGAAGTACAAGACAAACACAATGACTAAAACGTCACATATACCCGTAGCCAAAGTACAAGACAATAAACCCAGTGACTAAACTATCACATATACCAGTAGCAAAAAGTACAGGACAATAGACAAAATGACTAAACATCACATATACCTGAAGCAAAAGTACCGTAAACTTAGGGCTGGGCGATTAATCGAGATTTGCGATATCTCGAGATGTTTTATGAAATCGAGAAAGATTTTGGCATATCGAAAAACTCGAGATAATGCGCTAAATGAATAAGATTTCGCCACTCTGCTTATTTTCCTCAACTGTTTGTGGAGCTGTCCGCCCCGCCTCCTTCTTGCGTTTGTGTTTCACTGCCGTGCTTCCCCCTCCCCTCCCCGTATGCACACCGTGTGTGTTTGTTGATAACCAGTGTTGCCAACTTAGCGACTTTGTCGCTATTTTTAGCTACTTTCTGGACCCCCCTAGCGAGAAAATTAGACAAAAGCGACTAGCGACAAATCTAGCGACTTTTTTGGTGATCAGAGGCTCCAAGATCGCGGGAGGGGGAAAAAATAATTGCGCCGTTTTCTCTCTTTCCCCGTTCAGAGAAAGAGACACAGGCAGAGAGGGGCGGGGGCGGAGTTGAGAACAGCGTGGACTGTTGCTTCACTCACAGGCAGACAGACACACACAGCAGTCTCTCCTCTGCTCCCTCCCATCTCGTCAGATCGCCTCGGAGTCTGGTCATTCCTCTGCCATAGGCTCTGATTCTCAATAAGTGTATGCCTATGCGCTCTGATTTGTTTTCTTTTTTTTTTTTTTGCGACACAAAGTCACAAGAAGCACTGTTTTAAGCAGTGCTGCTTGTGACTTTGTGTCAGTACAGCACAGAAAAGATTTTAAAAAGCTAGTTCTTTAGCACCAAAAAAAAAATAATAATAAAAAGCTATAGTTTGCCCACTATAGCACAACAAAATAAAAAAGAAATAAAAGCTTTAGTTAAACTACAGCACAAAAAAAACACAAAATAAAAAAACAAGCTATAGATCTTGGACTACAGCTCAAAAAAAATATCTAAAAAATAAAAACCAAATAAAAAATAAAAAACAAACAAACAAGTATATGTAATAACAACACCAATAAAAGGTTAGTGTCACGGGGTAAGGAAGGTTAGGATGTGCTGTCTGTACCTTTTTTTTATTAATTACGAAATGAGGGATTTTTTTGTCTCATCTTAAATTTTTTTGTTTTTTTATCTTTGCACTATATAACTGTCTACCCTCAGATTTTATGTTTACAATTAAATAAGGCAATATACTACTTCCTTGGTTTGATAATGTTAAAATTGGTACACAAGCACAGCACTTACTAGTACCTGTCTACCTCAAGGCACTTGGCTACGAAATGAGGGATTTTTTTTTTTTTGTCTTTTATCTTAAATGTTAAAGAAGCACTTTATAAGAACTGTCTACCCTCAGATTTTATGTTTACAATTAAAATAAGGCAATGTACTACTTGGTTTGGTAATGTTAAAAATGGTGCACAAGCAGTTTGTTACTAGTACCTGTCTACCTTTAGGCACTTGGCTGCCTGCCTGTTTGCACTTCAATAAAAAACAAATCCTTGCTGAATTTGGCGCGTTTTTTTTTTTTTTTTTTTCCTGCATAGATATCGAGATATATATCGTATATTGAGATATAGCAAAAACATATCGAGATAAAATTTTTTCTCCATATCGCCCAGCCCTACGTAAACTAAAACACAATGTGACAATGTGTGGCATAATAAAGCTCAAATGGAGTCATTTAAGCAGCAGTGTCAGTGTCCTTTAAGTGTCATTTAAGAGTCAGCATCATTTAAGTGTCTTTTAAGCAGTAATGTCCTTTAAGTGTCCTTTAAGCAGCAGTGTCATTGGGGGAGGTAGGGCAGGGCAGGGAGAGAGTTCAGCATCCTGACAGCTTGATGGATGAAGCTGTCTTTCAGTCTGCTGGTCTTTGCCCTGAGGCTCCGCAGTCTCCTTCCTGATGGCAGCAGACTGAAGAGGCAGCTGGATGGGTGGGTGGGATCACCCGCAATGCAGAGGGCTTTGCGGATGAGGTAGGTGCGGTAGACGTCTTGCAGGGAGGAGAGAGAGACACCCACGATTCTCTCAGCTGCTCTCACTACTCGATGTAGCTTTTTCCGGCAGGACACGGTGCAGGTGCCATAGCACACAGTGATGCAGCTGGTGAGGATGCTCTCTATGGTGCCTCTGTAGAAGGTGCGCATGATGGGAGCTGGGGCTCTGGCTCTCTTCAGCTTGTGGAGGAAGCAGAGTCGCTGTTGGGCTTTACTGGCCAGTAATGCAGTGTTCTTTGTTCAGGAGAGGTCCTAAGAGATTTGCACACCCAGGAACTTGGTGCTGCTTACGCTCTCCACAGCAGCCCCATTGATGGTGAGGGGGGCGTGCTGTGTGTGTGCTCTCCTGAAGTCTAGGACAATCTCCTTTGTCTTCTCCACATTCAGGGAGAGGTTGCTGTTACTGCACCACTTGACCAGGAGGCTGGAAAGCCATCATTTAACAAGATACAGCATTTTTACTTCCAATACCGATTCCAATACTCAGCTTTAAGTATCTGCTGATACCCTATATCAACCGATATGACCGACTGACTGTGTGCAGTGACTAAATGCAACAAAAATAAAACAAAATTGATCCAAATGTCTATGAAGCTGATGTTTATCTCTGAGATAACTGCAGAACAGCTTTCTATAAATAAAACCTCTAACATTATGAGACTTCCAGCTAGACAATTCAGCTTAATTTTCAGTATTGGTGCCAATATTTGATACAACTATCGGATTGGTGCATCCCTAATCATAGCTACTGTGCAATTAAGACAGGTTGTGGCCCTTGTTAACATGGTTGCTGACAGTTAGGCTTAGGATGGAATATGTATGTCATATCTGCTGCCTATTTGACAAAAATAACTAATGGCAGAACTAGGCAAGATTTTATGTAAATCTTTGTTCTAATGTAGTTTCCTCATTACAAACAGACCTGGAGTTGTGTTTTGTTTCATTCACACATGCTTAACACACAAACCAAGCATAGTTAGGCTGAGTTCTCTCTCAAATGAAAAACAGACTGTTCCACCTTGGGATGTTATTTGTTAATACAGGAAGTGCTCCACTGTGTTTCTAAACTCCATGCACCTTCACTAGAATCATTTGGATTATTGCAGCCCTAGAATTGCCAATCTCTACTGAACTAAAAGGAGCTGTTAATTTAAGAGTTCATATTAACCACTACATGCCATCACAAGGTGGTTTTGAGCTTTGGAGATGTAGACAGATTAATAATAAATTGTTACTCATACAATGGTGGTGGCCCCTCCTTGAGCCGCCACCTTAACGTGGTGGAGGGGTTTGAGTGCCCGAATGATCCCGGGAGCTATGTTGTCGGGGGCTTTATGGTAGGGTCACCCAAGGCAAACAGGTCCTGGTGGACGGGTCAGACCAAGAGCGGTTCAAAAGCCCATTATGATGAGTATTCAATCGAGGTCAGTTACGTCGCCCGGATCGGCGTTACCGGGGCCCCACCCTGGAGCCAGGCCTGGGGTGGGAGCTCGCGAACGAGCGCCTGGTGGCCGGGCCTTTCCCCATGGGGCCCGGCCGGGCTCAGCCCGAAGGAGCGACGTGGGGCCGTCCTCCCGTGGACCCACCACCCGCAGGAGGATCCATAAGGGCCGGGTGCAGAGAGATCTGGGCGGCAGCCGAAGGCAGGGGCCTCGGCGACCAGATCTCCGGACATGGAGACTAGCTCTGGGGACATGGAATGTCACCTCGCTGGGGGGGAAGGAGCCTGAGCTCGTGCGGGAGGTTGAGCGCTATCGACTAGATATAGTCGGCCTCACCTCCACGCACAGCCTGGGCTCTGGAACCCAACTCCTTGAAGGGGGCGGGACTCTCCATTTCTCTGGCGTTGCCCGCGGGGAACGGCGGCGGGCCGGTGTGGGCCTACTCATTGCCCCACGGCTCAGCACTGATGGACAAGGGTGTCCATCAGTGCACGTGGCACCAGGACACCCTAGGACGGAGGTCGATGATCGACTTTGTTGTCGTGTCATCTGACCTCCGGCCGCGTGTCTTGGACACTCGGGTGAAGAGAGGGGCAGAGCTGTCAACCGATCACCACCTGGTGGTGAGTTGGGTCCGCTGGCAGGGGAGGAAGCCGGAAAGACCTGGCAGGCCCAAGCGCGTAGTGAAGGTCTGTTGGGAATGTCTGGCAGAGCCCTCTGTCAGGGGCACCTTCAACTCACACCTCCGGGAGAGCTTCTCCCAGATTCCGGGGGAGGCTGGGGACATAGAGTCCGAATGGGCTCTGTTCTCGGCCTCTATTGTCGATGCGGCCGCCCGTAGCTGTGGTCGTAAGGCCTGTGGTGCCTGTCGCGGCGGCAATCCCCGAACCCGGTGGTGGACACCGGAAGTAAGGGATGCCGTCAGGCAGAATAAGGAGTCCTATCGGGCCTTGTTGGCTCGTGGGACTCCGGAGGCAGCCGACGGGTACCGGCGGGCTAAGCGTGCTGCAGCCCGGGCGGTGGCAGAGGCAAAAACTCGGAGTTGGGAGGAGTTCGGAGAGGCCATGGAGGAGGACTATCGGACGGCCTCAAAGAAATTCTGGCAAACCGTCCGGCGCCTCAGGAGGGGGAAGCAGTGCTTCACAAACACTGTTTACAGTGGGGGTGGGGAGCTGTTGACCTCGACTGGGGATGTTGTCGAACGGTGGAAGGAATACTTTGAGGATCTCCTCAATCCCGCCGTCATGTCTTCCGAGGAGGAAGCAGAGGCTGGGGACTCGGGATCGGACTCACTCATCACCCTGGCTGAAGTCACTGAGGTGGTTGGAAAGCTCCTCGGTGGCAAGGCCCCGGGGGTGGATGAGATCCGTCCTGAGTATCTCAAGTCGCTGGATGTTGTAGGGCTGTCTTGGCTGACATGTCTCTGCAACATCGCGTGGCGGTCGGGGACAGTACCTCTGGACTGGCAGACCGGGGTGGTGGTCCCTCTGTTTAAGAAGGGGGACCGGAGGGTGTGTTCCAACTATCGGGGAATCACACTCCTCAGCCTTCCCGGTAAGGTCTATTCCAGGGTGCTGGAGAGGAGAATTCGACCGATAGTCGAACCTCGGATTCAGGAGGAGCAGTGTGGTTTTCGTCCCGGCCGGGGAACACTGGACCAGCTCTATACTCTCCATCGGGTGCTCGAGGGTGCATGGGAGTTTGCCCAACCAGTCCACATGTGCTTTGTGGATCTGGAGAAGGCATTCGACCGTGTCCCTCGTGGGGTCCTGTGGAGGGTGCTCTGGGAGTACGGGGTTCGGGGCCCTTTGTTAAGGGCTGTTCGATCCCTGTATGACCGGAGCAGGAGCTGTGTTCGCATTGCCGGTAGTAAGTCGGACCTGTTTCCGGTGCATGTTGGACTCCGCCAGGGCTGCCCTTTGTCACCGGTTCTGTTCATTATATTTATGGACAGAATTTCTAGGCGCAGTCAGGGGCCGGAGGGGATCCGGTTTGGGAACCACAGGATCTCATCTCTGCTGTTTGCGGATGATGTTGTCCTGATGGCTTCATCAAACCGGGACCTCCAATGTGCACTGGGGCGGTTCGCAGCCGAGTGTGAAGCGGCTGGGATGAAAATCAGCTCCTCCAAATCCGAGGCCATGGTTCTCGACCGGAAAAAGGTGGTTTGCCCTCTCTGGGTGGGTGGAGAGTCCTTGCCTCAAGTGGAGGAGTTCAAGTATCTCGGGGTCTTGTTCACGAGTGAGGGGAGGATGGAGCGTGAGATTGACAGGCGGATTGGTGCAGCGTCGGCAGTGATGCGGTCGTTGTACCGGACCGTTGTGGTGAAGAGGGAGCTGAGCCAAAAGGCGAAGCTCTCAATTTACCGGTCAATCTACGTTCCTACCCTCACCTATGGCCATGAGCTTTGGGTAATGACCGAAAGGACGAGATCGCGGATACAAGCGGCCGAAATGAGTTTCCTCCGCAGAGTGGCTGGGCGCACCCTTAGAGATAGGGTGAGGAGCTTGGTCACACGGGAGGAGCTCGGAGTAGAGCCGCTGCTTCTCCACGTGGAGAGGAGCCAGCTGAGGTGGCTCGGGCATCTGTTCCGGATGCCTCCTGGACGCCTCCCTCGGGAGGTGTTCCGGGCATGTCCCACCGGGAGGAGGCCCCGGGGAAGACCCAGGACCCGCTGGAGGGACTATGTCTCCCGGCTGGCCTGGGAACGCCTTGGGGTCCCCCCGGAGGAGCTGGAGGAAGTGTCCGGGGTGAAGGAAGTCTGGAGGTCCCTGCTTAGACTGTTGCCCCCGCGACCCGGCCCCGGATAAGCAGAAGAAAATGGATGGATGGATGGATGTTACTCATACATGAGTGAATTAAACAAAACATAACTCCAAATATGTTTCTAAGGAGGTAACAACATTCTAACATGGATTAAATCTCACAAGAGTTTGGTGAAATATAGGATCTTTAATAAAATTATTTGGAGTCTCCTGAGTTCTGAACAAGTGGAGTAATCAAAACAGTTATTATCAAATACCATTACCATTTTATGGTGGAATTTAGTAATGTTTTAAGGGTGGCATGCTGTAGAGTCTTTGTAATCAAAATCATGCATCCCAACAAAAAAAAGAAACAAACAAACAAACAAAAGCAATGCTCTAACTCATCACACGCATTTTAAACATTTAGAATAGTCTACAGGAATAGTGCAGAGCAGACACATGGGCATGACACACCCTGTACCATCTAATCCACACCTTTGAAAATGTCTGCATGTTTGTTACTATCTTAGTTTGATATATTACACAAATAATGTTATGTTTCCTCATCATAAACATAACTCTGGAGTTGTGTTTTATTTCATTCACACATTCTTGATTAACCCTTTATTATTAGTCTGTTTACAATTCCAAAGCTCAAAATGCTCTGTTCCACCTTGTCATGTCATGAAGTAGCAATTTTGATGTTAACTGAAGTAGACGACTCCAGGCTGAAAACATCCAAATGATTCTGGTGAAAGTGTATAGAGTTTAGAAACACAGTGGAGCACTTCCTGTATTCATCACAAGTTGGAAGATAATGTTTTCTGATTGAGAGAAGTCTAAGTATGTAGAGTTTGTGTGTTCAACATGTGAATGAAAAACACAAAACACAACTCCAGGTGTGTTTGTGACGAGAAAACGGCATTAAAACATAGATCAGAATACAGTGTAATATGTGCCCTTTAAAGACAACAATACAACTACACCGAAGCTCGCTGTGCTGGGGTCAGAGCAGTAAGGGAAGAAGTCCTCAATTTTGTTATTTAAGTAAAGGTACTGATAGTGAGACAAAAGTTACTCAAGTAAAAGTATCAAATGATCAAATGTAAAAGTATTAATGTACCCGCTTAAAATGTGGCCTAATTAAGGACTAAAAAGTATTTCGCACAGATCTTGAGATCTAATGAGGCTTCAGATATAGCGATTCTGATACAGATTTGTGCTGAATTTTGTTCAGTAGAAACAACTGAATCGATCGTTTTTCCCTATCTGATTTTGTATTTTTCTTTGCTTTATTCTTTATTATGAACGTATCAAAAATACCGAGGCAGGACCATGTACAGGTTAGCTCCTACCTGCTGATGAGCACCGCTCCTTTGAACATGACGGAGAATGTGGGCATCGTGTCATGGAGGCTGCCGGAAGGTCTAGCGTGTGCCGTGCGCCTCTTTCTGCCGCATGGCGCTGCGTCTCTTCGGATTCACTGTACTCCGCTGCGCGCTGACTGTGCTTTTGTCGGAGCTCCTGTGCGCCTTCTGCCTCTGTGGTCTCTCCAACCGCACCTTCTGCCCACCGCGTCCTAATCTCTTACATAACCAAAGTAAGTACGAAAAAAAAATAAAAAGCTCCGCGCGTGAACGAGTCGGTTCTTTTGAACGGTTCCTTAACGTGAGTGGTTGGAACGTGATCTCGTTTTTGAAAAGAGCCGAAACGTTCTAGCATTTACGCATTTGTATAACGAGTAACCCTATAAACCAAACCAAGACAGAAGAAGAGCAAGCAACAAAAGTGGGAGCTTTGTAGCCTACTAACAAACATATTTGACAACATGGTAGCAGTTAGTTTTTCAATTATTATTATTATAGTAGTGCACGTTTTATTTAGATTCTGCATCATTCAAAATTTCAAATCATTTAAACATATATATATATATATATATATATATATATATATATATATATATATATATATATATATATATATATATATATATATATATATATATATATATATATATATATATATATATAATCCTCTGCATTTCACCCATCCTTTTCAGGAGCAGTGGGCAGCACATGAAGGCGCCCGGGAACCCATCTCCATGATCTTATTGCATGTCATGACCTTAGCTGGAGGATTTTTACCTATGGAGCATGTTTTTGTGTTGATGGGGGAAACCAGAGTGCCCGGAGGAAACCCACTCATGACACAGGAAGAACATGCAAACTCAGGGATCAAACCGGGAATCTTCTTGCTGTGAGGCATGAGTGCTAGCCACTCAGCAACCGTGCTGCAGGTCCAACAGGTTCGGATCCCCTAAAAGAGCCAAAACACACTTCCCACTCCTTTTTACAACAATACAACAATCAACATTAGTTTAAAAAAGCCAGTCACACTTTTCGACAGATTAATACAGGGCCTAATCCATAGAAGTGGGTGGAGTATAGCTGGGTCTCCTTGTCCTGTCAACTCATGCACCCAGGCGCACGCGCACACACCAGGAGGGGCTTAGCAGTAAACACTTTAATTTAGAGACAAGGGTTTAATCCCCTCACCATTATGCGCGTGCTGCCCCGGAACTGCCACTGTCTGAGCGCTCATGAGCCAGGCAGACGGGCAAAGCTATAGGCTACTACACACTTTTGGGACACTGCATCTTTGGAACAATGCATACACATAAAGGTGCACAGAGGAGAACAGGGAAAGGGTGACAACACTACCCACTTTACATTTAAATTCAGTGGTCCACGATTTGTCAGTTTGTCCCACGACACCACACATATTTTATCTGTATAGTCTACCTGTGTTAATCATCTTTCAGGAGCTGAATACTAGAGCGCAGGAGTTAAAAGTTGTGTTTTGTTTCATTCACACCTGTTTGAGTAACTCTGCATTAATTAATTAATTAATAGCAATTAGCCTGTCTACATCTTCAAACCTCAGAACGCTCTGTTCCGCCTTGTGATGTCATGAGGTGGTAATTTAAGTTAACAGCTCCTTTTACCTTTAGTTCAGCATAGATAAGCAATTCCAGATCTGAAATTATCAAAATGATTCTAATAAAGGTGTATGGAGCTTAAAAACAGTGTTCAAAAACAGTATTCCCACATGACATCACAAGGTGGAACAGAGTTGTAGAGGCTAATGTTAGACTTTCTTTTCTCCTTGTAATAATTTAAACTCTTTACAAAAGAAAGATGACTAATGAGCCTGTCTTATGCGTTTATAACTTGATGTCATTGCAGCACGGTAAAACGTGTTGATCTGGCCATATTTTTCTTTATTTTCAACAAAGTTTAAGAACAGCATTTTCTTCACATGTAATTACATGAGAATACAACAGATAGGCAGTGGTGTGCCCTCAAATGTGCAAACCATGTATCAAACTTCTTTCTTTTAAATCAAGGTGCTGAAACATTTTACATAGCTTTTTTATTTATTTATTTATTTATTATCCTTTATTTACCCCTGTAGGGAAATGATTTCTCTGCATTTGACTGATCCTTTCAGGAGCAGTGGGCAGCACTTTCAGGGGCCCGGGGACCCATCTCCATGATCTTATTGCTTAGGCTTGGTGAGGACCTAAGCTGGAGGATTTTAATCATGGAGCATGTTTTGGGTTGATGGGGGAAACTGGAGTGCCCGGAGGAAACCCATCCAGACACGGGGAGAACATGCAAACTCCTGCGGCCGGATCTAGAAGTGGACAGGGGTGTGCAATGCCCACCCAAAATGTTCTCCTGCCCACCCAATTCGTCAACTGTATTTAATGTCATTTCAACCTGCCAATCACGTTTTCTTGTTTGCTCCGCCAAAATTCCACGACTTCTGATTCGCCAAGCCGCTTACCCGAGCACAAAGCGCCCAGCAGCAGCGGCAGCACTGGGCAGGTTATATGAGGATAGAGCCTCATTTTGGCGCTTGGTCCGCTCCGTGTCCCGCTGTCTGCATGAACATTCCTCAGTATTCCTCTTTTCCCTCGCGGCGCTTCAGCCCCACTGCTCCATCGCGACCCTGGGATCCGTCCTCACGTGCAGCCGAGAAGCAGGCTCCTCTGGGTGGGTAGCGCAATGGAAGCATCGGTGTGTCAATAAATTTTTATCATTTCATATCACGGAGCTCCACGTCAAGCTGCATGTACCACACACCACGTGCACATCCACCTCCACAATAAAAGCGCGAGTTTTCTTTTTTTCCTGTCTCATTCTCTGGAGTCTGAATCATCTCCACAAGTCACATCTACAAATGTTTTCCCCGATCAATTCATTTTTTTATTTTTCATTTTTATTTCATCATCACTCCAAGGTCCTGGTTATTTGGTATATGTAATTTTACTGATGTCATATAGAATGCTGGGCATAGTAATTGGTTAGTCGTAATAGCCTGGCCATACCTTTGATGAGTTAATGCTCTGCTAGCCATACATTAGAACAGCTTCTTAACCACAGGGCCGCAGCCCAAACTTAGGCCGTAAGCGCTACTTTGAGGGCTGCAAAAACTTTCTGTTTTGCACTAGTGGGCTGCAAGGACCATGGGACTGTGTAGGATATCAAATGAAGACACCAGGCTATGGTCAATCTAACATGCACTAGAATGCAGGAAATTGCATGTGCCACTCAGCCACTGTGCCACCAAACAAAAATACAATGAATGGTTGATTACAAAATTTCGAATCACTCTATGTATATATACATATGGTTTTTCGACAATAAAGCAAACTATGAATTATGAACTATGGACAGCGACACAATCAAAGACGCCTTTGCTCTCACAATCAGAGCTTTAGTGCAGTTGCAAAAGTAAGTGTACAATTTGTATTTGATTTGAAATATAATATTATAATAAGTCATTATTATTATTCATCTAAAACTGTTAAAGGTTGTGTATGTTGTATTTTTATTCCATGTATTTGACCAATAGTTGTCTCAAATGTAAGCCAGGTGTTTTTGACAACAAACACCTGGGGCATGGGCAAATTTAAAGTGTGAACACCTGTTTGACTTTTTCCTTACACCTCCAAATCCCCCCCCCCCTCCCTTTTAAGATAAGATAAGATAAGATATGCCTTTATTAGTCCCACAATGGGGAAAATCCTGTGTTGCAACACACAGATCAAGAACAGCAAGAAAAAGTTGTATGCAATAAAACAAGATAATAAATAAATAATTTAAAAATAGACCTAAAAATAGACTCTCGAGTATAGCTGAATATTGTAGTGCAGATAAAGTTGAATGACATGTTAACAGTGTTCGTTGTACAGTCTGACAGCAGCAGGAAGGAAAGACCTGCGAAACCTCTCCTTCACACAGCGAGGGTGAATCAGTCTGTCACTGAAGCTGCTCTCCAGAGCCGACAGAGCGTCCTGCAGGGGGTGAGACTCATGGTCCAGCATAGAGGTGACCTTAGCCAGGACCCTCTTGTCCCCCACCTCCTGCACTGAGTCCAGAGGACAGCCCAGGACAGAGCTGGACTTCTTGATGACCTTGTCCAGCTTCTTCCTCTCCCTCTCTGTGATGCTGCAGACCACACCGTACAGGATGGCAGATGCCACCACAGAGTCATAGAAGGTCTTCAGGAGTGGCCCTCTCACTCCAAAAGACCTGAGTCTCCTCAGGAGATAGAGCCTGCTCTGGCTCTTCCTGTACAGTGCATCAGTGTTGTGAGTCCAGTCTAGTTTGTTGTTCAGATGAACACCCAGGTACTTGTATGAGTCCACTCTCTCAATGTCCCTTCCCTGGATGTTCACTGAGGGGGCAGTAGAGTGGCGTCTGCGGAAGTCTACCACCATCTCCTTGGTCTTCCCTGCATTGATGATGAGGTGGTTCCACTGACACAAGTCCACAAAGTCCTGTGTTAGTCCTCTGTACTCCACATCGTCGTCATCCTTGATGAGGCCAATGATGGCAGAGTCATCAGAGAACTTCTGCAGGACACAGCTGTCCGTGTTGTCTCTGAAGTCTGCAGTGTAGAGGGTGAAAAGAAAGGGCGCGAGGACAGTGCCCTGGGGCGCCCCCACACTGCAGGTCAGGAGGTCAGACACACAGTTCTTGGCTCTCACAAACTGGGGCCGGTTTGTGAGGTAGTCCAGGATGCAGTCTGCCAGGTCACAGTCCACACCGGACTTGTCCCTCAGGAGCAATGGTTGGATGGTGTTGAAAGCACTGGAGAAGTCAAAGAAGAGAATTCTCACAGTGCTCCCGGGGTTCTCCAGGTGTGACAGTGAGCGATGCAGCAGGTAGATGACGGCGTCCTCCACTCCGATGCCAGGCCGGTACGCAAACTGCAGCAGGTCCATCGCTGAGCTCACAGTGGAGTGGAGGTGGCCAAGGACCAGTCTCTCCAGTGTCTTCATCAGGTGGGATGTTAGAGCCACCGGCCTGAAGCTGCTGAGGTCTTTAGCGTGCGGTGTCTTAGGCACTGGTACCACGCAGGAGGTCTTCCAGAGTTGTGGTACCACCCTCAGCTTAAGGCTCATGTTGAAGACATGCTCCATAACGCCGCACAGTTCATCTGCACAGGACTTAAGGAGCCTGGAGTTGATGCCGTCTGGTCCTGGTGCCTTCCTCGGTTTAATCTTCTTGAGCTCCCGTCTCACCTGGGCTGTAGAGAATGACAGTGGCAGGCTGGGGGGATGGGTTAGTCCATGTGCGGTGGAGGGCTGAAGAGCAGAGGTAGAGGTGTGAAGAGGTGCAGGAGTTCCCCCTTGTCCAGCTGGGGAGGTGAGAGCTGGACAATGGGGCAACTCCTGCACCTCTTCACACCTCTACCTCTGCTTTTCAGCCCTCCACCACACATGGATCTGCCCAGTTTAGCAGCTCTGTTTGAAATGTGGTTGTGGCTGGTGTTTTAATATTTTGGGAAGATGAAAGTGTACACAATGTCTCAAATTCCAACATACAGTCTTATGCATTTTTGAACTGGCTTTTGGATCCAGACCAGCTTGAAACTTGGTGTGGTACATCATGGTTAGGTTTTTGGTAGAGCACAATGTCCAGGGCTCTGCTATGTATGTATGCTATATTTGTGCTAATTAACATGTATTTAATATTGTGCACGTCATGTAAATAAGTTCCTCAGTGTAGTTGGAACTGATGAAATGTTGTAAATGTCTGATTTTGTGTGTAAAGGTGGCAGATGTTATAAGTTTATACTTCTTTCTGCTCCTTTTCATTCACATGGTTAAATGTTACAGAACTATTTTGTATTCATCTTTTATGAATGAAACAAATAAAGAAATGAAAATGAAATGAAATGTGAGCAAACACCCAAACAAACAAATGTTTACTTAAATAACAAAACAACAGCTATACCTGGATTATACTTTTAATCTATCACAATTGTTTGAATCATTTGGCAGAGGTCATTAATCCACAAAAAAAGTTTTGTGTATCAAAGTTTTTGGTGCTGCAAGAGGCTAAACAGAGGTCTACGGTCAAAAGTCTCAGTTCAGCTCATCAGGTGGTGTCACAAGATCCTGTGTGAGAGGAGTTTGAAGTGGGTAACATCCCTCAGGACAATTGTGTCCCTCCTCTGTGTTCTGCAGAGGATCACAGTAGCCTCCAGGGGGAGGCAGTTGACCTCTGGGCACACAACAGGAAAGCCTCTCCTAAGCCCCTCTCTCTCTCTCTGCTCTGTTGTTTGGGTTGGTGATGGGATGGGAAATTCCCTCTGGAACATCTTCTGCCATATCTGGTGTAGAAAGCCTGTTGCACTGTTGTAAAAAGTCTGTAGCATTTCAGGGCTAGCTGGCCAGCATAGCCAATGCCATACAGGGTTGCCATGGATACAGGAAAAAATAAACTGCTCAAATCACACAAGCCAATAGTCCTTATCTTCCATCCTCTGAAGTGTACAAGCTTAACTTAGTAAAAGTCAAAATCCCAAAATGTTAAATTCAAATTTTAAAATAAAAAGGTAAAACGTTTAAAAACAGCTCAGTGTGCCAGCCAGTCAGCCATGGAAAAGCAGCAAAAGACACTCTCATCTACCTTGTGATATCATACAGGACGTGCTCCACTGTCTTTTTAAAGTTCATACACCTTCACTAGAATCAGTTGGATAATTTAAGCCTTTGAATTGCCAATCTCTACTGAACAAAAGGTAGAAGGGAGCTGTTACCTTGAAAACTACCGTTTCATAACATCACAAGATGGGACAGAACTTGAGTCCCACCGTGTGAGTTTTGGAGATGTATTGAGTAACTCAAGAAACAGGAACTGTCAACCTTTTCACCACATAAGGTCAGGTTGTGACTGCCTTATTACATAACATATTATATAACTTATTACAATGGTTTACACACACACACACACACACACACACACACACACACACAAAAAGCACTCTCTCATATATGGTATTTGGCTCTTTCAATTCCCTACAAATTGGTTCTTTGAGCTAATTATCCACATGTCAGCAGCTCTACCATCACAACCCAGAACAGACAGCTGCTCCCAGGGGCTTGTGAAGTACAGATGGGATATAGACTGACAAATCACTAAGAGGAGTCAATACACAGCTAATGTGACAGCTGTTAAATACGCACAGTTAAGAGTGTACAGATGCAGAATAAATTGGCTATGGCCTGCAGGGCAATATAAGGAGCTTCATAATGGAACAGTTAATTTTTCAGCAATGGATTTAAAAAAAAAAAGGGACTAACCAGAACTTTTATTAAGGTTAATATAACAACATCAATGGTAGAGATGCGTGCCCAGAGGAAACCCTGTCTTGGAAAAGAACAAGCAACCTCTGCACAAAGCCTGGACGTCAAACCTGCAACCCTGCTGTGAAAGTGTGACTGCTAACCCCCTCTGTCATTGTGCACAAATGTGTTTTTGATTATTGTGATAGTGATTTTTAAAAAATATTTTAGCTTTGTAATAACTCAAGTATGAGCAATGCTACCCACACACTTTGTTATTTTATTATTACTGCTTATAGTACTGCTTATACAATATATCTGTACAAAGACTTGGGGGAAAAAAAAACAAAAAAACAAACGGGCACAGCATGTTTAACTAGTTCACAAACCTAAAGAATAAACAATGTAGTAAACTTGCATAGGCACATGTCCTGCAGTGTATGGTGTGATTCCAAACACAAACACAAGTGTGTGCTGGACCAGCACTCAGGGCTGATGCTGCTGACACAATGAGAGCAGTCAGCACACAGAGCAGATGTGAGTGGACAGCACAATCACAGGGACACAAACGGGTTTCATATGAAGAGTAACACAGGGACTCCATGTCCCTGTGTTACTCTTCATATGAAACCCATTCTCATACTTTTATATCAGTCTAGTGGCAGTTTGTGAAGTCAATTTTAGAGGGTAAATACACAAAATTCCACTGAAAACAATTTGGACAATTTAAGAGCAAGTGCAAGTGTACACATTAATTTTACAAAATAAAGGTGCCTTGAATTATTTATAAAATCCTAACTACTGCATTAATTAAAGTTTGTTTGTTACTAGGTAACTGTTTTGGAATGACCTCAACTTATGTCACATCTGCTGCCCATGTGAAACTAGAGAATAACAAAATTGGGAAAACTAGGTTAGGTTTAAAAAAAAAAAATCACCACTTTTTAGCCAAAAAAGAGACCAAAAATAAAAATGTGTTATTTAGTTTTTAATTGCACTGAAAAATAGAAAACAATGTGCGCAGTGCGCAGGCAGTTTGAACCACTTAATCTCCCATACATGTGTACCTGTCAGTATGTTTGTCATTTAAAGGCCCCATATTACACTATTTTCTGATCTATGTTCTAATGTCATGTCCTCATCAAAAACATACATTCATATTTTAACACACAAATACTGCATATTTAGGTGGAGTTATGGCAAACAGAAAACACATTGTGATATCATAAGATAATAAGGGAAGTGCTCCATTGTGTTTTAAAACTGCATATGCAGATCTGGAAGTGCCAATCTCTATTGAACTAAAGGTAAAAGAAAACTGTTGAAAACTATCGTTTCACAATATCACAAGGTAGAGCAGAGCATTCAGAGCTTTGAAGATGTAGACACATGTAATAATAAAGGATTACTCAAACGTGAGAATGAAACAAAACACAGCTCCAGGTATGTTTTTGATGAGGTAATAGCATTATAACATGGCATAAAGCTCACAAGAGTCAATTTTGAGTCATAGGACCTTGAACACTAATGACTCCATAGATTACACAGTTGGTCTGACCTGGGCTTGATGGTGGGGTTCATCCTCAGAGGGAACAGCCCCAAGTCGATGTCTTTACAGTCTGGATTAAACTCCAGTGCTCCGGACACGTACATCAGGAAGTAGTCCCATAGCTCAGGAAGCTTCTTGGAGTTCAGGATCATGGGGACTCTCTTGTTGGGAACTGGGTAAGAAAAACTGGTCTTTAGACCCTCTAGGGAGCTTTCCTTGGGTTCTTTGCAAGTCTCTTTTAAGGTGAAGCAAACTTTGGTGTCCTCACTTTTGTCTTTAGGTGGGACTTAGCTATCCGTGGACTTTTTGTGGAGGCAATTCTGATACAATCTTCACTGGATTTAGAAACTTTTTGGGGGTCTTGGTAATCTAAGGTGGGCTCTCTAGAGAGCTATCTTGGATTGTTTGCAAGTCTGTCTTAAGTCTGTCTGTCTTGGTGTCCTCAGTTTTCTCTTGATGCGACTTGAGTATCCTTGGACTTTTTGAAAAGGCAATGCAGATATAACCTCTATTGTCCTCTTGGGGTCTTGAAGGTTTAGGATAGGGCCAGCTTTGGTGTCCTTGGTTTTCTATCAGTGTAACTTGGGTATTCCTGGACTTTTTTGTGAAGGCAATTCCAATACAACCTTTACTGTCCTCAGGCTTCCAAGCTTTCTCTTGGGTACATCTGGTCTTTTAGGGGCTCTGTTCAGCTAGAGCAAACTTGGGTGTTGTTGGTGTATTTTGTTGCCAAACTTTACTGTTCTTAAGCTCTCTATGAAAAAAGTTCATGTCCTGTGGGACTTGGAGGAGGGACTTGGGTCCTTCAGATGAGGAACATTTGGGTATCCTTAGGCTCTTTGTAGAGCTGGAATCAGATGTGACAAATGTCAGTGTTCTCTGATGTATGTCAATCCTCTAGCAGGAAAAGGTTGGTGTCTTCATGCTTTCGGGGAAAGACTTTTGGGGTCTTTAGGGGGCTGTCTTCAAGCGAGGAAAAGTTGGGTATCCTTTGTGGAGTTATAACGAGATGTGACAAACGTCATTGTTCTTGAACTCTCAATTGCGATCCTTAGTTGCTCAGGAATCTTGGTGGGGTTGTGCGAAGAGTTATCCTAAAATGGGTCGTTTTGGTATCCTTGGGATCCCTGGAGAATCTTCAGGCAGAATAAACTTGAATTTCCTGTTCTTAGAGGGGGACTGTCTTTGCCCGTCACTTCCTCAGACTCAGGACAACCCGCAGCAGCGCACCCCTATGATCTGAGCCCGCCCACTCAGCAGCGCATTAAGTTCCACCCCCTCACATCTCAGGACGGGGGCACTGACTCATTGAAATTCTTGATTAATGCTGCATATGGCAATTTAGGCTGCACCCTCAATGTCAAAAGAACAGCCTTAGATAGTCCCTAAGCAATTACCATAATAAAATCAAGATGGCAGAAGAGTCTTTGTGAAACAGGTTGGGGGAAGTCCTGCTCAAACATTCACAAATTCAAGTGAAAGCAACTGACGGCACTGAGTTGAACTAAGTGGAATCAAGGAAAATTAGGTAGTTTATGTATAGTTGAATTTAATGAAGATATAATATTGTAATTACAAGTGCTGTTCTTGATGTTTACTGTCTTAAAAAGTGAAAAACAGAAGTAGCTGATTTTAATAAATGATTTTAAATAAATTGCGGTGGTCCCAATTTATTCCTTACTTACCTTATGCATTCACAACTTTCAGCTGTTACCTACTTGCTTTGTTTTACTTGTACACAACACGTTATACTACATGCAAGAATGTGCATTACCGAGCAATAAAAATACCAAGATAGATCACTAATGTGCAAAAAAATAAAAATAAAATTGTGAACTCAATCGAAATTTTTAAAAACAACAAAAAAGCAAAAACACAATCATCAAGGAATCATCAAATCACTATTATAATTGTTCTAATGTTTGTCCCAGCTGGTGTTACAATCGTGTTGCCACATGTTTGTCCATTTACATGCATTGTCCCAATCAAACCAATCAAGAAACAAATTACAATTAATTACACATGTGGACCTCAGCTGACCTCACCACACGTGAAGCTTGCTGTATTCCTTGTGGAAGGATTTCTTCTATAGTAGTACATAAGATATAAAATATCTGTAAACTCTGGTGTCAACATGAATAAGCTAAGTCTTCCATATACTTTACAGTACAACCCAAACTAATCAATTCCTGCGTGTTTGAGTACTCCACCTACTGCTGTGTACTGACTCGGAGTCATACATGAAGAGTTGCATAGCCATTTCCCAACAATTAAAACAAGTAAATAATAAAAATCTACTGTTTGGTACTATGACATGCCATTATAAAAAGGAGGGCTTCATAGTTCTGCAGTTTTGAACATGAAGTCAAAGGTCCAGCTTCTATTCTGAAGCTGTTTGTGGTGTGGTTTACAATGAACAAATTGTAACATGTAAAAACAGCATATAGTATGTCTTCTTTAAAGGCACACTATGTCACTTTTTCTGGTGAGACATCTACCACTATACCACTCCAAGGAGATGTCATTGCATTCATTAATGGTTCCACAGCATGGCACTGAACTTATTTGCATAGCCTGAAAGCATGAAAGCATGCAGGACAACTTTAATGCCATACTGCTGAACAGTTGAATTCCTTAACATGGATGATTGGAACTGGGTCTAATATCTGAAAAGACTCGAACCTTTTACTGTACTGTATTTTAAAATAGTTCTAATTTTATGCATTTATATTATAATGATTAATGCTGAATCAGCACAGAACAACAGCAGGCAACAAGAGAGGGCTCTTTGCTACAGAAAACATATAGGCCTACATATAAAACATATTTGAAATCATAATAATAGTTTGTTTATTATTGATTAATATTGATGTGCAGGGGGAAAAGTTCAATACTGGACCTTTAAAGCTGTTCACAAATGGCTGCCCACTCAATCCCTTTCATAGCAGAAGCCTAGTACATGTGATGTCATAGGTGTCACAGTGCAGCGGTGACATACCAGTAGATGAGAGACAGTCCGTCAAAGCGTTCGAGCTCTCGGTTGCGCTCCTTCAGCAGAGACATGCTGCCACCACTCCGTGCGTCTCTGCCGCTCTGAGCGTCTCCTCCACTCTGTGCGTCTCTTCCGGTGTGTGCACTCCAGGACAGTCCAGAAGCCGCATGCCCGTCCGGCCGTTGTCCACGTGCTGCGCGCTGTGTGTGTGTGTGTGTGTGTGTGTATGTGTGTGTGTGTGTGTGTGTGTGTGTAGGTGTGTAGGTGTGTGTGTGTGTGTGTGTGTGTGTCAGCAGAAGCCCAGCGCGATCAATGCGTGGAGAGAGCGGTCCCGGGACGCGCAGTGGAGCTCTGCTGACCGGAGACTGTCAACTCTGTGCAGGACTAATATGAACGCTGCAGAGGCCTAGCTGACTCGACGTTTCCATTTTCTTATTATCATTAGCTAACCTCATTTACTATATGTTTGTAACATCAGTATTCTGTACTCATATACTAATTATGGAAGTAACATATTTTTACTCCTTGAGTGATTTTTTTAATACACTCTTTTATACACAGCTGATCGGCGAACAGGTGCAAACACAACAGCGCTAATCGTCATGATTGGCAGGAGCGCTATCGGTAGTGCTGCAACATGATTGGAACCTGGAGAGCAGTTTGGCCTATGACTGGCTCTTGGCTCTGGCTATTTTTACTTCAAAAACGGCGAATTTCACCAAAAGGTGAAGGATTTTCATGCCTGATTGATAAAATCCCACAGGGGATGGAAGAAGGGATGATCGTTTTAGAAGAGGGATGATTTTGACAATTTTTTAGCCCAGGGGGGATGGCATCCCCCCTCAACTTGAGTACTGTATATACCTATGACTTTCACACGGGGGGCCTGGGTTTGAATCCCTCTCCGAGGGGCAATGAGCAAGCCATTGTGGGTCCTTCACGGTACTGCCCACCTCATACAATGATGAGAGACAATGAACATTATGAGATATCGGCTCAGACGTCGCCCGGCCAAACAAAGTCTACGTCAGGTGCTGGGGAACCAGATGAAACCTTGATGAAAAATGGGATACTGGAACAAGGCGGAAATGGGCGAGATGCGAGAACAAGGCTCTGTTGGAATGCCACTACTCCAGTAACCCTAGGCAGAGGGGTTACATGAACAGGATGTGGGAGAAATGGTTACTTTGATACTAACAGCCAAACACCTAGTAGCTCAGTGTTCCAACATCCACAAACGGCAACTGCTATCACAACTAGAAACTGATGAGGTACAACACAAATGCTACGGCAAGGGGGGGCCAGGACACCAGGTCAGAGGGGAGTTAACACCATCTCCCCAACAAGAGATTGGGTACGAATAATAAGCAATAAGTATCACGCTGCATCTGACCTGAAAAGATAATGGCCTGAGTGAACACAAGGCAAGCCCGACGCCAGTTACAGAGGCTAAGTGAAGTACCATCTGAAAGTCTCCTAGAAGGCGTGAATGCAGCACTGAGAGCAATCCCTACTACAACCATCACTGAAACAATGTACACTAGAGGTGCTGGGCTATAAGAGCAACCATGAGAGCCATGAGAAACAATACCCACCATGGAAAAGACGGAGGCTAAAATCAAGGAGGTGCAGAGAGAGGTGACCCAATTGTCAGAGGCCCAGGTGCAATGAAAAAGTAAGTACCCAGAAGGTACAGCCAGAAGCACTCGAAACTGCCAAGCAAAGGCTACAAGCCTTAGCCAGCCACCTAAAGAGTTACACGAGAGATAACAAGGCCAGACGAATAAACCAGTTGTTCGCAACACAACCTGCGGTGTGTACGCTCAATGGCAGGGGAATAACACCAGAACAGACCCACCAGGCCTGGATCTAGACAGCGCAGATTCGAGGGGCATTTCCAAATGTTGGTGGGGCATAGTGTGGAGCTTCATGTGGAACATTCTCCTTCTAATGCAGGGGTTCTTTGACGTTGAGGCCCAGTTTTCCCAGTGCAGAGTGGCTTGGGGCCCATTAAGTATTAAAGGGATAGTGCGGTTTTTTTATGTTTATGTTTTTTTTATGTTATGTTCACTTGTAAACTTAGGCGTAGACATCCGCTGAAGGTGAACAGGCTGATAGAGTTAACATGGGCGTAGTGATACGAGTGGAGAGAGACAATAAGCGAATGCGAAATACGCTACTGGATGTTTCGTGGACAACTGTTTCGGACGCAAATATATCACCTTTCTAACAAATGTTTTGTTTTGAGGAGAAAAACAAGCTTTATTTCATGTTCCAGAGAAGTTACTGGACCTACTTACGTGGACTCCAGAAAGCGAGCCGAAACGGGATCAGCTGAGACTGTCAGAGGTAAGCCGTTGTCAAAAACATGTAACTTTTAGAAAGAAACCCATACAGATCAACATAAAAAAAAAACCCCCAAAAAAAACACGCTATTCCTTTAACAGTGTATCAGAGGTGGAGGGAGAGGTTGTGATCATATGGGGCTTAGTCCAGAGGGGGGTGTGGGGGTCCTCCCCCAGAAAATTTTGCAATTTCCTGCAGTGCATTTTAAATTGACCATAGCCTATCTCTGGTGTCTTCAGTTGATACCCTAAACAGTCCCATGGCCCTTGCAGCCCACTAGTGCAAAACAGAAAGTTTTTGCAACCCTCAAAGTAGCACTTACGGCCTACGTTTGGGCTGCGGCCCTGTGGTTAAGAAGCTGTTCTAATGTATGGCTAGCAGAGCATTAACCTATCAAAGGTATGGCCAGGCTATTACGACTAATCAATTACTATGCCCCGCCTTCTATATGACATCAGTAAAATTACAAATACCAAATAACCAGAACCTTGGAGTGATGATGAAATAAAAAATGAAAAATAAAAAAATGAATTGATCGGGGAAAACATTTGTGGATGTGACTTGTGGAGATGATTCAGACTTCAGAGAATGAGACAGAAAAAAACCCAAAACTTGCGCTTTTATTGTGGAGGTGGATGTGCGCGTGGTGCGTGGTACGTGCGGCTTGACGTGGAGCTCCGTGATATGAAATGATAAAAAAATTCGGGGTAAACATTTCACTCACACACACGCACAGTCGCACACACACGCACACACACCGATGCTTCCACTGTGCTACCCGCCCAGAGGAGCCTGCTTCTCGGCTGCACGTGAGGATAGATCCCAGGGTCGTGATGGAGCAGTGGGGCTGAAGCGCCGCGAGGGAAAAGAGGAATACTGAGGAATACTGTAGAATACTGTAGAATACTGTAGAATGCTGTGGGTTTGCGCTTGGATTCCACGGGCAGAGCTGCACACAAAGCCCGGAGCGGAGGAGCACCGTGCAGCGCGCCCCACGCGTGTTCATGCAGACAGCAGGACACGGAGCGGACCAAGCGCCAAAATGAGGCTCTATCCCCAGATCACCTGCCCCGTGCTGCCGCTGCTGCTGGGCGCTTTGTGCTCGGGTAAGCGGATTGGCGAATCAGAAGTCGTGGATTTTGGTGGAGCAAACAAGAAAACGTGATTGGCAGGTTGAAATGAGATCAAATACAGTTGACCAATTGGGTGGGCAGGAGAACATTTTGGGTGGGCATTGCCCACCCCTGCCCACTTCTAGATTTGGCCGCGAGACCCACCAAGGCTGGAGACTGAAAGGTACTGGAAAGGCATATGGAGAGGGAGGCATCAGATAACACCAATGCACAGTGACTAGTGGTTCTGAGAGAAGACCACAGCAACCTCCCTGAACAAGATCCAGTCACCATCACAGTGGCAGACATTCAGGAAAGAGTCTCAGTCATGAAAAATTGGACAGCACCAGGCCCTGACATGATTCACGCATACTGGCTGAAGAAGCTCACTGCACTCCACGAGCGCCTGGCAGTACAAAAGAACCGCTGGCACTCACATTGAATGGCTAACCCATGGGTGTACAATCCTGATCCTGAAGGATCCCTCAAAGGGTACAGTCCCATCCAACTATGGGCCAATAACCTGTCTCTCCACAACATGCATGATAGGTATCCTCCAGCTTAGGCCCTAACCAAACCGAAGCAAGAAGATCATGGAGATGGTCCCCTGGGTTAAAATGCAGAGAAGAATTTCTCCAGTGTGAGATCAATAAAGTTTGCTTCTTCTTCTTCTTCTTCTTCATGGAAGCTCATGTCAGGCATCATTGCGGTTAAGATAAGTGGGCACATGGATCAATACATGAGCACAGCACAGAAGGGGAGCCAAACACCAACTCCTGGTTGACCGAACAGTAGCCTATGAAGGCAGAACCCATCAGGACAACCTTTGTGCTGCCTGGAATGATTGCAAAATTGCCTATGACTCAATGCCACACACATGGATCACTGAGTGCTTGGAGCTGTACAATATCAATAAGGCTCTAAGGACATTCATTGCAAACTCGATGTGGTTGTGGAAACCCACCCTTGAAGCCAATGGCAAGCCATGTAAGAGCCAATTTATGTGAGTTTTATGTGTGGCCCCCATTTTATGAGTTCTATGTGTGTTGGCGGCCATCTTATGAGTTTTCCAAGAATCTGCTTTCTCATTGGACGTCGGTCCCGCTTTGATGTTCAAGAAACGCGTCCTGATTGGTCCACTTTGATCCACTTTGATCCTTTATTCTTTGATCTTTATCTTTGATTCTACCTGCTATATATTCAGACGTAGGGAACCACACAGCCACAGAGGTCACAGACACAGAAGATTCAAGACACGGAAGACACCACACCAAGACACATATACACAAGAAGAAGAAACGACTACGCTACGTAAGGATAGAAGCCGCGGTCTGGTGGCCAGGAGGATACCCCGAGACCACAGAGTATCGGACGAGCCGAGATGACGGGGTATTAGGACGTCCTGGACCACAGAAGCTACACAGTCTTTTGACCGTCGCGTAATAGTCACGTAAGAGTGTAACATCGGACATCTCCCGGGTGACAGACTGGAATACGCACCGCTACAAGGCACATACGGACAGCAAAGAAGGACGTCGAGTAACATCGTCAACAACGCAACATGGGGTGAGTCCTGTCGGGAGCCAAGAAGTACAAGGAAGCCCGGTCTCCCAGTGACAGGCAGGAACTCACCACTATACGACACGCAAAGATGTCAAGAAGGACATCACAACACATACAGAGCCTTACACTACACGCATAGGAAAACCACAAGCCTCAGAAATTCCTCTTTCCATTTCCCTCTTTATTCACCTTATTTTTATCCACTCTGTATGACCTTCGCTTTAGTAAAGATAGAAAAGACAAACCCTTTGATTCAAGACTCTTTATTTACATTACGTGACGCGTCGGAAAGAAACTTCAAGAAACACCAAGGCCGAGGCTTGTGAGTCGGTTTGCCGCACTCACAAGCCACTTGCACAAGTGTCCTTGGCACATACCAAGGAGATGCACTGTCCCCACTGCTGTTCTGCATAGGTCTGAACCCCCTCAGCCAAATCATTGAAAGCACTGGCTACGGATACCGACTCAGAAACGGGGCCACCATCAATCACCTCCTCTACATGGATGACATCAAGCTGTACGCTAAGAGCGAGCGAGACATCGACTCACTAATCAACACCACCAGGATCTACAGCACAGACATTGGAATGTCATTTGGGCTTGAGAAATGTAGTAGGATGGTGACAAAGAGAGGGAAGGTAGTCCCCACATAGAGGGTCTCACTCCCAGGGGGAACAATAGCAGACATTGAGGACAGTTACAAGTACCTTGGTATCCCACAAGCAAATGGCAACCTTAAAGAGCCAACAAGGAAAGCGGCTATGGCCAAATACCTGCAACGAGTAAGGCAAGTCCTAAGAAGTCAGCTCAATGGCAAGAACAAGGCCCAGGCAATAAACAGCTACACCCTGCCAGTGATCAGATAGCCAGCAGGAATCATAAGCTGGCCAAAGGAGGATACAGACCACAGACATAAGACATTAAGGCATGAAAGCTCCTGCCCATGCATGGAGGGGTTCCATCCCAAATCCAGTACCCTGAGACTGTACGCGAGCCAGAAGGAAGGGGGCCGAGGACTAGTGATTGTGGGAACCACTGTCCAGGATGAAACATCCAAAATCCATAAGTACATCAAGGACAAGGCCCCGACAGATGATGTGCTCAAGGAATGTCTCAGACAGTGGAGTGCAGAGGAAGAGGTGCTGGAGGGACCATCAGCAGGACAAGCCCGTACATGGGGCATACCACCGAAACATAACTGTAGTGGCTGATATCAAGAAATCCTACCAATGGCTGGAGAGGGCTGGTCTGAAGTACAGCACAGAAGCCCTCATCTTGGCTGCACAGGAGCAGGCCTTGAGCACCCGAACAATAGAGGCCCAGATCTACCAAACCAGACAAGACCCAAGGTGTAGGCTGTGCAAAGAGGCTCCTGAGACAGTCCAGCACATAACTGCAGGGTGTAAGATGCTGGCAGGGAAAGCATACATGGAGCGACACAACCATGGGGTGGGCATATTGTACATAAACATCTGTGCAGAGTACGGGCTGGAGACCCCCAAGGTCAAGGTGGAAAACACCTCCAAAGTTGCGGAGAATGACTGAGCCAAGATCCTGTGGGACTTCCAGATACAGACTGACACAATAGTGATGGCGAACCAACCAGACATAGTGGTGGATAAGCAACAGAACAGAGGCATGGACATTGCAATACCAAGCAATGGTAACATGAGGAAAAAGGAACACGAGAAACTAGAGAAATACCAGGGGCTCAAGGAAGAGCTGGAGAAGCCTTGGCAGGTGAATGCATCAGTGGTGCCCGTGGTGATCAGAGCACTCAGGGCTGTAACCCCCAAACTGGAGGAATGGTTACAGCAGAGCTGGATGAGAATGAGAGAGACCAACCACCATGGAAGCTAAGGAGCACATTACTGGACTGGGGCTGGACTGTTCATTGCCCCACGACCTCAGCTGCCATGTTCACCCTTGTGAATGAGAGGGTCGCACTTTCGGATCAGAGACAGGCTGAACAGCATTGCAGAGGACCCGGCCCTCTTGGAGTCCCTGGGAAGGGTAATGGACAGTGCACTGACCGGGGACTCTGTTGTTCTCCTGGGGGACTTCAACGCCCATGTGGACAACGACAGTGACACCTGGAGAGGGGTGATTGGGAGGTAGGCCTCCCTGATCTGAACCCAAGCGGTGTCCTGTTATTGGACTTCTGTGCTAGCCATGGTTTGTCCATAATGAACACCATGTTCGAGCGCAAGGGTGTCCACCAGTGCACGTGGCACCAAGACACCCTAGGCTAGAGGTCGATGATCGACTTTGTTGTCATGCCATCTGACCTCCGGCCGCGTGTCTTGGACACTCAGGTGAAGAAAGGGGCAGAGCTGTCAACTGATCACCACCTGGTTGTGAGTTGGATCTGCTGGCGGGGGAGGAAGCCGGACAGACATGGTAGGCCCAAGCTTATAGTGAAGGCCTGTTGGGAATGTCTGGTAGAGCCCTCTGTCAGGGGGACACCTCCGGGAGAGCTTCTCCCAGATTCCGGGGGAGGCTGGGGACATGGAGTCCGAGTGGGCTTTGTTCTCGACCTCAATTGTCGATGCGGCCGTTTGTATCTGTGGACATAAGATCTGTGGTGCCTGTTGTGGTGGCAATGTCCGAGCCAGGTGATGGACACCAGAAATAAGGGATGCTGTCAGGCTAAAGAAGGGGTCTTATCAGGCCTTGTTGGCTCAAGGGACTCCTGAGGCAGCTGACGGGTGCTGTCCTGAGACCAAATCTAAAAAACTAAGAAAAAAAGAATGCTTGAAAATAGTTTTTAAAATACCAGATAAGTCTGGAGTATCCCCAAAATGCAATTTTCCTCTTGTCCCACCTCTCTAATGACCAAATGTTTTTGTATTATTTGTATTATTTGTATTTTTTGTATTATCGACAGCATGGAGATATTACAGATTACATTAACTTCTGTGAGAATACAGCTGTCCCCACATTCACTTTGCTGTTACCCCAACAAGCCCTGGATCACCAGCAAGCTGAAGGCTCTACTCAGTCAGAAGCAGCGGGCTTTCAACTCTGGTGATAAGGACGAGTTGAGGAGGGTACAGCAACAGCTAAAAGTCCAACTGAGGCAGGGGCGGGAGGCATATTGGAGGGAGTTGGAGGTGAAGAAAATAACACTAGAGAGGTCTGGAGGGAAATGAAAGCTATTTCTGGTCTCTCCAGACCCAAACAGCAGGACAATAGCCCAGACAGGTCAAACTTACTCAATTTACATTTTAATTGCTTTTCCTCAACTGGCACCTCCATCTCTACACCTCCCAGATGCCAAACCCACACCTCTATACAGACCAATCATCAGCCCATCACCTCTGCTCCCACGCCTGCCCCCATCCCCATGGAGGAAACCAGCTCTATCTCCTTGTCACCTGGGCAGGTGAGAAGGCAGCTGGAGAAAGTGCACCAGAACAAGTCTCCAGGACCTGACAAAATCAACCCCCGTGTGCTAAGAACTTGTGCAGCTCAGCTCACTGGGGTCCTGCACTTTCTCTTCGCACTGAGTTTGAAGGTTGAAAGGGTACCGGTACTTTGGAAGACCTCATGCATTGTGCCAGTGCCTAAGAAGCCTGTCCCATCTGGACTCAATGACTTCAGACCAGTTGCACTGACAGCTCATGTCATCAAAGTGTTTTAGAGACTTGTTTTGGCTCAGCTCAGACCCCTGGTGGCACCATCCCTGGACCCTCTCCAATTTGCATATCAGGCTCACATCAGCGTGGAGGACACTGTAATCTATTTTCTGCAGCGGGCTCACTCACAACTAGATAGTGTTAAGGGCTCTGTAAGGATATTGATCTTTGATTTCTCCAGCGCCTTTAACACAATTCAGCCCTCTCTGATGGGTGAGAAACTTGAGTGTCAGCTCCTCCAATGTCTCCTAGATTACTGACTACCTGTCAGGAAGGCCTCAGTACATGTAACTGGGGACCATCCTGTCTGAAGAAGAAGAAGAAGAAGATTGACTTTATTGATCTCACACAGGAGAAATTGTCCTCTACATTTGACCCATCCTGTTACTAGGAGCAGTGGGCAGCACATGACTGCGCCCGGGGACCATCTCCATGATCTTATTGCTTAGGCTTGGTCAGGACCTAAGCTGGAGGATGTTTACCTATGGTGCATGTTTTGGGTTGACACTGACACTGTGGTCAGTAATGTAGGAGCTCCCCAGGGCACAGTCCTGTCTCTGTGCCTGTTCAAAGTTCAAGTTCAAGTTCAAAGTCAGCTTTATTGTCAATTCTGCCATATGTGTTCAACATACAGTGAATCGAAATTTCGTTTCTCTCTGGCCAGGTAGTGCAAAAAGACAGTGTACAAAATACAATATGAAGACAAAACACAACAAAAACTATCTAAGACAGAGATCTAAGTTAAAACTAAAGTCTACGGTCTAAAATCTTAAAACAGTGCAACATAATAAATAACAAATAACCTATACTATATACAGATTTCCAAAGTGTGCAGTGTGCATCAAAATGTGCAATGGAAGATACAGCAGTGAATTGGTCATGTGCAGTAGAATGTGCATTGGAGTTAAGATAAATAAAAATAAGTGTGCAACAGTAGTAATTCTAGTGCAACAGGAGTAAACAACAGTACTAAAAATTCCAGTAGTAAATGTGCAATAACAGTAGTAAACAGCAGTGCAACGGGGGTAAAAATCAATAACAGGAGTAAACAACAGTACTAAAAATTCCAGTAGTAAATGTAAATGTGCAATAACAGTAGTAAACAACAGTGCAACAGGAGTAAAATCCAGTAGTAAATGTAAAATGTGCAGCAGTGCAACAGTCGTCCTTAGCAGCAGTTTTTTAAAGTGTCTAGAGTGATATGTCTTTTATGGAATACAGGTTAAATCACTCTGTATACCTCTGATTTTTAGTACAGCTCAGGGTCCTACCAATTGCAAAAGTTCTCTGATGACTCTGCGGTGGTAGGGTGTATCAGGGATGGACAGGAAATGGATTACAGGACGCTGATCGCAAATTTTGTGGAGTGGTCCCAGGCAAACCATCTGCTCCTGAACTTGGACAAGACCAAGGAACTGGTGATTGACTTCAGGAGGATGAAGTCACCTGTGGAGCCCATGGAGAAAGCTATCCATGCCTTTGTCAGTTCCCGCATAGACTACTGCAATGGGGATTAACCAAGATAGTCTTCACAGTTTGCAGCTTGTGCAAAATGCTGCAGCTCGCCTCCTCACCAACACTCGGAAAAACGATCACAACACCCCTGTCCTGTATTCCTTGCACTGGCTCCCTGTCCAGTTCAGAATTCATTTTAAAATTTTGATGTTTGTTTTTAATGCTGTCAGACATCTTGCACCTTCCTACCTGTGTGAGATTTTGACCCCTCACCAACCCAGCAGAGCTCTACGATCTGCTGGGCAACATCTGCTGGAGGTCCCCCGGTCCCGGAGCAAACAGTGGGGTGATCGTTCTTTTGCAGTGGCCGGTCCAAAACTCTGGAATTCTTTGCCCACTGAGTTACGCTCCATCACTGACCTGCCTCTGTTCAAAGCCAAACTTAAAACCTATTTATTTAGAATGGCTTTTAACACTTTCTTTATTTTAATGGTTTTATCGTAATTGGTATTTTAATGGTATTTTAATGTGCTTTGTTGACCTTTTTGTATGATGTTTATTCTTTGTTATCTTGTTTTTAATGTTGTACAGCACTTTGGTCGGCTTTGGCTGTTGGAAGGTGCTATAGAAATACAGTTTGATTGATTGATTACCATCAAGGGTCACGAGGTGGAGATTGTGGACTTCTACAAGTGTGTGTTCATGTTCGGTGTTCATGTGAACAACAGGTTGGACTGGAGGGACAACTGTAATGCTCTGTACAAAAAGGGCATGAGTAAACTACTTCCTGAGGAAGCTCAGGTCTTTCAATGTGTGCAGTAAGTTACTGGAGATATTCTACCAGTCTGTGGTTGCCAGCACCCTGTACTTCACTGTAGTCTGTTGGGGGAGCAGCTACAGTAAAAGGGCCACGGACAGATTAACAATTGATCCGCAAAGCTGGTGACATGATCGGCTGTGAGCTGGAGACATTTATCACAGTGAGGAACAGGAGGACACTGGACAAACTGCTCTCCATCATGGACACTCCTGCTCACCCACTGCACCAGACCATAGAGGGACAGAGGAGCTCATTCTCCAACAGGCAGAGATACATTCATACCCTTCATACCCTTATGTAACAGATAATAACACTCCCTAGACAACACTGTCTACAGCTGTATACAGCTGTTATTGTACGTCTTATTGGGGCAAAGCACCGAAGGTGGCACCATGGTGTTTCTACTGATTCTTATTATTGGGGCCAAGCGCCGAAGGTACAAGGCACCATAGTGTTTCTACTGACTTCAAAGCGAGCACACGTACATACGGCGCGCTCCGCCGGAGCGGGCCCAGTTTGGTGTTTTTTCCGTTTCCTTCTTTGAACTTTTTGGACAATTTTGGCTTCTCAGCTCCTTTCGGTTGTTGGCTCTCCTCCTCCCAGCGCCCCGGCTGCGGGGGTGGCGGTTTCACCGTGTTCCGCGAGCTCTGCTCCCCCCCGGGCGGGCAGCGCGATGACAACCCCCGCAGGGCCCCGAGGCCCGGCGGCGAAGCCGCCTGAGGACGCGGGTGGTAAGAATGAGGATCGTACCAGGAAGAATGGTGGGGATGCGAAGGAGAATGTGAATGCAGAATACCGTAAAGATCTGACGGTCCTTCTGGACCTGGTGGGTGGAGCCGGCCTGTCCCCTATGGCCTTGCTGAAGACCGCGCAGGAGATATGTGGGACTGTGCTCGCCTGCCGCATGGTGACCAAGGATAAGTACGAGATAACGGTGGCGTCCCAGGCAGCCAAGGAAAAGCTGCTGGATGGGTTCCGGATCTGCGACACCAGGGTCCATGGGCGAGCCATCGACAGGAACGAGATGGTGGTCTCCTTCTTGGGCCTGCCGGCGTACGTCCGGGATGAGGAAATCGTGCAGAAGCTCAGCTCCTGGGGAGTCTCCGCTGTTTCCGGGATACGGAGGAAAGTGTGGCCTGGGACTGGCATCGCGGACGGCACCAGGTTTGTGAGGGTGCGTTTCACTGCCGCTGTCAGGTCTCTGCCGTATTCCGTCAAGTTCGACACGGAGGAGGGGCCTGCGTACTTTAGAGTCATACACGACAAGCAGGTGAAGCTGTGCAGGGGATGTCTCCAGCCGGGCCATGTGTTGCGTGAGTGCCCTGGCTTCCTGTGTAGGAAGTGTGGGGGTCAGGGGCATTACGCCCGCGAGTGCGCGGGGCCCAGGGCCGAGTGCTCGGGCGGCCGTGACTCTGGCCAAGGGGAGCAGAGCGCGGGAGGTGATGGTGGCGGCCCTGCAGCTGGGGCTGGACCCGCCCCCCCCTCCGTCGCCTCGAGTCAGGACAGTGACCCTGTCCAGGATGCTGCGATTCGGAGTGCACAGGCACTCGTGATGGTGGAGGGCGAGGGGCTGCCTCCTTGCGCCTCCTCTTCCCCCTCCTCCGTCGCCTCGGGTCGGGACAGTGAGCCTGTCCAGGATGCTGTGATTCAGAGTGCACGGGCACTCGTGACGGCGAGGGATGAGGGGCTGCCTCCTTGCGCCTCCTCTTCCCCCTCCTCCGTCGCCTCGGGTCGGGACAGTGAGCCTGTCCAGGATGCTGTGATTCAGAGTGCACGGGCACTCGTGATGGTGGGGGGCGAGGGGCTGCCTCCTTGCGCCTCCTCTTCCCCCTCCTCCGTCGCCTCGGGTCGGGACAGTGAGCCTGTCCAGGATGCTGTGATTCAGAGTGCACGGGCACTCGTGATGGCGAGGGATGAGGGGCTGCCTCCACGCGCCGCAGAGCCCCCTCTGAGCCCAGCTCCTTTAGCCGTGGCGGCGGGGGCTGAGCCGAATGCTGCTACGGATACTGCTGCGGTCCAGCGCCTCGCCCCCGGAGCGGGGGGAGCGGTGCGGCCCGGGGTCCGGGCCCCCGGGTCTCGCCGCACCCGGAAGACGAACGGGGCGAAGCTCAGTTCTCAGGCCGTGGGGGACGAGTCCCTCCGGCCCTCGTCCGCTCCGGCTCCGTGTGATGTGGTCTCCGCTCTGGGCCCGTGTGACGTGCTCTCTGCTCCGGGCCCGTGTGATCAGATCTCCGCTCCGGACCCGTGTGGTCCGGCCGCCGCGTGCCCCTCTGGGCCCGCTACCAGGTGTGCGGGCGCAGTGGGGGAACAAATGGACTTCTGCAGTGGCGATGTTGAAGCGGACCTTGAGGTTAGACAAAGCGTTAAGAGGCTCCGGAGGTCCTCTGAGTGCGCCGTGACTCCGAGGCGCGTCTGATGGGTCCCCTGGACGATCCCAGCTTCATTTGGAAAATGGAGAGGTTATGCGACCGTTTCGATACTGACATTGGAGTGTGTGATTCTCTGATAGACTGGTGGGACGGGGCGACAGCCCGGATAAAGAGACTGGCGATCCGATGGCAGAGGAAACACAAAAATGTGTCTGCACTGCATCACCTTTGCTCTCCCCAGGCCCCTTTCTTCATCCCTTTGGTCCTCTACATTCCCCCTGTTTCTCTTAGCCCTTGTGCCCAGTGGTGTTTATTCCCGTACCCGCATCCCCCGATGTGTCTTCTGAGTGCTTTGTGAATGTTATTGTGGTGATGAAATATGTACTATTATGTACCTGAAGTGTGTATTATTGTGTACCTTGTAAAATTAAAAGATTAAAAAAAAAGTGTTTCTACTGATTCTTATACATTATTCTTCCACCCATGGGAGTCTATGGCAACCCCTAGAACCGTCTGGTAAAAAGTTGTGAAATTTTGCATGCACATTCCAGCCAGTCTCCTCATTACCCACAGCAATTTATAGGCCCCCACCCCCAACCGTCCAGTGCCACCAGCAGGTCAAAGTTGCAGGAATTTTCAGGAATTTTCTGCGTTGCTAGGCAACACAGAAATGTACCTTTGATCTGTTTTTGATGTGTCTTTGATCTAGCCGAAGTTTGCTCATATCTCGGGAACCCTTCATAGGAAGCCTGGGAGCCTGGGAAGCCTGGCTAACAGACCCTGTTAGACCCTGTTAAACCCTGTCAGACCCTGTTAGACCCTGTCAGACTCTGTCAGACCCTGTCAGACTCTGTTAGACCCTCTCAGACTCTGTCAGACCCTGTCAGACTCTGTTAGACCCTGTCAGACTCTATTAGACCCTGTTAGACCCTGTCAGACTCTGTTAGACCCTGTCAGACTCTGTTAGACCCTGTCAGACCCTGTTAGACCCTGTTAGACCCTGTTAAACCCTGTTAGACCCTGTCAGACTCTGTTAGACCCTGTCAGACCCTGTTAGACCCTGTCAGACTCTGTTAGACCCTGTCAGACTCTGTTAGACCCTGTCAGACCCTGTTAGACCCTGTATAACTTTTCTGCTTATAACGTAGAGTTTGATTGGCTGTCATGACAAAACGATAATACATGCTGAGGCCTAAGTTTGTCTAAGTCTAAGTCTGTTTCATTGCCATCTCTACTAACTGTGGGAACATTTGCTTTAATAGACATAATTCAAATAATAATTATTCATGGAACATGTGTCCCCCAACATGCATGCAACCCTGTTACTATAACATTTTTAGCATGGTAGAAGAAGAAGAAAGCAGTGATACTAGTACATGATACCCAGACTTGACATCATCAAGTTCAAGGTATCATGTTTGCTCTACCCATTCTTTCCTGGGTTGGGTAGTTGTGAAATGGGCTGGAGGCATGAGTGTGGGAGGGCGAGGGGCGGGTGAAGTTGGTCCGGTGAAGGGGGATGTGTCAACTGGCCCGGGGAGGTGTGAAGAGGGGGGAGTCGGAAGAGGGGCAGAGGGGGTGGGGGTGAATCATACCTGTTAAAATAAGAGTTTAATTTGTCTGCCCAGCGCTGGTCACCGTCAGCTGTCCCTCTGGCAGATGTTCTTTAGTCCTCTCCACATGCCCCATGCGTTGTCCTGGGCCAGCTGCTCCATCTTCCTCCTGTACCCTCAGGGTTGGTACAATGTTCTCCACGCAGATGTAGTCTGTGATGCAATGGGTCAGGCCATTGATGTCGTCTCCATAAGAGCCGCTGAACATCTCCCAGTTTGTGTTCTGTGTATTATTCTTTTTTTCCTTTACTTAATTGTATAAATAAGGTTTTCCTCTTGATTAGTAGTAACAGCAAGCTAAACAGCTAGCTTCTACTCCTGACATTAGTGCGGATTTGCAACCCCTGTTACCTGCAAACCTGTTGCTGTGATTAGAGTAACAGGGTTACTCCACCAAATAAATCATGTAATAAAAATTGTACCATTGATCCGTAAGCTGACCTAATCAAGCATTTGATAGTTTATTGCCTATTATTGATGAATATGTAGCAGAAAATCTGAAAAGTGAAGGTTTATTTTTCAAGAATTTTAAAGCCCAAATGTCCTCCAATTCTGGAATGACCCCAATACTGTTTACGGTGCGGGTGGAGAACTGTTGACCTCAACAGGAGATGTTGTCAGATGGTGGAAGGAATACTTTGAGGATCTCCTCAATCCCGCCCTCACGTCTTCTGAGGAGGAAGCAGAGGCTAGAAACTTGGAGGCGGACTCGTTCATCACCCTGGCTGAAGTCACTGAGGTGGCAGTCGGGAACAGTACCTCTGGACTGGCAGACCAGGGTGGTGGCCCTTCTGTTTAAAAAGGGGGACCTCAGCCTCCCCAGCTTCCAGGATACTGGAGAGGAGAATCCAAACAATGGACGAACCTTGGATTCAGGAGCAGTAGTGTGGTTTTCATCCCAGTTGCGGAACACTGGACCAGCTCTATACTCTCCATTGGGTGCTCGAGGGTTCATAGGATTATGCCCAACCAGTCCACATGTGCTTTGTGGATCTGGAGAATTCGACCGTGTCCCTCGTGGGGTCCTGTGGGGAGTGCTCTAAGAGTATGGGGTTTGGGGCTCTTTGCTAAGGGCTGGTCGGTCCCCGTATGACCGGAGCAGAAGCTGTGTTTGCATTGCTGGTAGTCGGACCTGTTTCAGGTGCATGTTGGACTCCACCAAGGCTGCCCTTTGTCACCAGTTTTGTTCCTTATATTTATGGACAGAATTTCTAGGCGCAGTCAGGGGCTGGAGGAGCTCTGGTTTGGGGACCAGAGAATCTCATCTCTGCTGCTCTTCTGTTCACTGTATGATGATGTCCTCATGGTTTCACCGAACCAGGACCTCCAACATGCAGTGGCACAGTTTGCATCTGAGTGTGAAGCGGCTGGAATGAGGATCAGCTCCTCCTAATCCGAGGCCATAGTTCTCAACTGGAAAAAAGTCGCTTGCCCTCTCCGGGTAAGTGGAGAGTCCTTGTCTCAGGTGGAGGAGTTCAAATATCTCAGGGTCTTTTCAGGAGTGAGGGGAGGATGGAGCATGAGATTGACAGGCGGATCAATGCAGCGTCAGCAGTGATGCGGTTGCTGTACTGGACTGTTGTGGAGAAGAGGGACCTGAGCCAAAAGGCAAAGCACTCAATTTAATCTATGTCAATCTATGTTCCTACCCTCACCTATGGTCATGAGCTTTGGGTAATGACCGAAATGACAAGATCGTGGATACAAACGGCTGAAATGAATTTTCTCCACAGAGTGGCTGGAGTGCCCTTAGAGACAGGGTGAGGAGGGCTCAAAGTAGAGCTGCTGCTCCTCCATGTCGAGAAGAGCCAGCTGAGGTGGCTCAGGCGTCTGTTCCGGATGCCTCCTGGACGCCTCCCTCAGGAGGTGTTCCGAGTGGAGGCCCCAGGCAAGACTCAGGACACGCTGGAGGGACTATACCTCCTGGCTGGCCTGGGAATGCCTTGGGGTCCCCACAGAGGAGCTGGAGGAAGTGTTTGGGGTGAAGGAGGTCGCGGAATCCCTGCTTAGACTGTTGCTCCCGCGATCCGGCCCTGGATAAGTGGAAGAAAATGGATGGATCGATGGATGGATGGTTTGAGAGTGAGGGAAATGCTGTAATATGTGTACAGCAGTTAGTATCATACTATGTCAGACTTGGACTTCAAAGTCTCCTGATTCTGAAAACTTGGTTTGCAACAGAAGTTGTGTTTCTGGTGCTTCTTTGTCTTTCTATAAAGTATCTATCTTCATATTGTGATTTGTGTGTGTTCAGTTTTGTCCTTTATGTCTTTGGTCTATGCACTTTGGTAAGAGTGTGCAGTATTTATGTACATGTGCAGAGAGAGAGAGAGTTACAATTGCAGTCTTTGTTTAAATAGCTGGTCTTTGTGTTTTAAGTTCTACAAAAATTGTTCTGTGTCTTTTATCTGAGAGATGCTTGAAATGCATATAAGGATTCATGAGGGCTGGTGCATTGCGTTCTGGGCAGCAGATCTGCTTGGTGCAACCCAGAAACGGAAAAGCGGAAGAAGATGGATGGATGGATATAAGGTTGTGCCAACATGGCAAAGTATTTACTCCTTCAGTGGCAAATTTTGAAAATTTATGCTGAAAATTTGATTGTAGTGTCAAAGCAATTGAAAAAAACTGTAATAGTCCACCGTGCATGAAGAAGGTTAACCCAAGTAGGCTATTGTTACTTCAAAAAATATTCAAATACAGACCAAATGTCTATTTTAATAAAAGTACATTTAGAAATACAACATGTTCCTGTCCTCTGAGTAAATGTAACTCAGTGCTGACCTCTTGTGGCACTGTCATCAGTCAGCATCTTGCCCAGTTGCTGTGGAGAAGATGAAGCTGCCTCTAATCCGTTGCAGGTAAACCACTTGACTGTGATGCCCTGGAGGATTGGGGCCATGATCGCACTAGTGCTAATCCCCTCCTCAGACCAGACCCCCGGCATGTCCCTGGACTCCTGCTCTTCCACTGTTCTCTACACAAATCCTCATTACATAAGCACTCGTGGCTCCCAACCTTGTGTATCCCATGGAGTTTTTCTCACACCCCGCCCCCCCTGTTTAGTGATGAGCCATTGAAATAAAGAAAGAATCTGTTTATTAGTAAAATGAAAACAGGGTACCAATAATGCATTAGATTTATATAGCACCTTTCAAGACACACAAATAGCATTACATAGTATTATTCATTCTTTTCACGCTATAATGGTATACTACTGTAGCCACAGCTGCCTTGGGACAGACTGACAGAAGCAAGGCTCCCAATCTGCACCTTCAGCCTCTCTGACCACAATTCACACACACACATGCACACACGCACACACACACACACACACACACGCACGCACGCACGTGCACACACACACACACACACACACACACACACCCACACCACTTTAATAATAGGCAAAAGGAGAAATACATTTTGCAGCTCATCTATGCTGCTTCTTCAGTTCTGGTGGACACTGTCTGAAGGGAAGAGCTAATTACAATGAAATTACTGAGACCAACACACCTATTTGTTTCTGTTAGTTAGCCTATTGAGTATGCAATGAGTGTAGGGTCTTGTTAGCATAACAATTCAGGGCCATAACGGGTGTTTTCACACCTCTGGACCTAATCTGGCTAGCCCTATTGTTTTATTTGTTTGTTTTGATTTAGGTTTGAGGATAGAGTTATAAATATGACAACCGAGGCACAACCCATCACAAGTCGCTCAGAACAAAAAGGAGAAAGTCACATTAGAAGCATTTTTCTTTCAAAATTTGTGAAATTTTGTTCATTTTTTTGCTAAATGTGCAAGTTGAGATCATGAAGAAGCCACTCCATGTTTCAGATAACAGCATTGGTTGCTTTAAAAGCATACATTATAACTGGCTAGTTTTTAGGAAAGAAGCCTGTCTTTCTTGAGTAAATTACCATGAGGCGTGTGTAAATTACCATAATTACCATACTGGCGCTACTTGCCATTCATGTGATGATTAGTGCTCTTTTGATTTCTTTTTCATCTAATCAACTGTTTTCTTTTTCATCCAATCAAGTAGCCACAAGGTTTGCTAGAAGCAGAGGGGGTTAGAAGCAAACCTTGTGGCTACTTAAGATGCGTAGCTGCATGTCATTTCATCACTGAATGAAGATGGACCAAGCAAAATGTATTACGGATGAGCTGAATCGTGGCTGTTTAAATGCAAATGTATGGCAGCACTTCTGTGGTGGAAAACATTTCCCAAATGTTGTGATTAATTGTTAACCAGATGTGGTTTATCTAAATACAAGTTAAATACAGGCCTAAATTGAGAGCACAGTATGCTGTGCAGAGCAGGGGTCTTGAGGTCATGTGATTTGTTCAGTCTGGAAGAGCTCTGCTTTGTAAAAATAAATGCTTTTGGTTAAGCATGTCTACAATGTTGGGTTCTTATGTGCATTAAGAAAGTACAACAGCTATAACTTGTGCTGAATGGTGATAACTGTATGTAATATATTAAGAGCGGAAAGGGTTCTGTGGGGACTTGTGCCAATAATACGAAATCATAAAAAGGTACTTTTGGTAAACAAGACTAACAACAATTAATTTGGGCAGTTAAGATCTTGATTATATCAAGAGTATTAAGAAAACATTCAAAACATTGTAGGAAAAAAAGAAGAAAAAAGTGTGTCTGACATTAGAGTAATTATGGAGTCAGGAGGGTTGAGTGCTGTGCAAATGTTGAATAAATTTAACCCGTTGTCTAAAAAAAAAGTGCTCAAAAAGGTGGAGCATCCATCTATCCATCCATTTTCTTCTGCTTATCCGGGGCCGGTTCATGGGGGCAACAGTCTAAGCAGAGACGCCCAGACCTCCTTTACCCCAGACCAATGTTCCCCCTAATTTTTAATGTGTCTGAGCAAACACACTAACTTGGACCCCTGTGAGCGACATCTGACATGCACACTGTGGCCACACCAGTATCACACCTGAGATCATCACAAGTTACAGCTTATTTATCAAATTACTGCAGTTATTTCCGTTAGATTACTTTTAATTTAACAGATTTTTTTTGGTCCACATAGAATGACAAAGAGAAAAATCTGATCTGTTCATGAGCTTTGTATATGATGTATGTCAGTGTGAGGATCCTGCTGTGGTCAGTGAAACATTAAACAGTACAATATTTTGAAAAATAACCTAAAATAATTAAAATAACTTCAAATTAAAAAAATGTGGGCTACCGCCCATAAATGAGCAGTGTATAAATCTGTTAAATTACATTAAGAGATTTTTTTAGCTTGATAAATATAGCCTGCATATAGCTGCAGATGTTTTTAAAAAAAAAAATGGTAATATAAAATAAAAAAAATAAAATGGGTAATCTTTCCCAAAATAATGATCACCAAAATAAGTATAAATTATTATCACTTTATATCTTGCTTTTTAATTATTAACCTATTTCAGTAATTTTGCATGAGTGACAGGGCTTTGTGGTAGGGGTGGGGGATATAGCCTAAAATTTATTTCACGGTATAATTTGAACCATAGACGGTAGATGGTATATATCACGGGTATACTTTGGTATGTAACAGTATTAACAGCTTCTTAATGGTCACCAGAGCACATGGAAAAAGCATTCAAGCAGGAAGCAGTTTTTTAAACTATTAAATAACATAAACGTCAAGAATATTACTACAAGAAAATGTATTGTGCAAAACTGTAATTGTAAAAAAACATAAAACAAGTAACTTCACTTTCAAGCAGTATAAAATTTGAACAAGGCAATGTAAATCGAAAATGAAACTGCTTTAACATTGGCGCCGGTGTCAGTGGTGATGCATACCTGCAACTCTTCGTCAAGTTCCCATGACTCGAGCGCTTCCCTGAGTCCCTGGGCAATCATCTCCCCTGGTCGTCAGGGAAATACGATGTTTGCAGTACACATGTACTGTTGAAATACACGTACACAGGCATTTGCCGCGCAACTTCCAGTCGTCGTCAATAAAGTGGATTGTCAGGCTGATATACGGGTCCATAGTGCGACTCGACCACAAGTCCGTGGTGGTTGCATCGTGTTTTATGTCACGAAGCTCTTTTCCCACTTGATTGCGGACCTCGTCATGCAGTCTGGGCACTTCACCTAGCTAAAATATTTGCGGTTTGGTACCACGTACCGTTGATCCAGCGTCTTCACCATGCCTAAAAAGCCGCTTATCTCTACAGTTTGGAAAGGCACCGTGTCGTTACACAAGAATATTGCGATGGACTTCGTTATGTCAATCCACCGCTGGCTTTTTTATCATAAGCTACGCCTTTTAAAAATGCCTGGGTGATAGACTGCTGGTGTGTAGTGCCAACTTTTTTCCTCCCACTTGAAGACTGGCTTGGCTTTTGAGTGACTCAATGTTCCCCCTAATGTTTTATGTGTCTGAGCAAACACACTAACTCCCTGAGCGCTCCTTGGACTCCTGTGCGCGACATCCGACATGCACCCCCGGTACACGCTGTTGCGAAAGAGCTGCGCGTGCTCGAGGCTTGCGCGTGCTCGTGGCTTACACCGGTAGAAGTTTAATATGAGACACATACTTTTGTTTCTGAATACTGGACGATTCCCCCGTATTCAGATGACCCCGCGGCTGAAAAAAAGCGGAACTCTTTCATCTCTGCGCTGCATAGGTTTTCTTGTGCGCTGAGAATGTGCAAGCAGTGCCAATTGCACAGGCGCGCAGCTTAGAGGGAACGTTCACCACGCATTCGTTGGCTTTCTTCGTACTCGATAACGTGTTTAGCTTTTAGGTGGTAGAACAGATTGCTTGTGTTGCCATGTTTTGCGATCACTGTCGCCCAGGATATTCTGCAGATTGTTTTCCAATTTCCTGTTCAGTATCCGACACCTTGTATCCAAACCATGACCAGATTACAGAAGTTGAGCCGGTCTTTTTCATGAGCTCTTCCTCCTCCATGTGCTCGCTGCTCGCAGCGATTTTTCCTCCTTCCTTGTTGTGGTGACGCAATGAACTATCGCGATAGGAAGGTATAACCCAAATCTCTACCGTTGGCCAAATTTATACCGCATACCGTTTATACCGTTTATACCGCCCACCCCTACTTTGTGGTCTCTGGGGAGAGGATTCACACTTTGAGAAAGTCACATCTTTTTGGCTCACAAAAAACTATGAAAACAAAGTAAACAGGGGAAGATTACATTATGACTCTACCTGTCTCCTCTCCATGTGCTCTTCCCTCTGTGAAGTGTGTGCAGGCGGCGGACCTGCTGCTCTGACCCGCGGCGATGTGGAACTACAACTACTGAAGGAAGCGAGAGAAACGCGGTCGAAATGTGTCTGTTTGTAGTTGGCTTGTCCCTAACGCGTGTCACATTCACATGTGCAGTCTATCAGATTGGTCGTTCCGTGCCTCTAATCAGCGCTTTGTTTGTCAGTTCAGGCTAGATTTTATTTTATGCGCTGCATGCGCGCACCTTAGAGGGAGCATTGGTAAGCATTAGTGTATCTTAACTCCGCTGCACTGTTATTACTGTTATATAGCGTGTATGGGCAGGGCACGTACACAAGTACTGTCAATGCCATGATTGGCTGCGTAGCGTAAGTGAATTGTATTGTATGATTGGATGGGCACCTGTCACTCACTGAGTTACACAGCAAAATTATACAGAAAAAAATATAGATCTAATTCATTTACAGTGCGCTGCATAGGTTTTCTTGTGCGCTGAGAATGTGCGAGCAGTGCGCAATTGGCGCGCAGCTTAGAGGGAACATTGCCCCGGACACTTCCTTCAGCTCCTCTGGGGGGCCCCAACGCTTTCCCAGGCCAGCCGGCAGACATAGTCCCTCCAGCGTGTCCTGTGTCTTCCCCGGGGCCTCCTCCCGGTGGGACATGCCCGGAACACCTCCCGAGGGAGGTGTCCTGGAGGCATTCGGAACAGATTCCCGAGCCACCTTAGCTAGCTCCTCTCAACGTGGAGAAGCAGCGGCTCTACTCCGAGCTCCTCCCGTGTGACTGAGCTCCTCACTCTATCTCTAAGGGTGTGCCCAGCCACTCTGCGGAGGAAACTCATTTTGGCCGCCTGTATCCATGATCTTGTCCTTTATCCAAAGCTCATGACCATAGGTGAGGGTAGTGAAGTAATATGCATCAAAGGTGACATACACAAGCTTACATTATAATAGGCATGCTAGCTTAAAAAATACAAATATATGTCTGCTATAATATATGTGTTTGTTCTCCTGGGTGACAGGAGAGTTATGCATGCTTATGAAACCACAATGAGGGGGGCTAGGTTTCACAATGCACACCGCCAGACATACTTTACACTTGCTCTTGCCCTTTTCTATCTTGCTTATGAGAACGGAAACAAGGAAGCATACAAAGGAACTGTCTGGTCCCTGTTACTCTTTTGGTATGACTTCTCTGTGCAGGCAGATTACGGTACGGAACCGACACCCTGGGCTGTGACCCCCAGGACCTCTCGGGGCTGACAGCTCTTGGAAGAAGACCACGCCTGCTCATACATTATTCATGATGTGTTGTTTAATTGTGTGATTCAGGGGGCAGTTCGGTGTGCAGAGCACCTGACACCGGATCTGCACCCAAGGCCTTGTTTAGATTCTCTGTTAGGGTGATCTTTTTGGATTAAACTCGGATAATTTTAACTCGCCAAATTTTGTCGTCCTTTTCCGAATAAGAACACGCCTACAGTAGGAACGTAGATTGACCGGTAAATTGAGAGTTTCGCCTTTTGGCTCAGCTCCCTCTTCACCACAACGGTCCGGTACAGTGACCGCATCACTGCCGACGCTGCACCGATCTGCCTGTCAATCTCACTCTCCATCCTGCCCTCACTCGTGAACAAGAGCCCGAGATACTTGAACTCCTCCACTTGAGGCAAGGACTCTCTACCCACCTGCAGAGGGTAAGCTACCTTTTTCCGGTCAAGAAGCATGGCCTTGGATTTGGAAGAGCTGAACCTCATCGGCCCCAGTACACATTGGAGGTCATGGTTCAATGGTGCCATCAAGACAACATCATCCGCAAACAGCAGAGATGAGATCCTGTGGTTCCCAAACCGGATCCCCTCCAGCCCCTGACTGCGCCTAGAAATTCTGTCCATAAATATCATGAACAGAGCCGGTGACAAAGGGCAGCCCTGGCGGAGTCCAACATGCACCGGAAACAGGTCCGACTTACTACTGGCAATGCGAACACAGCTCCTGCTCTGGTCATACAGGGACCGAACAGCCCTTAGCAAAGGGCTCCAGACCCCATACTCCCAGAGTACTCTCCACAGGACCCCACGAGGGACACACTCGAATGCCTTCTCCAGGTCCACAAAGCACATGTGTACTGGTTGGGCAAACTCCCATGCACCCTCGAGCACCCGATGGAGAGTATAGAGCTGGTCCAGTGTTCCCTGGCCGGGACGAAAACCACACTGCTCCTCCTGAATCCAAGGTTCGACAATCAGTCGAATTCTCCTGTCCAGCACCCTGGAATAGACCTTACCAGGAAGGCTGAGGAGTGTGATTCCCCCGATAGTTGGAACCCACCCTCTGGTCCCCCTTCTTAAACAGAGGGACCACCAGCCCAATATGACAGTCCAGAGGTACTGTCCCCAACCGCCACGCGATGTTGCAGAGACATGTCAGCCAAGACAACCCTACAACATCCAGAGACTTAAGATACTCAGGGCCTTGCCACCGAGGAGCTTTCCAACCACCTCAGTAACTTCAGCCAGGGTGATGAACGAGTCCGCCTCCGAGTCCCCAGCCTCTGCTTCCTCCTTGGAAGACGTGACGGCAGGATTGAGGAGATCCTCAAAGTATTCCTTCCACCGTCCGATAACATACCCAGTTGAGGTCAATAGCTCCCCACCCGCACTGTAAACAGTGTTAGTGAAGCACTGCTTCCCCCTCCTGAGGCGCTGGAGGGTTTGCCAGAATTTCTTTGAGGCCGTCCGATAGTCCTCCTCCATGGCCTCTCCGAACTCCTCCCAACCCCGAGTTTTTGCCTCTGCAACCACCCGGGCTGCAGCACGCTTGGCCCGCTGGTCCCGTCAGCTGGCCTGATAGGACTCCTTTTTCAGCCTGATGCCATCCCTTACTTCCGGTGTCCACCACTGAGTTTACAGATTGCCGCTGCAACAAGTACCACAGACCTTACGACCACAGCTACGGGCGGCCACATCGACAATAGAGGCCGAGAACAAAGCCCACTCGGACTCTATGTCCCCAGCCTCCCCCGGAATCTGGGAGAAGCTCTCCTGGAGGTGTGAGTTGAAGGTGCCCCTGACAGAGGGCTCTGCAATTAGTTCCCAACAGACCTTCATTACACGCTTGGGCCTGCCAGGTCTTTCTGGCTTCCTCCCCCGCCAGCGGACCCAACTCACAACCAGGTAGTAATCAGTTGACAGCTCTGCCCCTCTCTTCACCTGAGTGTCCAAGCCGCGTGGCCGGAGGTCAGATGACACGACAACAAAGTCGATCATTGACCTCCGTCCTAGGGTGTCCTGGTGCCATGTGCACCAATGGACCCCCTTGTGCTCGAACATGGTGTTCGTTATGGACAAACCATGGCTAGCACAGAAGTCCAATAACAGAAAACCGCTTGGGTTCAGATCAGGGAGGCCGTTCCTCCCAATCACCCCTCTCCAGGTGTCACTGTCATTGCCCACGTGGGCGTTGAAGTCCCCCAGCAGAACAACGGAGTCCCCAGTCGGTGCACTGTCCAGCACCCCTCCCAGGCACTCCAAGAAGGCCAGGTACTCTGCACTGCTGTTCGGCCCGTAGGCTGACACAACAGTGAGAGACCTGTCCCCGACCCTAAGGCGCAGGGACACAACCCTCTCGTTCACCGGGGTGAACTCCAACACACGGCGGCTGAGCTGTGGGGCAATAAGCAGACCCACACCAGCCTGCCACCGCTCCCCGCGGGCAATGCCAGAGAAATGGAGAGTCCAGCCCCCTTCAAGGAGTTGGGTTTCAGAGCCCAAGTTGTGAGTGAAAGTGAGGCCGACTATATCTAGCCGGTAGCGCTCAACCTCCCGCACGAGTTCGGGCTCCTTTCCCCCCAGCGAGGTGACATTCCATGTCCCCAGAGCTAATCTCCATGTCTCCATGAGATCTGGCCGTCGAGGCCTCTGCTTTCGATCGCCGCCCAGATCTTTTCGCACCGGCCCTTTATGGATCCTCCTGCAGGTGGTGGGTTCACGGGAGGACGGCCCCATGTTGCTCTTTCGGGCTGAGCCTGGCTGGGCCCCATGGGGGAAGGTTCGGCCCGCAGGTGCTCGTTGGCATGCACCCACCCCAGACCTGGCTCCAGGGTGGGGCCCCGGTGACGCCAATCCAGGCAACGTATCTGGCCTTGTTCTCGAGTTTGTCATAAGGGCTTTTGAACCGCTCTTAGTCTGACCTGTCAATCGGGACCTGTTTGCCTTGCATCTAAGACGCGCCGCCATCTAAGATGGCGGCGCGTGAAGACGCAGCGGCCCCTCGTCCGGCCGATAGCGTAGTGTTTTCACCGTCTTTGTCTAGTCTATCTTGTCCGTCTTCAGTGTTTTTTAACAAGTACAGTAGGCAGTTCCTGCTGGACATAGGCAGAACTGGCCAGCACAACTCCCTGGACACTGTACTAGAGGAGAAGCTGGTGCGCTTCGGACTACTCCGCCGGCCTGCTGCTAATGCTGCTAACGCTGCTACACCGGACTCGCCTGCCGCCCCCCGCCCGGAGAGGAGACGCCGCAAGCGGTGTGAGAGGAAGCAGAAGCGAGGCAAGCGCGGCGGTATCAGAGCTAGGCTAACGGCTAGCCCGCACCGGCCGGCCATTCCATCCATTCTCCTCGCCAACGTGCAGTCTCTGGACAATAAAATGGACTACATCAGACTGAGGGCTGCCCAGTGCGACGTGAGGGAGTGCTGTGTTTTTGTTTTTACGGAAACATGGCTCCATGACAACATCCCGGACTCAGCGATACGCCTGGACGAGCTAACATGCTACCGCTCGGACCGAGCTAGCGGTGTCCCCGGAGTTAAATCCCGTGGAGGGGGTTTAATAATTTTTCTTCGGGACACTTATTGTCGGGACGCTGTGGTGGTATGTAGACACTGTTCACCCCTAGTGGAGTTTATGATTCTGAAGTGCCGGCCTTTTTATCTCCCGCGTGAAATCACGGCAATATTGCTAGTGGTAGTTTACGTCCCCCCATCACCGAACAGCGCTGATAGAAGGGAGGCACTGTATGAGCTGTATAATTCTATTAGCGAGCAACAGACTGCTCACCCGGACGGATTTTTTATCCTTGCCGGGGATTTCAACCATGCTGACCTCAAAACTGTCATGCCACAAATGCATCAGCATGTTGATTTCCCAACCAGGGGAAACAACATTTTGGACATGGTTTACACTACACACAAGGGAGCATACAAGGCTTACCCCCTCCCCCACATAGGCCTCTCTGACCACATCTCTGTTGTGCTCAGACCGGCATACAGACCCCGTGTGAGGGTCTCCAGGCCGGCTCTGAAGCAGATCCAGGTGTGGCCAGAGGGGGCCTCGTCTGCACTACAGCACTGCCTCGGTACAACAGACTGGGCAGTGTTCAAACAGGCCGCCACATACAACAATCACACTGACATTGAGGAGTACGCAGACACTGTGACCTCCTACATCACCAAATGCATTGGTGATGTCACACACACAAAAAACATCACCACCAGGGCTAACCAGAAGCCATGGCTGACAGGGGAGGTTCACAGGCTGTTGAGAGCCAGGAACGCTGCCTTCAGAGCTGGGGATGTCCCCCATCTGAGGGCAGCAAGAGCCAACCTGTCCCGTGGCATCAGGAAAGCCAAACACAGATACACACAGAAAATAACCGGACACTTTAGAGACAGCAGGGACACACGGAGTCTGTGGCAGGGCATCCAGAACATCACGGACTACAAACCCTTGCCACAGACCTGTGACAATAATATCACCCTGCTCAATGACCTCAACAGCTTCTTTGCACGGTTTGAGGCAGGAAATGACACCCGGCCCCAAAAACTCCACCACCTCCCCATGACCAGCCCCTGTGTGTGTCTGCAGCCAGCGTGAAGAGGACACTCTCCAGGATCAACACCCGCAAGGCTGCAGGCCCGGACAACATTCCTGGTCGTGTGTTGAAAGACTGTGCAGAGGAGCTCAAGGATGTCTTCACAGACATCTTTAATGCTTCTCTGAGCCAGGCTGTCGTTCCCTCCTGCTTCAAAACCACTACCATCGTTCCCGTGCCAAAGAAGCCCACTCCGGCCACTTTTAATGACTATCGCCCTGTTGCACTGACCCCCATCATCATGAAGTGCTTTGAACGGCTAGTCATGGCACACATCAAATCCATCCTCCCCCCACCCTAGACCCATACCAGTTTGCATACCGGGCCAACCGCTCTACCGAGGATGCAATCTGTTCTGCACTTCACCCGGCTCTCACCCACCTAGACAATAAAGACTCATATGTGAGAATGCTGTTCATAGATTTCAGTTCAGCATTCAACACTATAATCCCACAGCAGCTCATTATCAAACTAGACCACCTGGGGCTTCAGACCTCACTCTGTAATTGGCTGCTGGACTTCCTCAGTGAGAGGCCACAGGCAGTGCGGGTCGGCAGAAACACCTCAAGCTGCATTAGACTGAGCACAGGAGCCCCCCAGGGCTGTGTGCTCAGTCCGATGCTCTTCACTCTGCTGACCCACGACTGCTCACCAGCGTTCAGCACCAATCACATAGTGAAGTTTGCGGACGATATGACTGTGGTGGGTCTCATCTCTAATAACGATGAGACAAACTACAGGAGTGAGGTGAGCCTTCTGACCCAGTGGTGCAGCAATAACAATCTCCTTCTTAATGTTGAAAAGACCAAGGAGATTGTTATTGACTTCCGGAGAGGCCCCACCCAGCACCCCCCACTGTCCATCAATGGTGCTGCTGTAGAGAGGGTGAGCAGCACCAAATTCCTGGGGGTGCACATCAGTGAGGACCTCTCCTGGACAGTGAATACTGTATCACTGGCAAAGAGGGCTCAGAAGCGCCTCTATTTCCTCCGCAAACTGAGGAGAGCTGGAGCCCCTCCACCCATTATGACCACCTTCTACCGAGGCACCATTGAGAGCGTCCTGACCAGCTGCATCACTGTGTAGTACGGGAGCTGCACTGAACAGAACAGGAAAGCCCTGCAGCGCATAGTGAATGCAGCTGGGAGGATCGCTGGTGTCTCTCTCCCCTCCCTCCTAGACATTTTTAACACCCGGCTCACCCGCAGAGCGTCCAGCATTGTGGGTGACCCGAGCCACCCCGCACATAGCCTGTTCAGCCTCCTGCCCTCGGGGAGAAGGTACCGGAGTCTCCGGGCCCACTCCAACAGGCTTTCAAACAGCTTCATCCACCAGGCTGTCAGGAGGCTGAACTCACACCCGAACTCTCACCTTGCCCGTCTCCCACCCCCCACCCCCCATATTGGCATAACCTGTATTCCATAAAAGACACATCACTCTAGACACTTTAAAAAACTGCTGCTAAGGACGACTGTTGCACTGTTGCACATTTACATTTACTACTGGATTTTACTCCTGTTGCACTGTTGTTTACTACTGTTATTGCACACTTACATTTACTACTGGAATTTTTAGTTGTTGTTTACTCCTGTTATTGATTTTTACCCCCGTTGCACTGTTGTTTACTACTGTTATTGCACATTTACTACTGGAATTTTTAGTACTGTTGTTTACTCCTGTTGCACTAGAATTACTACTGTTGCACACTTATTTTTATTTATCTTAACTCCAATGCACATTCTACTGCACATGACCAATACACTGCTGTATCTTCCATTGCACATTTTGATGCACACTGCACACTTTGGAAATCTGTATATAGTATAGGTTATTTATTTATTATGTTGCACTGTTTTAAGATTTTAGACCGTAGACTTTAGTTTTAACTTTAGATCTCTGTCTTAGATAGTTTTTGTTGTGTTTTGTCTTCATATTGTATTTTGTACACTGTCTTTTTGCACTACTTGGCCAGAGAGAAACGAAATTTCGATTCACTGTATGTTGAACACATATGGCAGAATTGACAATAAAGCTGACTTTGAACTTTGAACTTGAGATGACCCTACCAGGGGCATAAAGCCCCCGACAATGTAGCTCCCGGGATCATTTGGGCACTCAAACCCCTCCACCATGTTAAGGTGGCGGCTCAAGGGGACCCCAAACCTGTAAACACTAAAGCAAATTTAAACGTATGTCATTGTAAATATGTTTTACTTTGCTTCATGTTGTAGTGTTTATATGTCACTCTCTGCTTTTGCCTGATTTATGTCTGCAGGTTTGCAGAGCCTGGGCTATAGATATGGCATTGGTTGCTACTGTAAATGTAACAATGCCCTCTATTCGGCCCCTTTTAGTAACATGCTCTTTTGTTTCCTGAGAGTGCTAATCTCAGCATCCAGCTGTCTGCAAATCCAGTGTATGAATGAGGTACACAGTTACCAAAATAAAGTTAAATAAAGTTTTTTTCATATAGTTTTATAGAACAGATTGACTTATGCATTACAAATGTATATACAGCTGATGTTATTTAAGGATTTATTTAACTATTTTGTCCAGCATCACTGATGCTAAATTATCAAGGGCACATCTGCTGGCCAAACAACACTACATTTTGTCCCTCTGCTAAACTTAATTATCAGCCAGACCTTGTGGCACCTTGAGAGTCACTGAACTATCCTCTCCGTTTCGTGACATGATGTACCTTATATAATGAAATTGCTGGAGGATTTAATTAATACACCGTGGAACACTTCAGGTTGATTATTTTGCGTATTAAATTGTTTCTCATGCTGACTGCTTTATTGAAGACAATGTTTACACTTAATTCCATTTTTTCTGCAGGAAAACTACTGGTGTAACCTCAATAATATCAATGTGTTTCAATTATGAACTTGGTTAAGCCTACAGGTGACCTGTAGTATCTTCAATATTATTGTGTAAAACTGGGAATAAGTATGTGAACTGGGAATGAATGTGTAAACTGAAACAAATATATAAATGTGTTCAACATAAGGTGATTTTTACGGTGGCCGAGGGGTGCAAAACGCGTAGCAAAAGCGAAAACACCTGCAAATGAAAAACGATGCAAACCAGAAAACACCTGCAAATTAAAACGCGTAACAAAAGCGAAAACGCGTAGCAAAAGCGAAAACGCGCTGCAAATAGAAAACCGATGCAAACCAGAAAACACCAGCAAATGAAAACGCGCTGCAAATAGAAAACTGATGCAAACCAGAAAACACCAGCAAATGAAAACGCGCTGCAAATAGAAAACCGATGCAAACCAGAAAACACCAGCAAATGAAAACGCGCTGCAAATAGAAAACCGATGCAAACCAGAAAACAACAGCAAATGAAAACTACAACGGAAGTGCTCCAAACCTGAAGAGGGCGCTCTCAGTGTAACAGCGCAAGTTACTGACTCAGTGAGTAAACAGGGGCTAACACGGAGAAACTACAGGAGGACAAAGTTATTCTTGAGGTAATGTGGATTTTATTTGACTATGTTCATATATTGTGCTAATAAATACATAAATGAAACAGCTGTACAGGGCGGTACATCACGTGCCGTTTATTTTATTGTTTCATACATAACCAGACTTTGCGATAGGATCAGAGATTGACACAAAACTGCACTCGTTTTAATAGTACATTAAAAAGCCATCTTGTCCCAGTCTCCCTTACCATACGACACTGCACATTATACTTGTTAATGACAGCACTTAACTTGTACGCAGTTACGAATGAGCTCCAATGTTGGTGTAGACGTAGTGAATTATATAACATCTGACTTATACGTTTCTGATTTCAGTTTTCTACTTCATCGAGGACTTTTGTCCTTATTGTGGACAACATCTGGGAGCCATTCTGATGTTCTGTGGCTCATGTGGTGCCAATGTGCAATTTTTGTCAGAATATGCAGACAACAGTAAGTGGACCCATAACCTTTTTTTTCTTTTTTCACAAAAATATAAATGCCCTATGTCACTCTTTTGAGTTCTTATTAATATTAGGGCCATGCAACATATTAAATGAAATTCTCTGCCTTTATCCCATTTTGTGTTTTGTAGGGTCAGCATTAGATACCCCCACAGAAGAGGATCTAATAAAAAGATGTTTTAATCACAGCTACAGCTATGCAGAAATTTTGGATTTTTTGGTTTCAAAACATAATGAGCCTTTGCACCCTGAAGGGGAAGCTGAAAAGGATGTCTTTATTCAGGCAAAAAGACTACTCTCCTCTTGCCAGCGTTCGTGCTGCTATACAGGGAGGAATTAAACGGTCCAGGTCAACACTGTGGTTACCGTTCAATGTGGCAGACACTGCGCCTAAAATATTCTCTGACAGTTAGGAGGGATGATGTTATGGCCCTGATGAGAGAATTTGATCCACACGGAACTCAACTTTGTGCAAGCAGAAGATTTATAAGAAGGGTTTACAGTTCTGATGGACCAAACCATGTGTGGCATATCGATGGATATGACAAATTAAAACCATATGGCTTTGGAATAAGTGGCTGCATAGATGGATACTCTCGTAAAGTGCTGTGGTTAAGATGTGGAGCAAGCAACAATGACCCATAGGTCATTGCCCAGAATTATCTGAACTGTCTGTCAGAATGTGGAATCATCCCAATGCGACTTCGCACTGACTGTGGTACTGAAAATGGCACAATGGCAGCCATTCATTGTGCCTTAAGATCATCTCACACCGATGACTATGCTGGGGCTCCCAGTCATTTGTACGGCTCCTCAACGGCAAACCAAAGAATTGAAAGCTGGTGGTCATATTTTCGCAAACAGAGGTATTATGTATTTTTTTGTCTTAAGTATTTTATAAGCTAGATGCACATCAAAAAAAAAAAAAAAAATAGACCATTGTGGTCTTTGCGAGAATTTTTTATTGCTTTTTTGAACAAATTGCATCCATCAGTAAATTAAAACATTTTCAGTTGCAATAGAACCCAAAACATTTGCTCAAATGCATTGCCCTAATTCCAGTTTGTTTTTACAGGTCTCAATTTTGGATGGACCTTCTAAATGAGAGAGAAATCTCTTCAACACTAGTCATGAACACACATGCCTCCTGCGATTTGCATTTATGGATGTGCTACAATGTGACCTTGATGAATGTAGAGAAAAGTGGAACACTCATACAATCAGACCTGTTAAACAGTCTCGTGGTCCATCTGGCAAACCAGAGGTCATGTACAACCTACCTCACAGGTTTGTATTTATTACATTACCTGGAATAACAGTACATGATGAAACAACATTATAATAATAATCTCTCTCTGTCTCTCTCTCTCTAACTCTCTCACTCAATCTCTCAATCAATCTCTCAATCAATCTATCTCTCTCAATCTCTCTCTCTCTCACTCAATCTCTCTCACTCTCTCAGAGAGAGAGAGAGAGAGATGGATGATATACATAGTAACAACAACATGAGGTAACAACAACAGTACATGATGAAAAGATGAACAATCTGCACTTTTTGTATTAGAAAAGGCAACTAATCAGTCCAAGCAGCATGTAACAATGTATTTTCATCAGGTTTGGTGGAACTGACTGGATTTCCAGTTTCACTGGAAGATCTGCGTCCATTTCAGAACGAGGCAACACGCAGCCCATGTGGAGATCACCATCTCCAGTCACGCTTTGAGGCTCTGGGGGTATCTGATGCTGACCCTACAAAACACAAAATGGGATAAAGGCAGAGAATTTCATTTAATATGTTGCATGGCCCTAATATTAATAAGAACTCAAAAGAGTGACATAGGGCATTTATATTTTTGTGAAAAAAGAAAAAAAAAAGGTTATGGGTCCACTTACTGTTGTCTGCATATTCTGACAAAAATTGCACATTGGCACCACATGAGCCACAGAACATCAGAATGGCTCCCAGATGTTGTCCACAATAAGGACAAAAGTCCTCGAAGTAGAAAACTGAAATCAGAAACGTATAAGTGAGATGGTATATAATTCACTACTTCTACACCAACATTGGAGCTCATTCGTAACTGCGTACAAGTTAAGTGCTGTCATTAACAAGTATAATGTGCAGTGTCGTATGGTAAGGGAGACTGGGACAAGATGGCTTTTTAATGTACTATTAAAACGAGTGCAGTTTTGTGTCAATCTCTGATCCTATCGCAAAGTCTGGTTATGTATGAAACAATAAAATAAACGGCACGTGATGTACCGCCCTGTACAGCTGTTTCATTTGTGTATTTATTAGCACAATATATGAACATAGTCAAATAAAATCCACATTACCTCAAGAATAACTTTGTTGTCCTGTAGTTTCTCCGTGTCAGCCCCTGTTTACTCACTGAGTCAGTAACTTGCGCTGTTACACTGAGAGCGCCCTCTTCAGGTTTGGAGCACTTCCGTTGTAGTTTTCATTTGCAGGTGTTTTATGGTTTGCATCGGTTTTCTATTTGCAGCGCGTTTTCATTTGCTGGTGTTTTCTGGTTTGCATCGGTTTTCTATTTGCAGCGCGTTTTCATTTGCTGGTGTTTTCTGGTTTGCATTGGTTTTCTGTTTGCAGCGCGTTTTCATTTGCTGGTGTTTTCTGGTTTGCATCGGTTTTCTATTTGCAGCGCGTTTTCATTTGCAGGTGTTTTCGCTTTTGCTACGCGTTTTGCACCCCTCGGCCATCTGGTTTGTATCGTTTTTCATTTGCAGGTGTTTTCGCTTTTGCTACGCGTTTTGCACCCCTCGGCCACCGTAGATTTTAAGTGGATCTATGATTTGCCTAAGATGCGCCTATCATGGCTGGGGACAAAAACCACAGCACACACATCCATGCCGCTTTTCGCTCATTAAAAACATCTGTTGGGATCTGGACGCCTTCCTCGCTGCATCAGCACTTGCCTCTGCTGGATTGCCTCGCTTGACCGGTTTGAGAGAGACCTCCCCGCGCCTGCATCATCTGAGAAAGAGCTGCTGCATGCTCTCATCAGTCAGCTGAGACCAAGGGCTGATGAGAGCTGCTGCATGCTCTCATCAGGCAGCTGAGACCAAGGGCTGACGTCACCGCACCCTGCCTGGATCCACGCTGGTCCCTCGTCTTCTGTCCCAAGACTGATCAACTTGTGTCCGTAGACTTAACCTAAACCAGCAAGATCTAATCCAAGCAGTGACCTAATTGTTGCAGGATGGCATATACAGTGGTACCTCACCTTACGAATGACCCAACAAACAAAAATTTCAAGTTACGAAACGCCTTCACGGTAAATTTTGGTCTCTAGATACGAAAGAAAATTCAAGTTACGAAACGCGAAATCTCAAAAATTCAAATAATGCGCGCTCAGCCACACACATTATACGCTTTTCTCAGCCTGGATTTAAACCTTTTGTCTCTCGTTTAAACACTCAAACTTTCATAGATTTTCAACAAAATTATTAATAGTGAAGCGTGTGGGGGGAAGGGGGAGGGGGGAGAAGTGTGCGCTCTGACACGTGTGTGATAGCGGCATGTGTGACAGCTGACCCGGCTGCCAGCAGGTCTAGACCTGGACTAAATCAGGATTAAACCTGGACTAAACCTGGATTAGACCTGGAGAGCAGAAATAAAACCAGGAAATAATCCCACGCGCGGCGCTTTATTCCACCTGGTCTAGTCCAGGTCTAGTCCACACGTGTGTGATAGCGCACATGACCCGGCGCGGAGCTGACAGCAGGTCTAGACCTGGACTAAATCAGGATTAAACCTGGACTAAACCTGGACTAGACCAGGACTAGACCAGGTGGATTAAAGCACCGCGCGTGGGTTTATTTCCTGGTTTTGTTTCGAGTCACAGCTGAGGCGAGCCGCTAGACCTGCTCTCCAGGGCCACTCCAGGCGCGGAGCCCCAGACATCCAGGGACCCAGGGGGACACTGCCAGCCCGCCTTAAGAGCTCCCTAAGCGGGCATGGGTCCGGGGATTGTCCCGGTCACCGGCTTGGAGGTCTTGAAGAGGCCGACCTCACTGTTCTACCCATGGCGCTCTGTGAGCACCTTACGCGGGCAGGTCTAGAGCAGCGGCTCGCCTTAGCTGTGACTCGAAACAAAACCAGGAAATAGACCCACGCGCGGCGCTTTAATGCACCTGGTCTAGTCCTGGTTTAGTCCTGGTTTAGTCCTGGTCCAGTCCAGGTTTAGACCTTGGTCTAGACCTGCTGTCAGCTCCGTGCCGGGTCATGTGCGCTATCACACACGTGTCAGAGCGCTCTTCTCCCCCCTCCTCCTTCCCCCCACACTTCACTATTAATAATTTTGTTTAAACGAGAGACAAATGTGAGAAAAGGACGCAGGACGCAGAACACAATGTTACATTATAAAAAACGTTACACTATAAAAAAAAAAACTTGGATCGGGGCCTTGGAACGAATCAGGCTTTTTCCATTGAAATAGCTACTCAACTTACGAATTTTTCACGTTACGAAACCACTTCTGGAACGAATTAATTTCGTAAGGTGAGGTACCACTGTAATTCAATTGCGTCCCCTGTCCTATCAAGCGTTAATAACAGTAAGGATTTGAACCCTAAGTTGAATTAAGTTGAACCCCGATTTTAAAATTACCTCATGTTATTAAAATTTGGTGCATTTCTATCTGTTGAATCCATAATCAAAACTGGAAGCTTAAGAGCCTATACCTTTACCTGTTTTGCTAAATAAACCATACAAAATAATTTTTGGCTTCAGCGATTTTTGGAAGTTATTACAAAGTCCTTTACCCGGTAGTCTTATTTCCAGAGAAGAAGAACTTGCTACGTTAATGCTACGTAAGAAGGAACTCTCGCTTCGGCACACGGGATACGTTTGGGATTATGTCCGTTTCTCCGTTTCTCCGGATTATTAAAGACACGTGCATACATGGATACGCAAACTATCGAGAGTGACCGTGTTCTTATGGGTGAGTCATATTATCAGATTATTTCTGCATCAAAAGGACAGATTAGCTGACAGCAGGTCTAAACCAGGTCTAAACCAGGTCTAAACCAAGACTAAACCAGGACTAAACCAGGTCTAAACCAAGACTAAACCAGGACTAAACCAGGACTAAACCAGGTCTAAACCAAGACTAAACCGGGACTAAATCAGGTCTAAACCAGGTCTAAGCCAAGATTAAACCAGGACTAAACCAGGACTAAACCAGGTCTAAACCAGGTCTAAACCAAGACTAAACCGGGACTAAACCGGGTCTAAACCGGGACTAAACCGGGACTAAACCAGGACTAAACCAGGACTAAACCAGGTCTAAACCAGGACTAAACCAGGACTATACCAGGATTAAACCAGGACTAAACCAGGTCTAAACCAGGTCTGAACCAGGACTAAGGTGTGTGTGTGTGTGTCCAGACTGTGTGTGTGTGTGTGTGTGTGTATGTGTGTGTGTGATAACATATATCCTGTGTATTATTGATTACTGAATGATTATATGGACTTTTTGTTATAAAAGCATTTCCATTTTAACAAAGTACGTTCTAATTCTGCCCTGCCCTGAAACACCACAGTGATGTCAGTGATGGGGGAGGGCTTAGCTTAATGTCAGGCAAATTAGTTCCTTTCTGTTCCACAAGCAGATCTTTAACGGGGAATTACTCAGATTGTTGCCTTCAGAATGTGTTGCTTTCACCAGGGGGTTTCCGATAAATAGTATTGTCTTGTGGAGGTCATGCAACTGAGAATGCAAGTTATGAATCAGATGGGATTTAGGATTTGCCATGTCTAGCAAGTCACCCTAAAATGTACTAGAATGCAGGAAATTGCATCTAAGAAATACTAAATTTTTTGGGGGAGGACCCCCACACCCCCTGCTGGAAAATATGTCACATAAATGAAAATTTTCACCATCCCCCCTGGTTTCATTTTACAACTCGACTACTGGCTATGGTTTTATTTTTGAATTCTTAGGAATTTGGTTCCCCATACATATATTTTTTGTATAATTTTAATGCTAAACCATTGAACACACTTATGAACAAGACCCCAAGACCCCCAACTCCTCCACTTGAGGCAGAGAATCTCCACCCACCCAGAGAGGGCAATCCACCTTTTTCCAGTCGAGAAACATGGCCTCGGATTTGGAGGAGCCTCATCCCAGCTGCTTCACACTCGGCTGCAAACCGCCCAAGTGCACGTTGGAGGTCCCGGACCGATGAAGCCATCAGGACAACATCATCTGCAAAACAGCAGAGATTGGATCCTGTGGTCCCCAAACCGGATCCCCTCTGGCCCCTGACTGTACCTAGAAATTCTGCCCATAAATAAAATGAACAGAACCAGTGACAAAGGACAGCCCTGGCAGAGTCCAACATGCACTGGAAACAGGTCTGACTTACTGCTGGCAATGGGAACACAGCTCCTGCTCCGGTCATACAGGGACTGGACAGTCAAGAAGCAAAGATGGGACACGGTGAATGCCTTCTCCAGATCCACAAAGCACATGTGGACTGGTTGGGCAACCTCCCATGAACCCTTGAGCAATCGATGAGCTGTGTATGGTCCAGTGTTCCACGGCCGGGACGAAAACCACACTACTGCTCGTGAATCCAAGGTTCGACCATGAGTCGGATTCTCCTCTCCCGTACCCTGGAATAGATCTGGAGGCTGACGAGTGTGATTCCCTTGTAGGAAAATCACACTTCTCAGCCTCCCTGATCTATTCCAGTCTATCTATGTTCTTACCCTCACCTATGGTCATGAGCTTTGGGTAATGACCAAAAGGTGGATGAGATGAGTTTCTTCCGCGAGTGGCTGGGTGCTCCCTTAGACATAGGGTGAGGAGCTCAGTCTGTCAGTCTGCCATCCTTTTCTTGTTTTCGCCTAACATGCGACTTTTCTCTTCTACCTCAGAATTAAACTGCTGGCCAAGTTGCTCCATACAGGCCGCTATTTCTGCCTCCTCTTCTTGTAGGAGATCACTTTTAAGTTCCTCACTCAGTTGTTTATTTTTCGCCTGTTGCTAATTTCCCCATGTTGCATTGGAATTTGAGTTGATCTTCTACCAGATCTATTTTGGCCCTGCCTGAAAAATGTAGGAATGAAGCTTGAAAAGTGGGTGTACAGTGAACCCTCGCTGTATCGCGGTTCACTGTTCGCGGCCTCGCTGTTTCGCGGATTTTTTTTTCCAATTTTTTTTTTTTTCAATTTTTTTTATAGTGTAACTTTTTTTTTACAGTGTAACATTCTGTCCTGCGCCCTGATTAGCTAAGAGACTAGACCAGGACTAAACCAGGTCTAAAGCAGGTCTAAACCAGGACTAAACCAGGTCTAAACCAGGACTAAACCAGGTCTAGACCAGGGACCAGGGACAGAGTCTCTGATTTCCTTCACGAGAGCGCCTGGGTGACAGGAGGTGTGGCCTTTGTTTACTTGCACGAGCCATGGAAGAGAGTGCGAGCCGGACCATGGAAGAGCCAAGAATCAACATGGACGGGCCGGGGGAGCCGCAGCGGGGAGAGCCGCATTCGAGGGAGCCGCAGCGGGGGGAGGACACTCGCGCGCACAGAGGAGACAGTGGCTCTTCCCCGTCACGCCGAGAGGACGAACCCGACCCCGTCCTAGAGAGCTGTGGAGTATTGGCGACGCATTGATAGCGGTCTGATTTTGGACCCGGGGTGAAATGCAACCAACTCTTGTGAGCGCAGGTTGGTCTTACCTGGTCTTGTGGTGAGGACTGGTGCTCAGAGGCGTCTGTTAGCGGTTTGGCACTGTTAGCATTGGCTTGAGTCTTGCCCAAAATGATATCCAGGTCGCTTTCCACTCGACTTTCGCACATGGCATGGACATGTGGTACCAAAACAAACACACGTGTCCGCGCGCACGTGTCCGCGTGTCACGTGCCCCCCCCCACTATTAATATATTTTAATGAAAATCTACAAAAGTTTGAGTGTTTAAACAAGAGAAAAATGTGAGAAAATGTTAATACCAGTCTCAGAAAGGTGTATAATGTGTCTGGTGAAGCGTTTTCAGCCTTAAAACATGTAGAATAATTGTAAAATATAAAATTGTCCTACTTCGCGGATTTCACTGATTGCGGGCTATTTCTGGAACCTAACCCCCGCGATAAACGAGGGTTCACTGTAGTCGGTTATGTGTAGGGTGGTGGGGCAGATGGAACAAGCAGTGTGGGATACAGCGAGGATGTTGAACTGGTCACAAGCATATCTGAAATGTAGTTTCTTTGTTTCTCCGCTGTAAGATTGGCCAAGACCCCAAAACATAAGTACCCCAAAACATAACTCCTCTAATAATTCTAATTCTGCTTTCTGAGTTAACCTACACTTTTCCTTCCATGAAATTTTCCTCTTGTCTGTTTTCTCCACACACTCTTTCTTCTCACTCTTTACTGCCTTTTCTGTGTCTCTCAAAACAGCCGTCATTAACTTACAGCCCACTTTCTGTCCCACACCAATCTTTCCTACAAACTTCTCATCTTTCTAATTTGGTAAAGGCTTTCATTAATCTTTTCTTTTCCTTTTTATGCTGTTTCTGATCGACGCCACTTAATATTTGAGTTTCCATTTGGGCATAAAAATCAGTGACTAGAATGCACCCCTATCCCTCACATTCTCCTTTAAACTCACCTTCCATGGTCTTCTTGTGGTTCCAGTACTACCATTTACCAATTTTTTAGAGGGACCCAATCTTCTGAAACCTATCAATGTTTCGTCCAGGCGAGACGTCAGTTTACGGCGGGTCTACTTTTTTCACTACAATTCAATGTGAGGTGGCCACCTTGGAGAGAAGGGGAATCAAACTTTCTACAGTCTAAATGCCTGTTTATCTACGGTGTTGTCCTCTTGCATTGGTCCGCATCCACCCTTAGAGACTTCGATCCCAGACAAGCCCCCAAAACTATTGTAAAATACTGCCTCAATACTACAACCAGGTACAGGTCGACATATCACAAAGAGTCAGAGGGTTACAGTTCCACAAAAAGTTTATTTCCCTGATACAATAGTCGCTAAATAATGCAGAGCTCTGGGTTAGACCCCTGGTAGCATTACCGTATATGCAGGTCTTATGCCAGGAGCGCTGACTGCCTACCTCTCCCTCAACCCCTCAATATAACACAGCATGCGAATAATATGTGACTGACCACGGTAAAACCCGCCACAAGTCGCTCAGAACGAACAGGAGTAAATCGCATTAGAAGGTTTTTTTTTAATGTGTGATTTTTGTTTTTTTTGCCAAATGTGCTAGTTGAGATCATGAACAAGCCACTCCATGTTTCAGATAACAGCATTGGTTGCTTTAAAAGCATACATTTTGTAATTGGCTAGGTTTTTGGAAAGAATCTGGGCGTGTGTAAATTACCATAATTACCAACTGGCGCTACTGGCCGTTCACGTGACGATTACCGCTCTTTTGTTTTCTTTTCCCGCCAATCAGCTGTGTGCTAGAAGCAAACCTCATGGATACTCAAGCTGCGTAGCTGCATGTAAAGAATTGCGGATGAGCTGAATTGTGGATGTTTTACAGGATGGCGATCTGTCGGCCTCGCACAGAGGAGCGGGATCGTAAGATATCAGATGCTACAGTTTGAAGAGGATAAGGACAGTGAAATGGAGAAATTCCTTAACTTTGACTGTAAATGCTATGTAAGAAGGGACATGCTCATGTAGCCAGAAACCTTCTCTGAAGCTTATGTACAGAATGTGATCGGATTCTTTAACTGCCGAAAGACAGTGGCAGGATATGCGAATAATTGGACAACGAGGCAAACAGGCATAACATCAGACATGACCACATCAAAGCAGAAAGACCCTCACAAAAAGTCAGTGTCCCCAATGATGTTTGCAGGAACACATTTCTCTTTCTTATGTGTAAAGTGCCTCTAAACTTTGACACTACATACTTTAGGACATGTTTAAATACTAATTCATCTTTCGTGTGGTCATATTATTTCTGCATCAAAGGGAGATATTTAGATGAAAGCAGTGGGCTTGCTTAATTGTCAACATTAGCATCATATTACATCTTATTCCAAAAGACTACCAAAAATACTTCATTTTACTGCATTGTACTGCATAATGCAGTATTTTGGACATGAAAAAACTGCAGTTTTCCTGTTATACACTGCAGTTTTTTTTGTTTTGTGTGTGAGGAACAGAATACATCCAGAGTCATGTGACTCATTATGTTTATTTCTTATTATGCCTTTATGACTTTGACTTAACATATTATCCTGTGTATTATTGAATTACTGAATGATTATATAGTCTTTTTGTTATAAAAGCATTTCCATTTTAACAAAGTACCTTCTGCCACTGCAGATCTAGTCAGTGATGGGGGAGGGCTTATCTTATCTTATCTTATCTTATCTATCTGCGGTAATCACGGGGAATGTGCGCTCCATCTGCAACGGAGGAACTGACCACGCTAACTCGGCAGCGAAGGGAATATCGTAGCTACAGCATTATGTGTTTCACAGAGACGTGGTTGAATGAACATATTCTGGACAATATCATTTCCCTGGACAGATTTACTATAAAGCACGCGGACCGGACGGTGCTGGGAAGTGGAAAAACAAAAGGAGGTGGACTGCTTGTATTCATTAATGAACGCTGGTGTCATCCCGGGAACGTGCATGTGAAACATCAGCTGTGCTCCCGGGACATTGAACTTCTCGCTGTGAGTATGAGGCCATACTATCTGCCAAGGGAATTCTCACATATTATTGTTTTTTGTGTTTATATTCATCCATCGGCGGATGGAGTGGCAGCATGCGAGCAGCTCCATAGCGTAGTGACGAGAATGCACAGACCAGTCGCGGGCTCTCGTTCTCATCACCGGGGACTTTAAGAAGAAGCAAGAAGAAGAAGCAACTTTATTGATCTCACACTTCTCTGCATTTAACCCATCCTGTCATTGGGAGCAGTGGGCAGCACATTACTGCACCCAGGGACCATCTCCATGATCTTCTTGCTTCAGCTTGGTCAGGTCCTAAGCTGGAGAATTTTACCTATGGTGCATGTTTTGGGTTGATGGGGGAAACCGGAGTGCCCGGAGGAAACCCACCCAGACACGGGGAGAACATCCTGAGGTTTGATCGATCACTCCCGCCTCCCCCCGCACTGCTGCATGGGCTCACCTTGTCCCCTGCACAATGGCCCAGTCTGTCACCTCTTCAGACCTCTGCCTCAGCCCCCCAGCCCCCGAATCCACATCAAGTACTCAGCCAGACCCCCAGCACATGCCTTCGCTCTTTGTCCTTCACAACAGCTCAGGTTAGGAGAGAACTGAGCCGGATAAGGAGTAGAAAAGGTGCTGGACCAGACGGGATCAGCCCCAGGCTCCTTAAGTCCTGTGCAGATGAGTTGTGTGGAGTTATGGAGCATGTCTGTGCCCAAGACACCGCACGCCAAAGACCTCAACAGCTTCAGGCCAGTGGCTCTCACATCTCATCTGATGAAGACTCTGGAGAGGCTCGTCCTGGGTCACCTCCGCTCCATGGCAAGCTCGGCGATGGACCCGCTGCAGTTCGCGTATCGGCCCGGCATCGGAGTAGAGGACGCCATCATCTCTCTGATGCATCGCTCGCTGTCCCACTTCGAGAGGCCCGGCAGCACTGTAAGAATCTTGTTCTTCGACTTCTCCAGTGCTTTCAACACCATCCAGCCTAGGTAGAGCGCATGCCTGGTGATCCAGGGGTTGGCGGTTCGAATCCCGCTCTTGACGGGTGGACCACATGTGATCCCAGCTCCCACAGATGAGCGCTGCCGTTGTGTCCTTGGGCAAGACACTTAACCCCCACCTCGCCCCCAGTGTCCGCAGACACTGGTAGCCCCCATGGCAGAAGATACATCGAGGCCCGTTGTGACGTGAGCCACCTGTGGGAGGATTCTCCAGCTGAGGTCCTGACCAATCCGAAGCAAGATCATGGAGATGGTCCCCGGGCGCAGTAATGTGCAGCCCACTGCTCCTGATAACAGGATGGGTTAAATGCAGAGGACAAATTTCGTTGTACTTGTGACAATGACAAATAAATATATATTCTACCTCACAAACCGGCCCCAGTTTGTGAGAGCCCGGGACTGTGTGTCTGACCTCATGACCTGCAGTGTGGGGGCGCCCCAGGGCACGGTCCCCGCGCCCTTCCTCTTCACCCTCTACACTGCAGAGTTCAAACACAATACGGACAGCTGTGTCCTGCAGAAGTTCTCTGATGACTCCGCCATCATTGGTCTCATCACAGACGATGATGACACGGAGTACAGAGGACTAACGCAGGACTTTGTGGACTGGTGTCAGCGGAACCACCTTCTCATCAACGCCGGTAAGACCAAGGAGATGTTGGTGGACTTCCGCAGACGCCATTCTACTGCCCCCCCACCAGTGAACATCCAGGGAAGGGACATTGAGAGAGTGGACTCTTACAAGTACCTGGGTGTTCATCTGAACAATAAACTGGACTGGACTCATAACACAGATGAACTGTACAGGAAGGGCCAGAGTTGGCTCTATCTCCTGAGGAGACTGCGGTCCTTCGGAGTGAGAGGGCCACTCCTGAGGACCTTCTATGATTCTGTGGTAGCATCAGCCATCCTGTACGGTGTGGTCTGCTGGAGCAGCAGCGTCACAGAGAGGGAGAAGAAGAAACTGGACATGGTCATCAGGAAGTCCAGCTCAGTCCTGGGCTGTCCTCTAGACTCAGTGCAGCAGGTGGGGGACAAGAGGGTCCTGGCTAAACTCATGTCTATGCTGGACCATGAGTGTCACCCCCTGCAGGACGCTCTGTCGACTCTAGAGAGCAGCATCAGTGACAGACTGATTCACCCTCGCTGTGTTAGAGAGATTTCGCAGATCTTTCCTTCCTGCTGCTGTCAGACTGTACAATGATCAATGCTAATCATGTTCATCTCCATAGCAACCATGTGTCATCTCCATAGTAATAATTACATGTGCAATATTATTTAAAGTCACTTTACCTGATACATATTTATTTAACAACCACTGTCCACCCCTGCACTGTACACAATCATCTGAGTCACTTTATTGTAGTGATATTATATATTACTATACTGGAGTCACTTTAACTGCTGTTTATTCCCTGTTCAGAATCAAAGACATTTATTGTGCAGCGTTCCTGTGCCTTTTAACCTTACAGTGTTGTGTTTTTTAGTTGATTGTACATACTTATTATTATTTATCTTATGCTCTTTTTCCAACTGTTTCTGAAACTTGCGTTGTGACACTGCAATTTCCCCATTGTGGGACAAATAAAGGATTATCTTATCTTATCTTAACATGCAAACTCCACACAGAAAGGCTCGGGCGACCCGGGGATCGAACCCGGAATCTTCTTGCTGTGAGGCATGAGCGTTAGCCACTCAGCCACCGTGCCGCCACACTTCTCTATCCGCTATTCTTCTCACATTCACTCAATACGTCACATGCCCCATGAGAGACAATAAGACTCTGGACCTGTTTTATAGCAAATGTCAAAGACGCTTACACCTTGGCCCCCCTCCCCCCGCTCGGACCACTGTCTGGTTTACCTGCTCCCGGAATACACACCCAGAGGACCTGTGCAGAAGCAGTCTGAGAAGCTTTGGACTCAGGAGGCCTGTGAGAGTCTGAGGGACTGTTTCCAGAACACAGACTGGGACATGTTCAGCGGCTCTTATGGAGACATCAACGGCCTGACCACTGTACGAACCAGGAGAGTACGGTGTTTCTCCAACAACCACCCCTGGGTCACCCCTGAGCTTAAAGCCCTCCTGAACCAGAAGAAAAGGGCTTTCAACCCAGTGGACAGAGAGGAGCAGAGAAGGGTCCAGAGGGAGCTCCAGTGGAGGATCCGTCGGGCCAAAAAGGACTATGGGAGGAAAATGGAGGAGCAGCTGTCCCAGAACAACGTACGGGGCATGTGGAGAGGACTCAGGAACATGTCTGGATTTGGACAGAGTGGCAGAGGGACAGCTGACGGTCATCAGCCCTGGATGGACGAATTAAACTGTTACTTCAACAGGTTTGATTCGCCCCCCACCCCCTCTGCCCCTCTGCTGACACACCTCCCCGGGCCAGTAGCAGCCCCCCTCCATCTCCCACTACCCAACCCAGCACCAGGGGAGGGGAATGAGCTGGAGTACTGGTCAGTCATCAGTGACTTTGTGGACTGATGTGGGCGCAACCACCTGAGCCTTAAAGGTCCCATGGCATGAAATTTTCACTTTCTGAGGTTTTTGAACATTAATGTGAGCTCCCCTACCCTGTTTAGGGCCCCCCTCCCCATGGCTAAAAGTTGCGAAATGTGTAAACTGAGCATTTGCGGTCCTTTCCTGCGTTTGAAAAAAACACAGCTCAAACGGGCGATTCTGAACAAGGAAACTTTCTGTCCACACGGAAAATGCAGTTCCACCCCCGGTCTGGATGTCTATGCATACGAAATGCATTTTTTTATTTGCCTGGATGCACATGTGAGTTTTTCCAGGCTCGGAAGTCCTTTATCTGAGCCTCTGGACCTCTGAAACAGCAGTGATTTAATTTTATTTTCTCTGTGTTTTTTTCATTGAAAACACGGAAGTGGGGCCAGCACACAGCGCACCGCTAATACAAGGAACCAGCGGCGCATTTCAGCCCCCCCCCCCCCCCCCCCGCTGCTCTGACCTATCTCTGTCCTTCTCATTTGTATTCAAGCAACAACACCCATAATGAGGTGTTCAGAGAGATATTTTTTTTTACCATATCTGTGTACATGGGTCTTTCTCATGCACTGAGTGTTGATTTTGAAGAAGGATTCATTTACAGTATTAGGGAACCATTAAGGCACCATATAAAAGCATAAAGAAGTACCATGTCATGGGATCTTTAACACCAGTAAGACAAAGGAGCTGGTGATCGACTTCAGGAGGAAACCACTACCTCACTCACCGGTGAACATCCAGAGGCAGGACATAGAGACTGTGGACAGTTTCAAGTACCTGGGTGTTCACCTCAACAATAAACTGGACTGGTCCCACAACACCGATGCCCTGTACAAGAAGGGCCAAAGTCGCCTCCACCTCCTGAGGAGACTGAGGTCCTTTGGAGTGTGCAGGCCGCTGCTCAAGACTTTTTATAACTCTGTGGTGGCCTCTGCTCTCCTCTACGCTGTCGTCTGCTGGGCCCCGAGCAGCACACAGTGGGACAGAAAAAGACTTAATAAGCTCGTCAGGAAGGCCAGCTCTGTCCTGGGCTGTCCTCTGGACTCTGTGGAGGAGGTGGCTGAGAGGAGGGTGTTGGCCAAATTCACGTCCATCATGGACAACACCTCGCACCCTCTGCACCGGACTGTGGAGGAGCTGAACAGCTCCTTCAGCAGCCGACTGAGGCACCCCCAGTGCAAGAAGGAGCACTACTGCAGATTCTTCATCCCTACTGCCATCAGACTGTACAACTCCACTATATAGTCCAAATGTGCAATATCGTTTTTCAATACTCTCCTAGTTACTGTTTTTATTATTATTGCTTATTTTTTATCAGAGTGTATAACTCCACTGTATAGTCCAAACGTGCAATATCGTTTTTCAATACTCTCCTTGTTACTGCTTTATTATTACTTATTTTATTATTACTTATTTTATTCCATTCTTGCCTGCATGCACTTTTCTTTCTTGTTCAAACCGTCCATACCTGGAGCTACTGTGGCAAGTAAATTTCTCCTGTGTGAGATCAATAAAGTCTTATCTTATCTTATTTCTCTGTTATCTGCTTCTCCCCTGTAAATCAGAGGAACACAGTGTACTGGCGGTCAGGAGAGTTTCTTCTTTCATTGGTCCAAACTGGTTTCTGCCTGGAACAGTCCTCAAAAACTAATGAGTAGACACCCCCGCCTAAACCAATAAATTTCCCTTCTATGCTAAGTTTACACTCTGTTTTCACGCAATAAGGCAGGTAATATAAAAGTAATAAGTATAAAATAATATGAGTATAATATGCATCAATGCATATGGCTATGTCCAGTCTATGATGATGACATGCATGACAGCATAGACTTGGTAATGCACAATTTGTAAATTAAAATAATGTATCTATTAGGAAAAGATTCCTGACTTTTGTTACTATTAAAGTGTAAAATTGCTATACTGTTTCAATTTTACCAGCTTGTCAAAGCCTGATCTTGTCAGCTCTCAGAAGCTCAGCAAAGCCAGCCTGGGTAGTACTTGGATGGAAGACCACTGGGAATTCCAGGTGCCACAGTGAAGTGCCAGTGGTGAAAACTGTTGTGTCCTTTGGCAAGACATTTCACCTACATTGCCTAGTAAGAAAGTGGAATGTGCATGAGTGTTGGTGGTGGTCGGTAGGGCCAATGGAAGCAAGATTGGCAGCCTTGCTTCCATCAGTCTGCCCCAGGTCTGCTGTGGCTACAATAGTAGCTTGCCACCAATGAGTGTGGAGTGAATGAACAATGAACTGTAAAGCGCTTTGGGTGTCTTGAAAGGCGCTATATAAATGCAATGATTAATTGATTAATGAATTAATAAAATACCAATAGAATAAATAAAAAAATATACTCATGGATGAAGACGGAGGTTCTAACTTCACTAACTTTGGTCCAGATACAACTGTGTTTGTCTGGAGACAAATGTAAGAAATAAGCACAGTTGATATAGAATAATGAAGGTAAATGTGATGCTTCTATACAGATAAGTGTTTACCAATGACCAGTGTTGGGAATAACAGCGTTTAAGTAATGCAATTAAAACTTCCTTAAACAGATCAGTATGTTGTTTACTGAGACGTTGACATGCCTTCTTCTTTATTCCCCTCAGAAGCTTCCAGAACGAAATGCATGTATATATGTATACTGTAAACATATTATGTCATATGATTTCATTGTGGATTTCAAGGTAGTAAATATATACTAGCCTTTTAACATAAACCATGTATTTCTTCACATCAGGTTTTCAGCAACTATTAGATCAACATTTCATTTTACCAAAAATATTGAATAATGAACATATGCATTTTTTTCATAATGCAATTGTTTTTATGGTTCAGAGATGCAAACAAATTATTTCTCTTCCATATGCTCAATATACACATTTCTTTCTCCTCTTTCTGACAAATATTTGGCATTTAATCACCTCTGCTTAAGATGAGTCCTCTGCTCTTGTGTCTCGCTATTCCACCCCAGCCCACTGTGTGGCACTGCTGTTTGCTGATGATGAAGTGAGCTCTGGACATAGGGTACTTCTCACATCTCTTTCCCACTCCCTTTCCTCCTTGCACATGGTTGCACAAGACAACAGCAACATTCATTTTTGTGGTGTAATGTGATGGACTGGCACAAACTCAAAATCCAACACTAGCCAAACTTTACGGAAAAGGACAGAAAAGCTGAGAAAATCAGTAACTTCATTCTTACTTTTGGGAAATGAACTAAACCAGTACTGTGACACAAACTGGTTAAATCGAATTCTGCTATAAAACTTCCTGAAGATATGGCTTCACTGAATTTATTTGATTAACATATGCACTGTATTCAGGTCATCTACCTTTAAAAATAGTCCTTAAAGGTGCATAACTTTTCTGACTGATGGCTCACTACTCACTTGTTAATGTTCCCCAGAATGGCATTAAACTGTTAGAGTTGAAATCTGTGGAGAGGTGACCCCACTCACATAAAGAAGGTTCTCACATACTGCTCCTTTTTTATTAAGACCTCCGATACTAATACAAGTATTGGCAACATACTACACATACACCACATTTTTCAGGTATCATATCGGCGAATACTCAGACCAAATCACCAATCCAATACCACTCTGTATTTTCCAGAATGAGGATCTATAGATGCGAGCAGCCCATTGATGTCGCTAATAGCTATTGCTACCTCTACCTCTCAGGGCAGGTTAATTGCAGACTTTGGTGGCTCAGCAGACACTTAAAACTCACTAATAATAACAGAAAAGACATTTGTGTTACCGCTTTGATACCTTCATTTTCATTTAGCCTTTGGTGTGGATGCTCAACTTTGGTCAAATAACTAAGAAGAGTGCACCCGGACAAGAGCGCTAACACAGACTTTGTTTACTCTGCAGCATTAGCCATGTGCTCCGAGGATGAGCATCTGTTTACAAGCCTCACTGTTGTTTTTATCCAGCCTGTGCTAGAAAATGACGAAGCAGAAACGTAAAGGTGCTTAAAGGGATAGTGTGTTTTTTTAATGTTAATCTATATGGGTTTCCTTCTAAAAGTTACGTGTGTTGACACCGGCTTACCTCTGACAGTCTCAGCTGATCCCGGTTCGGCTCGCTTTCTGAAGCCCATGTAAGTAGGTCCGGTAAGTTCCCTGGAACATGAAATAAAGCTTGTTTTTCTTCTCAAAACAATGAGCCCATGTTAACTCTATCAGCCTGTTCACCTTCAGGGGATGTCTAAGTGAACAGGCTGAAGAGAGACAATGCACGAATGCAAAATATGCTGCTGGATGTTTCGTGAACAACTGTTTCGGACGCAAATATATCACCTTTCTAACAAATGTTTTGTTTTGAGAAGAAAAACAAGCTTTGTTTCATGTTCCAAGGAAGTTACTGGACCTACTTACGTGGGCTCCAGAAAGCGTGCCGAACCGGGATCAGCTGAGAGTGTCAGAGGTAAGCCGGTGTCAACATGCGTAACTTTTAGAAGGAAACCCATACAGATTAACATAAAAAAACAAAAAACAAAAACGCTCTATCCCTTTAAATCACCACATCTCACCATCAAGACCATTATTCATTTGACTCTAACCCTGTAGTCTTTAAAATCACATGATTGTATATTTTCTTTAGAGATAGTCTTTTAGTAGTGTTATTTTTTGCTCTTGTACTGTTACAAATTTGATTAGTGACAGGTCTCCTCCTGCCTTGCTCTGCTTCTCCTTTGTCTCTGCATTTCTCCTTGGTGGCTGCAATTCAAGTGCAAGAATTGAAGAGATGGGGAAAGAGAATTGTGGTCGACCCATAGATTTACCATTGACACACAAGTGCAAATACAAGAGACAAGCTCAGTGCTATAAACTGAGGCCATCGACACAAAAGGGTGTCCAGACTCTTTCACAGCTGGAATTAGATTGAGTAGACTGCTGCTCACCAGACTCTTGGTGTAATCCCTGTATGGGTTTCCTTTCACAATTCCTTTCTTCAACTTTTGACTGCAACTTTTTGTCATAGTAGGCTTATACTTCAGAACCATCGACTGTATAACAAAAGTGGACTAAGCAAGTGTGATGTCACCAACAGCGATCAGCTCCACTGAAATGAAACTCCTGATGCTAATGGTTACGGGAGCGAATTCGGAGCCACATGATACTCCGACCATGAGTATCATAGCAACCACAAGAGCCAATCATGATTGAGGCTGTTCAATGTGTCCGCCCTTCTCACAGGAAAGTGGGAAGGGGCCTTATTTAGCAACGAAATACACTAGCTGTCAATCAAACCTGTTGCTAACCCTAGCGGGAGCGACCTCAAGGGAATGGAGGCATCTGATTGGTCCGTTATTTATATTCATATCTTGATTTAAGGACAAAATAGAGAAATAAAAAATTCAGGATCATGTAGAGGGGATCAATACGAACATTTTAAGATTAAAATGACGAGGCTCACAGCATCAGTTACAGAGCGAGGGGCGACAAGATCCCAATGTAAGTAAAATGGAGCCAGGATCAGAAGGAATGTGGCAGCTAGCGCGTTAGCTATGTCCATTCATATATATACGGTCTATGTTCAGAACATGAAAACATTTTTGAACTGGGATTTGAACTCCAAACTTTGCTACTCGGGTCCATCTTGTTGCGACGCCCCAAAAGAAGTGTACACTGTATCATGAGAGTAAAACATGCCACACTGAGCGTGTTGCGTACATCTGGAACAACACTGGCAGTCAATGTACTGTCCACACAGACACAACATGTCCCGGAGAGGGCCATCACACATCACAGAACACAGTGAAATTAAACAAAGGACACTGAGGTGCACTCCTTTGTCCAGGCTCTCACAGCACACTTGGTATAGGTCAACTCAGATCCAGAGTCCTCCTCCTGAAACATAAGAGAACAAGCACATAGTATGGGCACATTTACACCATTAAATATGTACCTGAATATGTACCTTTTTTTTCCCCATATAGACTAAAATAAAAGTAATTTTTTTTTTTCAGGATATGCTTTTTGCACTGAAAAACAAAAACATGCTTCTTCACATGTCCACAAACCTGACCCTTATTTGGCCTTGAAGAGGGCCTCCTCCTGCTTGTCCTGTTGTTCCTTGTGTATTTGACTTTCCACCCCCAAAAAGTTATGTACGAGGGTGGGCTGAAAAGTTCATAGCCTGACCCAGAAGGACTTATGCCACACTGATGAAACTAGGTTTATTTTTCAACGTAGTCTCCCCTAAGGTCCACACACTTCTTCCAGCGGTGTTGCAGTGCTTTGATCCCGTTGCTGTAGAAACTTTCATCCTGATCCCCAAAAAAGTCCTCAACAGCTGATATGACCTCATCATCAGTCTGATACCGCTTCCCAGCCAAATGTTTTTTCATGTTTGGGAACAGAAAAAAGTCAGACGGTGCCAAATCCGGAGAATATGGGGGATGATCAACCAGTTCAAAGCCACAGTCTCTCACAGCAGCCATTGCAACCACCGACTTGTGTGCAGGAGCATTGTCCTGGTGAAACAGGACCCCCTTCGTCAGTTTTCCTACTGACGAAGGATGGCTACAGCATCTGCTATCTGATTAACAGTTAAACGTCTGTCATCCATCATCCATGTGGTGAACACGGTCGATGTTTTCTTGGGTCGTTGCTGATGCTGGACGACCAGACCTTGGGTCATCTTCAAGGCTCTCCCTACCCCTCTTGAATTCAGCTGCCCACTTTTTCACAGTTGATAAAGCTGGAGCATCATCCCCTAACGTAGCAACCATATCGGCATGAATGTCCTTGGGGGTTAACCCCTTTTTCTGCAGATATTTGATAACACCACAGTGCCAAATTTTGTCCATTTTCATCAAAAGTCTCTGGTCCCACTTTTCAAAGTTTCAAAAAAACACATCAGCATCAGTAAATCTGAAAATAAACTATGCCGTTAGTGTCACAAAGGATTGAATTTAATGCAAGTTTCATCAGTGTGGGTCCTTCTGGGTCAGGCTATGAACTTTTCAGCCCACCCTCGTACCATCACATTTCTGGTGGAAGATCCGCCAGCTGCTTGTCTCCATGGAAATGTTATTTGTTTGGAATGTTGCACATTTTGGCATTATTGTCCTTGGAATGTTCCAGAGTCTGGCAATGCATCTATCTATAGCGAGGCAAGCCGAGTTATAGTATATAACAACTCCATGGATATAATGTGGCAGACCCATCAGACCCAGTGTGCGTGAATGTCAATGCACTCTATTTGGGACATGTAAAATTGAGGACAGGGGGAGGCGTGTACGATGATGACAATGTGGCCTGGTACCAAATGACCCATGGACCAGTACTGATAATGCCCAGGGGTTAGCTCATCAAATGTTATCTCATCAAAAACAAAAACATATCTGGAGTTGTGTGTTCAACATCAATATTAAAACATGTACTATGGTAATCAGATTTTAGTTATTCAACACAATACATATACTTCTGAAATCCCTTGGCAAGCTACTTGGAAGAGGTTAGCTGCAGGATGGAGACCCCTGTCCAAAAGAATGTCATTCACTTAAAGAAAGGTTTCGAGTTGGCCAAATAGCCTTCTCACAGAACACCTGACCCACGTGGGTCTGTCTAATATGCAATGGGTATTTTGACACAAATTCATAAATGCATGACCCTATAATGTTTCAATTTGATATTCAGCCTAAAACAGTGCATGTTAATTACTATATGTATTATATTATACCCACATTTGTACAGAGTCAGAATTGATGCTCGATATCAATACAGCCATCCCTACTGTTGTTTTAATAGCTGTAATAATAAGCAGTGATACCTGTTAAAGTGGCTGTGGGTAGGCCTGGCAGGGGTCAAAGGTCAGGTCAGGCAGGTATGGCTCTTGGAGGTCAGGTTCCAGGGGGATGTCTGTGTAGCCATATGTCGGGTATGGGACAGCCACCTCTGAGAGACAATGTATGCGCCATTTGTTAGTCCATTGTACTGTCAGCATTTGCCTTCCAAACAAAAGCTGAGGTCTTACCTTCAGCGAGGTATGTGGAGTCCAAAGGAACCACAGTATGGGCCTGTCACACACAACACAAGAAGAATAAAGATTACATTTACAAATTTCCCCTCACAGGTTATCTCCCTGCTGGTAAAACTGGGATGGTTCTATCTTGAATTGAATCTGGCAATAAGCCTTACCATGTCCCAAGCCACTGGGTCATGCTTGAACAGTGAGTGGGTGAGCTCCACAGACACTCTCTTCCTGTAGTCCGAACTCTTGTCCTCAGAGATACGGAAGAGCACAGCAGCAGCGTAGGTGGCTGCATGACACAGTACATAAAGATCAACAGGTGATTGAACCTCAGCTCTGTCCTGTGGTGAGGCTGAAGGGTATTAAGAAGGGCTAGGTAAAGGCTATAGTAACAAAGACCCAGATCCAGCAGCCATATTGTGAGTGCAGAACTTTTGCAAATGACCATTTTTTAAATTAAAGCCACAGTATGCAACTTAAGTCTAAAATATAGATATAAAATAGCTAAATTGCTAAAATAGCATGTTTTTTTTGTTTATTTATTTTCATTTTGAATGGTTTGAATTGTATTTATTGCACTGAAAAACATGTATCCTTACTGTAAGCAGGCTTACAGTTTCCCAAACCTAACTCTTGTTCTCACGGAAATGTTCTTTTGTCTATAATCTTCCCCAGTATGCCATAACATGTATTTATCTGTATGTGTCTTTAAATGCTTACATATTTTATTTGTATTTATTTTGTTTTGTTTTATTGCTTTTTCACAAAATATTACAATCATGAATCAAACAAGCAGAAGTAAACAAGTAGAAATAAATAAAACCAACCATCCTTCAAATATCATTGCAGTTATGTGTCCAGGAAGTAGTCGAGAGAAGAAGTGTAGTACGTATAGTAAAGATAAATGAATAGAGCTCCAAAACGGTTTAATCTGTGAACAGTCCCAGACTATACCAACCTGTGATTGGCATTAGCAGTATCATATTGCCTCCAACAGTATAGTTGCCTGTGTTTAATACAAGGAGTAATAAAATTTAATTGTCTCCATTTTAGAGATGTGGTAGGACATTGTGATAATTCACATATCCTATTCCAAACCTAATCTGATACTGTGGCGAGTATTTCCCTTTCCCACTTTCCTCTGACATACAAAATTGAACCATTTTGGCAGGACAATAAGCTAGTGAGAAGTGATGTTGTTGTTTATAAGACTGCATATGCCCCTTCATCCAATTAAATGTATTTATTATTAATATATAATAATTAGTATAATATTGTCTCAATTGGAGATATAAAAAGAAGTTATGATTAGTGACTCCAAATGTTGCTTTCAGATCTTGAAATTTCCTCATCTCATTGTTTTTATTAATTGTACAGAAGGCCGGGACACTCTTGTTAATCCAATTCTTAAATGTTAAATCATGTTTTGCTGATTTAAAATCCCCATCTAAAAATATGTATTTGAATACTATGTTTTTTCTTTTTCCACTTTGAATTGTGAATATTGTTACTGGATTAAGTAGTTCTTTTTAACATCTCTGGGCAAGATAAGAGATAAGATAAGACTTTATTGATCTCACACAGGAGAAATTTACTTGCCACAGTAGCTCCAGGCAGGGACAGTTTGAACAAGAAAGAAAGAAAAGTGCATGCAGTCAAGAATATAATAATAATAATAATAATAATAATAATAATAATAATAATAATAATAATAATAATAATAATAATAATAATACATTCATTCATTTTCTTCCACTTTTCCATTTTCTGGGTCGCGGGGGCAGCAGTCCAAGCAGTGTTCTGCTACCCAGAACACAATGCACCAGCCCCCATGAATCCTTCCGCGGGTGGTGGGTCCACAGGAGGACGGCTCACATCACAACAGGCCTTGATGTATCTTCTGCCATGGGGGCTACCAGTGTCCACAGACACTGGAGGCGAGGTGGGGTTAAGTGTCTTGCCCAAGGACACAACGGCAGTGCTCATCTGTGGGAGCTGGGATCATATGCGGTCAACCCGTCAAGAGCGGGATTCGAACCGCTAACCCCTGGATCACAAGACATATGCTCTACCAACTGAGCTACTGCCGCCCCAATAATAATAATAATAATAATAATAATAATAATAATAATAATAATAATAATAATAATAATAATAATAATAATAATAATAATAATAATAATAATAATAATAATAATAATAATAATAATAATAATAATAATAATAATAATAGCCATCTTCCCCCAAAACATGATACCCAGAAATACATTTCTCAGTCTCCTTCCATTTGGCATAATAACCAGGGTCACACCAACAATACGTATATCACAAGTAAGCTGCATAGAAATACATTTTCAGATTGGGAAGGGCCATCCCTCTTTATCTTTAGGCAACTGCAGTGTTGAATACCTGAGCCTCGGCCCCGTTCCTCCCAAATGAACCTGGGCATCTGATCCCAATTCTAGCAACAGTTTGGAGGGTCTACAGGAAGTGACTGAAATACATAAAGCAGCAGGATGATTTTTAAAAAAAAAAATCATATTTATCCTATTTGTAAGATCCAAAGGACCATCTTTGAATATCTGATCTAATATTTAGGTTAATTGAGTTATAATTGTCCTCATATAGCAGTGTTGGATCTTTAGACAGAAACACTCTGAGGTACTTTTTTTTTTACTATCCCACTTGATATTGTATTTATGTACTACTTCTTTTGAGTGTGTATGATTGAAAGGTTTTATATGTATTCAATTTGCATCTAGAATATAAATAAAATTCTTGCAGAGGGAGGTGTTGATGAATAAAAAAATAAAATAAAATAAATAACAACACATCATCTGCAAATAGTCTCATCTTTTGTTCCCTGTCATTCCCTTCAAATGTTTGCTCTGGTGTATAGCTTGGTGGCTTGATATAAAGAGAAAAAAAGTGTTGGGGCCAATGTTCCCCCTAATTTTTCATGTGTCTGAGCAAACACACCAACTCCCTGAGCGTTCCTTGGACTCCTGTGAGCAACATCCGACATGCACACTGTGGCCACACCAGTATCACACCTGAGATCATGGCAAGTTACAGCTTATGAATCAAATTACTGCTGTTATTTCTGTTAGATTACTTTTAATATAACTGATTTTTTGGTCCACTTCTCAAAAATCTTTTCATGAGCTTTGTACATGTTGTATGTCAGTGTGAGGGTCCTGCTGTGGTCAGTGAAACATTGAACATTACAATATTTTGAAAAATAACCTGTGTATATACACAGTGTATGTACCTGTGTATAAACCTAGGACACTATAAGATGGGTCTTTCTCAAAATAATGATCTCCAAAATAAGTATACATTTTTATCAGTTTATATCTTGCTTTTTAATCATTACCCAGTTTAAGTAATTTTGTGAGAGTGACAGAGCTCTGTGGTTTAACGCTCTGGGGAGAGGATTCACACTTCACACAGAAAGTCCCGTCTTTTTGCTCACAAAAACCTTTGGGTTTTGTGAGCAGAAACAAAGAAAACAGCCGAGGATTACATTATGGCTCTACCTGTCTCCTCTTCTGTTCTTCCCTACGTGGAGTGTGTGCGGGCGGCGCTCCCGTCGGCTGGTGCGGACCTGCCGCTCTGACCCGCCGCTCTGACCCACGGCGATGCGCACGACAACTATGGTCTTACTGAAGGAAGCGAGCGAAATGCGATCGAAATGAATCTGTTTGTAGTTGGCTTGTCCCTAACGCATGTGCACATTCACATGTGCAAACTGAATCTATCAGACTGGATTCCATGTGTCAATCCAGCGCTGAATTCAGGTTAGATTTTATTTTATGCGCTGAAAAGGATTTGATGTGCGCGCTGAACGTCTGGGGAGTGCGCGATTGCGCACGCGCGCACCTTAGAGGGAACACTGGTTGGGGCTGATCCCATTTTCTTATCTCGAGCCTCTTTTAGTTAAATGCTCTGTTAGAGAAGAGCTTGCTTTTATTCTCACTGTGGGACTGTCATAAATTCCTCTCATGCATTTGATTGGTTCTGGGATAAAAAAAAAAAAAATTGGTATATTTACTTTACTAATTCCAATGCTCATACTTATACTAGTATTTTTCATTTTAGGTAATACATTTTTCTTTTATAGTAATAAGCATCAGTGGTTGTGAAATGGGTGTTGAACGTAGTTTAATTCTGCATAAAATATAGCCCAGTGCAGTGGTTTAGATGAATCTTCATGTTCATAATTCAGAGACAACTGCATTATTATGAAACAAATACACATTTTATGTCCATTTAAAACTTTGAATCAATTAATTTTCTGGCTCAGGTTATACATTATTTTCTATCAGAATTTTCTCTTCCCAAACCCACAAGATGGCCACCACATTTGGCACGTCAACAGCAGCCATGCTCTGTCTAGCCCTCATGAAGATGTTGTAGTACCTATGCCTTCATTGGGGGAGTGCAGCAGCTCCATGAGTGGTGCTGAGGCTCCCTCTGCGTCGATGAGCTCTGCAGACTGTTTGTCCAGAGCCAGTTCACACAGGACACCAGCAGATACACGCTTCACATTCTCCACGTAAGAGTAGAGCAGCTGAAACACACATAACAACCAGATTAATAGTACAGTGCTACTTACACATTGAGAATACAGTTCAATATATCATCTGTGTAATGAGAGACAAACAGCTAGATAGACAGATAGATAGATAGATAGATGGTCCATAGTAAATAGTGGTCCATCCTCTTGCACTCATCAGCTATACGGATGTGTGGTACAGACGTATGGCATGTGGGACAAACAAATCAATAGTTTAGGCAGGTTTTATCACAAAAGAAAATTGAATTGTGCCAGGACAAAAAATGTTTTAAGAGTGAAGACGTTTCATCCAAGAAGCCTACAGGGTATGATATTTCAGTGGACTTGAAGCCACTGCATGCGACTTTTTAGCCAAAAAAAAAAAAAAAGAAAGAAAGAAATTCATCAATCATGACTCTTATTTGGCCTGGAAGAAGGCTTACTCCTAGTTATTTTATGGAAATGTTGTTTCTTTGACTATAAACAGCAGGAATCATGAGAATGGCAGACAACATTCTACACCTTTAAAGAATAGCCTCAGGGGAGGCAGGGGAGGCAGTATCTCACCAGTCATTTTGGGGATAAAAAGAAAAAAATCTGCTCAGTGTCAATAAGAGACACTTACTAGACACTTACTTTATATATTATATATACAGCTCTGGAAAAAAATAAGATTGCACTGCAAAATTATCCGTTTTTCTGATTTTAGCCACTACTAACAGGTATGCGTTTGGGCAAAAGGAACATTTTTGTTTGAGTCTATAAGCTACTGGCAACATTTCCCCCAAATTCCAAAAAAAAAATATTATCGTTTAGAGCATTTATTTGCAGAAAATGACAAATGGTCAAAATAACAAAAAAGATACATGTTTTCAGACCTCAAACAATGCAAAGAAACAAGATCAAATTCATTATAAAACAACATAATACTAATGTTTACATTTAAGAAGAGTTCAAAAAACATTATTTGGTGCATGCTCCCCACAAGTCTTTCACATTGTTCTTGGGTGACTTTATTCCTCTCCTGGTGCAAGAACTGAAGTAGCTCAGCTTTGTGTTTGTGTTGAAATTCAACAGACGCTGGAATGGAATGGCTGTAATACATGTAGAGATGCTGATTTCAGAAAAGTGGTCAGTGGTCTCTTATTTTTTTCCAGAGCTGTATATCGTTATTTACCATATTATTGGTGATTTCTTGTGATTTGTGGTGAGTTCTGTGGTTTGAAAAAGCGAAATGTCCCAGTACTTGCTGATATAATGTAAAGAGAGAGGAGCTGAGGCTCAACTCATGCCGACATACACACAGCCACATACACACTGCACAGGGCGTGCTCATTCAGCACACTGCCTCACTCTTTCTCTATTTAAACTTATCAAATAACTTATATATGAACTGTTTTCAAGTGCTTTGTCTTCTTATCATCAAGACAAATAATGTTGTGCATGAAGAAGCACATTTAGTGAGTTAATCTAACATTAAACGGCGTTTTGACCACAGCCAAGGTGAGGCTGTCCTCTCGTCTCTGTCTCTGCACGTGGGCGTCCACACATTTACTACACAAATATGGACTATAAGTTTAAACTAGATGGTGTCACATTTCACTGCACTGTTTAACTGAGCCTTTTTACAACTAACAAAATCATTAGTAAACACATTATCTATAGTCCTAATGTCCACAGATTATTTGCAGTAAGGTTATGTGAACAACCGATTTACCAATGCTGCAATGGACTTTAGCTCAGCTGGTTAATCTGCTGGAGTTCAAGACCAAATGCTTTTATTAGTAAATGTGATTCTTATGTGTTTGTAAAGAAAATATAAGCAGTTTAGTGCCCATCAATATTGAGGCTACTGCACTTTGCCTCATGTCACTGATAATAGCAGTTACTCAGTACAGTAAAAAAAACTATTAATTTCAGTGTAGTTCTCTCCTCCCTTCTGACAGATATAAGGCAGTGCCTTACAGAGCCATATCAGAAATGAAGAAGCCTCATGGGTGGCAAAATGTATTTATTGTCTAGTTGACCATTAAATTTTCGTGAGCAATTTCACATCTTGTATCTCGCATCTCTGTCGAATAAAAATGAATTGAATAACAAAGATTCAAGTGGTAGCATCAGTCACTAAGGGATAATTGTTATTATTGGTTACTTTAAGCCACAAGTTTAAAGACCCAGTAATCAAGTTCTGTTGTTATTTTTGAGGACTTTCCTTTTTACTATATATATATATGGGACAGAATGCAGAATGTGCTGTATCCAATTGTATTAATTGGTTATGTGGGATAGTACTTGAGGTAAATACTCTATAATTCTAATTCTACATCAGTGTTTATTGAAAAATCTTATCTCATTTGTCAAATACATTCTTGTATTCTTGTAAATTTGTTAATTTAAGTTTTCTGCTATTTTATTTTATTCTATTTTATTCCGCTCCAAGTACCGAAGCAATTTCCTAATGTTGTGAACATGTTCAAACATATGGCAATAAAACCTTTCTGATTCTGATTCTGAAATCATAACTGTTAGTTAGTTAGTTAGTTAGTTAGTTAGTTAGTTAGTTAGTTAGTTAGTTAGTAGGTAATATCATATCTACTGCTCATGTCCAACCAGGAAGTAAACTTATAAACACCAAAATTATAAAACTAGAATTTTTTTTTTTTTTTTTTAAACAAATCTTATATATGACAACTATGTTTGAGAGAAATTAGTAGTCTAATATGTCATACACATTGAGCTGGCAGCAGTTTGCAGTGGGCATTGTCTGTACCTGCACAAACAGAGGGATGGTCTGCATGTTGGAGATCTCGCCTCGGTTGATGGGATCTCGAGCCAGAATGTGCAGGGCCCCAGTGCAGCCCTCCATTATCTCCTCCATACGCACGCCATCCTGAAGGCACAGGCAGGTTTCCTCAGTACGCTTACAAGTACTGCTAAGCTAATTTTATGGTTAGTTTATGGGTTATATTAAGATTATCAGTAAACTAAAGACACCATGTATACGCTCTTCAATATGCCATATAAACATAATCTGTTTCATTTGGATGGTATACCTTATAGGTTTGCTGAGAGGAGTCGTGCCGCTGAATGTCCTGGTGTGCCTTCAACAGCAGATTGACCAATCGGGGGATAGCTCCCACCTCCCTGAGAGGGGCCTGATTGGCTGGGCACAGTGCTAAGTTTCGTATGAGGCCCACAGTTGCCTAAATGACAGCATAAAATAACTGAATAAAGCCTATGTTACATTAAGATATGATATATGACAGGTTTTCATGTTTTTCTAATTCTGACTTGGTTTGGTGGATATTACCTGTGTTAAATATGTATACATCAGCTAAATGGAAGGCTGTGTTCTTTTTGTGACAGAGGGATGTGATGAGGGATGGTGAGGTTGCTCTGTGCGTAAATCGAGTTGGAGATGTGTTAAACTTTTCAAAGGTCGTACGTATGCAGGTCGTAAATTTAACGGGTTCTTCAACAACCCCACCATTCGCAAAGATGCAGAGATCTTTGCGAGTGGAGGGGTTGAAGATCGGTTAAATCCACGACCTCATTCAGAATCATGCTAGCCAAATATCCTATACACAATACAAAATTGACTCAAAATAAACCAAATGATCACCACTATAATAACAAAATACAACAATATTTCTGGACAATAAAAGTGATTGAAAATAGATTAAAAACAAAAAAGCTATTAAAACATACAATATCTACAGAAAATATCTATAACATACCAGTATCATTCTCCCCTGCATTTTATGTTGCATTTTATTTTATTTGGTAAGTGTATTTGAGTTTTTCCTCTTGTGTAGTTGGTTAGTGTATGTTGCCCTGTGCATTGTTGTTTGTGTGATTTTGTGCTGTTTGTGTGATTTTGATATCCCTAGCTATCCCTGCCTTGTTCACTGTGTATTTGAGTATGTTAAATTTAAAAAAAAAAGAAAGAAAAAAGAAACGGGCAGGTTTAGGCTCTTTATTTAACAGCAGTCATTTCACTACAATACTGTAGTGTACAGTTACTTTATTTACAGTAGGAGCAACAGATTTTTTCCCATTCCAGCCGCAAGCCATGTCGCTTCCAGCTGAACGCCATGCAGCCGCCAGACAAGGCTGTTCCCCCTCCCTCTCTTACTGTAATTTTAAACACGCCCATTCATGCGATTCCAGGGTATTGCAATGAGATGACGCTTCTCTTACAAAAAACAAAGCCTACAGTCAATGAAGTGTAACGGTGACATTTTAGCAATGAGAGTAAGATAAGATAAGATAAGATAATCCTTTATTTGTCCCACAATGGGGAAATTGCAGTGTCACAACGCAAGTTTCAGAAACAGTAGGAAAATATAAGCATGCATCAAAATTAAGATAAATAATAATAATAAGTATGTACAATCAACTAAAAAAACACTGTAAGGTTAAAAGGCACAGGAATGCTGCACAATAAATGTCTTTGATTCTGAGCAGTGAACAAACAGCAGTTTAAGTGACTCCAGTATAATAATACAGTGGTACCTCACCTTACGAAATTAATTCGTTCCAGAAGTGGTTTCGTAACGTGAATTTTTCGTAAGTTGAGTAGCTATTTCAATGGAAAAAGCCTGATTCGTTCCAAGGCCCCGATCCAAGTTTTTTTTAATAGTGTAACATTTTTTTTTATAGTGTAACATTGTGTTCTGCGTAGAGACTGTAGACCCAGGACTAAACGTGGACTATACCAGGTCTAGACCAAGGTCTAAACCTGGACTGGACCAGGTGGATTAAAGCGTCGCGTGCGGGTCTATTTCCTGGTTTCGTTTCGAGTAACGGCTGAGGCAAGCAGCGAGGGGGACCGCACGCAGTCTGAGCGCATGAACGAACGCATGCAAGGTCTAGACCTGGTCTAGACCTGGTCTAATGTTGTTTCCTCATTGCAAACAGACCTGGTCTAGACCAGGTCTAGAGGAGGCACGGTTTGAGCACGGGTCTCGTTCATGCGCTCAGACTGCGTGCGGTCCCCCTCGCTGCTCGCCTCAGCCGTGACTTGAAACGAAACCAGGAAATAGACCCGCGCGCGGCGCTTTAATCCACCTGGTCTAGTCCTGGTTTAGTCCAGGTTTAGTCCTGGTCCAGTCCTGGTTTAGTCCAGGTCTGGATGGGCCACCTCGTCAGAATGAGCTCCAAGCGCTACTGCGCGGTATCACACACGTATCCACGCGCAGTCTTCTCCCCCCTCCCCCTTCCCCCCACACTTCACAATGAATACATTTTGTTGAAAATCTATGAAAGTTTGAGTGTTTAAACGAGAGAGAAATGTGAGAAAAGTTTAATTCCAGTCTGAGAAAAGTGTATAATGTGTGTGGCTGAGCGCGCATTATTTGAATTTTTGAGATTTCGCGTTTCGTAACTTGAATTTTGTTTCGTATCTAGAGACCAAAATTTAACGTGAAGGCGTTTCGTAACTTGAAATTTTCATTTGTTGGGTCTTTCTTAAGGTGAGGTACCACTGTATATAATATCACTACAATAAAGTGACTCAGATGATTGTGTACAGTGCAGTGATGAGCAGTGGTAGTTAAATAAAAAAGTAGCAGGTAAAGTGACACTAAATAATATTGCACATTTTTATTATTACTATGGAGATGACACATGGTTGCTATGGAGATGAACATGACTAGCATTGATCATTGTACAGTCTGACAGCAGCAGGAAGGAAAGACCTGCGAAATCTCTCTTTAACACAGCGAGGGTGAATCAGTCTGTTACTGATGCTGCTCTCTAGTCGACAGAGCGTCCTGCAGGGGGTGACACTCATGGTCCAGCATAGACACGAGTTTAGCCAGGACCCTCTTGTCCCCCACCTGCTGCACTGATTCCAGAGGACAGCCCAGGAATGAGCTGGACTTCGTGATGACCTTGTCCAGTTTCTTCTTCTCCCTCTCTGTGATGCTGCTGCTCCAGCAGACCACACCGTACAGGATGGCTGATGCCACCACAGTCATAGAAGGTCCTCAGGAGTGGCCCTCTCACTCCAAAGGACCGCAGTCTCGTCAGGAGATAGAGCCGACTCTGGCCCTTCCTGTACAGTGCATCTGTGTTATGAGTCCAGTCCAGTTTATTGTTCAGATGAACACTCAGGTACTTGTAAGAGTACCTGAGAAGGTGATGAGAAGGTGATGAGAAGGTGGTTCCGCTGACACCAGTCCACAACGTCCTGCGTTAGTCCTCTGTACTCTGCGTCATCATCGTCTGTGATGAGACGCTCCCCATCTGTTCACTGCTATATATTTACCGTCCGTTCACCACCGCAGTAGTCTTGTGTGCACACAAGTCCGCTGTCGAATCCTTCACGTCCATAACTTTGTTTTCCACCAAACTCCAAAGCAGTATCCATCTCCCATTCACCACGCTCACTGTCAAACCGAGCACCGTCATTCGTCATGCGCGGGATATTGGCATCTGACGTCACAGTGACGTCATGAGAAATATAGGTAATTTATCAATATTATTATTTCTGGTGCTCATACAGGTGCAGGGACATGGCCATGTTGCACACTGTATTCCCATGTATTTTCTATATTTTTGTTATTACTGTTAAATGGGGTTTAATGGAGAAACCCCAGTATTTTTGTGTTAATTGGCTGGGGAGAGGAGCCTTGGTGGATAAAAGGGGGCCACTCTCCCTCCCTCAGTCAGTCTGGACCTGGAACTGTACAGAGAAGGTAACAGCAGAGCTTATGATTTATGGAGCAGATCTCTGCGGTTGTGTGTGTATATATTGTAAATATATTTTTTTGTTTCACTGTCTTGTATATAGCACTCTTCAAACTTTTTTTCTTTTGGGAACTTCCTTAATTAAATAATCAAAACATCCTTCTGACTACGCCATCATAATTACAGTAGAATAGACCCCGCGTCACATCCACTATCATCTCTTTGGTCTTGTCTGTGTTGAGGGTGAGGTTGTTGTCCCCACACCATGTCACTGGACTGTCCACCTCCCTCCTGTAGGCTGCCTCGTCTCCGCCTGTGGTACGACCTATCACAGCGGTGTCGTCAGCAAACTTCAGGATGATGTTCTCGGGGTAGGATGCGATGCAGTCGTGGGTGAACAGGGTGTAGAGAATGGGGCTGAGGGCGCAGCCCTGTGGGGTACCAATGTTAGTGGTGATGCTGGCTGAAGTTCTGTTTCCAATCCTGACAGACTGGGGCCTGCCAGTCAGGAAGTCCAGGAGTCAGTCACAGAGGGCAAGGTGTAGTCCAAGAGTTGACAGTTTGTGGGTGAGTCTGTGGGGGATGACTGTGTTGAAGGCGGAGCTGTAGTCAATAAAGAGTATCCTGACATAGGAGTCTTTATATGGGAGAGCGAGACATGGAGGGTGGCGGCGATGGCGTCAGAGGTGGACCTGTTGGGCCTGTAAGCATATTGTAGGGGGTTGATAGAGTCCGGTATGCTGCTCTGAATGTGGGGCAGTACCAATCTCTCAAAGCACTTCATAATGATTGAAGTGAGTGCTACTGGCCTGCAGTCATTCAGGCAAGATGGGGGGTTCTTCTTGGGGAGGGGGACGATGGTGGTGGTTTTGTAGCAGGTGGGGACAGTGCGTTGGCTGAGGGAGAGGGTGAAAATGGAGGTGAAGACACAGCTCATTAGCACATGCTCTGAGGGCCTTCCCAGGAATACTGTCTGGACCTGGGGCTTTGCGGGGGTTGGTCCTCCTCAGGGCTTTGTGTACCTGGGCTGATGTGACGACAGGCGGGGAGAAGAATTCAAAGCTAACCTCTGCAGTTTTACAAGATATGTCTTTCGATTAGAGATTTTTGGATTAGAGAGTTGTATGCTGTTTGCATACGGTAATCATACTTTATACCTTAGTCAATAGTCATGTAAAATTTCAACTCATTTATATATGTGTAGGCAGTTCATTTCGCCAGTCGTATTACACTTTCAAATAAGGCTCCGACTGAAGGTATCTCAGAGGTAGCACATTCTGACAGCCCACTTGACCAATCAAATAGTGCTCCCACTGTAGAATCACCATTATTTACTAATTTATATGTGTAGAGGTAGCAAATCTTGACAGACACATATCTTCACCCAAATAATGCATCCACTAAAAGTAGTATACCTCACCTTTGTGATACAGGGGACACTGAAGATGGGACAATTTCATGCAATTAAATTTAAAACAATGGGCTTGTCTCTTATTCATGGTGTATGAGAACAGGCAAAGGGACAACAGAAGAAACATTTATTTACAAAAATATATACACTCCATCCAAGGAGGGAAATTTATCCCAACTGTGATGCCTCTACGGGGGCACATGCGACCTCCAATCGAGCCATCAAGACCTCTTCAGGGTGTGTCTTGATCGATGTGATGTTGCCGTTTTTCAGAATCTCTTCTGCAAACTTCAAAATGCAATTTTAGGCATTCAGTTACATATAACTGGATAGATATAAGAGAAAGAAATTACTGGAAACACTGAAATCTTTACTTTTAAAACCAAAATCCCACAGCTACTGTCATCTTGCTGCTTGTCATGAACAGTCCATTTCTGTCTTGGGACTTCATGGCCTGCCGTCCTCAAGAAGTTCCTATCATTGTGTGAAAAGCATAACAAGCATATGCCATACATGAGACACATTATCACATACAAAAGACCAAGGACTTCAAATTTAGAAGCAGAGTCTTTTCTGACATGTTGACAATCTATAAATGTTTACCCCATTCATGTTATTCCATCACATTTACATATTTATACAGCAAACCCCTTAATAAAAATTGACCTCTGTTGCATGAGGTTAGCAGAAACACCCATATATTATACATGCCAGAAATAAGTGTGAAGAAAATATAAGAAAGGCACTTACCACTAAAATCCAGTGACCACCTACATTTACTGTGAATCTCTTGCTGGGAATTTCATCTGAATAATGATATTCATACCAAAGTATTGTTAATTCAGTTTATTGGTGTTACATAATATGGCTAGATAATAACAAAACAAATACATTACTTTTCTAAGAGGCTGAAATCTTCTGTTGAACAAACATCCAGCTATCACAGCACAGAGGTGATGAACGCGTTCCTGTTAGAAAACAATTAAGTGTGTAATGAAAAAACTGTACTGCAGGGGACAAATGTAATGAGAACATAATATAACACATATTGTATACATATATATATATATATATATATATATATATATATATATATATACATATGCATATACAGGGGGTCCTCGGGTTACGACGGTCTCGGGTTACGACGTTTCGTGGTTACGAACGCGCCCCCATTAAAAAAAATATGTATATATTACGCGTCATTCCGTCTTACGCGGTTTAGCGTGGTAAGAGATGTAAACAAACGCGAACGGCGCGCGGCGCACGGCGCAAGAATACACTCTGTTGTGGTTGTAGGGCAGAGAAGACAGCCTCATGTGCGTGTCCAATGTGGGCGGAAGTACCTGATGTGGGCTCTGATCTGCTCCTATGAAAGCGGCAGTGATAACCAAGCAGCGTAGTGGTCTAATTATTGAGATGGAAAGGTTATTGGTGCTTTGGTTGGAAGATCAAAGGCAAAATCCGGTTTACGACGAAATTCGGGTTACGACGCGTCTTAAGAACGGATCAACGTCGTAACCCGAGGACTCCCTGTACATATATATACGTTTTCTACATTCACATGGAAACAAAATAACAAAATACGATGTAATGAAAACGATAATGATGCAGTCAAATGTTAAATCCAAACTATTATCATCTGACGTAGGTATTCTGCCGCAAATCTAACATTCACATATCATTCCTTACATGCTTAATTGGTTAAAACATACAATAAAACCAATACACTGTTAAAATGTTACTTACTTGCATTGTCACTGCTGAAAACAACTCCACTTCTGCCTCGGGATGCACAAATCGATGGCCATTTAAACAGTAACAGCACTTCAAAAAGTTCAAAGTTCAAAGTCAGCTTTATTGTCAATTCTGCCATATGTGTTCAACAAACAGTGAATCGAAATTTCGTTTCTCTCTGGCCAGGTAGTGCAAAAAGACAGTGTACAAAATACAATATGAAGACAAAACACAACAAAAACTATCTAAGACAGAGATCTAAAGTTAAAACTAAAGTCTACGGTCTAAAATCTTAAAACAGTGCAACATAATAAATAACCTATACTATATACAGATTTCCAAAGTGTGCAGTGTGCATCAAAATGTGCAATGGAAGATACAGCAGTGAATTGGTCATGTGCAGTAGAATGTGCATTGGAGTTAAGATAAATAAAAATAAGTGTGCAACAGTAGTAATTCTAGTGCAACAGGAGTAAACAACAGTACTAAAAATTCCAGTAGTAAATGTGCAATAACAGTAGTAAACAACAGTGCAACGGGGGTAAAAATCAATAACAGGAGTAAACAACAGTACTAAAAATTCCAGTAGTAAATGTAAGTGTGCAATAACAGTAGTAAACAACAGTGCAACAGGAGTAAAATCCAGTAGTAAATGTAAATGTGCAACAGTGCAACAGTAGTCCTTAGCAGCAGTTTTTTAAAGTGTCTAGAGTGATGTGTCTTTTTATGGAATACAGGTTATGCCAATATGGGGGGTGGGGGGTGGGAGATGGGTAAGGTGGGAGTTCGGGTGTGAGTTCAGCCTCCTGACAGCCTGGTGGATGAAGCTGTTTGAAAGCCTGGTGGAGTGGGCCCGGAGACTCCGGTACCTTCTCCCCGAGGGCAGGAGGCTGAACAGGCTATGTGCGGGGTGGCTCGGGTCACCCACAATGCTGGACGCTCTGCGGGTGAGCCGGGTGTTAAAAATGTCTAGGAGGGAGGGGAGAGAGACACCAGCGATCCTCCCAGCTGCATTCACTATGCGCTGCAGGGCTTTCCTGTTCTGTTCAGTGCAGCTCCCGTACCACACAGTGATGCAGCTGGTCAGGACGCTCTCAATGGTGCCTCGGTAGAAGGTGGTCATAATGGGTGGAGGGGCTCCAGCTCTCCTCAGTTTGCGGAGGAAATAGAGGCACTTCTGAGCCCTCTTTGCCAGTGATACAGTATTCACTGTCCAGGAGAGGTCCTCACTGATGTCCTGGACTTAGGGGTGCGCTACTGCGCATGTGCTGGTAGCTCAGCTCGACGGGTAGGCCATATCGAGAGGACACCCCACCCGTTTGAGCTCTCTTTTTTCAGCACCAGACACCTGCGCTCATAGAAATACTACGTATATACTATAGGCTATCACAAGGAATTCAACTGCTACAGCTCCAAAAACGTAGCCTACATTTTAACAGCTTTATGAAAGTGCACCGGCATTGTGATATCTACTTCCCCGAGTCCAATCGCACACACACACACGAAACAAGCACCGAAGACAATCAACCGATATCAACGCTTCTCTTAAGTAATCATTAAATGCAGTAATTTAAATGTTGCCTATCGAGTCTTTCCGGTAGAGGGGCTATCAGGAGGTTTTTCAACAAGCCAGGAGACAATCACTGCTCCTCCCTGTGGAAAAATGAGGGAGTGCAACTGGTTTTCACACAGGCTGCTAAGGGGCATCACAATTCAGGGCTGCGTTGACTACGTTATTGTGGTGGATGCATTATCTGCACGGACCAGTCACGGACCAGTCACGGACCAGTCAAGGACCAGTCACGGTCGATCAAGGAGCAGTCATGGAAACATGGGAAAAAAACAATGGCTACTACTGTATGATGGCTCCCATTGTGATGAAAACACTGAGAGGTTTAAATAATTCTCATTAGACTCAATGCAGTAGTGGAGGATGGTACGCTTGTTGTAGTCCATTTTCTGGGAATTTTAGTTTTTACTATTGTTCCTACTGCTGGTTAGGAGGATCTGGATCCACCTAAAGGAGCAATAGCCCCTTCTCCACACTGCTCTTTCCTCCTCCTGGGTCCTTACAGTCAACCTCATGATGTAACTCTCAGAGGTCAGCATTAAGGAGAAGGAAGGAGAAGGTAGGACAAGGAAGGAGGTATTTTTGCCCATTTTCAGATGCAACCCTAGTGTCCTGCTCACAGCGCCTAGAGTGAATGCCAAACAGGCTCCGGAGAGAGCAACTGCCCCATGTCATGTGACCAGATCAAACGCAATAAAACCCTAAGTTTTAACAAACATCATATACACAAAAAAGCCTAATAACTCACCTTGACCACGGGCCAGTAGTGTGGCTGGCCCAGTAGTTTGACCACACAGGGGATGCCATAGTGCAGCCTGACAGCATTCTGGGCCAACTCCGCCTCGGGGTGTCGGGATGTGAGGTGCCTGAGCGCGCACACCGCAGGCTCGGCCACGTCCTCCTTCTGCCCTGCTCGGAGCACCGCGTGGATCAGAGCCTCCACCCCCCCAAACTGAGTCACCAGGGTCTGAAAAGAGCACCCTACATCAGCTCACAGGACAATGGACTTCATTCAGCTCAAAGATGGAGAATTAGTGTTTACTCAAGTCATTCAAGATACATTTTTTAGAACTCTGACAGCACTTGACTTTGCTTTGAAGATCTCAAAATCAGTATATAGAAATCATCATCATTATCATTAAAGGCAAATTAACGTTTTTTTACAATCTGATCTTCTTTCGGCAATAAAACAAGTAGTTTTACTCACCCATAGCAGTTTGCTGTCAATTGGAGCAGTATCGCAGAACTTATGTTGAGCCGTTCTGTTCTACCACTGATCCCGTATCTGTTAGCATGAGTGCTCGGGGCACTGATTTGCGGTGTTCAAATAACACAAACTTTAGCACTTTTCAAATCACAGAAGATCGCTGTGCTAGGGTAGACTTTCAGTGGATTCCAAAACGGCCTGAAACCCGATATCGCAACAGTTCAGAGCGGTGTTAGCCTCTTTCGGACTAGCTGTGTTTACAAAACAGCTGAGTTCACGCATGCGCACTGTCCTCTCTGATGACGTCATCAAATGAAACTATAGCTGGATATCGGGTTTCAGGCCGTTTTGGAATCCACTCAAAGTCTACCCTGGCACAGCGATCTTCTGTGATTTGAAAAGTGCTAAAGTTTGTGTTATTTGGACACCGCAAAGTAATGCCCCGAGCAAATGATACGAGCACCATGTTAACGGATACGGGATCATTAGTAGAACAGAACGGCTCAACATAAGTTCTGCGATACTGCTCCAATTGACAGCAAACTGCTATGGGTGAGTAAAACTACTTGTTTTATTGCCGAAAGAAGGCTCAGATTGTAAAAAAACGTTAATTTTCCTTTAAAGGTACAGCATGTAACTTTCCAGAAGCAGTATGTGACCTACATGATTCCATGGAAATAGAAAGTAAAAATTATACTTCAGAACATCCATGAAAATATGTTTTATCCCATACTGTGAAATATTATAGTCAAAGGAAAAACATTTCCATGGAAACAAGAATAGGGATGAAAGTGCCCAGTCATGAAATAAGCTGAAAGTGACAGAAATCCTAGGGGATTGAATTCTAGATGCTCTGAGATGCAATCTGGGGGTCATTCTAGCTAATAAAAACTAAGATGTCAACCACCCATTTTAGGGGAAAAAAATTCCCTTTCTCCCTCTTGATGATCCCACTTTGCACTACCTTCTCACAAAATTTTACAAATATATATGTTTGCAATAAAATAAAACTGTAAATCAAAGCACAAACCACATTTTATTCACAGGTACTAGTGGTGACATACACATACCTGGTACAAATGTCAGGGATGAAAGTGCCCAGAAGCTGAAAGTCACCGAAAACCTAGGGGAGTCCGGGGGCATGCCCCATCATGTGCGGACGAATACAGTCGAATCACGCAGCACGCTACCAGGGGAATCCCTGTTACGCACCAGGAAGGGAGTTCCCCTGTTGCACAACGTGGTGCGTGATTCGACTGTATTCTTCCGCACTGGAAAATAGTTCCCACCCAAATTGACCAAGGCAAGCTCTCCGTGTTGATTTGCACATTTATTTGCACTCGATATGAATGCGCACTACACATAAAGTAATTGGGAAACGCATCGAGCAAATTAATTCCTTTTGGCCGAAATCTTTCTCTGGCGCCGTTAGACTCCAGTCTAAGGCGGAGTAGCTGCAGATACCGCGGCGGTCAGTGGCGACAGACTCGGACAATGGCTGGGTGAGCAGGAAAACGCTTTCCACCACTTATTTTAGTCTCTGGACTGTGGGGAGATGCCCAAATTTGACCTGGGGGTGGCATATCCCTTTAAAGGGACAGTGTGTAAGATTTTTACCCGTTAATTATCGAAATTGAAGATACCCATTCAAAAATACATTGTTTTCCAAGCCTTTTCACTTCCATCATGAAATCAAAGTATTCTTTTGAACTTAGATATAGTCACATAAAAGGGGGATCCTGCCCATATAGAGGCAGCCATTTTGAATACAAGAGCCGCAGAAGGACATTTGGGCTCCGCCTTCGCCTTCGGCAAGGCTCATGGTTTTGGGTAAACAACACAAGCATGCTGCGGGATCACACGTCGTAATGGATTTAACACGTTTTTTGGACTAAATTGTTTTACTGGATTTTATTAGCTGGATCTTTACGGACAGATTGAGACCAAGCTTTTGGTGAAATGCTGAGTTTGACCTGTGCAGAGCCTTCAAAGGTAAGCTAAGTAACAAACCTCGTTTTGTGCCGGGAAATGAATTGCATAGTCAAAAAGAGGACTGTAAGGTTTCATTTGATATGTAGATTGTCATGGTACACGATCAGGAATGTGTGTTTTCATGCGAAAAGAAAAAAAAAACAGTGAATGGGACCGCGTTTTGTCGGCGAGGGCTCGCAAAGCCCGAGTGCGCGCTGGTACGCGAGCTGTCCGCGATAAGGCGCACCCGGGTGACCCTCGATGTCTGCCGTAGCCAAAAGAGGAAGTGGAATAGCTACCATCCACCTATGCGCCACGAATCCTACACACTGGACCTTTAACTATCTCTCTATATGAACTTGTAAGACAGGGGTGCCCACACTGTTTAACTGAAACCTGGCATAAACCTCTGGACTGTTTTTGTCTCAACCAAGCTACTCCCTCTGGATACACTTATATTGAAAATGCCCACCCTGATGGTCATGGGGGAGGTACTGCTGTCATTTATAAAAAGGACATTAAAGTTACTGCTATCTCCATTTCTACAATAGACTCTATTGAACATACAGTGTTTAAACTACCTGGCCCCACCCCCCTTGTTACCGCAGTCATTTATCACCCTCCCAAACAAAACCCTTCTTTTCTCTCTGATTTTACAGATTTTTTAACACAACTTTCTGTTATTTCACCATCCATCCTTCTCATTGGTGATTTCAACTTCCATATTGACGACTCCTGCTCTAAATCCGCTTCAGATTTTTTGGACTTATTAAACTGTTTTAACATCACCCAACATGTCAACTTCCCCCACTCATAGCCATGGTCACATTCTAGATCTTGTCTACACCATCGGCATTTCTGTTCATAACATCTCTAGTCAAAACCTTCACATATCTGACCACCTAGCTATCAATCTGGACATTGAAATCCCTCTCTCTATACCCAAAATCAAACGTACAATAACATTTCGCAATCTCAATTCGGTCTCTCCTGCAGCACTCTCAGCCTCCCTTGCTGCCAAATTGTCACTTTCTCCTCCCCCCTCCGTCTAACAATTCCACTGAACAATCCCCCCGTCTTACTATAATAGCACACTCACCTCCTGTCTTGACCAACTGGCTCCGGCTAAAACAAAAAACGTCTCCTTCACCCACACAGCACCTTGGTACATCTCCGAACTCTGTACCATGAAATGTCACAAACGCCAGCTTGAGAGACTGCATCGCAAAACTGGCTTAACTGTACATCTTCAAATGTACATGGATTTTATTCAACAATACAAGAATGCCCTCAATTCTGCCCGGTCAAACTACCTTTCCAACATTATTCACAATAGCTCCAATAATCCCAAAACTTTATTCTCTACCATAAACAAACTTCTGAAGCCCAATGACAACTCCTCTTCTTCATTCACTGTTGCCAAGTGCAACTCCTTCCTTTCTCACTTTCAATCTAAAATAGACACAATTTACAGTTCCCTTACCTTTGCCGTAGACCCCCCTCTTGAGTCTTTGGCCCCTTCCTCTACTCTACAGCTCTCCCATTTCTCTCCTATTTCTCCTGTTGAACTCAACAAACTCCTGTCAGGTATCAAACCCTCTACTTGCACTTTGGACCCTATCCCTTCCACCCTCATTAAAGGCTGTTTTCCTATCACCTCCCCACTCATTACAACAATAATCAACTCCTCACTCTCTTCCGGCTCTGTGCCTCAGTCTCTCAAGCTGGCAGCCATCACCCCCATCCCTAAGAAACCTGGTCTCGACCCAGACAACATAGCAAACTTCCGGCCTATCTCCAACCCGCCATTTCTGTCTAAAATGCTTGAACGTGTGGTAGCTTCGCAGTTAAAATCACATCTAAACTCTAATAATCTGTTTGAACCCTTCCAATCTGGTTTTTGACAACTACACAGTACTGAAACAGCTCTGGTCAAAGTCTGTAACGATATCCTCCTCTCCTCCGACTCTGGTCAGCTCTCCATCCTCATACTCCTGGATCTCACTGCAGCATTTGATACCATCAGCCATCCTATCCATCCTCCTCTCTCGTCTCAAAAACTGTTTCAACATCACTGGATCTGCTCTGTCCTGGCTTCAATCCTACCTCACAAACCGTCAACAGTATGTCATGGTAAACAACAGCTCATCCTCCACTGCTCCTCTGCTCCAAGGAGTTCCCCAAGGTTTGGTGCTTGGTCCACTCCTGTTCATCCTCTACCTCATCCCCCTTGGTTATATAATCCGGCGACATGGTCTACATTTCCACTGCTATGCTGATGACATACAATTGTACATTTCCACCAAATCCATCAACTCCATAACTCACTCCACACTCACCCAATGTCAACTGATATCAAAACATGGTTACAACAGAACTTTCTCAAACTCAACTGTGAAAAAACAGACATAATGATAATTGGTCCAAAAAACATTACAAAATCCATCCAAAATTTTCAGGTCAACTTTGATAACACCACACTTTCTCCATCACCTGTCATCCGTAACCTTGGTTTTCTTTTTGACACCAATTTCACATTTGAACAGCATGTCAAACAAATAACCCGGTCTGCTTTCTTCCACCTTAAAAACATTGCCCGTCTCCGTTCGTCCCTCTCTTTCTCTGCCGCTGAAACACTCATTCATGCTTTCATCACTTCCAGATTAGACTATTGCAATAGCATTCTTTACGGTACATCCTCCAAAATACTCAATAAGCTACAATACATTCAAAACTCTGCTGCCCGTCTCCTCACACACACCCGCTCCCGTGAACATATCACCCCTGCCCTCCAGAACCTCCCTGGCTCCCCATCCCTCAGCGCATACAGTTCAAAGTTCATAAACTGGCCCCAGCCTACCTCGCAGACCTGCTCCACCGCCACACCCCATCCTGCTCTCTCCGCTCTTCCGATTCAAACCTCTTGTCCCTCTCCTGCAGGACCAAGCTCCGAATCTGGGGAGACAGAGCCTTTTCTATTGCTGCCCCCACCCTCTGGAACACTCTCCCTCAACACCTCCAAGACTGCACAGACCTCACCATCTTCAAAAAAAAAACTGTTTAAAGCTGCTTTTAATATTTAAATTATTTGCTATTTTAATTAATTTTGTTTTATTTTTGACTGTTTTATGGACTGATTTTATTGTATTGCTCTGTGAAGCGTCTTTGAGTGTTATGAAAAGCACTATATAAATAAAATGTATTATTATTATTATTTTTGAGCTTGTGCGCTACTTATAAAATGACCAAGTCAAAATTATCTACTTACTACAAAAATGCAAATCACTTATTCATTTATAAATATATTGACAATTCTTTACATCAGGGGTGCTCAATATGTGTTGTAGTACACGACACACCGGTCTTGGTCTCAAGATGAGTGCGATCATATTTCATTACGGCCGCTGCCGTTAGCAATATTTAACCCGTGTGCGGGGCCGTGCTCATGTGGAGCCGTGGACACCGTACGTCACCACGAGCGCCATCAGCGCACGCAGCTTGTCCACGACAGCGTGTACCCTTGCGTATTAGCATGTATCACAGAACAGGTTAAATGTCCTACCTGTCTATCTGCCTCATGTCAGTGTGCGCCTCCTTTTCACGTTCTCGCTCCTTCCTGCTCATAGCGCACACCAGATCCCTCCTCAATGCGCGATGATTATAAGCGCAAGCACGAAACGCGAAGCAAAAACTAATCTAAATTTAAGATGCAGTGTCTGCATAGAGCAGGCCTACCACGACATGTGGTTGAATTTTGCCTAGTAAAAGTGCACAAATGCATCTGTTTGTCACAACATGCGTTTGGTAAATGTGTAAGAGTAAGAGTAAGAGCTGTTGTTGCTGTTGCAAACAAGCTGCGTGCGCTTGCGGCGTGTGTGGTGACGTGCGGTGTCCGTGGCTCCAGACGAGCACACGTGCTGCAGTCAGAAGACTCCCCCGCACACCAGTAGAAGTTTAATACGAGACGCGTACTTTTGTTTCTGAATACGGGACGATTCCATTGTTCAAGGGACGGTTAGCGACCCTAAACACAAATATACATATATATACACACACAAAATTTTTCTCAACGGATTTGCACTGATATAAAAAATGACCCCGGCGGCTGACAAAAAAATGGAAATCTTTCATCCCTGCAAGAAGAAGCAGGCCAGGTTTACAAGCCCGCTCAGAGTATGAACACATGTTTTTTCAGTGCGATAAACACCTGACACCAATAATTAGCCATTTTAATACCAAAAAAAAAAAAAAAAAAACGTGCTGTGGGGATCCCGCAGAGGGCACTGACCTTGTTGCGTGCATTGTTGCAGGTCAGGTTGGACAGGATTCCTGTGGCACACGTTAGCATGTTGACATCATCAGAGCCCAGCTGAGTGACCAAGATCTGCAGCAGACCGTCCATTCCTTCCTAAACACAGTTTCACAACAGCATTAGCAATAGCTATTCACTGAGTGCCATCCGCTGAAGCACCACACTGTTGTAGCTTATTTGTTAAAGCTATTCTATGTAACTTTTCTGCTTGTCTCAATGGAGATGTCACAGGATTGGCTGGAATGTCAGTATTACATCAAAATTGTCTATTTCCATGAGGATAAAAAAAGGAGGTGGTGCCACCAGGACATGTTACACGTAAGATCCGTGGAGAGGAAAGCCTGCTACAGAAATAATGGATATTATTAATTTATTAGTTTTAAGCAATAACAACACCTGTAACTGAATCAATCAATATCACTTTATTTGTCCCTAGAGGTGATTTAAAAGGCCCATATGACTCATATTTTCAGATCTGTTATATTATTGTTTCCTCTACAAAAACATACCAAGAGTTGTATATTTTTTAAAATATGTTTAACACACAAATCCTGCATATTTAGCCTGAGTTCTTCTCTCAAACAGTAAACAGTCTGTTCCACCTTGTGATGTCATGGTAATACAGTACAGGAAGTGCTACACTGTTCAAGCCCATTCACCTTCATTAGAATCTTTTGAATAAGTAGCCCTGAAATTGCCTATCTCTCCTGAACTAAAGGTTAAAAGAGCTGTTAACTTGAACTTAACTTACTGCTTCATAACGTCACAAAATGAAATTGAGCATTTTAGCATTTTGAGCTTTGGAGATGTAAACAGACATATAAAGGTTTACTCAGCATGTTTTAATGAAACAACATAAAAGTCTGGGTATGTGTTTGAGGAGACATGACTCACAAGAGTCAGTTTTACTCTTTTGCCCAAGGAGGGAGTTTGGCACACACCTGTTTAGTAGCAGCATCGGAGAGGTTGCGGAGCGTCCACAGACAGTTCTGGACGAGTCTGTGACTAGAGCCAGTCAGGTGCTGCCCCAGGGCCTGCATCCCTCCTGCACACAGGTCAGCTCAGGTAAGAGATCTTACAATTTGAATATAATGAAAAAAGCTTTTATTTCTTGAAATTTTGATGATCATGGCTTACAGCTAATGAAAACCCAAAATTCTGTGTCTCAGAAAATTAGAATATCCATCCATTTTCTTCTGCTTATCCGGGACCAGATCATGGGGACAACAGTCTAAGCAGGGACTCCCAGATTTCCTTCACCCCGGACACTTCCTCAAGCTCCTCCGGGGCGACCCCAAGGCGTTCCCAGGCCAGCCGGGAGACAGTCCCTCCAGTGTGTCCTGGGTCTTCCCTGGGGCCTTCTCCCGGTGGGACATGCCTGGAACATCTCCAGAGGGAGGCATCCAGGAGGCATCCAGAACAGATGCCTGAGTCACCTCAGCTGGCTGCTGTCAATGTGGAGGAGCAGCGGCTCTACTCCAAGCTCCTCCCATGTGACTGAGCTCCTTACCCTATCTCTAAGGGAATGCCCAGCCACTCGGGAGAGGAAACTCATTTCGGCCACTTGTATCCGCGATCTTGTCCTTTCAGTTATTACCCAAAGCTCATGACCATAGGTGAGGGTAGGCATGTATATTATCAATCAATCAATCAAACTTTATTTCTATAGCACCTTTGCCGACCAAAGTGCTGTACAACATTAAAAACAAGATAAAAAACAATAAACATCATACAAATAGGTCAACAAAGCACATTAAAGTGTCAGTGATGGAATGTAACTCAATGGGCAAAGAGTTCCAGAGTTTTGGGACTGGCCACTGCAAAAGAACGATCACCCCACTGTTTGCTCCGGGACCAGGGGACCTCCAGCAGATGTTGCCCAGCAGATCGTAGAGCTCTGCTGGGTTGGTGAGGGGTCAAAATCTCACACAGGTAGGAAGGTGCAAGATGAATGACTGCATTAAAAACAAACATCAAAATTTTAAAATTAATTCTGAACTGGACAGGGAGCCAGTGCAAGGAGTACAGGACAGGGGTGATGTGGTCGTGTTTCCGATTGTTGGTGAGCAAGCGAGCTGCAGCATTTTGCACGAGCTGCAAAAAGTGAAGACCAGCTTGATTAATCCCCACATAGAGTGCATTACAGTAGTCTATGTGGGAACTAACAAATGCATGGATAGCTATCTCCAGGTCACCACAGCTCAAAAAGGGTTTAACCTTTGCCAGGCGGAACTGAAAGAAGCTTGCTCTGACCACAGAATCTATTTGTTTATCAAATTTTAGACTGCTATCCAATTTCACCCCCAAATTATTCATTCATTTTCTTCCGCTTTTCCATTTTCTGGGTCGCGGGGGCAGCAGTCCAAGCAGTGTTCTGCTGCCCAGAACACAATGCACCAGCCCCCATGAATCCTTCCGCGGGTGGTGGGTCCACAGGAGGACGGCTCACGTCACAACAGGCCTTGATGTATCTTCTGCCATGGGGGCTACCAGTGTCCGCAGACACTGGGGGCGAGGTGGGGTTAAGTGTCTTGCCCAAGGACACAACGGCAGCACTCATCTGTGGGAGCTGGGATCATATGCGGTCAACCCGTCAAGAGCGGGATTCGAACCGCTAACCCCTGGATCACGAGACATATGCTCTACCAACTGAGCTACTGCCGCCCCACCCCCAAATTAATTAATCAATTAATATTAACCGGTAAATTGCGAGCTTTGCCTTTCGGCTCAGCTCCTTCTTTATCACAATAGTCCGGTACAGCGACCACATCACTGCTAACGCTGCACCGATCTGCCTGTCAATCTCATGCTCCATCCTCCCCTCATTCCTGAACAAGACCCTGAGATATTTGAACTCCTCCACTTGAGGCAAGGACTTTCCACCCACCCAGAGAAGCTAAGCCACCTTTTTCTGGTCAAGAACCATGGTCTAATCCCAACTTCACACTCGGCTGCAAACCGCGACATTGCACCTTGGAAGTTCCGGTCTGATGAAACCATCAAGACAACCTCATCTGCAAACAGCAGAGATGAGATCCTGTGATCCCCAAACTGGATCCCCTCTGGCCCCTGACTGCGCCTAGAAATTAAATACATTGAACAGAACTGGTAACCAAGGGCAGCCCTGGTGGAGTCCAACATGCACCGGAAACAGGTCAGATTTACTACCAACAATGCAAACACAACTCCTGCTCTGGACATACAGGGATTGGACAGCTCTTAGCAAAAAGAGCTGTCCGATCCCATACTCCCAGAGCACTCCCCACAGGAACCCACAAGGGTCACACGGTTGAATACCTTCTCCAGATCCACAAAGCACATGTGAACTGGTTGGGGACGAAAACCACACTGCTCCTCCTGAATCCGAGGTTTGACCATTGGTCAGATTCTCCTCTCCTGGAATAGAGCTTACCGGGGAGGCTGAGGAGTGTGATTCCCCAGTAGTTGGAACACACGCTCCGCTCCCCCCTTCTTAAACAAAGGGATCACCAGAGACGTGTCAGCGAAGACAGCCCCACAACATCCAGAGACTTAAGATACTCAGGAAGGATGTCACCCACCCCCAGGGCCTCAGTGACTTTAACCAGGGAGACAGACAAGTCTGCATATGAGTTCCAAGCCTCTGCTTTCTCCCCAGAAGACGTGAAAGTGGGATTGAGGAGATCCTCAATGTATTCCTTCCACCATCCGACAACATCCCCAGTCGAGGTCAACAGCTCTCTACCTGCACTGTCAACTGTGTTGGTGAAGCACTACTTCCACCTAGTCATCCTCCATAGCCTCTCTGAACTCCTCCCAACACCAAGTTTTTGCCTCTGCGACCGCCCGGGCTGCAGCATGCTTGGTCCGCCGGTATCTGTCAGCTACCTCAGGAGTTCCATGAGCCAACAAGGCCCTATAAGACTTCTTCTTCAGCCAGACGGCATCCTTTACTTCTGGTGTCCACCACCGGGTTTGGGGATTTCTGCCGCGACAGACACCACAGACCAAACAGATACTTGGGTTTGCCAGGTCTTTCTGGCTTCCTCCCCTGCCAGCGGACCCAACTCACAATCAAGTGATGGTTCATGTAGGCCTAGGGCTAGATTTGAAAATGAAAACAAAAAAATCGCCACTCAAAACATTTTTCCATAATAAAAACAGCCTCATTCACTTCCAGGGCTGGACTGGGACAAAAAAAACGGCCCTGGTATTTTTGGCTCAGAACGGCCCCTCATAATTAGCGGAGCATAACAGACTAATTTATGTAGGTGTTCCCCAAAGTAATGTATTTTACTATTGTTACGTCTTGGCTGAGGGGAAACACCTTCTTCACTACAGGGTTTGTAGCATCTTGCTTTGGGTGGTGATTTAAAAATTCTTGCATTCTAGCAGGCTCTGGATGGGAAAAGTAGTCTACTCCCTCTTCTTTCTCCTCAACAGCTTGTCTTGACTAGACAGGAAGAGGGACAGATTATTACAGTTTATTAAGTGATAAATAGAAAACCTAAAAACCTAAATTAAAAATGTAATTATTGGGAACTACCTGGTAAAACTGTGAAACTATCTAAACCAGGGGTGGGCAAACTTTTTGACTCGTGGGCCACAAAGGGTTCAAAATTTGACAGAAGGGCCGGACCAGGAGCAGGTGGATTTAGTATTTTGGTAATCCACCTCATAAGAGCAAAAAATAACATAGGATATGTAGAAAACATGTGTTTTATTTCAATTAAAAATGAATAAAGGCATTACAACAAAATGTCCATCTTTCAAGTTCCACAATATTTAGCTATTTATTGAAATGACTCTTAAAACACAGAAAATTTAATAAATAAAATACAGCTTTTTTTAAAATTACTAACAGTTACTATTTTAAAGCACTGAAAGTTCTGTTATCATTCAGTTTTTTATCATCAGCATTCTCCTCCTGACTGTCTTTTTTCAAAAACATAAGGAGATGCAGATCTACTTGTCCTGCTCCTTCTATTCAATGTCCCCAGTGCCAAAACTCAACAACCAGCGCAAGAATGAAACAGTGACAGCGCACCAGTATGTGAAGCACATTCTATTTGAAATTAAAACATTAAAACATTAACAAGGTTTATTAATATAATTTCTTCAAGTTGGAGGGGCAGATTAAAAAGCTTAACGGGCCGCATATGGCCCCCGGGCTGTAGTTTGCCCATGCCTGATCTAAACCATCAAAACATTTAGTATCTTTAGGTTACATTTTTATTTTTTTGATAATTATCAGATAAATCTCATACTAAGGCAGCACGAGGCAAGGCAAGGCAAGATGGCTGACCGGAAGTAACAATGCTTTCACTTAAGGTAGCTTAAATTGGCCTATTCAGTGTAGTATGTGTATGGAATTTGTTGTTTATCAAAAAAAGTCTGACCAATATGGATGCCACCAGTGGAGTCAGTTGTGTGGAAACATTTACCTGATTAAAAGGTTTCTTGTTAACCTAAAGTGTATTCTTAGACTTAGACTTAGACAAACTTTATTAATCCACAAGGGAAATTGTTTTGGGTATGTTGACCTTGTTGTCACCATGAACATGGATTCTTGTTAATATAAATTATGTTCTTAGTAGAGGCAAATAATCACTAGAGCTTATACAACATAGTCCGGGCTAGTACACTACTGCAGATATTTTGAGCACTCAAACTTTAGAGCTAGCTGACTGGCTACAGGATAGCAACATTCATTTATTATTCATGCCGTTTTTGCGACCACACCCCCAGGCGAAATTCGCCTAGCACTTGGATTTTGCCCTTCTATCCATGCGGCATGCCTGTCCATCACCTAAAAGTCCCAGTATTATAATAATAATAATAATAATAATAATTCATTGGATTTTATATAGCGCCTTTCATGACACTCAAAGCGCTTTACAGTTCATTGTTCATTCACTCCACATTTGGTGGTGGTAAGCTACTTTCTGTAGCCACAGCTGCCCTGGGGCAGACTGACGGAAGCGAGGCTGCCAATCAGCGCCATCAGCCCCTCCGAGCACCTCCAACACTCATACACACGCCACTTTCATACTAGGCAAATGTGGGTAAAGTGTCTTGCCTAAGGACACAGCGACAGTTTTTTGCAACTGACGCCCCACTGTGGCACCTGGAATTCCCAGTGGTCTCCCATCCAAGTACTAACCAGGCCCTGCCTTGCTTAGCTTCTGAGATCTGGCGGGATCAGGCTTTGACAGGCAGGTATGGCCACAACATTACTACCTGCTTACCTGCTGTGATACACCTCCTTGGTCACTGTCCCTCGGGTGTCCTGTCAACTGTCCCTGGCTGCTCCTCCTCTCCCTCGGGTTCCCTCGGGTTCCCTCAGGTTCCCTGTCCACAGTCTCTGGCTGCTCCTCTCCCTGTCCACCTTCAACCTGCAGAGGACGTGGAGGCTTCAGCAGCCCCTCCAGAGAATAGATCTATTATTTTTGAAAATTTTTTGCAGCGTCTACAGTGAGGCTTTTTAATATTTTTGCCCGCAAATTCTCCGCACCTCCTTTCTTCCGCTTTCTTGCGCGTTTCCACGCTCATTCGCTCAACAGTGATTATGAAATTGGCGGGGATCAGCGCAGAGAAAGGGGAGGGACCGCTTTCGTTAGCTTCTATATCCTGATTGGTTTAGTCCACTGTCTATATTGAAGATGGACCAATGGGCCGCCTCCTCTAAATTGTGGGCCGGTGACCGGTCTCTAAGTAAAAAAAAAAAAAAAACAGCATCGGCACCGGCCCCTGAGGACTGACGGCCCACCGGGAAAATGCCCGGTATGCCAGATGGCCAGTCCAGGCCTGCCAGCACCGAATCCCCATTGGACGGGTGGGCGTGCGAAATGTCACGTACGGAAGTCCACTTGCCCGGTGTCGATCGGGGGCCTGAGTCCTTCTGATAGAGGCTCAGCCTGTGGACGGTGTGAGGCCGATAACGGCCCTGTCGCGCCGGGGTCCGGTCTTCTCGGAGTCAGGTTGTTTGGGAATGCATCCCAAAGCGGGTGGTAAACTCCCTCTAAGGCAAAATATCGGCACGAGACTGATAGTCGACAAATACCCTAAGGGAAAGGTGAAAAGAACTTTGAAGAGAGAGTTCAATAGGACGTGAAACCATTTAGAGGTAAACGGGTGGGGTCTGCGCGGTCTGCCCGGGGGATTCAACTCAGTGGGCAAGGGACAGCCGCCCGGGGCGGGAGGATCCCCTTGCGGGACTTCTCCCTGGGTGTCGCCGGCCCCCGCTGTGCCCACTTCCTCCCTGGCGGTGTGCCGCAACCGGCTCTGGGTTGGCCAGGAAAGGCTCGAGGCGAAGGGGACACGCTGCCCCAGCTGCGTGCTTTACAGCACCTCCCGCCCGGACTTCATCGCTTCCCGGGGCCGTGGGATCAATGCTAGTGTCCATGTCTGGAGATCTGGTCATCAAGGCCCATGCCTTCAACTGCCGCTCAAATCTCCCAGCACTGGCCACCCTATGGATTCTCCTGCAGGTGGTGGGTCCACGGGAAGACGGCCTCATGTCCTTCCTTCAGGCTGTGCCCAGCCGGGCCCTGTGGGGGAAGTCCTACCCACCAGACACTGCCTGTTGAAAACCTCAGTAACGCCAGTCTGGGCGAGGTGAATGACCTTGCTGTGTTTCCCATCATGGGGGCTTCTGACCCATCCTCCAGGACCTGTTTGCCTTGGGTGACACTACCAGGGGCATGAAGCCCCCAACAACATAGCTCCCAGGATCATTCAGGCACTCAAACTCCTCTACCACGTTAAGGTGGCGGTTCAAGGAGGGGTATAATATAGTAAAAAAGTTCAATATTGGAAAGGTGGTGTCACACCCTAATCAGCTAATTAACTGAAAAAAGCTGCAAAGGTTTCCTGAGCCTTTAAATGGTCTCACAGTCTGGGTCAGTTGGCTACATAACCATGGCGAAAGCAGCTGACTGGACAGATGTCCAGAAGGCAGTCACTGACACCCTCCAAACAAGGAGAAAGCCAGACTAGGTCATTGGTCAAAGAAGCTGGTTGTTCACAGAGTGCTGTATCCAAGCATATTCATAAAAAATTTGAGTGGAAGAAAAAATGTGGTAGTAAAAGATGCACCAGCCAACGAAATGGCCGCAGCTTTGAGAGGATCCTCAAGCAAAATCCATTCAAGAACTTGTGGAATAAGGAGTGGACTGAGGCTGGAATCAGCGCATTAAGAGATGACAGATGAAGCCTATGAGACGATATCAGAAGAGGCTGACTTGGGCTGTGGAGAAAAATAACTGGACTGTTGCTAAGTGGTCCAAAGTACATTTTGCATGCCATTTGAAAAACAATGTCCCAAAGTCTGGAGGATGATTTGGACTACCATGTCATCTGCTGGTGTTGTCCAATGTGTCCACCATCAACACAGCCACCTAGCAGGAAATTTTAAAGTACTTTGTGCTCCTGTCTGCTGACAAGCTTTATGGAGATGCTGATTTCAGAGGTACCAAAAGATGGTTCAGTGACCATGGTGTTACTGTACTTGATTGGCCTACAAACTTGCCTGATCTGAACCCTACAGAGAATCTCTGGGGTTTTGTCAAAAGGAAGATGAGAGACAACAATACAGATGACCTGAAGGCCACTTCCATTCCACCTAAGCAGTGCCACAAAGTGAATGCCTCCATGCCATGGCAAACTGATGCAATAATTCATGCCAAAGGAGGCAGTATTAAGTGCATAGAAATGAACATACTTTTCAGAAGCCTGAAATACAGTATATATATTTTTACTTATCTTATGTAATGGTCTGATTTTCTGAGACACTGAGTTTTGAGGTTTTATTATCTGTAAGCTATAATCCATAATAATTGAATGCACTTGTCATTTGGGCAGGTGAATTTTGATTGCGTAGCACCCACTTGTGGTGACCAGTAGTGGTAAGTGGGAACTGTGAATACATTTACATGATAAATGGGCATGAAATTACATTATTTATTAGCTAATTTTTAAGTATGAGTTATTTCACAGTCATGGACTATTAAAGTATACCTTAAATGTTTTATAGATGCAGTAGCATAAACTATTTTCTGCCAGTGTGGCATGCTATTCCTTGTGGGGGAGTATCTACGTACCTATAGCCTTATGTTACCACAGCCCTGTTTATAACATTTAGAACATATTTTAGAAAGTAAATCCATAAGCTCCACCCTCACCCTGACCCTAAGCTTATTTTTATTTTTTAGATTGCTTTATACACACTACTTCCATCCTCCAGTAGTTGCAGTCCTATACAGCAAATCCACCAGTGTTGATATTCCAGTGTAACTTGTATTTAACAATAGTCATAGTTAATTTACCACTGAACTAGGAAGAATTAACACTATCAGAGTAAATTAGTGTAAATGTTAGTGTGGATTTAGCTCCTTAAACTCTGCCTACACTGTCTACACTTAACCCAACCCTTCTGTTCTAGAGTGTGAAGAAGGAGCAGCTGCACAGTCACCATTTATCTGCTCACTTCGATAAAGTCTCCTTTTTCAAATCCTGCATAAATTGACAGGAAATGTTCAAAATGTTATCTATTTTTAAATAATTTAGTTAATATCATATCTGTACTGTACAGTCTGTACAGAAAAAAAGAAAAACAGCAAAAAACATGGTCCTTTTATACTATTTTTCAGCTACAGCAGGACGGTAAAGCATCCTCAAGTAAGGGATGCTTAATTATGTTAATACTGGGGTTTTAGGACTCACTTTATACAATGGCAATGAGCAAATCCCTCAAGAAATGGGCTCAGCCCCAATGGAACCGATTAAGTTAAAAGCCACTAACCACTAACATTAGCTGCGTCCTGTTAGCCCTTGGGCCTTTTATAGGCTGCAGGTCAACCACAGTGGTTCTGATCCTGTGTTGGGCAGGAGTGGCTCCTCAAGCCGTTATCAGGCTTCAGCTCCTGAGGAATGAGTTGGTTGCAATGAATCTTACACGGTGTAAAAGACCCCGCCAGATCGACCCAAATCTTTAAGAAAAAAGTGAATTTTTTAAGCAAGGACATGGTTAGCTGGTGCATCAATTCTTGAGAAATGAGTGTTCCAAAAGCCGAGTGCGGACGAGTGTGGGTTTGGCAGGGCACCACCAGGACAAATGGATCATAAAGAACCGGAGATAGACGACATTCCCGAGGGAAACTATACTAGCACATGTGGCATAGTCTACAGCCTGGTTAGCTCAAGTTAGGCTAAAACTGGGGCTGCGTTCTGTCTCTGTGTGGCGCCTGCTAATCAAAGTTAAATCAGTGTTTGACAGACATCTCACTTTTTCTGTTCTTCTGTGGACCAGGTAAATGCTGAAATATGGTGAAGACTGAAAAAGCCCACAGTGGCACAGGTTTTTATGCAGGTAATGGCTATAGTAGTCTTGGTACATATTCATCAATAATTATTTTCATACTGCATGCTTTTATGCTTCTTTATGCTTCAGTTACTACAAAGTGCGTGAAGAGTCCCTCAGTCGTCCAGGTAGAATCCATGATAAAAGGAGAAATTCAATTTGTCAACTGGACAAAGTTTGTTTGGCCGAAAACGTTTCGACGCTCATCCGAGAGGCTTCGTCAGCTATGGTTCTCATGCTGGTTAGACCCTGTTTATATCTAGCTGCAGGGAGGAGCTACCTACACTAAAAAAAGCTCTGAACCTATCCCAGCTACTCTGTCTCTTTTGTTTTACGAATTCCTCTAATACTAGACGCCAGAGGAATTCGCCACTCATCCGAGAGGCTTCGTCAGCTCATGAGCTCATGAGCTGACGAAGCCTCTCGGATGAGCGGCTGTGAGAAGAAACTCTCACGACCTCGTAGAAGAAATGCAGGAGGCTGAGGTGGTTCAGTATAGGCACTTTTAATGTTGATCAGCAGAGGATACAGGCATGATCAGTACAGGATTCACTGGCGTCTCCCTGTCGTCTCCGTCTTGGTACAGAACTGCGGGACAATTTATCCTACAGACTAGTGGATCATTAACTCACTATCAGGATCCTCAGTTATTTGAACTTTAGAAGGCAACGTGTCATAGTGGTACATAACATGATAAAAACACAGGCAAAGTCCAGTTTAACAAACACACGTCTCTAGTTTTTTAACTGAATCAGCATGAGTCAACAGTTTAATCACCCATAGTTGTCGTAAACGACATCAGGGATATCAGCGACCTTTGATGAATTAGACAAACAAGATTATTTCCTCACAGACTCCTCCCTTTGATCACATAAACACATGTGATCACACTTACATAGTAGAGTGGCAAAACGCATAGCACATCTCAATGTCTTTATGTCAATATATCATGTAAATCATTGTACAAAACTCGGACGACAGAATAAGTCACAAAGAGCAACACCTTAGGGCTTAGAATTTAGATCATTCATTTATTCAGCCAGAACTTAATTCGTTCAGTTTTGATTAGACTAGATTAATATATCAATAAGTCGAAATTAGGGGTCGACTGAAAGCAACAGAATTCGTGATGGAGGATCCCTTCGCTCCAGGGCAGTAGCGATCAGACGCTCTATTAAACCTCTGAGGCAAGGGACAACGCAACAGCCAATTACAATTAAAATAGCAATTACGGTCACTATGGTAACAATTTGGGTATTAAAAACATAATCTATAGCGGGTATGTCTGACATACAGTCCAATATTTCACATACGTCGAATAAAACATTACATGTTTGGCCTTCATAGCAATATTTTTCAATTCTGGAAATTTTAGGAAGTTCTCTTTTTGCCCTTTTTAGTGCTCCTTGTGTCTTACCCGTATGGTTGGCTGAGTTGGTCGTGCCGTGAGTGGTCGTTGTGGTTGTCGTATTGTTTGCCAGCCGTCCGAGATCAGTCTCAGTCAGTAGAATGTATCCCCATACTATAACAACAGAGAATAATATAATCAGCGTAGTCAAAATTACACATTGTAAATTTAGCAAATAATCATAATATGGCCTATACTGTCCTTTTTCTTCTCTATCTCCTCGATCTCCTTCCTTTTTCCTCCCCTTCTGGAGCCTCAACGGCGGAGGGTCGGGTGGGGTCATCAGGCTGTTCATCGGTTTCAGCATCCGGTTCTGCATGGGCAGCTTCATCCTGGTTCCAGTAGTCCATTGATGGTTTCTTAAATTCCTGCTGCTTGTTCTTCTTTGAGTTCATTTTGGTATTTCTGCAGTTGGAGTTTTACAGTGGCCAGTTCCAGCTCTTGCTTCTTCTCCTCTGCCTCTTTTTTACCTTTCTGCCACTTGTTTATTTGATGGCTGCAGTGTGCGTCGAACTCATCGTCAGATTTAGTGTATATGCCCATCACGTCGTCCAGAGCGTCTTGCACTGCTTTTGGCATACCTTTCACCAGAGCTGAGCGATAGATAACTGACATTCCTGCTCTGGCATCGATCCGCTCTCCTGTGGCATCATGGTATAGATTAGTGGCACGTTGTTTGTAACTGTAGTAGTCTTCGTTGTCTTTCATTTGCATTGACAACAATTCTTCAGTCACGACAGAAAGATAGCGTTGACTGAGTTCTCTCTCCAGCACATCACGATAGTTGTATACACCTTCTTGATTACGCAGTGTATATCTCAAGCTCCTTTCGATAGCTTTTTTGATGTTCCTGGCAACGGTTTCATCAGCAGCTTTGGTCAGAGCAGCCTGAATGTCACCCCAGTAAAGTTGGTCTCCTGCGGTCTGTTTGAAAAGAGCTCTTAGCCATGGTAAGCCACCTTTGGTAAGTCTTGGAAGTGTCAACATCAAAGCACTCCAGTCTTTGATTGAAAATGGCTGATAGACCACAGTTTGACCGTCTGTTCTCACTGGATACACACTTGCTTTTGGCTCTCGTTCCTTCCGCTGGCTGGGAGTATAAACTCCATCAATGTGTCCTCCTGTATATTCGTTGTCATCTACTTTTCCAGTGAACCATCCGTCCACTGAGATAGGTTTTTCGCTTGGTGGTGCATTTTTCCACGGTGACTTGTGGTAATAATCTCTTCGTTCGATAGGTGGGTCGGGTAATGGTCGGTACATGTTATCAAGTAGAGAAATCTCTCTGTCAGTGTCCTCATCCCAGTCTTTTGCCCTTCTACTTCTTCTGTGTGACCTTCCTCTTCTCTCAGCAGACCCTTTTTCATCTTCGGTGTCACAACAAGAGTCTCTGAATTGTCTACGAGTTAGCACTGGATATATTCCCACTTCAGGTTTTTTAAGTGGCTCCTTTTCATCAAGATCTTCCTTTATTTTCTCTTCTTTTCCGGTTTTCTTTAGGACCAAGATAGAGGACAGTTCTTTGGTATCTTGTAAGACTTTCAGCTCTCCTGCCCATTTTTGTAGCTTCTTAACCATCTTGAGTTCCTTCTCGTGCTTTTGTATTTTTGCTTGACGATTAGAGTCGTTTTTGATCTTCTGTATGTTTAGGCGGTTCACTTTATACAGGATGGCATTTTGTTTAGGCTCCAGTTTGCATTGTTGTATTTTTTCTTTGTAATAGTCCTTGATGTTTTTCCACTGCTCATCTGTTGGGGCAATGGCATCCTCCCCTCCGTGTATCATCTTCTTTTTGGTGAATTTTTAATCAGGGTTTTGATTTCAGTTTGATTTGCTTGGGCTTGTTTGGGGTCCGCTTCATCCTGGAGTGCTTTATTCAACCAATATTCTGTCAACTGGCCAACCATGATAAAGTGTGAGGACATTTTGTGGTAATTTGGGTTTTTTGAAGTTGAGTTATTTATTATACGAATTTTGGGCACGACGTCCGGTTTATGGCTTTTTAGTGAATGTATCGCTATTTTGAGTACTGTGTACTTTTGATTCTACCTTTGGGCTCTAAGAAATTTGATTCTTGGGGGCTTCTCCGTTCTCTGCTTCCTGTCTATAGACAGTTTTCTAGAAGGGAGAAGAAATTTGACTTAGATAATTGTGACTTCGGGTTATAATTGGTTTAAAATATTTAATTTAAAATTTAAATCACCTAATTGACGCACAGTTTTTTTCCTCAATTAGAATATGTGTCCGCTACGTTTTGTTGTCTGCGTGTCGGTCCAGGTTGCAGCTTTTAAGTTTAAGCTTCTGCAACAAAATGAGAGAGAGAAGTAGCGTAGAAGTAAACGTAGAATTTTGAAAATAATTATTTTATTGGTATTTTTAACTCATTGACTGCCGGTGACGAGTTTTCTCGTCATGTTGAATCCGAACGTTGAGTGCCGTGACGAATAAACTCGTCAAGGACGTTTTTCAGCGGGGGTTGCTAGGATACGACCTGGAGCAGCTTTGAAGGTGTAATTCACACTTCCCAACCTGTAGGTGGCGATCTTGTATCATTATCTGCCGATCGGAGAGGCGGGAGAGGAGAGGAGTGTAGTGTGTGTGTACTGTGGAGTGCGAGTGGAGGCGAATGGAGTAAGATGGTGAGGCGAGTGAACCCGGAAAAGCAGATAACTGTTGATCAGCGCCTACGGAGCGGTTTGATCGCTTTTGGGACCCAAGATCCCGGATCAGAGGATCACAGAGACACGCAGCGATGTCGGGGCAGAGATCTGCTCTGGCTGAGGCAGGGGGCGTGTCCTGATCGCGCTGCGCGGAGCAGGGAGACTCCCTGCTCCGCGCAGCAGAGCAGGGAGAACTACGACAGTGCCAAAGAAGTTTACTGACTTGGATTCTGCTCTCCAAAGAGGCACGAGATGAGAAGAATTGAGTTTATATGTGTGTGTGTGTGTGTGCGTGCGTGCGTGTGTACGCGCGCGTGCGGCGCGCGCGTGTGTGTATGTGCGTGTGTAGCTGTGTGTGTGTAAAGGTTTATGCATGGGCTTGTGTGTATGTACATATACGTATATATGTGTGTGTGTGTGTGTATGTAGGTGCGTGTGTGTGTGTGTGTGTATATGAGTGTGTACTCTGAGCCTCAATATTGTTGTGAAGTGACAAAGTTCTATTTTATATGAAAAGATATTATATCCTGTAAACATCTCTTGGCACAATTGAGTTGAAGGATTCACAGAGCCTTATATTCTTATATTTGTAAATAAAAATGTACTTTGTCATCAAAAATCTCTTTCTCTGTTATTTTAGATGTTTGAGGTGTCACTAAATCGATAAATATTGATGTCAAAGTCACTGATCTGCTCGAAATCCTTCTCTGAACTAAACGCTCGTTTTCTCCATTTCTTGCTCAAAAACCAGTGTTTTTGCTGAAACTTCCCTCTGTTCTACTATCAGTTATTTGAGAACCGAAAAGGTTAGAAACATAATTTTTTTTCCAGGTGAAAGAAGAGAGTCGACACTTTATTTTGATGTGTCCCATGTTTATATAGTCAAAGAACTCAGTATTCTGTGGGTCTTGGAAAATCAGTGAAATTCTACTGAAACCTGTGGCACTCTGGGGTTAGAATTCTGAAAACAGGCCGGCAGTGAATTTAGATAAAACAAGAACTCCCAATCTTAAGTTAATTCTTAAGAGCAATTAGTTTGTCCAGTACCTCCCTTAATGTGACAGGTGATATAACCTTTTGTATTTTTAATTGTACCCGGAAAAATGAACTGTAATAAATTAAAAATAACCTTTAGCAATTTAAACCTCTATACTCCAATTATTTGTGTTAAATTTTGAAATGTATCTACCTCCTCAATTGTTTTAGGGCCTGATTGCCGATAAGATATTTACTTTAATAATTGCAATGCTGTCTCAATAGCTTAAACTGTTTCTTATTTATTATTTCGTTCATTGATGGCACTGTGCAACGAATAATTCTCACACTGCTCCTTTTTTGCGGACTCAAACTAGTCCGTGCTCTTGACCAACTCGTACTGAGCAAACATACAGACCAGAGGCGCTCCGAGCCTGAAGCAACAAAGCGCTTTCTTTAATTCCCACATAACACTCAAAATACAGATTGACACTATCCTATCCTTGTCCCTAATTTTTCTAATTCCTTTTACTCAACTCTTACAGCATTAACAAGAACAACAACATTAATAGAGCTAAGTTACGGGCTGACATATCTTTCCCTGTGACCTCTTGACCTCTCTGCTCACTGCCGTAACGGTGCTACTGCTCATACACACACACACCTCAGAGAGACCCGCAGGCAAAAATAGACAAACACCCGTAACAAGATTTATTATTCCCATGAAATTAATTAAACTAGCAAATCTTTGAGAGCTGAATTTAAAATATTTACAATTGTATTAAATTTAGAATTAATTGGTTTAAGTAAATTACACAATGCAAGACTTTTAATTGAGATTCGCCAAAACAAGACAATTTTCACAAAATTATAGGACAAGCCGAGCACGTCTCCAAGCAAAGATCATGACACTCACACAACCAGAATTTCCACAAACATCTCTCCAATAAATGCCATAACTCTTATCTTTCAACATTCTTCTATCACATTTCATTTATAACAAAGCTTTCAACAGAACTTTACATGAACCACCATAGCCAATATTTCACTCAGATCAAGACTGGGTCTTATCCATCATAAACAGCTCTGAACATCTCTCATCTCATGCTTGCTCAAATAAGTGCTTCTTAAACAAAAATTCAACCATTTACAAAGTGCCATCAATTTGAACAATTTATTCAATTATACTGTCTTCCTCACTACATACATCGCTATACATATCATCTCTCAGGGACCCACCGAAGTTTTTGTTAAGTTGTAATGACATGATTCTAATGTTTTCTGACCGATACGAGCACAACATTATAAATATGATGGCGACTATAATTAATGTGAGCATAACACAGATCGACACCAAGAAGAAACAAATCTCCCAGGTAATTCTAAATGTGTCATACTCGTCTTTTAATTCTTTCAGTATCTGCGTAATTTTGGTGGAATTAGCCGAACACAGACTTTTCGTTATATTTTCAGCTTTTTTCTGTAATCTCCTTTACAAGCTCAGCTTTTAGTGTTTCAAGTGTATTTCCTGATTTAGGTCCTGGTGGCTCCGAAGCGGATCCCATTTAGACGTAACCTGGTTTACTATTGAATTAATTTTGTCTTTTATTGTCTGAAAATCAAACAGACTATCTGCTGTCATATTGGACGCATTGCCTTTTCCTATCAACTCCTTAATAGATTCATCAACCTGATTCTTTATCGCGGCGCCACTTAGCGTGACAGATGTGGTAATGATAAGTTCATTGTCATAAACTTTGAATATTTCTTTTTCCCACACTTTTGATGACGCTCTCGTAACAGTACTACCAGACGGGAAAGTCATGCAAAGACAACCTGCTTGTGATTTAGGTCGGTTTTTCCAAGTACAACTCAATTTAACTTCGGTCACATCAGTTTCCTGCACCAAAGTATTATTAATTTCGTCACAAACAAAATTGCGCATCCCATATAAGATTGAGTATGCTACGAATGTCTGTTCATTTGTGTCAGTTGCATTTAGTCCGGCAATTTTATCATCCGGATTACAGGGTATAAATAGGATGTTTAGTTGGATAATTGACCTTCGGCCAATTTTACAGAAGCAAGTGACGTCATCCTGTTCTTCGAACAATGTTACTTCTGCATTTTGGGTGTCTTGAGAGCTTAAGGCAATCAAAAACACCAATAATGTTACTTTCAGTATCTGTTGATACCACATTTTGGAATTCCTTTTTTTGTAAACTCAAATTAGGAGTTTTTGTTTTTCTTTTTTGTGTAAAGTTTAACCACAAAAGTGTTTTTTTCTTACAAAATCCGCTTTTTTTTCTCTCTCGTGCAAAGCAATAAACACGGAACTTAATTAATAACTTTGTTTTTAATCACGCTTTATCAAATTTAAAGCTTAAACGCTCATTATTATTTTGATTCTACGCTCCTTCTTTTTTCACGTGTTGGCGTATAAACACGGACTTTTTAATTACTGATTTTATATTGTTTTAAAATTACCACTTAATTTATTACAAAGGTCCCTCACAAAACATCACATATAATTTTGGTTTTGGCCAATGTGACAGATATTCTTTGAAAAAGGCACTGCCATACCGTTTTTGTGGAGCTCTCTGGATGTGTTGTCTCTCAAAGGGGCCTTCGGGGAGACGACGGCCTGGTCCTTCTGCGTAGTTCGATCACGTCGCTGGGTCACCAAATTGTGAGAAGAAACTCTTATGACCTCGTAGAAGAAATGCAGGAGGCTGAGGTGGTTCAGTATAGGCACTTTTAATGTTGATCAGCAGAGGATACAGGCATGATCAGTACAGGATTCACTGGCGTCTCCCTGTCATCTCCGTCTTGGTACAGAACTGCGGGACAATTCATCCTACAGACTAGTGGATCATTAACTCACTATCAGGATCCTCAGTTATTTGAACTTTAGAAGGCAACGTGTCATAGTGGTACATAACATGATAAAAACACAGGCAAAGTCCAGTTTAACAAACACACGTCTCTAGTTTTTTAACTGAATCAGCATGAGTCAACAGTTTAATCACCCATAGTTGTCGTAAACGACATCAGGGATATCAGCGACCTTTGATGAATTAGACAAACAAGATTATTTCCTCACACGGCGAAACGTTTTCGACCAAACAAACTTTGTCCAGTTGACAAATTTAATTTCTCCTTTTATCATTCCCTAATATTGTAAATTCTCCAAAATCAAGCCTCAGTGCATGAGACAGCCTCATGAAGACAGTCAGAGTCATAAACATATCTCTGAAACGCTGTATTATGGGTGTTGTTGCTTGAATGCAAATGAGGAAGACAGAGACAGGCCTGTGCAGCGGGTGGGGTGTGGCCAAATACGCCGCTGTTTCCTGGATTAGAGGTGCGCTGGTGCGCTGGCCCCACTTCCGCGTTTTTAGCGCGGGGGAAGATATGAGATGTGTTCCATTTAAAAAAAACACATTTCCACGGAAAATAAAATTAAACCACTGCTGTTTCAGAGGTTCGGAGGCTCGGATAAAGGACATCCGAACCTGGAAACACTCTCACGTGTCTCCAGGAAAAAAAAAAAAAAACGTATCTCGCATTTTGTAGCTCGTTTGTGGTCCAAATTCTCTGGGCGTGATTTCCAGAGACAGGGGGTAGACATCCAGACGGGGAGTGGAAACCTTTCCGCGAGTGTGACGTTAGAAAGCTCCCTTGTTCAGAATCATTCGTTTGGGCTGTCTTTTTTTCAAACGCGGAAAAGGATCACAATTGCTCAATTTACACATTTCGCAACTTTTAGCCATGGGGGAGGGGGCCCTAAACAGGGTAGCGGAGCTCACATCAACTTTCAAAAACCTCAGAAAGTGAAAATTTCATGCCATGGGACCTTTAATGTATTTTGTATTTTGAAAGTGTAAATTTAACACTGAAAATTTAACACTTCACTCGATATATATACAGGGGGTCCTCGGGTTACGACGGTCTCGACTTACGCCGTTTCGTGGTTACGAACGCGCCCCCATAAAAAAAATATATATATATATATATTACGCGTCATTCCGTCTTACGCGGTTTAGCGTGGTAAGCAACGTAAACAAACGCGAACGGCGCGCAGCACACGGCGGAAGAATACGCTTTGTTGTGGTTGTAGGGCGAAGAAGACAGCCTTGTGTGCGTGCCCAATGTGGGCGGAAGTACCTGAAAAGAAGTACCGAAACTTTGAGTGTTTAAACGAGAGAGAAATGTGAGAAAAGTTTAATTCCAGTCTGAGAAAAGCGTATAATGTGTGTGGTGAGGCATTTACAGCCTTAAAACATGTAGAATAATTGTAAAATATAAAGTTGTCCTACTTCGCGGATTTCTCTTATTATGGGTTATTTCTGGAACCTAACCCCATGTGTGTTGATAAAGTGTATTTACGTTTCAGGGCGCACATCTGAGCGCGCATTATTTGAATTTTTGAGATTTCGCGTTTCGTAACTTGAATTTTCTTTCGTATTTAGAGACCAAAATTTAACGTGAAGGCGTTTCGTAACTTGGATTTTTCGTTTGTAGGGTCTTTCGTAAGGTGAGGTACCACTGTACACAAATTCCATACATGACTTCAAGTGTTACTACAGGAATTACCCGGACTTTTTTGAACAATATAAGACACATTTGAAGGTCCTGTGCCTGATTTTTGCCATCTTAATAACTGAAAAACAGAACTAGTTGATTTTAAATGGTTTCCAGTGGTCCAAAGTTATCCCTCACTTATTTTATGTATTCAGAGCATCCTAATTGCTCACCACAATTAGTTTATAAGTGTTTATAAGTAAGACTCTCAGAGACAAGAGAGGAGTTTTGCCACCACGGTAAAGCTCACAACAACTAGCTAACTTCAGCTTAGACCTCCAGAGCTGCTTATATATGTATTTTTTTTTCTCAAATACATAGGTAGAGGGCTTTTAAGGCCTGTGAGTGTTTGAGTGTACAGCGTATCCTCTCCACATACCTGCCTCCACGATGGCTGGCTTGTTACTGGGGCACACGGACAACACCTTGAGCACTCGGCTGGTGGTCCACAGCAGCTTCTCATAGTTGTAGTTTCTCATGATGAACACCAGGGTCTCTGGGCCTCCGTTGGCCAGGATGATGAGCTGAGAGGATGACACAGACACATTTAGAAGTGAATTGGACTTTCAATTTAAATGACATGTTCAAGTTATGTCATATGTGTTTTAGTATTTGCGCACATTTTAACTAAACTGACAAAGACTAGATTAAAATTAAGCAGGTAAATTGCTAAATAGCCACAGAAGAGCATAACCCACTCTCAGGTCTGAATTACTTCTGTTCAGGGTGGAATATACTCAGTGAAGTTTAATTTCTTACACTTTTTTTTTTTTTTTACTTTTTACAGGCTTTCTATGACCCGTTTCATCACCAACCAAGAAGAGAGTGGGAGGTTTAAAAGAGGCTTTCCTGTTGTGTGTCCAGAGTTAATCTGCTCCTCCTGGAGGCTGCTGCGATGCTGCAGGACACAGACGACTCAGTGGAAAGAAATTTTTGTTCTGGGGGCTACTGCCTTCCTCCAACTGCCATGAAAATAGACCTGATGAGTATTGCTTTCTAATACTATTGTATTTTACTGCTCAATGGGCTTAAATTGCTCTTCAGCGACAAAAGAGATTTTGAATGATTTTGAAATTTGTTAAAGATTTCATGACATGGTACTTCTTGATGCTTTTCCCTAATACTGTAAATGAATCCTTCTCCAAAAATCAAGCCTCAGCGCATGAGATATGACTCTGACTATCTTAATGAGGCTAAATATGTCTCTAAAACGCTTTATTCTGGGGGTTGTTGCTTGAATGCAAATGAGGAGGACAGTGACAGGCCAGTGCAGCGGGTGGGGTGTGGCCAATACGCCGCTGGTTTCTCATTTAGCGGTGCATTAACGTTAACGTTCAAAAACCTCAGAAAGTGAACATTTCATGCCATGGGACCTTTAAAATCACAATTTAAAGAGCGCTCTGTTAAATTACTATAAGCAACTGTCAGTGGCTGTGGGCCAAAGAGCAGAGAGCAGGGGTTCTGAATCTTTTCATTCTGAGTATCAACCTTGTTCCACTCAGCTCTCTAAATGCTACTAAACTGCACTTTGTGGTGGCACTACCAGTGGGAATTTCATTTATTACAATAATACAATCCCAATGACAATGGCTGCATGGCAATTTCTAAAGCTTTTAGAAAGCCTAAATTAAGGCTTAGCATGGTCTAAAACTACAGAGTATTTCTGTCCTGAAAGAGGACATTACAAAGTGGACTGTCATACCAGAACCTTACCTAGAGGGGGGTATGTGAAGAATCCCTCAGTCGTCCAGGTAGAATCCATGATAAAAGGAGAAATTCAATTTGTCAACTGGACAAAGTTTGTTTGGTCGAAAACGTTTCGCCGCTCATCCGAGAGGCTTCGTCAGTTCTGGTTCGAGTGCTGGTTAGACACTGCTTATATCTAGCTGCAGGGAGGAGCTCACTACACTGAAATTATTCTGAAACTATCTCAGCTAATTTGTTTTTGAGATTCTCTCTTTTGTTTTTCGAATTTCTCTGGCGTCTAGTTTAGCATACCTATTCAACCCTAACGACCGTCCCCACACCTCTGGCCCTGACCTGTCTGCCCTATTGTTTCCTTTGTCTTTTCTGACTTTGGTTTGAGAATGGAATTATAAATGTCTGAGTCTCCCATTTCTGTTTAAAACCAAGAGAGACAAGGGCAACAAACAAGACAACAGAGAATCCGAACCCAGGAGGAAAGGGGTAGTGATTCCTTACTTGGCCGGCGTTTCGGAAAAACTACGGAGGATTTTCAGACAATATGAAATCCCAGTTTATTTCAAACCCACAAACACTTTAAGACAAAAACTCGTCCACCCAAAGGACAAAACACCGTGCCACAAACAAAGCAATGTGGTCTACTCCATTCAGTGTAGTGAAGACTGCAGTGAGCGCTACATTGGAGAAACAAAACAGCCACTTCACAAGAGGATGTACCAACACAGACGGGCGTGCCAGAGTGGACCGTCATCTGTCGTACATCTTCACCTAGAAGCCATGGGCCATTCATTTGAGGACAGTGAGGTTCCGATCTTAGCCAGGGAAAAGAACTGGTTTAAGAGGGGAGTTAAAGAGGCAATTTTTTCTCAAAAAAGAGAATCCTTCTTTAAACAGAAATGGGGGAGTCAGACATAACTTTTCTCCCATTTATAATTTCATTCTCAAACCAAAGTCAAAACAGACAAAGAAACAATAGAGCAGACAGGTCAGGGCCAGAGGCGTGGAGACGGTTGTTAGGGTTGAATAGGTATGCTAAACTAGACACCAGAGAAATTCGAAAAACAAAAGAGAGAATCTCAAAAACAAATTAGTTGAGATAGTTTCAGAATAATTTCAGTGTAGTGAGCTCCTCCCTGCAGCTAGATATAAGCAGATTCTAACCAGCACTCGAACCAGAACTGACGAAGCCTCTCGGATGAGCAGCAAAACGTTTTCGACCAAACAAACTTTGTCCAGTTGACAAATTGAATTTCTCCTTTTATCCTAGAGGGGGGTACCTGTTTTGTGGCAGCTGTGAATGTTTCATGTGAATTGGGTCATATACAAGTTTGAAATAAACAAGTAGTAGTAGTTTTCAGAGTACTCTTATGTCCAAAGGCAACTGGCTAGCTACAGACATCATGCATTCTTCAAAGTTTGCCAGATGTATCTCAGCAACCAACACCGTTTTGTGAGTCTTTACCCTGCTCTCCAGGTATACCTTGCTCTCCTGGTTGGCGTAAGACAGCAGCTGCAGACAGTCTGTAGTGATGGCCAGAAACTTAGGATTGTTCTTTTTCAGAAGCGGCACCATCTTCTGCAGACCATCAGCCAGCCGCACCGCCATCTTGGATCCCTCCTGGTGCAGAAGGAGGTTGTGGAGTGTGGTGATGGCATAGAATAGCACTGACTCAACTGGCAAGCTGCAGGACAGAAATACATAAAGTCTACATAAAAAATAACGTCAGTAGTAACTATTAAAATACTATATTACACAAAATTGACTCATGTGATCATTTAATCATATTGGATTGTTGATACCTCCTCAAAATACCTGGAGTTGTCTTGTTCCTTTCACACATTTGAGTAACTTTCTTCTTCTTCTTCTTCTTCTTATTATTATTATTAGGCCCGAGCGCCAAGGGTGGCATTGGACTCTCCCCTTTCCAAACATAATGGCATTCTTGTTATCGAATGGTACCCGCTGACATGGCATGGTGGCATCGCCCATGGTCATGATAGCGGCCTAATTATAATTGTAATTGTTTACAAGCGCTCCCCTGTTCAAACAGTCAATACTACTCAATAATGACACTCATGGCATCCAATAGTACAGACTGGCATTGCCTATTGCCACGACAGTGGCATAATTGTAATTGTTAACTGGTGCCCGGTGACATGGTCGCAATAGCGGCCTAATTGTAATTGTACACCCCAAAACATAGACAAAACAAAACAGCGTGTGAAGCCCTCTCCCATTATTAGAAACTCAATGCCACTCAGTAGTGACACTCATGGCATCCAATAGTACAGACTGGCATTGCCCATTGCCAGTTGCATAATTGTAATTTTTAACCTTGGTAAACTCCAAAAATGTGCACTGGGCATGTGAGTAATCGATGAGGTCAATGACGAGCGCACCCGTTCAAGCCCCTTTTGGACAGTTTGGCAACTTGTCACCGACGAAAGGTCACAAAATTTTGCCCAAAATTGAAGAACGCCAAAATAGAAATTTACAAATACTCTGTATTACAAAATCTGAAAAAATAAATAAATAAATAAATAAATACATTTTTAAAATGGCGCAACAGCACCCCCTGGAAAATCAAAATACATTCCGCCTATGGCTATACCCGAAAAATGAACGATTTCACTTAAATTTTAATCGTGGGTGGACACCCCGACCCTGAAAATTTTGAGTGCGGTAGCACCCCCTAGACATTTTATTTGTCATAGATATACAAAATTTGGTATGCACAAATGTGACATGGTCTCGATTAAAAAACTCAGTGACACCCACACCCCATTTATTCTGTGTTGCCATGGCGACAAGCTAAAATTCTGTCCTTGCCAATGGGGCATCTTTATATAAACTTTGGCCTAGCCAAACCAAATTTGTTTAGCAGCTTTTTGTTCAGTAGAGATTAGCAATTCCATAATTATAATCATCCAGATGATTCTAGTAAAGGTGTATGAAGTTTAAAAACACAATGGAGCAAAACTGTAACAGTTTGCTCCAGAAAAATTTCCTAATTTTTTAAGTGATGACACAGCTCAAAATAAAAAGAGACTGCAGCTGTTTAAAGTTAACACAGTTATAATCATGGATCTGTGGGTACAACAGTGACAGAAATTGTACAAGGGAGCTTTGACATAACAAGTTAGAACATTCCACCCATATACATACATGCAGAACTTCCCAGTGTAATGTACGGCAGCTCTGTATTTTTATTTGGGATGAATGACCTGAGCATGTGGACCAGAGCGGGGATGCCTCCTGACTTGAAGATGACCTCCAATCCTTCCCTCTGGTGGGACAGACTGTGGAGCACACTGCAGGCGCACCGGGTTGTCTCCACATCTACATCTGCTGCTGTCATGGCCTGCACTAGCGCCTCCATCAGGACAGGAGACTGCACCAGGACGCGCCGGCTTGCCTCCTTTCTAGTCAGCTGGTTCACTATCAAGGCAGCTTTGTTCACCACCACCTGGAATCATGAACAGTATATAAAAATGATATTTTGTTGAAAGTACACAATGGCACATACACACACACACAAGGTTTGTACAAAAATACTTCGAGTTACTAAAATACAGCTGCTTCCATTGGTTAATCCTATACTGTGGAATTTCCCAGGTAAACAAGACCTTGCTATGGAGAATAATAATGCATTGGTCTTATTCACTCCACACTCGGTGGTGAACTACAAATGTAGCCACAACTACCGTGGCATAGACCAACACTCACACATGCACCACTTTCATGCTGAGCAATGTAGGTGTTGTGTTAGGTTTTTTTTGCCACTGCCGCCCCACTGTAACACCTGATATTATTCCCAGAGGTCTCCCACATACTAAGCATATATATATATATATATATATATATATATATATATATATATATATATATATATATATATATATATATATATATATATATTAGTGCTGTCAGGCGATTAAAAAAATAATCTAATTAATTACAGGATTTGTAATTAATTAATCTAATTAATCACATTTTTTAAATAATTTTTTTTAGGTGGTTTATTATGCTTTCCCACAGTGCAAAAAAGGTGTCCAACGTGTGATTTATAGTGGTACAGTGAAAAGACTGCAGACTTCCCCTTTAAGTCTAAGTTTTTCACTCACTCTCTTTGTCTCCACTGTAAACATGACAAGACCCCCATTCCCCCTCCCACATTATGTAACATTCATTGGAAAGCTCATTTACACCATTCCACTAATACATGGCAAATATTTCTGGTGCCAAAAGGTGAGCACGTACAGCAGCTTTCATGCAACGTCAATAAATAATATTGTAATGACCTGGGTTAATGGTGTCTGTGCCTTTAAGGGGTTGGCTGTTGGGCGCATGCGTGGGACAGGTGTGGGTGTGTGAGAGAGGAAAAGAGGAGAGTTGCGCTGCTGCATGTGTTGGACTGTTAATGTTGGGTGAGTCCGAACTTCTGTTTAATAAAGTTCACTGGAGACTAAGAGAAGCCTGGAGTCATTACAATATACAAGGCTTCAAATATACAGAGAATACAAATAATTGCCCGTGAAAATCACTCATGGCTCACATGACCCCCGGAACCCGTGAGGAGGATTTAAACTCACGGTGTGGATGTGTCCGGACCATCGCACCACGGGAGGAGGGAGGAGGCAGCAGCGCGGGGTGAGTAAATGATCGGGTTTAGCGTGATTTAGCGTGATGGGCAAAACTGACTAAGTCAAAACTTCTAAGTGTGCACTCTTAGTCGCGGTAGAACACGCTGGAGAGGTTATGGGAAATGAAATGCATTCGTCTCTATGTATGCCGACCAATGGTAGCACGGCATTTCTCATCGCGTCATCGCTGTCCAGGGACAAGAGGGACCTGCTCCGTCACGTTTTTATAAATAAACTCGCCGTTCAAAGGCCCCGCATGCCAAATTTTAAATGCGCGCGCATTGAATTGCAGCTCATAATTAATTGCGTTAATTTTTATAACGCGTTAATTAGCAGTGTAATTAATTAATCTAATTAACGCGTTAAACTGACAGCCCTAATATATGTGTGTATATATATATATATATATATATATATATATATATATATATATATATATATATATATATACCTCCTGTCATGTTCGGATCAAATCTGACCGTTTTACAACTTATAATATTCATAAATATTATGTTTTTCATCTGATTACCTCAAGACCTTATGATATCCTCCACACTGTGTACTTGAACATATAAAAGTGATGATCACCTATTTCATTCAATTTTGAGTGTTTTAATCAACCTTGTTACACCTGTGGTGTCCCCGGTCAAAAGTGACCGCCATAGGAAATGAATGGGTATCCAGAGTAAATTCATTCAACATACAGAAAACATCCCCATACACACTGCCCCAGCTCACTCACTCACTCTCACACACACACGCACAAACACACAAACCAGGGTATGCGTGTTGTGCTGGACGTGACAACCGGTCTCCAAGGCCATAATATCACATGTGACAACTTCTTCACATCACATGCTCTTGGTCAGGAGCTACTGAAAAGAAAGCTCACCATGGTAGTGAGGAAGAACAAGCCTGAACTTCCCCCTGCGCTGGTATCGACCAGAGGAAGACAGGCACTCTCATCACAGTTTGCATTCACTGACACTCACATTCTTGTGTCATACGTTCCCAAGAAGAACAGAAATGTCATCTTGATGAGCACAGTACACAAAGACGCCGCTGTCAGCACCACAGAGGACAGGAAGCCCCTGATGATCCAGGACTACAACAAGAACAAGGGAGGCGTTGACTGCCTTGATAAGGTAATGTAAAGTCTCATCATGCATTTTATTTTATTTTTATCTAGGTAAATCATAGCATTTTGTGTATGACAGATTGAATATTGTTTCTAATCTCTTATTATTTATTGTTCCTTTATTGCAGCTTACTGGTACATACACCTGTAAGCGGATGACGGCTCGCTGGCCTGTGGCACTGTTCCACAACATCCTGGATGTGTCAGTTTTTAAAGCGTATGTGGTGTGGACAGCAATCGACCCAACCTGGAATCAGGGGAAAAGTTTCAAGAGGAGACTTTTCCTCGCAGAGCTGGGGAAAGCTTTGGTGACTCCTTTTATAAAGTGACGCCAGCACATTCCCCGCACACCAGCCTCCGCCAGTCTGGTTAGGAACATGCAAGCTCCAGCCCCAGCCGCTGCCCTGGCTGCTCTCCCCCAACAAGGACATGGGCAGAAAAGGAAGCGTTGTGGCCTCTGTGCCCCTAGAGACATCAAAATTAGCCTGACATGCTGCAAATGTCATGCTTATGTTTGCAAGGCTCACTCTGACCTGAGTCTTACATGCCACTCATGTGCATGAATACACACACACACACACACACACTGTTGAGTTTGGTGTTTGGTTTTCCATTTATTTTTTGTATTATATGTTCATTTTGTAGTTCATTTTCAGTGCCCAATTGTATTTTAACTTATTTAATGTTTAATGTTTAATGTTTACTTCTATAAATTGTTGTTAGACACTACTTTGAAACATTGTTCTCAACTAAAGAATGTTTAATAAAAAAATTGATGTTGAAAAAAAAAAAGTGTGCTAATTTAAGAGCAGTTAAAACAGACCGGTCAATTTTGACCGGGAACACTAAAGTAGGGGGCTGGAGGCGAACATGACCAGAGGGTTGTATATATATATATATATATATATATATATATATATATATATATATATATATATATATATATATATATATATATATATATATATATATATATGTATTCAGCTATACTCGAGAGTCTATTTTTGGTCTATTTTTTAATTATTTTAAGCTATTATTTATTATCTTGTTTTATTGCATGCTACATTTTCCTGCTGTTCTTGATCTGTGCGTTGCAACACTGGAATTTCCCCACTGTGGGACTAATAAAGGCATATCTTATCTTATATATATATATAAGATAAGATAAAACTTTATTGATCTCACATAGGAGAAATTTTATTGCCGGAGTAGCTCCAGGCAGAGACAGTTTGAACAAGAAAGAAAGTGCAGGCAGGCAGGCAAGAATAAAATAAAATAAGTAATAATAATTAAAAAAAACAGTAACTAGGAGAGTATGGAAAAAATATTGCACATTTGGACTATATAGTAGAATTATACAGTCTGATGGCAGTGGGGATGAAGGATCTGCTCAGCTCCTCTACAGTCTGTTGCAGAGGGTGGGAGGTGTCATCCATGATGCCCTAATATATATATATATATATATATATATATATATATTTACATGCATACATGGAGCGACACAACCAAGTGGCGGACATAGTGTACAGAAACATCTGTGCAGAGTACGGGCTGGAGACCCCAAGGTCAAGGTGGGAAACACCTCCGAAGGTTGCGGAGAATGACCGAGCCAAGATCCTGTGGGACTTCCAGATACAGACTGACAGAATGGTGATGGCGAACCAACCAGACATAGTGGTGGTGGATAAGCAACAGAACAGAGCCGTGGTGGTGGACATTGCAATACCAAGCGATGGTAACATCAGGAAAAAGGAACACGAGAAACTAGAGAAATACCAGGGGCTCAAGGAAGAGCTGGAGAAGGCCTGGAAGGTGAAGGGATCAGTGGTGCCCGTGGTGATCGGAGCACTCGGGGCTGTAACCCCCAAACTGGAGGAGTGGCTACAACAGATCCCAGGAAAAACATCAGACATCTCAGTCCAGAAAAGTGCAGTACTAGGAACAGCAAAGATATTGCGCAGAACTCTCAAGTTCCCAGAGGACCCAAGCTGGATGAGAGTGAGAGACCAACCACCGTGGAAGGTGAGGAGAACTTTAAAAAAAAAAAATATATATATATATATATATATATATATATATATATATATATATATATATATATATATATATATATATATATATATATATATGTATATATAAATTAGGGCTGTCAGTTGAACACATTAATTACACATTAATTAGATTAATTCATTACACTGTAAATTAACATGTTATAAAAATTAACGGAATTAATTATGAGTGGCAATTCAATGCTCATTTAAAATTTGGCACTAGGTACTTGGCACTAGGCTACTTGGCAGCGGCACATCACTTCCCACCTGCGTCGCTAGTCAAACAAATTAAGCATGGTGGACAAATGTCATGGACTCGACTCAGGGGTGCGAAGCGAGCAAATCGTCGCTAGGGCCTTTGAATGGCAAGTTCATAGTGCTAGCGTGAGCTCACTTCGCTAAATCACGCTTGCAGAATTTGGGTTGCCCCCAAAACAAATGCTTCAGCAAGGGGGAGGCAGGACGCCAGTTCAGAGTTCCCCCTGAACTGGCGTCCTGGCTCCCCCATCTTCACCACCATCTTCAATAAGTATCACATTGAACAAGGCAGCATCTGACCTGAAAGATAAGATCATGGTCCGAAAGAACACAAGGCAACCTCAATGACAGTTACAGAGGCTAAGTGAAGCACCATCTCAAAGTCTCCTAGAAGACAGCACTGAGAGTGATCCCTACCACAACCATCACTGAAACCAATGAGCTAATATATACTTCAGCAGCAGTGATCCTAGAGGCGCTGGGCTATAAGAGCAACCATGGGAGCCATGAGAAACAATACCCACCATGGAAAAGACGGTTAGAGGCTAAAATCACGGAGGTGCAGAGAGAAGTGAGCCAACTATCAGAGGCCCAGAAAGGTGCAATGAAATAGCAAGATCCCAAGAGGTACAGCCAGATGCCCATACCTGAAGCATTGAAAACTGCCAAACAAAAGCTACAAGCCTAAGCCAGCCGACTAAAGAGGTACACACGAGATAATGAAGCCAGACAAAAAAAAAGGTACTGGAAAGGCATATGGGAGAGGGAGACATCACATAACACTGATGTACAGTTGCTGCTGGCTCTGAGAGTAGACCACAGCAACCTCCCTGAACATAATTCAGACAGCATCACAGTGTCAGACATTCAGGAAAGAGTCTCAGGCATGAAAAATTGGACAGCACCAGGCGCTGATCCACGCATACTGGCTGAAGAAGCTCACTGCACTCCACGAGTGCCTGGCAGCACAAATGAACCAGCTGCTAAGGGATGGAACCCATCCTGAATGAGTAACCCAAGGGCATACCATCCTGATCCTGAAGGATCCCTCCAAGCTCCTCCAGTTTGGATTTAACAGCCCAGAGTGCTCCAATCACCACAGGCACCATTGATGCCTTCACCATCCAGGCCTTCTCCAGCTAGTCCTTGAGCCCCTAGTATTTCTCTAGTTTCTCATGTTCCTTTTTCTAGATATTACCATTGCTTGGTATTGCAATGTCTACCACCACAGCTTTGTTCTGTTGCTTATCCACCACCACTATGTCTGGTTGGTTCGCCATCACCATTCTGTCAGTCTGTATGTGGAAGTTCCACAGGATCTTGGCTCGTTCATTCTCTGCAACCTTCGGAGGGGTTTCCCATCTTGACCTTGTGGTCTCCAGCATGTACTCTGTACAAATGTTTTTGTACACTATGCCCACCACCATGCATGCTTTCCATGCCAGCATCTTACTCCCTGCAGTTATGTGCTGGACTTTCTCAGAAGCCTCTTTGCACAGCCTACACCTTGGGTCTTGTCTGGTGTGGTAGATCTGGTAGATCTCTATTGCTTCGGTGCTCAAGGCCTGCTCCTGTGCAGCCAGGATGAGGGCCTCTGTGCTGGCCTTCAGACCAGCCCTCTCCAGACAATGGTAGGATTTCTTAATATCAACCACATCAGTTATGTTTCAGGGGTACACCCAATGTAGGGGCTTGTCCTGCCATGATGGTACCTCCAGCATCTTTTCCTCTGAATTCCACTGTCTGAGACAATCCAAAATTCATAAGTACATCAAAGACTTATCGTTGATGTACTTATGAATTTTGGATGTTTCATCCTGGACAGTGGCTCCCACACTCACTAGTCCTCGGCCTCCTTCCGGCTTGCGTACAGTCTCAGGGAGTTGGATTTGGCATGGAACCCTCCATGCATAGTCAGGAGCTTTCGTGTCTTACCGTCTGTGGTCTGGATCTCCTCCTTTGGCCAGCTTATGATTCCTGCTGGGTATTTGATCACTGGCAGGACCTGTTAATTGTTTGTGCCTTGTTCTTGCCAGTGAGCTCACTTCGTGGACTTGCCTTACTCTTTGCAAGCTGGTTAGCTCAACTGGTCACTGACTTTCCCCGGGGGGGACCTGAGTTAAATAAGCAAGCCAGTGTGGGTCCTTGGGCAAGACCCTTCACGGTACTGCCCCCTGGGCGCCGAAAAAGATGGCTGCTCAGTGCTCCTGAAAAGGATGGGCCAAATGCAGAAGTCAAATTTCTCCCGTGTGTCATTGTGTGTGAGACTAAATAAAGGCTTAATCTTAATCTTTGACCATAGCCGCTTTCCTTTTCTCTCTGTCCTTGCTGGAAGGCAGCTGTTTGTTTTTCTCGTCCCCTTATCTGCTTCTCTCTGTCTGTGTGCTTTTCTTTTGTTTTTGTCCATATTTCTCCTGTTGGAGTAGATTTTCGAATTCTAAATTATGGAATTGATAAGCTGGTCCCTCAACGCAGTTAGCCTTTTTTATTCATGAAGAAATGTGGGTTCGGGAGAGCCGATCGGAACTATTTACTATTTGGATTTTTGATGGCAGGACATCTGGATTGGCCTGGGGGATGTTTTCTGATCCATCGCAGAATTTGGAATGCCTGGCAGCGGACAAAGAGCCCTCGAGCTGTCGGCTGTCATTCTACACCACAGTGGAGCTGTTGAAGACCAGGGAAGGTCTATATCAGAAAGTGACACAGATTGAGGAACTGTACCATCTCCAATCTGTGGATACCCAAATGACGCTCGGATACCATCACGAATATGTCTGTGGAACTGTGCGGAACAAGCGGATCAATCTGCAATCATCTACGCACCAGGAGGGAGGACTGGAGAGTCTCAATGGCCCTGCTTGGTGACATGAAGTTGGGGACTTTGCAGAACCAGGTCTCGGACCAATTGTCCATTCATCTGAGTGTATCGATTATGTGCATTTTCCCCTGGATTAATTAATTCTCCTGGGAATCTACAATTGCAGGGCTGCTGTGTTTTGACTGTGTTTTGACTATGGCTCTCTTGCACTGGACACTCCAAGGTCACAGCTGATGTGATAACAACGGCTCACATGATATCAAAAGAACATAACATAATTTGGCTAGGTCACGATGACATGTATTTATAAAAACTCGCCCTCTCACATAGTCTGCCGCCTCAGTTTGTCAATAATATATTTCTCTGTTTTCCAACCCCCCCCCCCTCCTGTAATGTATTTCCAAGCAAAAAAAAGACCTCAATGTTTACCATTCCACTGTATTACGTCATCCGTGACTACTGTGATTGTATTTGCATTTTCTATTTTGTTTATGTTCTTGTATCGCAGAGGAGAGACGTTAGCTCCCCCATGTCGGCTGCTTTAAGGTCCATGAACCCATCCATTTCCATCTCATCTCATTGTTTACAATGACAAATAAATGTTTCCATTCCACTGTTGCTTCTTTAAGGTTGCCATTTGCTTGTGGGATACCAAGGTACTCCCTCTGGGAGTGAGACCCCCTCTGTGTGGACTACCTTCCCTCTCTTTGTCACCATCATACTACATTTCTCAAGCTTGAATGACATTCCAATGTCTGTGCTGTAGATCCTGGTGGTGTGGATCAGTGAGTTGATGTCTTGCTCGCTCTTAATGTACAGCTTGTTGTCATCCATGTAGAGGAAGTGGCTGATGGTGGCCCCGTTTCTGAATTGGTATCCATAGCCAGTGCGGTCGATGTTTGGCTGAGGGAGTTCAGACCTATGCAGAATAGCATTGGAGACAGTGCATCTCCTTGGTATATGCCACATTTGATGGACACTTGTGCAAGTGACTATCTAGATTATCTTCAATCGGCATTACTGACACCCCCCTCACCTGGTTTACCTCATACCTCACCGACCGCACACAGTATATTCATCTCAAATCACACACATCCAACACCTTTCCTGTCTGCGCGGGGGTTCCCCAGGGCTCTGTCCTGGGGCCCCTCCTCTTTATCATCTACATACTCCCTCTTGGCCATATCTTCCATAAGCACAACATTCATTTTCACTGCTACGCAGACACCCAGCTCTACCTTTCCTCCAAACCCTTCTCACCACTCCCACCATTCTCCCTTACCCTCTGCTTACAGGAAATCAACTCTTGGTTCTCCTCTAACTTCCTGATGCTCAACAGTTCCAAAACAGAAGTCCTCCTAGTAGGCACTTCATCCACACTCTCCAAATCTAACAGCTTCTCCATGAACATTAATAACTCAACTGTCCATCCCTCTCCTCAGATCAAGAGTCTGGGTGTCATCCTCATCAGCACACTTTCATTTCACTCTCACATCAATAATGTCACCTGCATACTTCCACTTACGCAACATCTCTCGTCTCTGCCCCTCCCTCACTCCTCACACCACTGCCATCTTAGTCCACAGCCTTGTCACCTCCCACATCGATTACTGCAACTCTCTTCTTTTGGTCTCCCCAACAAATCCCTTCAGAAACTGCAGCTCCTACAGAACTCTGCAGCCCGGATTATCACTCGTACCCCCACTATCCATCACATCACCCCCGTACTACAAGAACTCCACTGGCTCCCCATAAAACAGCGAATTAACTTCAAAATACTCATTACCACCTTCAAAGCATTACAGAACCTAGCCCCACCATACATATCTGACCTCCTCCACATCGCCACTCCCTCCCGCACCCTCCGCTCTTCCTCCTCTCTTCAGCTCTCTGTCCCCTCTGCCCGTCTCATCACCATGGGGGGCAGAGCCTTCAGCCGCTCTGCTCCTCAGCTCTGGAACTCTCAGTGCTACTATACATGAGGACATGTTTGATTTGACCATAACCAATTTTTCATTTGAGCTTTAAAAGAGCTGTACTTAGGACATTCTCTCAGTGTTAGTGGAAGACTATTGGACAGATTCCCACCTTGGACAGATAACACATTCTGACCAAAGGTGGTCCGTCTGTGGGGTATGACCAGGTTGCACCTGGTGGTTGCTTATGTGATCCTTTCTAAATTGTCTTTGCTTTTGATGTACTCCTTTAATGGTGGTAGTGCGAGGGAGTGTAGAACCTTGTAAATTAGACAAGCCCTTTTAAGGATGACCATGTTGCTCAAGAATGTGACAGTGGTGGTGGGATATGTTTTGGTTTTTTTTGTCAAGTATTTTTAGGTGTCTTTTGTAGAGGTTTTCAATGGTTTTAAGTGTTGTTGCATACAGATCCGGAGAACAAGAAAGCTACAGACGCAGTAGGAACTCATTTAGCAGAGAAGTGGAGAAAGCTACGTCGAAGTACAATACACGTCTGAAGCACCATTTCTCGTCAAATGACTCTAGCTCTGTCTGGAGAGGGCTTAGGCAAATTACAAACTACAAGCCCAGAGCCCCTCCCGCTGTGGACAACAAACGACTGGCAGAAGAGTTGATTGACTTTTATGCCAGGTCTGACTCACACTCCTCCCCTACACCCCGCACGATCATAGACATTCCAGCCATGCCCAAACCGGACCCCTCCTCCTCCCCCACTGCTCTCACTGTTTTGGAGCAGGATGTGGCTAAACACTTCAGCAAGCAGAACCCCTGCAAGGCCCCAGGCCCGGACGGTGTCTCTCCTTCCACCCTGAGACACTGCCCTAAAGAACTGGCTCCAGTCTTCATGGACATCTTTAACACCTCTCTGGAGTCATGCCATGTCCCTGCCTGCTTCAAGCAGTCCACCCCGTCCCAAGAAGACAAGGATCACTGGACTTAATGACTACAGACCTGTGGCGCTGACGTCTGTAGTCATAAAATCATCTGAGCGCCTGGTCTTGACCCACCTCAAGTCCTTCACCTCCATCCTCCTGGACCCCCTGCAGTTCACCTACAGAACTAATTGGTCTGTGGACGATGCCATTAACCTGGCCCTCCACTTCATTCTCCAGCACCTGGACTCGCCGGGAACCTACGCCAGGATCCTGTTTGTGGACTTCAGCTCTGCTTTCAACACCATCCTCCCTGCTCTGCTCCAGGACAAGCTTGCTCAGCTAAACGTGCCTGACTCCACCTGCAGGTGGATCACTGACTTCTGCAGTGCGTGCAGCTGGGGAAGAATGTCTTGGACTCCCGGACCATCAGCACAGGATCTCTACAAGGCTGTGTACTTTCTCCTCTGCTCTTCTCCCTGTACACAAACTGCTACACCTCCTGCCACGACTCCATCAAACTAGTTAAGAGTGCGGATGACACCACCCTCATCGGGCTCATCTCTGATGGCGATGAGTCTGCCTACAGGAGGGAGGTGGACCGGCTGGTATCCTGCTGCAGCAGCAACAACCTGGATCGTGGACTTCAGGAAAGTCACAGCCCCCCTGCCTCCTCTCTCCCTGACAGACTCACCCGAGCCTTTCTGTGTGGAGTTTGCATGTTCTCCCCGTTTCCTCCGGCCACTCCGGTTTCCCCCATCAACCCAAAACATGCACCATAGGTAAAATCCTCCAGCTTAGGTCCTGGCCAAACCGAAGCAAGAAGATCATGGAGATGGTCCCCGGCCACAGTAATGTGCTGCCCACTGCTCCTAATAACAGGATGGGTTGAATGCAGAGAAGAATTTCTCCTGTGTGAGATCAATAAAGTCACTTCTTCTCTGGACTATTTGAGCCACTTCCCTCTGGCAGGAGGCTACGGTCCATCGTGACCAGAACCTCCCGTCACGAGTTTCAACAGTTTCTTTCCCTCTGCTGTTGGACTCATGAACAATTCATAATATCTGCACAAAGCTGGACACTTTATATCACTAGTCACTTTAATTAGGCCATGTTTGCACTACTGTTCTGATGCTGCTCATCTGAACCTTTTTGATATTTGGATTGTTTATTATTTTTTACTTTATTATTTTTTACTATATTATAGCTATATTTTAGTTATTATTATTCTTTAGTGTCTATATTCTCGTTATTACTATTATTATTTAGTGTTTTATGTTTGCACCTTATCACCAAGACAAGTTCCTAGTTTTGTGAATTGTGTTCACTTGACAAAGGCAATAAAAGTCTTTCTGATTCTGATCATGCCAGGGCCTGTTGCTGTCCAATTTGTCATGCCTGAGACTCTTTCCTGAATGCCTGCCACTGTGATGGTGACTGGATTCTGTTTAGGGAGATTGCTGTGGTCTTCCTTCAGAACCACCAGCCACTGGTCACTGGTGTTACGTGATGCCTCCCTCTCCCATATGCCTTTCCAGTACCTTTCAGTCTCCAGCCTTGGTGGGTCTCTGGTGGTAATATATGTAATTTATATATTATATAAAACTTCTCTTTGTTCAGTTACCTGTAATAGACTCATCACCAGAAAAGAGTGTGGCATTATGTGCAACCATTTAATTGTTACTGCTCATGAAATTACAGTTCAAAAGTTTAATCTGCACACAGAGGTGTTTGTGGTGGAGAGGTGCTCACCAGGTCATCGTCCGATAGCAGTTTGGTGAGCTCGGGCACAGCACGGGTGGCTAGCTCTGCGTCGTCCTGGTAGTGGATCAGGTGCACAATGGCGTTTTTCAGCAGCTTTGAGGGCTCGGCCAGGCGCTGCACATGGCTCTGGGGCCCCTCTGGGACCCCCTCTCCAGGCACCAGTGTTTCTGGAAACATGGCCACTCGGACCCTTTGTGCTCGGGTCAGAGAGAGCTGAGTGTCTGAAGGATCAAGAATACAAATCAAGAAATCAAATCCAAAATTCCTATCATTCCTATAAACTATGTAATCTAAGAAGGGAAGAGGGGGCATGGGGTGTGGGGCTGGAGGATTAAAGGGTAGAGTAAGTCAGGAGGAGGTGCAGGGCCTGCATGACTTAAGGGGAGAGTGTGGGGGTAGGGTCTGGAGGACTAAAGAGGAGTGTAAGGTTGGAGGAGGGGTGGGATCTGCAGGACTAAAGGGGAGAACGAGGGGGGGGGGTTCTGGAGCACTAAAGGGAAGAGAGCAAAAGCAAATTAACCTAGACTGTACTAGAACTACAAAAATGCAAGAGGAACAGTAGAGAGCACTTAATGTGTCCTGCCACAACTCTGCAGACGGCACTCAGATCTATGTCTCACTGCAGTGGGTGATTTTGGACCAATGGATTCACTCTGCCACTACGTCCATCATTTCAGAGTGTGAACACAAAACTACTTTCTCCAGCTAAACTCAGACAAGACTGAAGTCATGGTCTTTGGCACATAGAAACAAAGAGAGCTCACCTCCAGCCTTTTTCTCTAAAACCTTCAAATCAGGCTACAAACCTAGGGCTAATAATGAACTTTAACAGCCAGTTCAAATCAATAACATCTGTAGGTTTTTATCATCTAATAAACAAAAAATCAAAGGTATACTGTCTAAACTTGGAGAGAATTATACATGTGTTTGTCTTCAATAGGTTAGACTACTGTAATGGCCTGCTCAATGTAAGACAGCTGCAGTACATCTGAAACTCTGCTGCTCTGATCCTGACTCGAACGAGGAAGTACAAGCACAAATCCTGTGCTCAGAGAATAGACTTTAAAGCCGCACTGCTTGTGTTCAAGTCTCTCCATGGCCTAGCACCAAAGTACATCTGTGACATGTTAGTGCTATATGAACCATCTGCACTTTGAGGACCTCAGAGACGGGCCTCCTGCTGTAGTCCTGGTTTAGTCCCAGCCTCCTGCTGGTGCCCAGAGTCAGGTCTAAACTAATCACATTCAGACCTAAGCACCTGAGAGAATGGCAGCAGCTCCTGACAGTTTCCTGAAACCTCCACATTTTTAAGTTATTCTTGTTTGTTTCTTCGTTTTTTAAGTTTTTCTTGTTTCTTTCTTTTTACTTTACATCCAGTTAAACACACCATATTTTTTGGGGCATTTTTGTCTTTTTTGTTCTTTTTGGCTGGCTTCTGTTCTTGGCTGTGTGGCCCAGCAGAGCAGATGGCCTATTGTATTCTAGAGAGCATCTTCTTTCACTGTCAAGTAGGGGTGTGTAAAAATATTGAAATATTGATATACCATATTGTTTAATGTGATGATACAGTATCAATATAGTGGGCTGCTATATCAGTATATTGTCAAGAGTATTTGGTATATTTGGTATTTGGTATATTTTACATTATTTTGTTACAACACAGTTTTGTTGTTTATTTAAAGGAAGGAAACACGTTTATACCACACATTTGACATTTTCACCACTTTGATGATTAAAATGGGTGTGTTTCATATTAACTTTGCACAAAAAGTGGTTTAAGACAGATTTTTTGTATCACAACCATGTTTTATATGGCATGTTTATATATGTTTGAATATATATATCCTCAGATTGGTGTTCCTATTGGTGAGAGTACTGCAACCTGTACCACCTTGGTAATGCTATCAGTCCAAGTATAATTGGGGCAACTACTAATGATTCGTCACTGTTAAATGTCATTGTGCACCAAGATGTGAGGGAGCCTGAGTTTTAAAGGGGGTGATACTTGACACTGTTCAGGAGTGGGAGGTTTTGATGCTGTCCTATATGAAAAAAAGAAGCATCACAGCATCTGAGCAAGCTGAGGAGGTTATTTCTAAGCTTGTGGGGAGGGCACATGAAGTAGTTAAAATGGGCATACGTAGTTGTTGAAGATTCTCGCTCTTACCACCAGAGGTCGACAGAGGGTGCGTAAACGTGCCTTCACACTGTTAAAGGGATATGCCACCCCCAGGTCAAATTTGGGCATCTCCCCACAGTCCAGAGACTAAAATAAGTGGTGGAAAGCGTTTTCCTGCTCACCCAGCCATTGTCCGAGTCTGTCGCCACTGACCGCCGCGGTATCTGCAGCTCCTCCGCCTTAGACTGGAGTCTAACGTCGCCAGAGAAAGATTTCGGCCAAAAGGAATTAATTTGCTCGATGCGTTTCCCAATTACTTTCTGTGTAGTGCGCATTCATATCGAGTGCAAATAAATGTGCAAATCAACACGGAGAGCTTGCCTTTGTCATTTTGGGTGGGAACTATTTTCCAGTGCGGAAGAATAAAGCAGAATCACGCAGCACGCTGCCAGGGGAATCCCTGTTACACACCGGGAAAGGGGGTTCCCCTGTTGCACAACGTGGTGCGTGATTCGTGGACGCACACCTCTACTTCAGAACGCTGAGAGGCTCAAGCAACATGATGGACTGTTATTTGAAAATGTGGCACTGGATGGAAAAGTGCCCGTTTCTGCTTTACTGGACATCGGATCGATGGCATGTACCCTGAGCTCTAGTGTTGTTCCCCAGATGTTACAGCAGAGCCGTGTTAAAGGACCCCATCTTTCAGCCCACAAATACTGTGTTAATTAGGTGCAAGGGCTCCAGAACCTTGCCCTTGGGCATGTGCGACCTTGAAATGGAAATGCACGGTTGCAGAGTAATTGTTCCAACCATAGTTGTTAGTGGCCAGAGTGATGAATTGATTGTTGGTAGTAACCTGTGATCACTAGACTAAGAAGGGAGCTTCAGAGCCAGTGCTCTACAGGGCGCAGCTGCAGTGAGTGATGCAGTACATAGGCTGTTGAGTTTAATGGAGTTTAATGGTGTCAGAACCGAGGATGTCCCAGATGTGATCGGAACTGTCAAAATGAGGAAAGCTGTCACTCTAGAGTCAATGACTGAGTACTTGGTGTGGACCAGGCTGCAGTGCATCGACAAACAGGTTATTGGTAGTGAAGTCACAGTAGAGACTAATAGCACTAAATCCAGACCAAGAACAGTAATAGTTGGGAGGTCTGTTGCTCTGTTAAGAGAGGATGGTTGGCTGCCACTCAAAGTGATAAATCCGTCCCACAAATATGTTACTCTGAAATGCAATGCTAAGTTAGCCGATGTGTCTTTGTGCGAGTCCATTGAGAAGTTTGGTTGTGTCCAGTCTGCTGTCAGTCAGCAAGTGCAGTTTCAGAACACGTGTAAAACTGAGCTCAACCTTTCTCAACTTTGCCAGGCTGTCCCCTTACTAAGACAAAGTGTACTACTGCTACTTCACCTCAGTCTAAGTTATAGATATCGAGTCATGTGAAGTTTCCCCTGAGTACAAATCTAAGCTATCTGAGCTCATTGTAGAGTAACAGTCCATTTTCTCCAGAGATAAGTTGGATTGTGGCAAGGCTGCAGGGTACCTACACCGTATCAGAGTCAAAGATGACAAGCCCTTCAGACTCCCGTGCAGGCGCATACCACCAGCACAGTATGAGAAATTGAGAGAGGCCCTGGATGACATGGAGGAGCGTGAGATCATAAGGAAGTCCAGCAGTGAGTTCGGGTCTCCCCCTGTAATAGTTTAGAAGAAAACTGGTGACTTGAGAATATGCAATGTTTTCCGCTGGCTCAATGCACGAACCGCCAAGGACACACACCCTCTCCCTCATCCTGCCGACGCCTTAACAGCCTTGGGTGGTAATGTCTTTTTCTCAACAATAGATCTAACATTGGGTTACTACAATGTGGAAGTCCATGAGGAGGACAGGAAATATACAGCATTTGTATCACCATTCGGATTATATGAGTACAACAGAATGCCACAGGATCTTTGCAACAGTCCAGCAACGTTCATGAGGATGATGTTAAGTATCTTTGGCAATCAGAACTTTCTCAGTCTATTGTACTATCTGGATGATGTTTTACTGTTTGGCCCTACTGAATGTCGAGCCCTTGAATGTTTGCAGGTGGTTTTTCAGAGGCTTCAGTCACACATTCTCAAACTTGTGCCAAAGAAATGCAACTTTCTTAGATGGCCAGTTAAGTTTCTCAGCCATATCATAAGTGCTGATGGCATCCAGACTGGCCCAGATAACCTCCTCCAGAATCAGGAGGATGTCACAAATGTCCTTTCTCAGCTCAAAGTCTGTTCATTACTTGATATGATAGTGTATTACCAGCAGTTTATTGAGGGCTTTGATGACCCTTTTTTGCTTTCAGTCAATGCCTCTACAGATGGGTTAGGTGGAGTCTTAGATGGAGTCTTAAATTAGAATTAGTCTTGTCGCAAGTTCCTTCTGGAGACACAACAGCCAGGCCAATAACATTTGCTAGCAAGTCCCTCATGCTCATGCTGTCAAAATATTCCGCACACAGACTGGAGTTTTTCGCACTTAAGTGGGCAGTGTGCGATAAGTTCCACCACTGGTTGCGAGGTCATCAGTTCACCATGGGGACGCACAATAATCCGTTAACTTATTTATTGTCCAAAGATCATCTAGATGCGCGTGAGGAGAGAGGAATCAATAAGCTTGCACCTTTCCAGTTGAATATCAAATACATTCCGGGTCCCAGAAATGTGAACGCTTTTCGGTGGTCCGCCAACCCAGCTGATGTGACATCCGTGTGGCTGACCTGTTTTTACACAGTGTACTGCGGTAGCCCTGTCCGGTTCAGTTTTGTTGGCGGAGGAGGTTGCTGCTGTGCTCAGCCTCATGTGGTGACAGTGACTCTGAGTTGTGTCTACACTCTTTGCTTTTGCCCCAGTTACCCCAAACTGTCCTGGTGCCCCCGAGAATTGGCTCTGTGGTGCTGTACCACAGTAACTCACTGTGGACAATCAAAGAAATTATATGGATTTGAACAGAGTGATTTTCTTTGTAGAAAGAGGATGGAGACCATCTAGGAAAGAGAGAGCTAAGGAATCTGTTGGAGTGCTGAAAATTCTGGGGAACTGAGAGAAACTGACTATAAGAGATGGAGTTCTGTACCGCGTTGCAAAGCATTCAGTAACTAAAAAGAAGACTTGTTCGTTGTTCCCCTCTTGTTGCGGCACAAATTTTTGCAAGGAGTCCATGATGAGGCTGGCCATCAGGGGCAATGAAGGACTATGTATTTGGCGAGGCAGAGGTTCCAATCTCCAGTGATGTCATTGGATATGTTAAATGCTGCAGGCAGTGTGTTGTTAGCAAGTCCCCAGAGCCTGAGAGGAGAGCACCCCTAGAAAACATTCATGCCTTTGAGCCTCTCGAACTTGTCAGTATTGACTTTTGGTCGGCTGAAGATTCTGCTAATAGGTTTCTGCTTGTGCTTGTTGCCACTGATCATTTTACTAAAATGGGACATGCCTTTCTATGTCCCAACCAGTCAGACAAAGCAGTCGCACATCAGTTATGGAACAATTTCTTTTGTATCTATGGGTTTCTCAAACGGTTGCATTCAGATCAGGGAGCCAACTTAGAGCATGCACTTATGTTGCTGAGCGTGGCTGGGGTACAAAAATCACACACTACTCCTTACCCGATGGGTAACGGTTCATGTGAAAGGATGAACCGCATGTTAGGCAACATGATTCGAGTGCTGTCCTCAACAGCAAAACACTGTTGGCCCGTAACCCTGACATCTCTGCCGCATATAACTGTACTATACACGAGAGCTATGCGCCATTTCTGCTCATGTCTGGGAGGGTGCCACGCCTCCTGATGGATGTTTTGTTTGGCTTAGTGCTCAATGATCCAGAAGTTGTTGACTATGATTGCTATGTTGAGTCTTTGCGGAAAACCATGACAGGGGCAATGGCTGTAGCCCAGTCACGGGCTACAAAGCAACTTCAGCACCACATTTGATTTACAAATGAAAGGGGGAAAGAAAAGAAACTCCAACGCAAGTCTTGAACTCCCATTGTCCACACTGAAGAGTAGCAGATTAACCAGCTGAGCTAAAGTCCATCATAGCATTGGTAAATCGGTTGTTCACATAACCTTACTGCAAATAATCTGTGGACAGAATTGCCAAATGAGATCGATAATGTGTTTACTAATGATTTCTTTATTTCTTTAATTTCTTTCTGGCGGAGTGGCTAGCGCTCATGCTTCACAGCAAGAAGGTTCTGGGTTCGATCCTCGGGTAGCCCAGGCCTTTCTGTGTGTCCTGTGTGGAGTTTGCATGCATGGTCTGGGTTCGATCCCCGGGTCCCCCGAGCCTTTCTGTGTGGTGTTTGCATGTTCTCCCCGTGTCTGGGTGGGTTTCCTCCAGGCACTCCGGTTTCCCCCGTCAACCCAAAACATGCTCCAGGTAAAATCCTCCAGCTTAGGTCCTGACCAAGCCGAAGCAAGAAGATCATGGAGATGGTCCCCGGGCGCAGTAATGTGCTGCCCACTGCTCCTAATAACAGGATGGGTTAAATGCAGAGAAGAATTTCTCCAGTGTGAGATCAATAAAGTCACTTCTTCTTCTTTTCCTCTGTAAAAAGGCTCAGTTAAACAGCGCAGTGAAATGTGACACCATCTAGTTTAGACTTCTAGTCCATATTTGTGTAGTAAATGTGCAGACGCCCCGGCGCAGAGACAGAGACAGAGACGAGAGGACAGCCTCACCTCGGCTCTGGTCAAATGCCGTTTAATGTTAGATTAACTCACTAAATGAGCTTCTTCGTGCACAAGATTATTTGTCTTGATGATAAGAAGACAAAGCACTTGAAAACAGTTAATATATAAGTTATTTGATAACTTTAAATGAACACGCCCTGTGCAGTGTGTATGTGGCTGCGCTGTCGGTGTGAGGCAAGCCTCACCTTCTCTCTCTTTGTATTATATCAGCAAGTACCGGGACATTTCACTTTTTTAAACCACAGAACTCACCACAAATCACAAAGAAATCACCAGTAATATGGTAAATAACGATATATATATAATATATAAAGTAAGTATTTCTTATTGACACTGAGCAGATTTTTTGTCCACAAAATGACTGGCACTGCCTCACCTCCCTCCCCTGACTGCACATCGCTGGGTGACTGAGTTACCATCTGTATCTGGCAGTGTTGCAAATGCAGAAAACTGTGATCCAATGGAAGATACTGTCCCAAAGAATGCGACAGAAACTGCAGCAGTTGAACAGTGCAGCCCTGCCCCTGTCTCTTGCCTGGACTCTGAGATTGTAGCAGCCCCTGACCCTGACATACCTGTTGACTTTCCTGTGACTACAGTTGACACTGTAACTAACCGTAGATCTAGAGCTGGACGTTTGCTGACACCAGTGACTAGACTTATTCAGGTGATGCACCAGGAACCTGCTTTTGCCTTTTGAGTTATAGCTTTGGAGTTACAGTGAGTGCGTGCACATGGTAGGATCGGATTGGATTTCTCCAAATCCGATCCCGTTACTCGGCGGGTGGTCTGTCATCCAATCCAAGTGCACATGAAAGTCGTGCAATCGGATAATGGTCAGCGACCTGCCCGGCTCCGCTACGCTATGCGGCGCTGTAGTCCAACTACTTCCGGGTGATGGCTACTCAATAAAAACACAACAAACTATGTGGGGGTATACAAAGATGGCGCTCAAGGAGTTTGACGGAGCAGTATTGGTGTACGTGTTGTGCATTCTTTCTTCGCAGCCATGATTTCGTCTGACTTTTCCGAGAACAATCGCTACATATGAAGGCATCGGTGCCTCCTGCCACTTCCGGGTGAAATCCCTGGCGAAATCGATCCGATATCGTGCACAAGGCAGCACCAAGAGGATTAGTATCGGCCTAAGCCAGGGGTTCCAATCGGATTCGTGAAACCAATCCCTATACGATCCTTAGCCTGTGCACATGAATCCGATACGATCCCAATCCGTTTGCAATCGGATTACACTCGTCCATGTGCACGCAATGAGTTTCTCAGGGTTTTTTTTTGAGAGGTTTTGGAATATTTGAGGAATGTTGTTGTTTTGTTTTGCCATTTGAAATTACTGACATGGGTCAATTTTATGTGGTCTTTTCTGAGGTGTTTTGCAGTTACAGATTTATAGAATATGTATTTTAAGTGGGCATATTTTTTCCCTATGTGTGCAGATTGGATCTGGCCATCATTTTTTCGTGCTGATCCTTCTGGGGTGGTTTTTGATATCGGGTAGCTGTAGCTGTAATAGCTAGTTTCCTCCCTGGTGTATTGGGGACGGTGGTATTTTGGTTTACGCTAAATACATTATATAAATAAAGTACATTTTTGTACTTTATTCTGGTTGGTACCTGTTTTGCCTGTACTGGTCCTTTTTGTTTTCTGTAAAGGAATAAATGGAATTTTGCAATGGGGAGTGTAACAGAGATTACATGGTATTGGATTCCACTTGTCATTACTCTTATTGGGCTATGCATTTTGGTTGAGTAGTGCCCTCTTGTGATGACCAGTAGTGATAAGTGCCCCTGGTGCCGTGAGAATGTTGTCAGTTCATGAGAGATGGACACGAGGTGGGTCACTGTCAGTAAAAATCATGTATTGCTGTTTAATTATTCATTTATTATTGCTTCCTAAATGTACATCCTGTTTATGTCATTTGGGACATTTATGAGCTAATATTTTGTACATTGAATGAATTATTACACAGTAATGGACTATTGCATATGTCGTGACAGAAGCTAACTTTTAGATGCTAATGTGACTGGCTATCCCTGTAGAGTGCTGCTCGCTGTGTTGAGCTGTCCTATCCTGACCGGTACATATTTTGTTTTATGCAGATTAAAACAACAAAAGACAGCACCGTGTCCTGGCGTTTTGTTCACAACACATCGCAGATAATCTATACGACAATCAAAGATGAACACAGACAGGTTACTCCTGCAACCAAGCTGGTTTTTGCATGGCCATGTTCAGTTCGGTTACACATGACTGACACTTCACCAGTATGTGGATTGTAAAACCTGGGAGAATAGAACTCTGGGCCTTTTTTAAGCCAGTTCTAAGAAGGCATACAGTGCACTTATTTACTTCACTTTTGATTTGTTTGTATTGTGCTTTGTATATCTTTGTTATTCTGTAAAGCAGTTTAGATTACTTTGTGTACAAATTCTGCTATACAAATAATCTTGCCGTGTATACAATTTTATAAAAACTAGAAATAAATAAAAATAGCCGTATGCTAACTTACAAGTGCAAAAAGAAACATTGCATGTCCTCTTAGTGATTTACTATCAGAGACTGTGCCCTTATTCCATCTGCAACTGTGAGTGTAGCAAACGGAGAGAGGTGTGTGTACTCTGTAAGTACAAACAATGGCCCATGATGAGCACAAAGGGCAAACAGCCCATGTGCACGCAGGAGAGATGTTCGGAATCCTGGTGAAATTTTTATCGAAGCCTCCTGGTGCCTCCACCCATACACAGTGTGCTGTTAGGTCTTTAGGACAAGAGACATACATATGATGAAAGCCCAGTTTGATGGACAAGATGGCTTTGTGAGTTATGAAGGACAAAGATGCCACAGGTAAAGTGTGTATTTTTATTACACTAAGGCTCCCTTCTAAACCACACATTTTTTTAACTGTGACTTAGCAAGTGTAGACTCATGCACTTTTCCTTAACAACAAGAAATGTCCATCGTCCACACAAATTTTACAACTGTCTTTACATCAGTTTTTGCTCTTTTAAATATGCCCCTAGTATTCAGGCCTACTTTAAGAACTTTATTGGCAGACCCACACCTCTCACCTGTGAGCCTGTCCGTGGCCCCGGCTGGTTTGGCCTCGCTGGAGCGGGCTGACCCCGCTGACCCTGCTGAGGTGCTTGTGGGTTGGGGCTGGCTGCTCTCCTCATCCTGGAGTGTGGTGGCCCCTGACAGGATGCCCGAGTCTGAGGTGTAGTATGTCTGCTGCCATTCAGTCACTTTGGCCACGCTGTCTGTGCCCACCACTGCACACAAGAGCAGAGCTGGAGAACAACTTTATTTACACTACATGATTGACTTAACTTAGTGCAATGTAGGGCATTTTGTAACAACCTAATACTTCATGTACTTCCTGGGGTAGATATTAGGGATGTGCTATGTAGTTTTTCCAAATACTCTGTGATCAGTTTGGGGATTTTTAATTGTGAGGCCAGCTGCTAATCCTCCTAATTGGAATTGGAATCAATTTGGAATTGAAAAATGTGACCAATCAATTTGTGCATAAAACATATTTTATTTTTACTGTATTTGAGGTAGCCACATCAGCTTGTCAAACCCCGTCAGATCTCAGAAGCTAAGCAGGGCTGGGAATTCCAGGTGCCACAAGTGGGGTGCCAGTCACAAAACCTGTCGTTGTGTCCTTACGCAAGACACTTCACCCACACTGCTTAGTATGAAAATGGAGTGCGCGTGTGTGTTGGTTGTGGTTGGAGGGGCCAATTGGTGCAGATTGGCAGCCTCGCTTCTGTCAGTCTGCCCCAGGGCAGCTGTGGCTACAATAGTAGCTTACCACCACCAAATGTGGAGTGAATGAATCTGAATCTGTAAAGCACTTTGGGTGTCTTGAAAGGTGCTATATAAATGCAATGATTAATTAATTAATTCCATGTATTAAATTGTATTTATTTATGTCTTTGAATTGAATTACCTTCAATAAAGTATTTATAGATAGAGATAGATGGTGTTCAGAGACATGGCCAAGGTAAGGAAGGCTGAAGCCTGACCACCGCTGAACATGAAACATAAGCTATTTATTTATTTTTCAAGGTTTTTCAGGTTTTATGGACTGATGAAATGAGAGGGACCAGATGGATGGAGCCTTGGCTGGATCAGTAGTGATCATAGAACACCACTTCAACTCAAACGCCAGCAAGGTGGAGATGCTGTACTGGTATGGGCTGGTATTATAAAAGATGAGTTTGTTGAACCTTTTCAGGTTGAAGATGGACTCGAAATGAACTCTAAAACCAGTTTTTAGACAGCACCTTTTTCAAGCAGTGGTAGAGGAAAAAGTTTGCATCTTTCAAGAGGACCATTAATTTTGGCTTGCCAGTAAAAGCCTTAAAGATGAAAAAATAATTACATGACCTCCTTCCTCACCCAACTTAAACCTTATTGAGAACTTGTGTGCCCTTCTTATATGGGAGCTTTACTGTGAAAGAAAACAGTACACCTCTCTGAACAGTGTCTAGAAGGCTGTGGTTGCTGCTGCACAAAAAGTTGATTGTCAACAGATCTGAAACTGACAGACTCAATGAATGGAAAACTTATGACCATTATTGAGAAGAAGGGTGGCTATATTGATCACAGATTTGTTTATTTGTAAATTTTGAGTTATTTACTATTTTGCACATTAATAGAAGCCCAATAATAGCCCAACAACATTTAAGAAGGTCAAAACTTCACTTTTCCTTTCTTAAATATTCAGGTTTGAGGTTTATTCACATTTTGGATTGACTGTGAGCACTGTAGTTGTTCAATTATAAAATTAATCCTCATAAATACAACTTACCTGATAACTGTGGACACACTGTATATTATTTATGCAACAATATCACAGAGACAATGACAATGACAATAAAGCACACTCATGTTAAGGTTTAGTAAGAGCTACGGCATGCTGTTCATAGCAACTATTAATCTAGAGGCTATACTCTCTAAATTCAGACCAGTCAGTGGAATTCTCCACAGGTGGACTGAGAGACATTAAAATGATCTGCAGTACATTACAGTGGTTGTGTCTCTGACTGAAGTACCAGCTCCGGAGGGTTAGGGTCTTAGAAGGGGTCTTCTGGCCTCATACTAAAACAGTCGGAGCAACTTCCAAGGTGCCTACAGTGCTAAAATCCTTTCTATGTTAGCAACAGTAGCAGCAATAGTCATGATGGTACTAAAAATAGTAGAAATAGTAGAGATAGTAGTAGCAGTAGCAGCAGCAGAAGAGGACATACTTACTCGACATGGACATCATGTTGGAGCAGAGCGTGTGTCCTGGACCTGCACACACAGGACAGCACAGTGTTGGGGCTGGAAAATGTTTAATTTATCTATCTAAAATCAGAGGATATAGTAGCCAAAAATTGTTCTACTAAGAGTAATGTTACATCAAAATTATATTACTCAAGTACAAAGCAGTGGTTCAAGTAAAAGTAACTGTTGGGATATAAAATATGATTTATAATTTGAAGTGAATGTAATTCACATAACATAAACAACATAAATAAAGCACCAAATCTGGTATATTAAAACATACACACAAAATATCAGGAGCAGTGGGCAGCGTGTGGCATGCCCATCTCTGTGATCTTGTTGCTAGGCTTGGTCAGGACTACCTTCGCTAGAGGATTTGACCTACGGTGCCTGTTTTTTGGGTTGATGGGGAAAGAAACCCACCCAGACGCATGCAAACTCTGCACAGACACAGGGGAAACATACTATAAACTCCACACAGACTGAAACTTCCCCAGGTAACTTGCTAAATAAGTAAAGGTTTCATTTTCTGTTTTCTCTCTCTTTTATTTATTTATTTATTTTTGATCTCTTGAAATAGTATTGTCATTTGTCACTTACATTATGAGCCTGTTATAGCCATAATCATGTCATGACACTAGTACTACAACTGTTCTAATACAGAGTAAATATGTAAAATCAGTATCAGCATAAAAACGTCTGGAGGGGCAGAGAGAAGGAGAGGAAGTAGAGAGAAACACGGGAAGAGCACTGGAGAGGAAGAAGGGATGAACTTTGGTCAGTGTTAAACCTGTAGCAGCATATGCATATTTTCCGTTATTTGTGTTTGGAGCTTTTTTTTAAATTCTCAATATATGAACAGGCCATGCCTTATGTGAAAGCGCAGAACCTCCAGAATTCCCTCCCTGAGCTGCAGAGGCTGCACTAACATTGATTTATGATTGGCTGCAGGTGCTGGAGTTTAGGGAGTGACAATTCAGCTCAGAGAGGCATTTTAGGTTTAAACACACTGGATTTCAGCATTGACATTGGCAACACAAATGAGAGACTCAGGTCAGGCTCATTCTGCTTTCTGACTAAACTATAACAAACAATAAATGGGACATCATGTCCAATGTTTTTGTAAGTCAGAATAAATTAGTAAAAGTTATATTCAATTGGACATTCCCATGGCATCCATGGCATGGGGTGGTTGGCTGCTTTTGTGGCTACCCGGCTTACACGCTGAGCAGTTTTTGAAACTTTTAGTTTTTTGAGCTCAGTCATATCATTGGATTTTGACAAACTTAGAAGTGCACTGTTCAAAGGATATAAGTATGGGAAAGGAGCTGTTTTTCTTATTCATGGAGACCGTGCAAGAGGCTAGCTATAGAGCTTGTTATGGACATTTGAGATGTTACAGGTTTTTTTTTAATTTTTTACATCATATGTGCCAGCAAATGTGGCAGAAGGCCTTAAAAGGAAATACTTTGAGGGAATGAATGCAAGGGACTGTTGGATTGTGTAAAATTAACTGTTGAAGCCATGCACCTTGTGTGTGTCACCAGTAGAGGGTGCTGTGGGGTAGGCTACATTAGGGAGGACCCCTCCTGTGCTCCATAGTTCGATGAAGCACCCAGTTTTTTAACTGCCATGATTGGCGTCTTTATATGATTTTAACCTTTATGATACACCAATGAACTTTTAGGAAATCAAGTAATATACAAATTATTTTTATTAAGACCATTGCCTGCCTTAGATTTGTCTACTTAGATGCCAGAGACAAGACTAGCTTTCTCCGGGTAGGATTTAGCCACAATATGAACGGTTTATTTTTTCCATATCCATGGAGGCTAGCTATGGACATTTGAGATGTTACAGGGCTTGCTACACCAGATGTGGCAGCAAATGTGGCAGAAGACATTCCAGAGAAAATACTCCAAGAGGAAATACTTTGTGGGACTGTGGGGAAGCTGGCCAATATGGTCTTAAGTAGGAGGAAGACTCCAAAAATATTTCTTTCATCCCATAGATTTATTCCAAAATTTCACCATGGCATTCATGGCAATCAAACATAATACATATTTCCAAAAAAAATAACTGTGCTCAAACTTAGGCATAAGCAACAGAAATGAACGAAACTAAGGAAAAACATGTGGACAGCTACACTGATGAGACCCCCTGAAAGGCAGAGCTACCCTGCTTTTATAGTTACTCCCACAGGAAGCTCCTCCCTCCAGGTAAGCCCACAATCTGCCTACAACCAAACGTAGGAGTAGAAGATGCCGTCATCTACTTGCTGCAGCAGGTGTCCACCCACCTGGAGACCGCCGAGAATGCTGTGAGAGTCATGTTCTTTGACTTCTCCAGCGCCTTCAATACCATCAGGCCGGCGCTGCTGCGGGGGAAGCTGGAGGACGCAGGAGTTGATAAACATCTCGCTGTCTGGACCATCGACTACCTCACTGACCACAGTTTGTGCAGCTGCAACACCGGGGTCCCCCAGGGAACTGTCCTCTCACCCTTCCTCTTCACCAACTACACCTCGGACTACATCTACAACAAAGTCTCCACCTCCTGAGGAGACTGAGGTCCTTTGGTGTGTGCAGGGCTCTGCTCAAGAATTTTTATGACTCTGTGATGGCCTCTGCTCTCCTCTACGCTGGTGTCTGCTGGGCCCCGAGCAGCACTAACTTTTCTCAATCAGGTTGGATATGCGGCAACTTTACTTTTATTACCCAATTACCCTGGTGTTTATTTAAAGGGATATGCCACCCCCAGGTCAAATTTGGGCATCTCCCCACGGTCCAGAGACTAAAATAAGTGGTGGAAAGCGTTTTCCTGCTCACCCAGCCATTGTCCGAGCCTGTCGCCACTGACCGCCGCGGTATCTGCAGCTACTCCGCCTTAGACTGGAGTCTAACGTCGCCAGAGAAAGATTTCGGCCAAAAGGAATTAATTTGCTCGATGCGTTTCCCAATTACTTTCTGTGTAGTGCGCATTCATATCGAGTGAAAATAAATGTGCAAATCAACACGGAGAGCTTGCCTTGGTCATTTTGGGTGGGAACTATTTTCCAGTGCGGAAGAATACAGTCGAATCACACACCACGTTGTGCAACAGGGGAACTCCCTTCCCGGTGCGTAACTGGGATTCCCCTGGCAGCGTACTGCGTGATTCGACTGTATTCTTCCGCACTGGAAAATAGTTCCCACCCAAAATGACCAAGGCAAGCTCTCCGTGTTGATTTGCACATTTATTTGCACTCGATATGAATGCGCACTACACATAAAGTAATTGGGAAACGCATCGAGCAAATTAATTCCTTTTGGCCGAAATCTTTCTCTGGCGACGTTAGACTCCAGTCTAAGGCGGAGGAGCTGCAGATACCGCGGCGGTCAGTGGCGACAGACTCGGACAATGGCTGGGTGAGCAGGAAAACGCTTTCCACCACTTATTTTAGTCTCTGGACTGTGGGGAGATGCCCAAATTTGCCCTGGGGGTGGCATATCCCTTTAAAGGGCCTAAGTCCCCCTTAAATGAAAGTGCTTAACATAATGTATAAACACTAAAACATCAAAATCAAATATACAAAACCTAACAAACAAAAGGAACTGAAACCAATTTCAGAGAGACTATAAATATGGCTGTCTCAGGGCACGCCCCCTTTTTAATTCCAGACTGTGGAGTAACAGGTAAGATAAGATAAGATAATCCTTTATTTGTCCCACAATGGGGAAATTGCAGTGACACAACGCAAGTTTTAGAAACAGTAGGAAAATATGAGCATGCATCAAAATTAAGATAAATAATAATAATAAGTATGTACAATCAGTACTCGAGTTGAGAGGGGATGGGGGGATGGCATCCCCCCTGGGGGAAAAAATAGGCAAAATCATCCCTCTTCCAAATCGGGCATCCCTTCTTCCATCCCTTGTGGCATTTTATCAATCAGGCATGAAAATCCCTCACCTTTTGGCGAATTTTGAAGCTTTTGGCCATTTTGAAGTCAAAATAGGTGACCAACGTGAATCGTGGCCAGTTCCAAGAGCCAATCATAGGCTGAACTGCGCTCCGGCTTCCAATCATGTTGCAGCGTTAATGCTACGTAAGAAGGAACTCTCACCGCAGGACTTGGGATATGTCCGTTTCTCCGGAGCGCATACACGTGGACACGCAAATTATCGCACACCGCAAACTACGGGACTGACCGTGTTCTAATGGGGTGAGTTATATTATCATATTATTTCTGCATCAAAGGGACATATTAGCTGACAGCAGGGGCCCGGGACTAAAGCGGGACTAAACCAAGACTAAGCCAGGTCTAAACCAGGTCTAAACCAGGACAAAGCCAGGTCTAAACCAGGTCTAAACCAGGACTAAACCAGGACTAAACCGGGACTAAACCAGGTCTAAACCAGGACTAAACCAGGTCTAAACCAGGTCAAAACCAGGATTAAACCAGGTCTAAACCAGGTCTGAACCAGAACTAAGGTGTGTGTGTGTGTGTGTGTGTGTGTGTGTGTGTGTGTGTGTGTGTACATGTGTGATAACATATATCCTGTGTATTATTCAATTATTGAATGATTATATGGACTTTTTGTTTTTGTTTGTCCCAACATAAATGAAAAATTTCACCATCCCCCCTGGTTTCATTTTACAACTCGACTACTGTGTACAATCAACTAAAAACACAACACTGTAAGGTTAAAAGGCACCGGAACGTTGCACAATAAATGTCTTTGATTCTGAGCAGTGAACAAACAGCAGTTAAAGTGTCTCCAGTATAGTAATATATGATATCACTACAATAAAGTGACTCAGATGATTGTGTACAGTGCAGTGATGGACAGTGGTGGTTAAATAAATAAGTATCAGGTAAAGTGACTTTAAACAATATTGCACATTGTTATTATTACTATGGAGATGACACATGTTTGCTATGGAGATGAACATGACTAGCATTGATTATTGTACAGTCTGACGGCAGCAGGAAGGAAAGACCTGCAAAATCTCTCTTTAACACAGCGAGGGTGAATCAGTCTGTCACTGATGCTGCTCTCCAGAGCCAACAGAGCGCCCTGCAGGGGGTGACACTCATGGTCCAGCATAGACATGAGTTTAGCCAGGACCCTCTTGTCCCCCACCTGCTGCACCGAGTCCAGAGGACAGCCCCGGACTGAGCTGGACTTCCTGATGACCTTGTCCAGTTTCTTCTTCTCCCTCTCTGTGATGCTGCTGCTCCAGCAGGCCACACCATACAGGATGGCTGATGCCACCACAGAGTCATATAAGGACCGCAGTCTCGTCAGGAGATAGAGCCGACTCTGGCCTTTCCTGTACAGTGCATCTGTGTTATGAGTCCAGTCCAGTTTATTGTTCAGATGCACACCCAGGTACTTATAAGTGTCCACTCTCTCAATGTCCCTTCCCTGGATGTTCACTGGTGAGGGGGGAGTGGTGTGGCTTGGTCTTCCCCGCGTTTATGAGAAGGTGGTTTCGGTGACACCAGTCCACAAAGTCCTGTGTTAGTCCTCTGTACTCCGCGTCATCATCGTCTGTGATGAGACCAATGACGGCGGAGTCATCGGAGAACTTCTGCAGGACACAGCTGTCCGTGTTGTGTCTGAAGTCTGCAGTGTAGAGAGTGAAGAGGAAGGGTGCGAGGACCATGCCCTGGGGCGCCCCCACACTGCAGGTCATGAGGTCAGACACACAATCCCGGGCTCTCACAAACTGGTGCTGGTTTGTGAGGTAGTCCAGAATCCACTCAGCCAGGTCACAGTCCACTCCTGCCCACTCCAGCTTGTCCCTCAGGAGCAGCGGCTGGATGGTGTTGAGCGGAGGTGACCCAGGACGAGCCTCTCCAGAGTCTTCATCAGATGAGACGTGAGAGCCACTGGCCTGAAGCTGTTAAGGTCTTTGGCGTGCGGTGTCTTGGACACAGGTACCACACAGGAGGTCTTCTAGAGCTGTGGCACCACCTTCAGCTTGAGGCTCAGGTTCATGCTCCATAACTCCACACAGCTCATCTGCACAGGACTTAAGGAGCCTGGGGCTCATCGCGTCTGGTCCAGCAGCTTTTCTACTCCTTATCCGGCTCAGTTCTCTCCTAACCTGAGCTGTTGTGAAAGACAAAGAGCAAAGGCGTGTGCTGGAGGTCTGGCTGAGTTCTTGATGTGGATTCAGGGGCTGGGGGGCTGAGGCAGAGGTATGAAGAGGTGACAATCTGGGCCTTTGTGCAGGAGACAAGGTGAGCCCATGCAGCGGTGCAGGGGGAGGGGTGGGTGATTGATCTAACCTCAGGAAGTGTGAATTTAGATCGTTCACCCACTGTTGGTCCCCCTCTGTCTGGACGGGCGGAGGATTGAAGCCAGAGACACTCTTCAGACTCCTCCACACCTCCCTGACATTCCGCTGCTGCAGCTGCTGTTCCATCTTCCTCCTGAAGTTGTCTGGTTTTCCTCCTCAGCTTCTTCTGTACAGTCTTCAGCTCCTCTTTGTTCCCGGACCTGAAAGCTCTCTTCTTCTCCTTCAGCACAGCTTTAATGTCCGAGTTAATTCACGGCTTGTTGTTTGGAAAACACCGCACCGTCCGAGAGGGTACAGTGTTTTCAAAACAGAAGTTGATATAGTCCGTAATACAGTCCGTGAAAGCATTGATGTCTTGCTGCCGTCCACCTCTTCACCATTCGGGGCTCTACAGGCTGCCTAAGTACGAGGGGTTCATACATAGGCCTCATATGGATGATGTTGTGGTCTGCTCTTCCCGGGGGAGGATATAGGCCTCCTTGACATTGGCAAAGAATAAGTCCAAATTTTTATTGTCTCTTGTGGGGCAGGTCACATACTGGGTGTATGTTGGCAGGCCAGATGAGGGAAATGTATGGTTGAAGTCCCTGGTGATCATGAAGAGGGCCTGTGGATGCTGAGTCTGAAGAGAGCTGATGCAGGAGCGCAGAGTGTCACAAGCATTCTCCGCGTTAGCACTGGGAGGAATATACACAGCCAGATTTAGGAATATACACAGCCAGATTTATCAATTAAATCGCAGCTGTATACAGACTGATCAAGCTAACATACATAAACACAGTGGCTCCCTCTTTTCTGCATCGAGGAAAAACTAAAACTAAAACACAACACCACCCACTCCAGTCCATCTTTCCCAAAATCAGGGAATAATTTAGCTCCATAAAATGCTTCTTTATAAAAGAAAGATATTTATATAACTGTGATTTTTTTTTTTAAACAATAACAGCTTAATTGATGCTAGGTGTAATGTATTTGTTTTATAAAAGAACGTTGTATTATTTCGAGTCATTTGTCTGTCATCTGTTATTTATTTTTGAGTAGGGCAGAGAAAAATCGATTAAGATGGCGCCGGTGAGGCCGGCTGCCTGCGGTAGTAGCTCCGTCCATACTTTTCCTTTTTTCCTCTTTTTACTTGTATATAGTCGTTTTTCTTGCTTTTTCTTTAGAGTAGGTGAAACAGGGCGCAGTCACGCACTTGGGAAGCCTACTCTCACTACAGCTATATTGTTAGCTGAAGTGTTTTTGTACACTTAAGGAATCTGCGCCAGGAGTTACGCCGGTGTACTTCAGCCACGCACAGGATACGGAGAAAGAGAAGAGGCTGCAGGGGCGGACGCAAGAACCGGAGACCGTATTTACTGCACGGAATACCGACGGTGATTACGGTGAATCTGCGTTCTTTAAACAACAAGGTGGAGGAGCTTGTTGCGCTGACCCAGCATCAGAGACAATTCCGGAACTGCAGTCTTATGTGCTTCTCTAAAACGTGGCTGAATGGGAATATACTGGACAATGTAATCTCACTGGACGGATTTACTATGAGGCGCGCGGACCGGACCGTAACTGGGAGCGGGAAAACACGAGGAGGAGGATTGATCTTCTTCATTAACGAACTCTAGTGCCATCCCGGGAATGTACACGTGAAACGGCAGCTGTGCACCCGGGACATTGAACTACTCGCTGCCAGAGAGAGCTCCAATGGAGGATCCGACGGGCCAGGAAAGACTGCGGGAGGAGGATGGAGGAGCAGCTGGCCCAAAACAACGCACGGGGTGTGTGGAGAGGACTGAGGAACATGTCCTCATGTTCCTCAGTCCTCTGAGGAACATGAGGACAGAGTGGCAGAGGGACAGCTGATGGTGATCAGCGCTGGGCGGACGAATTAAACTGTTATTTCAACAGGTTTGATTCGCCCCCACCACCCCCTCTGCCGACTCCCTCCTCCTCTTCAAACCTCCCCGGGCCAGTGGCCACATCCCCCTCCCCCTTCACACGGACCCAACCCAGCACCAGCCCCCCTCCACCCCCCACCACCACCACTCCCTGCAGTCCACCCCAGTCCCCCCCCCCCTCCCCCAGTCCCCCCTCTCCATCACACCGGACAAGGTGAGGAGGGAGCTAAGGCAACTCAGACAGGGGAAATCCGCAGGACCTGATGGTATCTGCCCCAGGCTGCTGGGAACCTGTGCAGACCAGCTCTGTGAGGTTCTCTGCTACATGTTCAATCTGAGCCTCAGCCTGGAGAAGGTCCCCGTCCTGTGGAAGACCTCCTGTGTGGTCCCGGTTCTAAAAACAACAAACGCCAGGGAACCGGCCTACCGGAATTACAGACCAGTCGCCTTGACCTCCCACCTCATGAAGACCATGGAGAGGGTGATCCTCAGCCACCTCCGCTCTGTGGTGAACCCCACCCTGGACCCGCTGCAGTTTGCCTACAAGCCAAAAGTAGGAGTAGAGGACATCGTCATCTACTTGCTGCAGCGGGCGCTCACCCACCTAGAGACCGCCAGGAGTGCTGTGAGAGTCATGTTCTTTGACTTCTCCAGCGCCTTCAACACCATCAGGCCGGCGCTGCTGCGGGGGAAGCTGGAGGGTGCGGGAGTTGATGGACATCTGGACCATCGACTACCTCACTGACCGTCCACAGTACGTGCGGCTGCGCGGCTGTGAGTCAGAGGTGGTAGTCTGCAGCACTGGGGCCCCCTAGGGAACTGTCCTCTCACCCTTCCTCTTCACCATCTACACCTCGGACTTCACATACAACACGGACAGCTGCCATCTCCAGAAATTTTCTGACGACTCGGCCATTGTGGGCTGTGTGTCTGAGGGGAACGAGCTGGAGTACCGCTCGGTCATCAGTGACTTTGTGGACTGGTGTGGGCGCAACTACCTGTGCCTTAACACCGGTAAGACAAAGGAGCTGGTGATCGACTTCAGGAGGAGACCACTACCTCACTCACCGGTTAACATCCAGGGGCAGGACATAGAGACTGTGGACAGTTTCAAGTACCTGGGTGTTCACCTCAACAATAAACTGGACTGGACCCACAACACCGACGCCCTGTACAAGAAGGGCCAGAGTCGCCTCCACCTCCTGAGGAGACTGAGGTCCTTTGGAGTGTGAAGGCCTCTGCTCAAAACTTTTTATAACTCTGTGGTGGCCTCTGCTCTCCTCTACGCTGTCGTCTGCTGGGCCCCGAGCAGCACAGAACGGGGCAGAAAAAGACTTAATAAACTGGTCAGGAGGGCCAGCTCTATCCTGGGCTGTCCTCTGGACTCTGTAGAGGAGGTGGCTGAGAGGAGGGTGCTGGCCAAATTCATGTCCATCATGGACGACACCTCTCACCCTCTGCACCGGACTATAGAGGAGCTGAGCAGCTCCTTCAGTAGCCGACTGAGGCACCCCGACTGCAAGAAGGAGCACTACCGGAGATCCTTCATCCCCACCGCCATCAGACTGTATAATTCTAATATATAGGCCAGACGTGCAATATCCTCTTTTCCATGTTGATGCTTGTATTGTTATTATTATTACTATTTCCATTATTATTATTATTATTATTATTATTATTATTATTATTATTATTATTATTACTTATTATAATTACTGATCAAAGGAGAAGTTCAATTTGTCAACTGGACAAAGTTTGTTTGGTTGAAAACGTTTCGCCGCTCATCCGAGAGGCTTCGTCAGCTCTGGCCCTCATGCTGGTTCGACCCTGTTTATATCTAGGTGCAAGGGAGGAGCTAACTACCCTGAACAAAGCTCTGAACCTATCCCCGCTACTCTCTTTTGTTTTACGAATTCCTCTGGTGTCTTGTATTAGCATATCTATCAGCCCTAGGCGGCGCTCACTACACTGAAATTGCTCTGAAACTATCAACTAATCTGTCTCTTTGTATTTCAAATTTCTCTGGCATCCAATTCCCTATTCAAGACAACGACCCTCTCCACCCCTCTGCAATGGCTTGTCTGTCCTAATGATTCTTTGTTTGAGAATCGAATTATAGATGGGAGACAAGTTGTGTCTAACTCCCCCATTTCTGTTTAACGACGGATTCTCTTTTTTGACAAAAATAGCCTCTTTAACTCCCCTCTCAAACCAGTTCTTTTCCCTGGCTAAGATCTGAACCTCACTGTCCTCAAATGAATGGCCCGCGGCTTCTAGGTGAAGATGAACGGCAGATGACGGTCCACTCTGGCCCGCCCGCCTGTGTTGGTACATCAGGCGGGACGCCAGAGAAATTTGAAATACAAAGAGACAGATTAGTTGATAGTTTCAGAGCTATTTCAGTGTAGTGAGCGCCGCCTAGGGCTGATAGATATGCTAATACAAGACGCCAGAGGAATTCGTAAAACAAAAGAGAGTAGCGGGGATAGGTTCAGAGCTTTGTTCAGGGTAGTTAGCTCCTCCCTTGCAGCTAGATATAAACAGGGTCGAACCAGCATGAGGGCCAGAGCTGACGAAGCCTCTCGGATGAGCGGCAAAACGTTTTCAACCAAACAAACTTTGTCCAGTTGACAAATTGAACTTCTCCTTTGATCATGGATTCTACCTGGACGACTGAGGGACTTTTTAATTACTATATTAATTATAATTACTATTTTTATTATTACTTACTTTATCTCATTCTTGCCTGCATGCACTTTCTTTCTTGTTCAAACTGTCCTGGAGCTACTGTGGCAAGTAAATTTCTCCTGTGTGAGATCAATAAAGTCTTATCTTATCTCTTATCTTAAAATCGGAAATCTAAATTTTTTTATTAATTTTTTTAATCTGAGATTTTATTTTTAGGCCATATCGCCCAGCTCTAGTGAAAACTCCCGGGGCAAGTAAAATGGCCTCATGCCAACCGCAAACAGTTCAATGTCTTTGTTACACATCTGCTCTTTCACTGTACAGTGTCCAGGTTTACACCATTTCTTGTTCAGAAACAGCACTAGTCCTCCTCCCTTCTTCCCACTCTCCTCCGTCCTGTCTGCGCGCAGCAGGTGAAAGTTGTCCACAGTGACGGATTTGCGAGCCACGTCTCCGTAAAAACAATGATGCTAGCGTCCATGTACTCCCGCTGAAATCTAACAAGCGCCGCAAGCTCATCCGTCTTGTTGGCGAGGGAGCACACATTCCCCGTGATAACGAAGGGGAGGACCGGCCTGCAGCATCTGTTCTATTCCCGGAGTTTACGTCCCGCGCGGCGTCCACGGCGTGTCGTCCGTAGGATCTCGTCAGGGATAACATGCCTGTCTCGGGGGAACACAACAGCGCTGCGCAGCGCCATCAGCTGATCCTTTGTAGATGAGCGGAGGACGGGGTCCCTTACACATCTTAAGCCGAGACAGGTAAATAATCCACCAAAAGTGCGGGAAAAATGCAGCTTCGAGTGCAGCCTAAGCTTAACGTACAGTATTGAGAAAAATATTTACAAAAGTGGGGCGGTTTAAGGGCAAAAAGAAAAGTTACGAAAATGTGCGGGAGCGCTGTGACGGGCAGCTTGCTCGCGCCAGCGCCAGAAGAAAGGAACGCAGGTAAGTGGTAAGCAGGTAAGTGAGAAGTTTGAAAAAAAAAAATCAATAAATTTAACCAAATAAAATCATTTAAAGTAACTCAAGTGTGTGGTGTTTAACTTTACAGAACTAAACAAAACTAAATAAAACAAACCCGGGATAGTTGTATTTAGCAGTTTAGTTGAGTATGGAAAAATTAATATGAAATTAAGGTGAGTATACAGGGACAAAAGCCCTCTTTGTCACAGGGACTGAACCATTTCATCCCCAACCCAAACACCAAATGCTTTCCTATTGTGTTCACCTGGTCCTCCCTGGATACTGCTGTGATGCTGCAGGGCATGTAGGAAAGACACCTTTGGCTCTTCCTCTCCTCAAACTGCCCTGACACAGATCTGCTGACCCTCCTTGACCAGTTGCCCTGTTTGACTGAGACACAAAGGACAATGAGAACACAGTGTAAATGTTGCAGCAAAACTTGAATTTCCCTTGGGATCAATAATGTATCTCTCTATCTGGGGACACAGTTAGGCCAAGTTTATGAAATTTAAAATCTAAATCCTACATATAGTTCCTTTAAGTCCAGTGCTACTCAGTGTGGTACACCCACTAGAGGGCAGTCTATGCCTGTAGGTCAGGGGTCTCCAGCTATTTTCCTTCAGTGAGCTACTTTTACAAAACGAATATGCCAGAGAGGTACTAATTTGAGTGGTAGCAAAAAAAATATACAAGAACAAGGGCAAGCCCTAGATGGGGTACAGTTAAAAGCCTATAAACTGAAGAAACTGAAGAAGTAGCTTGGATGAGCTGCGAAATGTATTCGACCAAATAAACTTTGTCCAGTTGACAAACTGAACATCTCCTTTGCCAAAAGCCTATAAAACAGACCTGGGCATTGAACAGCTCCCAGGCCACATACGGCCCTTTGGTTGACTCTGACCGGCCTGTTTAAGATAATTTGGAATTCCAAAATAAACATATTTTATAATTTTACCTGATGCATAGAATGAAGCTGTATTGCTTTTATTTTAGAGGTGTTTTTTTAAATGGCGTTTTTTGTAAGGCAACCTCACTTTTTCATTGCTTAAGCATAACATACACTCTTACCAGTTTTACCAGTGCATCAAAACAATTCTGTTTACTGCTTTTTGTAAAGGAATACAATTAATATTATGCAGAATTGAGTTAAACATTTTGGCCCGGCCTGCCACAATATTTTCTGTTTCTCATGTGGTCCCATGGGAAAAATAATTGCCCACCCCTGCTATAAAACATAAACCATTATCCCTTTATTAGTGCACAGAGTTAGGCACCAGTGGTAACAGTCATGTAATTAATCAATTTTGAGTTATTTAGCATTCAGAAATCCCTTCATGAGTCACCTGAATGGGGGTGGAGAGCCAGTGGTAGCTCCTGATCTATAGGTTGGAGACCCCTGCTATAGGTCGAATGAGCTAGGAAAGTAATCACAATTTTGTCCACCAGGGGTCAGTATGGGATCTTAGTCTAAGATAGGATGGACCACTATCTGACAATAATACAAGTAGATCTTTTTTTGTAAATATTATGAGAAATAAAAAGACACCAGCCACAGATATTCACATAGTGTAGACCTGCTATAGACCTGGTTTAGACCTGATTTAGGTCCTAGTTTAAACCTGGTTTAATTCAGGTGAAAAGCTTAGTTTAGGGGCTCGAAGTTATGTAAAATATCTAAAATCTAAAATGCTTGTGGAAAATGTTATAAAACAATGTTAAGAGGGCAGGCTAAGCCTATAGAATGCATGTATAAGTAATCACAACTCTGTCCACCACACTCCCCTGGGTGAGTAGACAACGCCTTTGTGTTGTTAGTTTATCTTAAAAGCTCAAAAACTAAAAAAGTGAAAGTTCTGTGTGATGAAGTGTGCTATGTAACTTTTCTGGTGGAGGTTGCACCACCTGCTTATCTCCATGGGGATGTCATTGCTTTGTCTGAAATGTTCACCAGTATGGCAATAAACCTATCTTTGTTTTATTTATTCAATTAGGCCCTCGTTGATGACGTCATCCAATCGGAACCATGACTGGATCTCTGGTGACAGGCCACTTTTGACTCAAACGAAAGTGTAGACCAACACATTGAACTTTTCTCATTTGAAAAGTGATAAAGTTTGTGTTATTTGGTGACTGCAACATCATGCCTGGACCACTCACGTTAAATGGATATAGCCCAACTCCGAAATTTCTGGAAATACTTCAAATTACACCAAAGTACAATGGGTGAGTAAATGACGTTGTTTTATCACTGAAATAAGGTCCAGATTGTAAAAACGTTAGTTGTTCCTTTAAAACCATAATTCGGAAAATTCTCCATTGAGATAGATCCTTTTATACCATACTGTGAGGGATTATAGCCAAAGGAACATTTCCATGGAAACAAGCAAGAGGAATCCCTCCTTCAAGTCAAATAAGAGTCAGGTTTGTGGAGATGCAAGCACACTCAGAGTAAGCATGGATATTTTTCAGTGCAATAAAACAACTAAAATAAAAAAGAGGACAGTTTTTGGCTTAAAAATCACATACTGGGGCTTTAAGGACTTGACAACAACTTAGTATTGCTCCAGAGGACACAGTAGGAGAGAAGGCTGGGGGCAACGATCCAATCACACACAAGACTGAGCTCAGCCCCCGCCCCTAACACAACACGAGTGGCTGATATGACAAGCCGTTATGTCATCTCATTTGATCTAGCTTTTCTATCAGCAAGAGAACACACAATTCAAAGACCTGCGAAAAGCAGGAGAGTCACTTTATGGTTGATGACTAAGATCATCAACAGAACTTGTGTGACACATCACATGCCATCACCTCACTGTCCATAATTTGAAATAGAGGTGGAGCACAGGTCAGAATACTATGGTGGAATATTATTCCATCATTCCACCATTTATAAACTGTATAAAGAAGTGGCCTAAGGGAGTGTGATGTCATCCATTGCATTCAACTCCAGTCAACTACATTCTGTTTATTACTAAACAATTCAATCAATTCATTACTGAACTAGAACCACTTAGTGATAGAAATGAGATCACTGTATTCCTGACAGTGACATTTACAGTAGCAAGCAGTGGATTTTAGTTTGGTTAATTTTAGAAAAAAATAAATCTATGCCACCTTTTTAAAGCCTAAATGCATGAATAACCACAATTGTGGTTACACCCACATCACAAATCACCCACATCACCCACATGTGGGTGGGGAGAGCAGGTACATACATTTTGTCAGCATTGATGTTCTCAAATGCAAAATGACAGGATCAGACATGCCTGAATAAATCCAAATACAACTGTGACTAAACTCATTATGAGGGGAAAGCATTATAATATGTCATGTGTTTTTTCTCTGTGCTGAAGCATGTGACCTCCTGTCCCAAGACAAACTTTATCCATGAGAGACAACAAAGGAGTATCTTATGTGTGTTTCCTTTAAATGTGTTGGGAGCTTTACTGTGCTGCTTATTTTGAGTCTTGCCAGAAACAAAGCTTCTAAATATAACAGCAGTGAGGGATGTGCAGGGACAGAATAATGCATCTGATCTCACTGAAATACTAAAAATGGGACATCACAGCTCTGTGATGTAACAGTCCAGTCTCTGAGCAGGCCTTAAAACAGAGGACACTGATGGATACTGTACCTGCCAATCTACTTTTACTCCTATTTACCTCTACTTATTCATGTAATTGTACTCTTGCTTGAGTAAAAGTGCTGGATATTCTTCCCTCATTTGAGTACAGTGTGTCCTATAAATAATTTTAACATAAGTGTTTCTTGTGTCTCATCTTCAAATGGGTGCTCTACTTTGATTTTATTTCATTATTTTATGCATGATTACCACCCATTTTAAAGCTACCATCTGTAATTAGATTGGTTGACCCAGCCCAATTGTATTCTCACATGTCACGACTAGATGTTAGCTTTGGCCTGACAGAAGAAGACCAGCGGGCACAGGTGAGCCTGAACAAAGGGGAGGGGAAACATGTTTCATATCTGACATCTACTGGTATGTAGGTAAAATAAATACATAAATAAGCTTACTGAGGGTAGCTTTTAGGTAACGGTTACACTGGACTACATTTTTGGCCACTACCCTTCTCTGGACACAGTGAACTAATGCTGATTTATTCCTAATTACAAAAACTATGGACCATTTATTTGTTATAATTTGGTGTTTTGGTTCTCAAAACCATCCTATCAGAAAGCTGAATGAGTTGGTTTAAACCTAAAATGCCTCTCTCTGACCTAAATGGTCACTACCTAAACTTCGGCACCAATCACGCACTGAGGTTTGTGTGGAAGGCAAAGCACCCAAGTTAACCAAAACAAACATAGCAAAGCTGACAGATGTAGCCTACTTCACCCTATTTTAATGAAAATACTTACTATTTAGTTTGTTTAAAAAAAAAAAAAAAAGTCCAAAAGATAAGTGTGTATTTGTTCTGTTGTTGTGATGCTTTGACCAATCAGATTCAAATATTATGATGATGATGATGATGATGATGATGATGATGATGATCATGGTGATGATCCACCTTTCCCGAGTTCAACTCAGAGAGCTCAAACAAAGGGAGAACATGCAAACTCCACACAGACACAGGGAAAACATGCAAACCCCATAGAGACGGGCCTGGGTGACCCAACTACTGAACTTGCTGTGAGGCATGAGTGCTAGCCACTCCTGTGCAGGTTAAAGCACTGACCCAGGCTCAGCTGTGATGTACCTTAAAACAGTAAGAGCACAGGCTACATACAGTTCCTTTAACTGTATGTAGGCTACATTTTCTGTCTTTTCATTGCAAGCAGTGGATGCCATTGTTGCAGAATGAATACTGTATCTTTCTATGCATTTATTGTATCACATTATATCATATTATATAGCATTATATCATGGCTTCTCTTCTGCACAGTTTTGATGTCCAATATAATTTCTGCCCCCTAAGTGCCCCAGTAGCTCCTAGCGCCTCTTGCCGTGGCTGTGGCAACAGTGGTATTTTTACACATTTTGTTCAGCGCTAAGGTGCTTTTGCATGTTCCCACACACATACACACGCAAGACGTCTGGCTGTAAAATGTCCAAAAGCACTGAGAAAGCTTGACTAACGCATAGGCTAACAGTCTAAAACAATAGAAAGGACAGGCCCTGAGGCAGTTGCCAAAATCTGATCAGCCAATCCCAGCACATTTCAGTCTGAGGATGAGCAGTGTCATTCCGCTTCACCTGAGCACAAGTTAGGGCTGACAAGCGCCTCTCTCCTGGCACATCATGTCTCCAGCCTCCGTACACTAGCCTACACCTGTAGCCTTTGGCGCGCGTGTCTGGGGAGAGAGGGGAGTAACACGGGCGCGAGGACACCTCAATGAGCCAAGTGAATCAAACCTTGATATATATTCTGGACTAGGGTTTATGAACTGGCAAAAGCACAAGTTATCACCAGGCAAAAAGCGGGGAGACTGTAATACGGTCAGGACGCATCACGCACAGGGACAGCGCTGCTCCTACACGCACCTGGACAGAACTGGTCTCAGGGTGCGTGAGGAGAGCCGGGTGAGGCGCGGGTCACGTTCAGGCCCGATATCTCCGTGCATGTGTGTGTTTGTGTGTGCGATGCGTGTTGCGAGGGGCAGAGGGAGCGGAGACATGCGGAGTACTTGCCTGGCGTTCACTGAGCCCTCTGAGGTGGCTCCTGGCGCAACGCACGGTGTCAGCCCGGATCCACAGCGCGCAGTGCCCGCTCCTGCCCTCCACTGTCCCCCGCTCCTCCGCCTCTCTGGTGCCGCTCTGGTATCGCCCTAGTGCCGCGGTCAGCAGCGTGGATGAAACTCGGAGCGGCACGGCTGGCTGCAGGATGCGCACACCACTGCACAGACCGGAGCAGACTGGAGCGGAGAGGATAGGCTTTGTGACAAGAGCTCTCACTCTCTGGTGGGAGTCAATCTGCTCAATGGCAAGGAGGGAAACGGATTCTGCCCTACTACAACCACTACAACGTTATAACGTTATATCCAGCGACGGGAAAAAAAAATACTTGTGTTACAGAATACTGCATACCCAAATTAAAAAGTATTTTGTAACGTATCCCGATGCATGGTCGAATCAGACTATTGTATTCTGGGTACTCTGAATACTTTTACACCAAGTTGCATTTATCATTTCAAACAGCTTTATAATTATTTTTGTTGCATCGTCTGTTATGCAGTTATTTATGTCTAATTTGAGTCGCACATGTACAGAATTATGCAAAGTACTGCCATGTATTCCTTTCAATTCAGAAAAGTAACCACCAAATGAAAAAGTAACAGTACAGTTACTCAAAAATAATACTCTGAATACATACTTTTAGTAGCCTACATGTGTTCCCAACATCATTATTTTCATTGTAAACTGCATTAATGCATTAATTAAACAGCTTAATTATTAAGAGATCAGATAATAAAAGAGATCAGATAATTAAAGTCTCACTATATATATATATATATATATATATATATATATATATATATATATATATATCAAATCAGGCTCCGACTGAAGGGAGCTCATTTTGACAGCCCAGTTGATCCATTAAATAGTGCTCCCACTGTAGAATCCCCATTATTTACCCATTTATATGAATATAGGTAAGGGGAGCTCATTTTGACATGCTTATATTGTCTATCAAATCAGGCAATGGGCTTGTCTCCTATTCATGATTTATGAGGACAGGAAAAGGGACAACAGAAGAAACATTTATTTACAAAAATATATACAGTATATACATCCAAGGAGGGAAATGATGATGTGTCTAGAAGCACATGCGACCTCTAGTCGAGCCTTCAAGACTTCTTCACTGAGCTGATGAACGAGTTCCTGTTAGAAAACAATTAAGTGCGTAATGAAAAACTGTACTGCAGGGAACATTAAACAAATGTAATGAGAACATAATATAACATATATATATATATATATATATATATATATATATATATATACACACACACACACAACGTTTTCTACGTTCACATCACAAAAACGATAATGATGCAGTCAAATGTTAAATCCAAACTATTATCATCTGACGTAGGTATTCTGCCGCAAATCTAACATTCACATATCGTTTGTTACATGCTTAATTGGTTAAAACATACAATAAAACCAATAGTGTTAAAATGTTACTTGCGTTGTCACTGTTGAAAACAACCAGTGTTGTATAAAGTACTGGAAAATCAAACTCAAGTAAAAGTATAGGTACCCCTCCCAAAAATGACTTTGGTTAAAGTCGAAGTCACTGACTGAAATGTTACTTGAGTAAAAGTCTTAAAGTATCTGGAACTTCTTGTACTTAAGTATGACAAGTAATGTAAAAATAAATGTACTCAAGTAATGTAATTAAAAGTACAAGTAAAAGTATCAAGCAAAGGCAGTCTGAATTTAATATTTTTTAATGTTTGTAATTTAATAATTATGGTACGGTAGCACTAATGACGTGTAGTAAATGTTCTTGTTTTAAAACATCTGGGTTGTGTGGGGAATACAATTTTTGCAAGTCTGGTGAAGGCAGGTGCTCCTGACGTCATCAACTGGCACCTGACTGGAGTGGCTTCCATCCATCCATCCATTCATTCATTCATTCGGACTGGCAAAAATTGTATTCCCCACATAACCTGGATGTTTTCAAACAAGAACATTCACTACACATTAGTGCCTCCATACCGTAATTAAAGATCCCATGACATGGTACTTCTTGATGCTTTTATATGGCTCCTTAATGGTTCCCTAATACTGTAAATGAATCCTTCTTCAAAATCAACACTCAGTGCATGAGAAACAGAGATAAGATGAGAAAGAGTAATTTTTCTCACTCAGAACACTATAATGGGCGTTGTTGCTTGAATGCAAATGAGGAGAAAAAAGCTGGCCAATAGTAGAAGGTGGGGGCGTGGCTAAACGCTCCACTGTCTGCTCTGAGCGCTCTCTGATCCATTTCCTTGTTTTTGCACGGGGGGAGAGATTTGAAGAGTTCCATTTGAAAAATAAACACATTTCCACATAAAATAAAATTAAACCACTGCTGTTCAAAGGTCCAGAGGCTCAGATAAAGGACTTCCGAGCCTAGAAACACTCGGACGTGCCTCCAGGCAAATAAAAAAACGCATTTCGCATTGCCTAGCGCATTCACAGTCCAAACTCTATGGGCGGGATATACAGGGACGCTGAGCGGAGACAGAGGGAGGGGCTGGAGCTGCATTTGCCGATCTGACGTCAATAAGGTGCCTTGTCCGAACTTGCCCGTTTGAACACTGGTTTTGTGTAACGCAGAAAAGGACCGCAAATGCTCAGTTTAGACATTTCGCAACTTTTAGCCATGGGGGGGGGGGGGCTAAACAGGGTAGGGGAGCTCACATTAACGTTCAAAAACCTCAGAAAGCGAAAATTTCATGCCATGGGACCTTTAATAAATGACAAATAACGTACTTTGTGCCTGCATTTAATTGCCCATAGGAAGGCACGTCCTGACTTCCTTGCAGTCAGTAGAGGTTTTTTTTTGTAACGAGTAACTAAACGGCACATTGAAAATGTATCTGAGTAAAAGTATGCAATTAAATTTGGAAATGTAGTCAAGTAAAAGTAAAAGTAATCATTTTTTTAAAAACTCAAGTAAAGTACAAAGTCTCCCAAAATGTACTTAAGTACAGTAGTGAAGTATTATTACTTTGTTACTATACAACACTGAAAACAACTCAATTTTTGCCTCGAGAACTCAGCTCGACGGCATTTAAACGGCATTTAAACTTTAAACAACGCTTAAAGGGGTGCATGCGCAGTAGCGACGAGGCGGCCCATTTCGACGAAGTGGCCCATTTCAGCAGTACACCGGGCTGTGCTTTGGCCTACCTCATCCAGCTGGGACCTCAGTTTCGTACAAATTGTTTTCCTTCCTGTTTACCGGATCCTATAGTTTTTCTAACGTTAGTAGCAGTGAAATCAGCCTACATCCCACTATTGAAACTACTGCACATTGTTTTGTATCATGTTTTTGTATATTTATGGAAAAATATCAGGTGGGAGCATGGGTGACGTAGGCTTGTAGGTGGAGCCTTGGACAGGATTGTACTGTTAACTGTAAATAGGGTTCAAAGAGACCCCTTTACTGTTAGTAAACAAACGTGATGTCAATGGCATGCGCGCGCATGCCTGACTCAGAAGCAACCATGGCGGACCATAGTGGAGTATCTGAACGATAGGGAAAGCTACATTCAAAAGCTCACGTTGAACAACGGGGTTCGACTACCAGATCCTTATGCGATCACGGAGTGGCAGTACAACCGCAGAAAGTGGCCAGATTTACAGTGGCCCAATATCCACTGTTATTTAATGGAGAAGTCCAGCATGTATACAAGAGAGAAAGTGCGCGCATACAAATCCATGGATGCCTACCAGTTTGCCGTGTGTGGCCATGTACAGGAGGTAAAATACCACGATATCGATGGGGAGTTTTGCGTGTTGGCATCTGATGTTCTCCCCAGTCAAAGACAAGGCCATAAGACGACAATGTACAATGCTTGGGCTATCATCAACAAGCGCGAGAACTACGTTCTGACCGCCAACTGCACTTGCGTTGCGGGGTAAGTAACATACTACGACTTAATTCACGAGTCACAGATGTGATCTCAGTCATGTCAAATGCCATTTATGATGGTCATGCGAAAACTTTTTAACAAAGTTATTCGTGTTCGTTTACATGTGTCTGTCGTAGAGGTTACCTGGGTAATATGTCTGTGAGCTTTGCGGTGTCCTGTGCTTGCAAGTTAATCAGCATGATTAAACACCATTGAACACCTGGGCAAATTACCCTAAACAAGCAGCAGGTGTTCACTTGTGTGTATGTCAGTTGAATGATATGAACTATCATTTATTCCATCTGTTTCTCTTTATTTCACGTCGAGTTCTTATCTTCTCTTCTACATCTTCGCTGGGGGTTTTATGGCAGCAGTGGCTTTTTTGCAGTGGCAGTCAGCACTGCGCGCGCATTCAGTGATGACGTAGCTTTGAAACTGGTCTATTGGGCCCAGCTGGTCTCAAACATGCACGGGCATCTATAACCTCTTCAAGCATGTTTTTGATGAGGGAATGGTAGAAAGCTCAAAAAAAGTCAATTTTACATAATACCCCCTCTTTAAGAATTTTTTCGTTTAGCGGTCATGTTATTATTTATTTATTTATTTATTTTACATCTTTTTTCATGTATTTATTTCATTTCTTTAATAATAATTTATTATTTTATATACTAACTATAGCTTGTAATGCAAAACGGCAAAAAGGCACATGTCTGAGTGTAAAGCACATGAGTTTATAGTGGTACTGATCCAAATCTGAAGTGATTCTGTGCAGGAGCGCGTGAGAGCCGTGTCGCGCTGATCTGCATCAGAGTGAGACCTCACTATTGCAAAGATCGTTTGGGGGAGCGGCAGCGCAGGCCCCGCCCTCCGAGGCTGTCACTGCTCGGATAGGAGAAGGATGAAAATGAAGAGGACAAGGGTGAGTAAAAGGATGAGGAGAAGGACGATGATGATGATGATGATGATGATGAGGAGGAGGAGGAGGGCTTATATTGAGCTGAAGCAGAAGGCTGGGGACAAGAAGCTATACACATCAGCTGTATGACACATGGTTCAAAACTCACTTAACCTTACAACTTATCAACGTATCTGTTTGCTGCATTTAAAAGGCCCATACAGCGTTGTTTTGTGATCTATGTTATAATGTGTTTTGTTTAATTTGCACACAAACCCTTCTGCTGAGTTTTTCTCTCACTGTGTTTTAAAACTCCACACACCTTCACTAGAATCATTTGGGTAAATCCAGCCCTGGAATTGTAGTCTGGTTAACACCTGACCATATCACAAGTGAGATATGGGTCTGGAAACTCGCTTCGAAAAATCCCGTAGCGGAGGTGTGGTTAGCGATTGCCAACGGCCGTTTATTGGGCGTTATGAATGTCTATCATTGAGCGTATACGTAAGTCCATAGCCAATCATGTCAGTTGTCAGTTCAAACTACAAGCTTCCGTTTGTCATGTAGTACGCGTCACCGTCTTGCCACACCTCCCCCGCTCTCTGATTGGGGCCCTAAATCTGGGACTCTCGCTTGGACGAGTTTCCAGGCCGCCTTCCAGTTCGAAACGAACGGAAGCGGCCTGGGAATTCCCAGGCTACTGGAATTGCCAATCTCTTCTGAATTGAAAGTAAAAGGAGCTGTTAACTTAAAACTACCACTACATGACATCACAAGCTGTAACATAGCATTTTGAGCTTTGAAGATGGAGCCTTATAATGCAGTGTTGCTGTAAATTAATTAATTAATTAAACATTGGATTTATATAGTGACTTTCAAGACACCCATAGCGACACTCAGTGGTGACAAGCTACTATTGTAGCCACAGCTGCCCTTGGGCAGACTGATGGAAGCAAGGTTGCCAGTCTGCACCATTTTCCCCTCTGATCACCACCAGCACTCATGCACACTCCATTTTCATACTAGGCAATGTAGGTGAAGTGTCTTGCCTAATGACACAATGACTTTTTCACCACTCGTGCCCCACTGTGGCGCCTGGAATTACCTGTGGTCTCCCATCCAAGTACTACGCAGGCCCGGCGTTGCTGAATTTGTGAGATCTGACGGGATCAGGCTTTGACAAGCCGGTATGGTGAATGAAATAAATCGGTAACAATATTCTAACATGGTTTAAAGCAATGTTTCCCAACCAGGGGTACAAGTACCCCTAGGGGTACGTGAGCACATTGCAGGGCGTACTCGGCAGTGTTGCTGCCAGGTGCAGGGGGAGATTTTTTTTAATTTTTGAATTCTAATTTGAGTAAATTTGAGTTAAAGAAAAGAGAGAAAATGCCTGAGAATTATATTTTCAAATTAAGGAGATGAAATCAAATGATATTCATTTAATAATCCGTTCTACTTTTGGAGAATTATCAACATGTATGAGTCAGGGGGTACTCGAGGTATGACAAAAAGGCTCAGGGGGTACACAAGACAAAAAAGGTTGGGAAACACTGGCTTAAAGCGTACATTTTGCATAAAGAGTACATTTTACATAATATAGGACCTTTAAACCTTTATTGGTTGAGTGGTTAGATCCACTGACCCACAGGTTGGCGGAGTGCATGAACTAGAGGATGAGCAATCTACCTGCTGTTGTGGACTTTGGTGGTGAACAGTGGTGATGGGATGTTGATGGTCGATGTTGCTTGGGCGTTGTGTTTGTTCCATACAGACTCTCATGCCCCTGAGCACACAGATATAAAGGCGTCTGATAGCAAGGGAGCTGCATTATCCACAGTGCAGAAGTAGGACAGTGTGCATCAGCGTGAACAAAGCACACAAAGCCCCCATGCAGGCTCAGACCTCATCCAGCTGAGTGAGGGACTGCAGGCTTGTTTGAACATCACAAACACTCTGTGGTTTCTGGGGAGGGACCAGAAGGTAATAAAAGGTTGGGTTCATGTGACATCAGCATTACCTTTTTGTCTAAATGTTATTTCTATGTCAGGATTAGTTTTAGGAACAGGAACATTTTGGTTAAAGGCACAGCATATAACCCAGTATATAACCTTCTGGAGGTGGCACATCACCTGCATGATTCCAATGAAATAGGAAGATAAAAACCATACTTCAAAACATTACTTATTTTTTTCAGTATTGCTTCAAAGTGATGGCCAGACAATGGGATCACATAGCAGTCTGGACATATGTTAGCTGGCTAATGTAAGAAAGTCCACATTTTTCCTCACTGATCATCTTACTGACAATAGACCTCAGATAATATGTGGAACAGAGTAAAACATCCCCAGGGCCCAAACACAAATGTTTCTTATCTTAGAGACAAGAATGGAGGCCTTTCAAGAGAACTAGAGCAGATTCAAACTGTCTTGTATTAGTTTTAGGAGCGTATCATGGTTTCACGCTTAATGAATTTGCCTTTGTCATTAGAATGTATGTCTTATTTTTAGTCAGAATAATAACGGTAGTACAATTCTTTAGAACCCACACTCTTGTTACCTTTCTATAGTGAGGCAATAGTTGATAATTTCAAAGAAATATACACTGATGCAAGATGGCTGCTGGTGTGACAGGAGTGGTCATGGCTCTGCTTTATGCAAATACTTTCCAAAAATAACAATGATCACCAAAATAAAAGAATGCTATATCAGAAAAACAGTCAAAAATGATCTAATATATTTGTGGACTAGATGTGGAATAATGTGGAATAGATATTATAAACAGTATACTGAAGAAGAATCATATTTGGCGGCACGGTAGCTGAGTGGTTAGCGCTCTTGCTTCACAGCAAGAAGGTTCCGGGTTCGATCCCTGGGTCGCCCAGGCCTTTCTGTGTGTGTTCTGTGTGGAGTTTGCATGCATGGTCTGGGTTCAATCCCCGGGTCGCCCGAGCCTTTCTGTGTGGAGTTTGCATGTTCTCCCCGTGTCTGGGTGGGTTTCCTCCGGGCACTCCGGTTTCCCCCACCAACCCAAAACATGCACCATAGGTACTCCAGCTTAGGTCCTGAACAAGCTGAAGCAAGAAGATCATGGATATGGTCCCCGGGCACCCTAATGTGTGCGCTGCCCACTGCTCCTAATATATGTATATATATATATAGGATGGGTTAAAATGCAGAGAAGAATTTCTCCAGTGTGAGATCAATAAAGTCACTTCTTCTTCTTCTTCTTCTATTTGTGTTATGTATCATCACAAATTTGTGGTGCACTAAAATAGTGCTATACAAAAGGACTACACAGTCAGATGCACTGATCAGGAAGTGAGGACCTTCATCAGTCTATGAGGAACACTCCTGAGGACCTTCTATCACTCTGTGAGGGACATTTTTGAGAACCTTCTTATGAGGAATACCCCGAAACACTGACAAGACCAAAGAACTGGTGATTGACTTAAGGAGGAAGAGGACAACAGTGGAGCTGGTCATCATCCAGAGCCATGACGTGGAAATAGTGGACTGTTGCAAGTACCTTGGTGTCCATGTGACCAACAGACTAAACTGGAGGGACAGTAATGCTGTGTACAAGAAAGGCAGAAGTAGACTACAGTACTTCTGAAGAAAGCTCAGGTCTTTCAGTGTGTGCAGGAAGTTACTGGAGATCTTCTACAAGTCTGTGGTGGCCAGCTCCCTGTACTTTGCTGTGGTCTGGTGGGGGAACAGCACCAGTAAAAGGGACATTAGGCAGATTGACAAACTGATCCGTAAAGCTTGTCATGTGATTGGCTTTGAGCTGGAGACATTTTGTCATAGTGAACAACAGGAGGACACTGGACAAACTCCTCTCCATCACCGACACTCCTGCTCATCCACTGCACCAGACTATAGAGGGAGAGATGAGGTCATTCTCCAACAGGCTCCTACAGCTCCACTCAAACAGTTGGAAAAACAGGACAACATTCATACCATACTCCATACAACTGTAAAGTAACTGCATCCATCCATTTTCTTTCGCTTATCCGGGGCCGGGTAGCGGGGACAACAGTCTAAGCAGGGACTCCCAGACTTCCTTCACACGGACACTTTCTCCAGTTCCTCCAGGGGTATCCCAAGACATTCCCAGGCCAGCCGGGAGACATAGTCCCTCTAGCGTGTCCTGGGTCTTCCCCGGGGCCTCCTGGTGGGACATGCCCGGAAAACCTCCCGAGGGAGGCATCCAGGAGGCATCTGGAACACGTGCCTGAGCCACCTCAGCTGGCTCCTCTCGACGTGGAGGAGCGGCTCTACTCTAAGCTCCCCCCGTGTGACTGCGCACCTTATCGTATCTCTAAGGGTGCGCCCAGCCACTCTGTGAAGGAAACTCATTTCAGCCTCTTGTATCCGCGATCGTGTCCTTTCGGTCATTACCCAAAGCTCATGATCATAGGTGAGAGTAGGAACGTAGATTGACCGGTAAATTGAGAGCTTTGCCTTTTGACTCAGCTCCCTCTTCACAGTCCGGTACAGTGACCGCATCACTGCCGATGCTGTACCGATCTGCCTGTCAATCTCACGCTCCATCCTCCCCTCACTCGTGAACAAGACCCCGAGATACTTGAACTCCTCCACTTGAGGCAAGGACTCTCCACCCACCCAGAGAGGGCAAGCCCCCTTTTTCCTGTCGAGAACCATGGCCTCAGATTTGGAGGAGCTGATCCTCATCCCAGCTGCTTCACATTCAGCTGCAAACTACCCCAGTGCACGTTGGAGGTCTTGGTGATGAAGCCATCAGGACAACATCATCTGCAAACAGCAGACATGAGATCCTGTGGTGCCCAAACCAGATCCCCTCTGGCCCCTGACTGTGCCTAGAAATTCTGTCCATAAATACAATGAACAGAACCGGTGACAAAGGTCAGCCCTGGCGGAGTCGAATATGCACCGGAAACCGATCCGACTTACTACCAACAATGCTACCACCACTCCTGCTCTGGTCATACAGGGACTGGACAGCTCTTTGCAAAGAGCCCCGGACCCCATACCCCCAGAGCACTCCCCACAGGACCCCACAAGGGACATGGTTGAATGCCTTATCCAGATCCACAAAGCACATATGGACTGCCTGGTTGGGCAAATTCCCTCGAGCACCCGACAGAGAGTATAGAGCTGGTCCAGCGTTCCGCAGCCAGGACGAAAACCACATTGCTCCACACTGAATCTGAGGTTCGACTATGGGTCGGATTCTCCTTTCCAGTACCCTGGAATAGACCTTACTGGGAAGGCTGAGGAGTGTGATTCTCTGGTAGATGGAACACACCCTCTGGTCCCCCTTCTTAAACAGAGGGACTACCACCCCGGTCTGACATTCCAGAGGTACTGTCTCCGACTGTCATGCAATGTTGCAGTGTCGTGTCAGCCAAGACAGCCCCACAACATCCAGAGACTTCAGATACTTAGGATGGATCTCATCCATCCCTGGGGCCTTGCCACCAAGGAGCTTGCCAACCACCTCAGTGACTTCAGCCAGGGTGATGAACAAGTCCGTCTCCGAGTCTCCAGCCTCTGCTTCCTCCTCAGAAGACGTGACAGTGGGATTGAGGAGAAGTATTCCTTCCAACGTCCGACAATATCCCCAGTTGAGGTCAACAACTCTCCACCCGCACCGTAAACAGTGTTGGTGAAGCACTGCTTCCCCCTCCTGAGCCGCTGGACTGTTTGCCAGAATTTCTTTGAGGTCGTCCGATAGTCCTCTTCCATGACCTCTCTGAACTCCTCCCAGCCCAGAGTTTTTGCCTCTGCGACTGCCTGGGCTGCAACTGGAGCTGAAGGGGACCTGGAGACTTTCTAGTTATCTTTTTTTTCCTTTTATCTGGCCACCTCAAGTTAAAAAAATCTCAGTTTACATTTATGTTTTATATACGTTATGTTTTATATTACATTTTATATAATTACATTTGGCTGTTTTTAAATTTGTTCTTGCATTTGAAATAAAAATGGACTTCACATGAGAAGATTCAGATATTCATTTACAATCTTTTGCTGACGTTTTAATAGATAATAGATCATCTCTAGATGTCCATAGTTAAGTGGTTATTGTTTCTTTCCGATAAATAGTATTGTCTTGTGCAGGCCATGCAACTGAGAATGCAAGCTATGAATCAGATGGGATTTGGGATTTGCCATGTCTAGCAAGTCACCCTAAAATGGACTAGAATGCAGGAAACTGCATCTAAGAAATACAACATTTTCTGGACCCCCACACCCCCCGCTGGAAAATATGTCACATAAATGAAAAATTTCACCATCCCTACTGGTTTCATTTTACAACTTGACTACTGCCTGTCCCCGAACAGAAGGCACAGGGACGCAACCCTCTTGTTCACCGGGGTGAACTCCAACACATGGCGGCTGAGCTGTGGGGCAATGAGCAGGCCCACGCCAGCCCGCTGCTGCTCCTCACAGGCAACGCCAGAGAAATGGAGCCTCCATGTCCGGAGATCCGGTCGTCGAGGCTCTGCCCGAATCTCTTTGCACCGGCCCCCTATGGATCCACCTGCAGGTGGTGGGTCCATGGGAGGATGGCCCCACGTCACTCCCAGCCACCAGGCGCCCAGCCACCAGGCGCCCAGCCACCAGGCGCTCGCTGTTGAGCACCCACCCCAGGCCTGGCTCCAGGGTGGGGCCCCGGTAACGCCAATCTGTGTGACGTAACTGACCTTGGTCAACTCACCTTTATGTAACAGATAATACTCCCTACAACTGTACAACAACTCACCCTGATGTAACAGATACAAAAGTACAACAACTCACCCTTATGTAACAGATAACCCTATGTTCTGTCAATCATCATATAATCTTTTTACTGTTACTCCATACGACCTCTTGTATATAGCTGATATTTTTTTATTACTTAATGCTATTGTGTTTTATTTTTACTTGCACATATACATTTATATAATTTTGCCTTATTTCATACCAGTCTCTTGATATTTTTACTACTTATTTAGAATTTTTCTCTTTGCTGTTATAATATATTGTGATGTGTGAACTACCGTGTACAAATAATTTCCCTTGTGGATCAATAAAGTTTGTCTAAGTCTATCACTCTGTGAAAGACACTCCTGAGGACCTTTTGTTACTCTGTGTGGAACATTTCTGACGACCTACTGTTACTCTGTGGTGGCATCAACCTCATGCACTGTGTGGTCTGCTAGAGCAACAGTATCATGGAGAGAGAGGAACAAGCTGGACATCAAGAGGTCCAGCTCCATCCTGGGCTGTCTTCTGGTCTCAGTGCAGGTGGTGGGGGACAGAAGGTTGTCCTCTGGCCTGAGTGCAGGAGGTGGGAGACAGGAACCTGTGGAACCACTCCTTCACACAGAGAGGGACCCTCTCTGTGTGAAGGAGTGGTTCCACAGGTTTTAGACTTAGATCAACTTTAATGATCCACAAGGGAAATTATTTGGACACAGTAGCTCATGCACCATATATTTAATTTTTGTTTGTTTATTTCATTCATAAAGTATAAAAAGACATCAACAGTGTGATAACAATAAAAAAAAATTGAAAGAAAGGGAGCAGAAAAAAAGAGTAATTTGATGTTATCTGCCCCCCACAAAGAACAAAGATATAAAATTATATAAATGTATATATTTGCATTGCATACGTAAGTAATATATAATATAATATATATATATATATATATATATATATATATATATATGATTGGTTCAGAATGGGTATGGACTGGTCCAGATTGGGTCTATACAGGTTCCAGTGGACTTGGACCATTTCTGACTGGCCGTTATTGGATGTCGATTGAGTAACTACCTGTAATGATCTCTGTCCCAATCCACGCTCCACCTTAACACCAATCTCTGCTTGTATGTTCATGTTCATGTTTTGATGATATTAGAGATCACATGATGACACAGGTTACCAATGTACACAGGTGGTAGTAGCCAAAGTAGTAGCCAAAATTTGTACTCAAGTAGGAGTAAAGACAAATCAAAATAACATTACAATTATGCAAGAATAAAAAATATTTGGAAAAATTACTTCTCAAATTTGTAGTTATTGTAAGTGGAAGGACAAAAATTCTGCACAAAATCTGGTATTTTCAAAGTATAGACACAAAAATTCAACCAACTAAATCATTTCTGAAGGAGTGTTGCAAGAAACAAATGTTCAAATAATGTCATATTGTTCATATTATTACTCAGTGGAAAGAAGAACCACAGCTTTTACTCAAGGAAAATGACTTCAATTACTTCAATTTGAAAAAAAGATTATTCAAATGGGAATAAAAGTATGCTGCTAGAAAAGAACTCTGAAAAGTACAGTTTCTTTAAAATATTACTTAAGTAAATTTAACTGTCAATTAAACAGAAAATGTAACTGTGTACTACCTACCTCTGATTCTGACTGGTTGTTACTGCATTTTGACCTGTGCCCCAGCCAAAGTAGCCCTGCTTCAGATGTGGGACTCATTAGATTCTATGACAACAGCAGCAGCAGTAGCAGGGCAGTGGACTTCGGACTGGTTGCATAAGTTGATAACATAATTGATGTTCTAAGATGGAGTTGCGTACAGTTCTGAGCTCTGAGCTCTTTGTTTTGTCTGTTTTTGTGCAGAAATTAATGTTATAACTTTATAAGACCAGTTTCTGTCACTTTAAGATGCTGTAATTTAATCCACATGCACTGGTAGGTTTTGCACTGTTTTTCTGCACATTCTGTATTAGTGCTGTCATGATACTAACATTTCAGACTCACTTTCGACCCGATTCTCAATACTGATTTAACTACCACTATGATAATAAAAAACAGGCAATAGAATGTGATTTTGAGCATTTAATTGTAGTAATTTCTTTTCTATTCCTATGTCCTATATTTTATATCTCTGAAATCCCTCAGGTAGGTTCCATAGTGGGTCTATACTATACTATGCTATGCTATGCTATGCTATGCTATGCTATGCTATGCTATACCATACCATACCAAACCATACCATACCATACCATACTATACTATACCATACCATACCATACTATACTATACTATACTATACTATACTATACTATACTATACTATACTATACTATACTATACTATACTATACTACCTATACTTGTCTATGTGCTTTTATACTTATACTTATGTTCTCATACAGCTCAAGATCATTCTAAATCTATTCAGGAAACGTAAACTTCTGTGCTGTGAATGGGTCTTTTTAGTATCAATACCTGCTCATATGTATTTGTATATCAATTTTAATGCAGGCCCTTGTTATTCTTGGTTTTATGTTGCACCATAATGCAGAAACAAGTTCCCCATTCCTTATTTTGTTCACTGACAATGGCAATAAAAGCTGATTCTGAGTGCAAAGATATTACTTGTGGGTCAGAGACAACGGCTTCTCTGCCTTCTGGAGCGGTTATGTGAGCAGTGCAGATAAGATAGCATGATGTCAGTGGCAGACAAGAGCAGAGTTGAAACAATCCACAAGAAGAATAACTGCAAGTAATGCAAGTCCAGGAAAGCAAACATGTCCAGGATTAAAGGGCTTATATTATACTATTTTCAGATCTGTGTTATAATAGTTTCCTCATCACAAATATACCTGGAATTGTGTCCATTCACACATGTTTAACAACCAAATCATGTTTTTCTCAGTCTGAAACACTCCTTTTAATGTAATTAAGTGGTAATACAGGAAGTGGTCCACTGTGTTTGTAAACTCCATACACATTCACTAGAATAATTTTGATCATTTCAGCCATTTGGTACACTCTGTTAACTTTAAAACAATAACTTAATGACATCACAAGGTGGAACATAGCATTTTGATCTTTGGAGACATAAACAGCCTAGTAATCCGGGATTGCTGAAACGTGTGAATGAAACAAAATACATCTCTAGGTATGTTTTTGAGGACGTTACAGCATTATAACATAGATTAAAAAGAATGGTCTAAAGATGTTCAAATAGCAAATACAGAGTGTTCAAAATCAGGCTACAATAAATATCAGTGTTGTTCAAAATCAGGCTACAATAAATATCAGTGTTGTGGGAATGGATGTTTGACCAGTACAGTACAGTAGTTTGTGACCCGTAAAAACCTGTAGTAGCCCCAGTCTAGACACAGGCCTGTGCGCCAGCGCTCTGAGGTGTAAGAAAAATGTCCCTCTGGAGTCTGTACAGTTCAGATCAAACCATTACGAGCCTCCTGGTTATTTGGCTGGTTATGCTACTGTAGCCTAATAGTCCATATTATTTGTATGTGTCTGTAGCTACGGACCACAGCGGGGGCCGCAGGTTGCTCGTTCATTACTAGTAATGAAAGAGTCTTGCACGTGCGCATGAGATGCGTGTCTCTTTGTGCGTCAGCTTCCTGGATCTCAGGCGTTCGTGCCCGTGAATACCGGCTCAAGCCGGTAAAGAGCTGCCAAAACAGGCCGCACAGCAGAGGAGACAGAGAAGCCCGTAGCAGAGCGCAGAGCAGGAGGCTGCGGGCACACGGGCCGGTCATACAGAACAGGGTGGTCTTACATCTGGGACTGTAGCCTTCAACACCGTCTCAAGTCTCCTACTTCCTCCGCGGTGAGTGTATCTGAGGGCAGACATGGTCGCTGCGCTCTGCTGGAGGTTGCTCCGTGCGTTCCTCACCCATCAGATGTATTAGCTTATTTCTCACAGTATTTCGCCTACATCACTGTGATCACTTTTTATCCACCGCTGCTCTGCTACTGATCATGACTGCGGAGGAGAGGAACAGAAGCCCGGTATGGCATCAGGTCTCTGAAGCCCGCTGCACTGCGGAGCTGACCGCTGCGCCAGGTTATGGTTGTAGTCTACATACTTCACTCAGAGAAGGCATATGTCGTATATTTTCACACTGACCAACTACACATACATTTAAATACAATGCCGTTTTTTTCTGCGGCATAAATGAATGAATACAAATCCTTTGTGCTCGGACACCGGGCTCTTTCACAACCTCACTTCTATTGTTCTGTCCCGTCATGCTGTGCGTGAGTGACAAAAAGCTCTCAAACTAAACCAGTGACTTTATTATCTCTTTGATACAATATAAGTGTCTATGAAATCACATAAGCTCTGAGTGGGCCTTAGATCAGTGGACAAGTGGACATTGTAAATTATCCTCGTGGAGCAGTACAAATACAGAGCAGGCACGCACAATAGAACAAAAACAGTTTAAACCATATTATATTATTTCATTATCAAATCATCTCTGGAGACAGAGTAACGGAATCTCTCTTCAGGAGCCGCTGCAGAAGCAGATGCACTCATGTTCCAAACACAGCGTAGCACTCACAGGTTGCAGATGTCAAAACATGCTCTATTAGATCCCCGAGAGTGTGATATGTTTTTGAAATTCCTCATCAAAACATACTAAGGGTTGTGCTTCACTCATGTGTGGGTATTTAGTCCATCTCCCTCTGTTTCACCTGCTGATGTCACAAGGTGGACACAAAGCTCACCTTCATGAAGCATCTATTTAACAGTAATTGACTAGTTACATCTGCTAACAACAATGACATTTTGTATGCACATCACTTATGGCTTACTGACTTACTTTTACTTGTTTTCAATTACACATATTGTAAATTATCTTAAATTATCACAAATATGCAAATAAAATTTTGCCTCTTCTAATGCTGATTTAGATTAGAAACATTAGATCTGATGTCCCATTTATTTATGTTATAATTTGGCATTTTGGTTCTCAAGACAATTATCCAATCAGAAAGTGAGTGTCTTGTTTGGGCTGCCAGTTTCAAAGCTGAAATCCATCTGGTTTAAACTTTAAACAGACTCTCCAAGATCTGGCACTACCTAAACATTCAATCAATTCTGGAGGTTCTGCGCTTTAACATGAGGCATGGCTTGTCCAGAGCACAGACTACTTACAATTTCTTTAACGATCCCATGACATGGTACTTTTTGATGCTTTTATATGGAGCCTTAGTGGTTCCCTAATATTGTAAATTAATCCTTCTCCAAAATCAAGCCTCAGTGCATGAGATAGCCTCATGAAGACAGTCAGAGTCCTAAATATGTCTCTGAAACGCTTTATTCTGGGCGTTGTTGCTTGAATGCAAATGAGGAAGACAGAGACAGGCCAGTGCAGTGGGGAGGGTGTGGCCAAATATGCCGCTGTTTCCTGGATTAGCGGTGCGCTGGTGCGCTGCCCCACTTCGCGTTTTAGCGCGGAGGAAGATATGAGACGCGTTCCATTTAAAAAAAACACATTTCGACAGAAAATAAAATTAAACCACTGCTGTTTCAGAGGTTCGGAGGTTCGGATAAAGGACATCCGAGCCTGGAAACACTCTCATCTGTCTCCAGGCAAAAAAAAAAAAAAACACATCTCGCATTTCGTAGCTTGTTTGCAGTCCAAATTCTCTGGGCGTGATTTCCAGAGACAGGGGGTAGATATGCAAACGGGGGCTGGAAACCTTTACGCAAGTGTGACATCATAAAGTTCCCTTGTTCAGAATCGCCCGTTTGGGCTGTCTTTTTTTCAAACGCGGAAAAGGATCGCAATTGCTCAGCCCCCCCATGGCTAAAAGTTGCGAAATGTGTAAACTGAGCATTTGCGATCCTTTTCCGCGTTTGAAAAAAAGACAGCCCAAACGGGCGATTCTGAACAAGGGAAATTTCTGACGTCACACTCGGGGAAAAATGCAAATGCAGTTCCACCCCCCGTCTGGATGTCTACCCACCGTCTCTGGAAATCATGCCCAGAGAGTTTGGACCGCAAACGAGCTACGCAATGCGAGATGCGTTTTTTTATTTGCCTGGAGGCACGTGAGAGTGTTTCCAGGCTCGGATGTCCTTTATCCGAGCCTCCGAACCTCTGAAACAGCAGTGGTTTAATTTTATTTTCTGTGGAAATGTGTTTATTTTTCAATGGAAATCGTCTCATATCTTCCTCCGCGCTTAAACGCGGAAGTGGGGCCAGCGCACATTGCACCGCTAAACGAGGAAAGAGCGGAGAGTTTGGCCACACCCCCACCCGCTGCACTGGTCTGTCTCTGTCCTCCTCATTTGCATTCAAGCAACAATGCCCAGAATAAAGTGTTTGAGAGAGATATTTTTGACTCTGACTGTCTTCATGAGGGTTTTCTCATGAGTCTTGATTTTGAAGAAGGATTCATTTACAGTATTAGGGAACCATTAAGGCGCCATATAAAAGCATAAAAAATTGCCATGTCATGGGATCTTTAAGTATGCATTAAATACCCAGCACCACTAGAGCGTGTTCTACACTAACACTTGTCCTCACTAACACCTGTCCTCATGTCCCTGTTGTCTCCCATAGTCCCTCCTCCTCTGTGCTGTGATGGAGGGTTGCCTGGGGACCCGTGTCTACAGTGCAGTGCCAGAGGGCAGGTGGGGCTGGGCTGTGGCATTGGCCTTCTTTGCAGTGGAGGTGTGCACCTATGGGACCCTCAAGACATTGGGTGTGTTTCTGCAGGACCTTATGCTGGAGTTTGGAGAGAGCAACAGCCGAGTGTCCTGGGCCATTTCCATCTGTATCTTCATGTTCTCCTTCACAGGTGGGACACAGCTTTATCATGGAAGGGGTACAAATGCTTTATTTAAAGACGCTGTACCTGATTTTTGCTGCCTTATAATGTGAAAAAAAAGAGGTCTTTCATATTTACCTGTTTGCAGTGGTCCGAAGTTCTTCCATCACTTACCTCATGCATTCTGAGCATCCAAATTATTCACCATGATAACTTTAGAAGCACTTTTCACAAATTTCTACGACCAGAGAGTAGTTTGTCAGCTAACTACAATAGTAGGCTCACACACACTTAATGCTTATTAAACAATAAATTTATTTATTTATTGTATTGTACTGTACCTGATTTAAAAATGTGAAAAACAGAACTAGTTCATTTGAAATTGTTTGCAGTGGTGCAAAGTTCTTCCTCAATTACTTAAGCTTTCTGATAATCGTAATTATTCACCACTAGTTTATAAGCACTTACAACTCTTAGAGACCAAAGCAGAATTTTACAGTCATGGTAAAGCCAACATCAACTAATGCGCACGTCTTGATTCTCTGACAGTAAAACACTTTATAATATTTAGATGCAGACAGAATGCAGTAGACTTATTTGCTCTGCTTATACAATATATAATACTGGGGCAAGTACTGGGGGCAAGATTATTGCTCAAATGCGTGAGAACAAAATTAGGTACAGGGCCCTTAATGTATTAGTGTAGCAGTCATTTTAGATCCTGTTGTGTGGCTGTGGTGGCTTGCGTGCATAGCTAACAGTGAGTGTGTTGCAGCACCTCTGGCCACTCTGCTGAGCACCCGTTTGGGTCACCGGCCTGTGGTGATGATGGGCGGCTTCCTCATGAGCCTGGGCACCATCACAGCTGGCTTCACCAACTCCATTCATGACATGTACCTCACCATCGGGGTCATCACAGGTATGCCTCCACCATACATTGTAGGAAGACTAACAGCATGTGACATCACCCATAGCTCCAGCCAAATTAAGAAAATTGAGCCGAGCAGTTATAGCAGGGGCAGATTTGGAGCCAAGATCTTACTTGGACAAACTTTATTGATCCACAAGGGAAATTATTTGGGCACATATTTGAAATTCTGACCACGGTATTATAGCAACCAAAGAACCAATCAGGAGTGAGGTTGGTGAAGATACTCGCTCCTTCTCGCTTGCACTGCTGGTTTGACAAGTGCTAGGCACTTAGAATCCAGGCTGTCAATCAACCTGTTGCTAACCTTAGACAGATCGACCTTGAGATAAGAGGGCAGCTGATTGGTCTGTTATTAATTTTTATATTTTTTAATTATGGAATTGCAAAATAAAAGCACCAGGATCATGTGGAATGGATTAATATGTCTTAATACATTTCAAAACCAAAATGAGTCTGCAGCAGTTACAGAGAGAGGGGCCACCGTTCTGAATTAGAGTTGGTTGAGCCAAATTGCTCTCAGCAGCACTTAAACCAACACACTCTCTCTACACATGTCTGGGTTAAACTTGTATACTCTCTGCTCCTTCTCCTCCACAGGTTTGGGTTACAGTCTGGCCTTCCTGCCCACGGTCACTCTGCTGGCACAGTACTTCTCCAGGCGCCGTGCTCTGGTCACTTCTCTGGCTTCCTCTGGAGAGTCCTTTGCTGTGTTTGCCTTTGCCCCTGGTATGTACTGGTACCATCAATGGTCATTCTGGCTCCAAGCCTGTATGTAGCTATTGCATTTGAAATAAAAGTCTCTTTTCTTTCTCCCTAGCCTTCACCATACTCAAGGAGCGTATTGGTTGGCGGTATTGCATGGTGCTCATTGGGGCCATCCAGGCATGTGTGATTGGCTGCAGTCTTCTCCTTTGTCCAATCAGCATTCAGCCTGAGCCGGACAAGGAGGAGGCCCTGTCCAAAAAGGAGCTGGAGGTCTTATTTGAGCTAGAGAATGAGCAGACTTGTACGTCCATTGGCTCCTCGAAGTCCCAGTGTTCTGAGGACTCTGGGGTGACATCCCTGAGCTCCTCACAGGGAGAGTTGAAAGAGCAGGTTGGAACAGAACTGAAGGATCAGGCTGGAACAAAGCTGGGGGAACAGACTAAGACAGAGCCCAGGGCCAAGCTCCTGGACTTCTCTGTGCTGAGGGACGGGGCGTTCATCTGCTACTCTCTGTTCGGTCTGTTTGCCACAGCGGGTTTCTTTGCTCCACAGCTCTATGTAATTGAGCTGAGTAAGAGCCGAGGGGTGGAGCCACACATGGCTTCTTACATGCTGTCTGTGATGGCTGTGGCAGAGATAGTGGGCCGCCTCACCATCGGATTCATCCTCACGAGGGCACCCTTCAGGAAGACTCTGGTTCTGCTTGCCTGTGTGCTGGCCATGTGCCTGGTGCTGGGGGCCTTCACAATGGCCTCTGGCTTCTGGGCACTGGTGATCTGCTGCACCATCTATGGGTACTTTATGGGAACTGTAGGTTCCACACACATCCCGCTGCTGGCAGAGGAGGATGTGGTGGGCGTGCAGAGGATGACCTCAGCAGTGGGTGTGTACATCTGCATCCAGAGCTTTGCTGGGCTGGCCGGTCCACCACTGGGAGGTAAAACCTGTACACATACACACCAAAAGATTGTAAGGCTACATTATATATCTCAAAAATATCCATATCACAATCATTGTTATTGCAAGAAAATACATATTGATACTTTGCTGCAACATCACGCCGGGCGTGTTTATATGTATTTCTATGAAAGAATCAGTTGCAATGGAGGCACACAATAGCAAACACTGTCAAAAATGTTTTAAGATCAAGAATTCGGACACAAGCGGATTCGACACATCGAATTGCGTGTGTCACACTCTCAAAGCGTGAGACTTGAGAGCCCTGAAAAAGGTGAGCTGAAACACTGTTGGTTAATGCTGTAATGTTATTTGAGAGGGACTTGTTTAACAGCATAAATCGTATTGTAGTTGTTCCCGCTCTTTATGGTCAGATTGTATAAAAATAAAACTCAGATTAACTTGAGTAACTGCGCTTCAAACAGAGTAGTGCTTAAAGTTGGTATCACACTCCCAGGGAATGTTGACGACATCAGCAGCAAAGTATCAATATTGGAACACAAAGTTTGTAAGTCTTGACATTAGACTTGAGTTGGTCTTGGTTTTGTCTTTGTTATGTTTTTATTTTGACCCAGTTTGACTAGGAAATGACGACATGTGTTTTTTATTTTTCATTTGACTGAAATTACTGTGTCAAAATGTAAATTAAAATAATAATATCGTTATAACAATACAAAACATAGTTATCGAATATTGAATCTTCTTATAAATAATCTTAAAATGAATCTTCTCATTGCAGCCTTAAGTGACTGTGTGTGTTGTGTTCAGATCCAAATGTTTGCACTGCCTGGTACCTACAGAGAGTCATGTGTTTGAGTTGCAGGTTTACTGGTGGATGTGATGCAGAACTACAGTGCAGCCTTTGCTCTCTGTACTGTGGGCATGGCTCTGGGTGCCATATGTCTGGCTCTGGTGGGACCCATCCAGTCCTGCAGATGTTCTGGAGAGCCTGAGGAGCAGACTGACCAGGACAGTGAGAGGCTGGACTTCCTGGATGTGGACCTGCCCCTTGAAGACAACCCTGAGAAGAGCACTGCTGTTGTTTGAAGTTCTCCGCTCTCAGGATCAGAGCTTCATGGAGCATAGTTAAATCTGACTCTTCCAATGAAAACCTGTGCCCTCTGTGCACCCACCTGTGATCTCTGAGCACCAACTACACTGGACATCAAAGTGTGTATACAGCAATACCAACTGCACTGCAGTGTGTCATGGTCCAGTGCGGTGAAGTAGCAGATGGAGCAGGTGTGAACATCTCAGGACTGTAGACCTCACTCACCACAATGGAGTCAACACCAAATAAACACGCACACTTATGTCTCAGTGCAACCCTTTGGTGGTCGAGGTTTTTTGGTTTGACTTGAAAATAGACAGACTTCAGAAGCTTTATATATCAATGCATAACTCTCTGATCTAGGGGTCTTCAAACCAGGGATGATCAAACCATTTTATGGTATTTTCTAATGTTATTTCATCATCAAAAATATTCCTGGAGTTGTGTTTTGTTTCATTCACACATGTTAACACAAGACCATTCATACATAGACTGTGTTCTTCTCTAAAACTTAAAACACAAAACACAACTCAAGGTATGTTTTTGAGGAGATAACAACATTCATTAACATAGTTTAAAGCTCACAAGAGTTAATTTGCCTAATATAGGACCCCCCATGCTCCGATTGGTTAAATAAGATTTCCCCAGTGAAAATTAAGCCTCTAACAAAGCAGCATCAGACTGAATTACTCTGTACAATACAATACGCCTCAATGAGTAAATGAGTCTTGAATCTTCGCTTTAGGCCCTGTCTCTAGCACCTCCTCTGGCCAAGGGAGGCAGTTTGGGGCTTCATATGGAGTGGATGGACACATGTACTTCGCTCACCTCACAGCAGCGTGTACACCCATAGACTATATAATTATATAACACTAATACAACAGTCCTTACTTTGCCAACAGTAGGCCTTAAAATCAGTTCAAAGTGTGTTCTGTGTGATGTGTCCTTTATGAATTAGCCACATGCTGTACAAGAAGAAAAAGTTACTTTATTGATCTCACACAGGAGAAATTCTTCTCTGCATTTAACTCATCCTGTTATTAGGAGCAGTACCTATGGTGCATGTTTTGAGGAAACCCACCCAGACACGGGGAGAACATGCAAACTCCACACAGAAAGGCCTGGGCAACCCAGGGATCGAACCCGGAAACTTCTTGCTGTGAAGCATGAGCGCTAGCCACTCAGCCACCGCCAACATTGTAACAGGAGATGAAAGTGTGATAAAATGGGGGCATGGTATTCAGGCTTTCACAAAGACCCTCTTCTAGTGGGGTCTGGGGAAAAAGTAATATGGATACTTTTACAGCCGACCCAAACAAAAGAAACAAAAAATAAATAAATTGGGTCAGACTGCTTTAATCAGTCAGAAAATTCTGACTGATTGAAGCAGAACTAAGTAACTTTAAGCGACAGAGCTTCCCCTGCAGCTCTCTTATGAGAATACACTCAGTTATTATTCATATTTATTATTATTATTTTTAATTAGTGAAAGGCAGAATAATCATATACAAAAACATAAGACAAAAAAGAAGGCACAGAGACAACAGGGGGAGATGAGAGGTGCTTTAAATGTTCAAAAAATACATGTTTAACAAGAACAGGGACTTACACAGCCTTTCCTCATACTTGAATGCTGCCACTCACCATTGAACCTTTAAATGTTCTGTGATTTGTACACAATGCTGGTCTGGACTAGGTTGTGTTTATTATAATAAAATATTGTTGTTACTGTGTGTGTTTATGAGTGATATTTTAAATAGTTTGAAGTTTGTATGAGAGATTAGATTACACAATTTAAGACACTACCTATTTATTACTCTTAAGAACTAATTCATTTTAAGGTTATTTTTTTAGGTCTTCTGTTCTGACCGTGAGAGAGAGTGGACGTGTTTTCTCTTTCCTCCTTATCTATTGCTCCGTTGTCTGTGTGCCTCTCTTGTTTTTCGTAATTTTCTCGCTTTTTGGAGCAGATTTTACAAATTCCTAAAATATGGATGTGATCAGCTGGACCCTCAACACGATTGATACTCTTTTTTTCACGGAGGAGTGCCGCTCCGGGAGAAGCGGCGTGTCCGGAGGGTACTTTTTCTGCTGGATATGCGAGGGACTCGTATCGTGCATGGCAAGTCGTATGTTTGGCACCAATGTACCTGGAGGATGTGGAGGATATTTACGTATTCAGATTTCTGATAGCTGGACATCTGTTGATTGGCCTGGGATTGTCCATGGTCTATCGCAAAATTTATAAGCTGGCAGCAAGTAAAGAGTCTCCCAAGCTGTCTGCAGCAATTTCGAGCCACTGTGAAGCCGTGGGAGATCTCGTGAGAGGATTACATCAGAAAGTGGTACAGGTTGAGGACCTTTTGGAAGGATTTCAACCGAAGGAAACATCTCGACGTTTGGATATCATCACGGGCATGGTTACAGAACTGTGTAAAGCCAACGCAGCACAGTTTGTGCGCCAGTGGCGGTTCTACATTGAATTACTCCCTGGGCAAGACCCCCTCCGAGCGCCCTCCCCCCAGGAAGGAAAAAAAAAACCACAACATTTACCACAAGCAGCCATGTTTAATTATCACTATAGAGTGGTTCTCATTATCACAACTTTCAAAAAAATATAAGTTATCATAACTTAAATAACATAAATAAAAAATAATAAATAAACTCTACACATAAAAGTGGCAAAAATATATACAACCAGATATATAAATAGAACCATCGGCTGCTCGATTATGGAAAAAAATCATAATCACGATTATCTCAGTCAATATTGAAATCACGATTATTCAAACGATTTTTTCAAAATCCCCTACCTACACACACACACACACACACACTCACACACACAAAGTGGGCTACTCTCCCCTTAAACATTTATTCTTCTTCTGTCTTATTCTACAGATTGCACAGGCACAAACACACAAACAAAAAGTGATCACACACAGCTATTCCCCACTTTCCTCACACAGATTTCTCCTCAGTATAATATAATATAATATAATATAATATAAAATAATATAATATAATAAATATAACATATATAATTAATATAATTAATACAATATAATATAATAGCGCTAAAATAGAATAGTGATATGACAAACACATTTCATGACATGACTTACGAAAAGCAAAGATGAGATACTGTCCAGCAAATCCGAAAGAGCTCCGAGATGAAGTGTTGTCCGGGTTAAGTAATTCACGTAGCCTCTATTGTAAATGACAATCGCGTATCTCTACAAAGTCCCATGTAAAGTGTGTCTTTGTACGTTGTAGTCATAGTAAATACCACGGAGGGTGAACGATTGATTTAAAAGTGATTAAATGTTGCGTTATACTAACTTCGTTTACTATTGTCTTCTGTAGTTTCCGTGTTCCCGATGCGAGCGTGTGCGTTCTTGGTAGGAGCTATCATTGGTCAATTCCTGGTAGCAACTAGTGCCATGACACTGGTCAAATCGTGGTAGTGTGAGCTCGACTCGCAGCCGGCCGCAGAGAGGGAGGGGGTGACTCCTCTCTCTATCTTCTCTTTCTTTCTCTCTTCCTTTTCCTCTCGCGCCAGTGTAGGCTCCAGCAGGTCTCTGCGCTGCGCATTGGCCTGCATGGAAGGGAATGTATTGCGCGGGCGCTTGCAGCCAGAGGGGGCGCCAATTTGCCAATTTCCTACACAGTGATATGATAGATATAGATAGATTTTTTTTTTCAAGCGCTCGGCATGGCGCCCCTCACGAAGTTGCGCCCTGGGCCCTGGGCCCCACTAGCCCCCCCCCCCAAGAACCGCCTCTGCTGTGCGCCAAGAGAAACTAATGAGATCTCTCATGAATCTTCATGGCGATATGAAGATGGGGGTCTGGCAAAACCCAAGCTCAATCTAAATTGTTCACCTGGGTCTCTAAAAATGTATTTCATCATGCTAAATTAATCCCTTTGCAAATTATGTCTCCCTGTGAAAATCTGTCTACATAAACAGTGGCACACACTATTTGGAGTATTCACACTGACACGATTAAGTAAACATTTCCCTGTCTTTTTATAAAGGTCTGCTCCCTGCTCTCGGTTTTCAATCAATCTCATTGATTTCCAATCTGCCCCCCCCCCCCCTCCCCTATTGTTGCCAAAGATGTTATCTTTCCAATTGTTTTTTCTGTCATTACGTGTTGTAAAATTGTCATTTGCATCTTTTTTTTTTCCCACTCTGTTGTAACCAAGTTGGCGCCGCGAATGGCAGCCCTGGTGCTTAGGAGTGTCTGTCCGCTCTAGGTATCGAAGCAAGTTCCTAATGTTGTGAACCTGTTCACTCATATGGCAATAAAAACCTTCCTGATTCCTGATTCCTGATTAATGCAAACCTAAAAAACGTGGTGGAGGGGTTTGAGTGCCTGAATGATCCCAGGACCTATGTTGTCGGGGGCTTGATGCCCCTGGTAGGGTCACCCAAGGGAAACAGGTCCTGGGGGACAGGTCAGACTAAGAGCAGGTCACAAAGCCCTTGTGATGAGTAGGAACGCAGAGGCCACTTACGTTGCCCGGACTGGCGACACCGGGACCCCACCTTGGAGCCAGACCTGAGGTGGGTGCTCGCCAGCGAGCCTTCCTCCATGGAGCCCGGCCGGGTAAAGCCCGAAAGAGTGACGTGGGGCTGTCCTCCTATAGAGGATCCATAGGGGCTGGGTGCACGGAGATTTGGGTGGAAATCGAAGGCGGGGGCCTTAGCGACCGGATGTCCAGACTAGCTCTGGGGACATGGAATGTCACGTCGCTGGGGGGGAAAGGAGCCCGAGCTCATGCAGGAGGTTGAGCATTACCGACTAGATATAGTCGGCCTCACCTCCATGCACAGCCTGGGCTCTGGAACTCAACTCCTTGAGGAGGGACTCTCCATTTCTCTGGCGTTGCCCGCGGGGAGTGGAGGCGGGCTGACGTGGGCCTACTTATTGCCCCACAGCTCAGTTGCCGTGTGTTGGAGTTCACCCTGGTGAACGCCTTCGGGTCATTTCATTTTCAGCTTTACAGCTAATTTCCATCTGTAGTCCTCTGGGGGAGGGGCCAGAGTGCCATATTTACAGTGCATTAAAACTTGCAACCCATGTAACATCATTCATACAATTTCCTCAATCATCACATACTCACAGTCATTACATCAGTTATCAAGTACTCCATACATCCCAATAAACATACACAGTTCATTCTTACAGTTAAAAGTGCGTACATGTCTGGTTTTCTAAAAAAAAACATGCTTTCACTTCACGAATAAAAGCAGAGAGGTTATTTATGCTCAGTAACTCAGATGGGAGCTTATTCCACTGTTGAACAGCCCTAAAGGAAAAAGCTGTTTGAGCAAAGGATGTTATAAATTTAGGCACGTTACACTGCCCTCTAATGGTACCTCTTGTTATTCTTGTAGCCGTATCAGCTGACAGTTGGATGAATTCTGGGGACAGGTCTCTCACTGTTGTGGCGGCCTACGGGCCAAACAGCAGTGCAGAGTACTCGGCCTTCTTAGAGTCTCTGGGAGGGGTACTGGATAGTGCACTGACCAGGTGCACTCCGTTGTTCTCCTGGGGGACTTCAACGCCCACGTGGGCAATGATAGTGACACCTGGAGAGGGGTGATTGGGAGGAACGGCCTCCCGGATCTGAACTCGAGCGGTGTTCTGTTATTGGACTTTTGTGCCAGCCACAGTTTGTCCATAACGAACACCATGTTCGAGCACAAGGTTGTTCACTAGTTCACATGGCACCAGGACATCCTAGGACAGAGGTCAATGATCGACTTTGTTGTCATGTTATCTGACCTTCGGCCACATTTCTTGGACACTTGGGTGAAGAGAGGGGCAGAGCTGTCAACTGATCACCATCTGGTTGTGAGTTGGGTATGCTGGTGGGGGAGGAAGCAGGAGAGACCTGGCAGAGGAACCTTCACCTCACACCTCTGGGAGAGCTTCTCCTGGATTCTGGGGGAGGCTGGAGACATGGAGTCCGAGTGGGCTTTGTTCTCGGCCTTTATTGTTGATGCAGCCGCTCATAGCTGTGGTTGTAAGGTCTGTGGTGCCTGTCCTGGCGGCAATCCCCGAACCCAGTGGTGCATATCGGAAGTAAGGGATGCTGTCAGGCTGAAGAGTCTTATCAGGCCTTGTTGACTCATGGGACTCCTGACGCAGCTGACGGGTACCAGCGGGCCAAGCGTGCTGCAGCCCGGGCAGTCGCAGAGGCAAAAGCTCGGGCTTGGGAGGAGTTTGGAGAGGTCATGGAGGAGGACTATCGGACGGCCTCAAAGAAATTCTGGCAAACCGTCCGGCGCCTCAAGAGGGGGAAGCTGTGCTTCACCAACACTGTTTATAGTGCGGATGGGGAGCCGTTGACCTCGACTGGGAATATTATCAGGCGATGGAAGGAATACTTTGAGGATCTCCTCAATCCTGCCGTCACATCTTCTGAGGAGGAAGCAGAGGCTGGGGACTTGGAGGCGGACTCATTCATCACCCTGGCTGAAGTCACTTAGGTGGTCGGAAAGCTGCTTGATGGCAAGGCCGGGGGTGGATGAGATCTGCCCTGAGTATCTTAAGTCTCTGGATGTTGTAGGACTGTCTTGGCTGACACGTCTCTGCAACATCGCGTGGAGGTCGGGGACAGTACCTTTGGACTGGCAGACTGGGGTGGTGGTCCCTCTGTTTAAGAAGGGGGACCAGAGGGTGTGTTCCAACTACCAGTGAATCACACTCCTCAGCCTTCCCAGTAAGGTCTATTCCAGGGTACTGGAAAGGAGAATCTGACCGATGGTCGAACCTCTGATTCAGGAGGAGCAGTGTGGTTTTCATCCTGGCTGCGGAACGCTGGACCAGCTCTATACTCTCTGGAGAAGGCATTCGACCATGTCCCTGGTGGCGTCCTGTGGAGAGTGCTCTGAGAGTATGGGGTTTGGGGCCCTTTGATAAGGGCTGTTCGATCCCTGTATGGCCGGAACAGGAGCTATGTTTGCATTGCCGGCAGTAAGTTGGACCTGTTTCCGGTGCATGTTGGACTCCGCCAGGGCTGTCCTTTGTCACCGGTTCTGTTCATTGTATTTATGGACAGAATTTCTAGGTGCAGTCAGGGGCCGGAAGGGATCCGGTTTGGGGACCACAGGATCTCATCTCTGCTGTTTGTGGATGATGTTGTCCTGATGGCTTCATTGAGCCAGGACCTCCAACATGCATTGAGGCGGTTTGCAGCCAAGTGTGAAGTGGCTGGGATGAGGATCAGCTCCTCCAAATCCGAGGCCATGGTTCTCGACAGGAAAAACGTGGCTTGCCCTCTCCAGGTGGGTGGAGAGTCCTTGCCTCAAGTGGAGGAGTTCAAGTATCTCGGAGTCTTGTTCACGAGTGACGGGAGGATGGAGCGTGAGATTGACAGTGCGGCGTCGGCAGTGATGCGGTCGCTGTACCGGACAGTGAAGAGGGAGCTGAGTCAAAAGGCAAAGCTCTCAATTTACCGGTCAATCTACGTTCCTACCCTCACCTATGGTCATGAGCCCCCTGTTTTTTTCTCGCCCCCCCTTGTATTTTCCCCAGGTGCCTGCTTGCCCCGACCCACCCCCTTCAAGTCCCTTAGCCCTTGTACCCAGTAGTGTTTGTTTCCCGTGCCCTCATCCCCCAATGTGTCCTCTGAGTACTTTGTGAACGTTATTGTGATTTTTTTAAAATTTTACTTTAATAATAAAAGATTTAAAAAAAAAAAAAAAAAGCTCTGGGTAATGACTGAAAGGACAAGATCACGGATACAAGTGGCCGAAATGAGTTTCCTCCGCAGAGTGGTTGGGCACACCCTTAGAGATATGTTAAGGCGCGCAGTCACACGAGAGGAGCTCGGAGTAGAGCCGCTGCTCTTCCACATCGAGAGGAACCAGCTGAGGTGGTTCGGGCATCTGTTCCGGATGCCTCCTGGACGCCTCCCTCGGGAGGTCTTCTGGGCATGTCCCACCAGGAGGCCCCGGGAAAGAACCAGGACACGCTTGAGGAACTATGTCTCTCAGCTGGCCTGGGAACGCCTTGGGGTACTCCCAGAGGAGCTGGAGAAAGTGTCCAGTGTGAAGGAAGTCCGGGAGTCCCTGCTTAGACTGTTGCCCCTGCAACCCAGCCCCGGATAAGCGGAAGAAAATGGATGGATGGGTGGATGAATGGTAATGCTCTACAACTATCATATGAATATAAATATACATGTGAAATATAAATATGAATATAAATATGAAAATTAATATATTATCTGTGGGGCGGCAGTAGCTCAGTTGGTAGAGCATATGCCTCGTGATCCAGGGGTTGGCGGTTCGAATCCCGCTCTTGACTTCACCTCGCCCCCAGTGTCTGCGGACACTGGTAGCCCCCATGGCAGAAGATACATCAAGGCTGTTGTGACGTGAGCCGTCCTGTGGACCCACCACCTGCGGGAGGATTCATGGGGGCTGGTGCATTGTGTTCTGGGCAGCAGAACACTACTTGGACTGCTGCCCCCGCGACCCAGAAAAGTGGAAGAAAATGAATGAATGAATGAATATTATGTGTGGACACCTTCACTGTGGCCTTCAGCCTCTGTCATTTAAGTGCCAATAATAGGTTAGACTATAAATTCACAGATACAACATATGTACAGGTAATTCCATGTTACCTAGCAACAATGATGTTAAAGGCAAATTAACGTTTTTTTACAATCTGAGCCTTCTTTCGGCAATAAAACAAGTAGTTTTACTCACCCATAGCATTTTTCCCCGAATACAAATGCTAACGGATACGCTACAACATAACTTTCTTCAAACAGCTCCAAATGACACGAACGTGATATGGGTGAGTCAAACGACTTGTTTTATTACCGAAAGAAGGCTCAGATTGTAAAATAACGTTACTTTTCCTTTAACAGAGGCCAAAATTTGTCTTGATTGCTCAATAGCTTTGATTACTATCCCACTAAACTAAGTAATAACTAGAAAAACATTAAATAAGGATTTTAACATTCCCTGGAGGGGCTTCAGAAGGGGCTGGGACGCTTAGAAATGGAATTTATCACAACAGTACGGACAGCACCCCTCAGCACCATGGACAGCAGCCCTCAGCACTGTGGAGAGTACCCCTTAGCACCATAGACAGCACCCCCTCCCCATCACAGACTGTACTATATATATATATATATATATATATATATATATATATATATATATATATATATATATATATATATATATATATATATATATATATATATATATATATACACACACACACAGTGGTACCTCACCTTACGAATAACCCAACAAACAAAAATTTCAAGTTATGAAACCCCTTCACGGTAAATTTTGGTCTCTAGATACGAAAGAAAATTCAAGTTACGAAACGCGAAATCTCAAAAATTCAAATAATGTGCGCTCAGCCACACACATTATACGCTTTTCTCAGACTGGACTTAAACTTTTCTCACATTTCTCTCTCGTTTAAACACTCAAAATTTCATAGATTTTCAACAAAATGTATTAATAGTGAAGTGTGGGGGGAAGGAGGAGGGGGGAGAAAACTGCGCTCTGACACGTGTGTGATAGCGGCATGTGTGACAGCTGACCCGGCGCGGGGGCTGCCAGCAGGTCTAGACCTGGACTAAACCAGGACTAAACCTGGACTAAACCTGGACTAAACCTGGACTAAACCTGGACTAAACCTGGACTAAACCTGGACTAGACCAGGACTAGACCAGGACTAGACCAGGTGGATTAAAGCGCCGCGCGTGGGTCTATTTCCTGGTTTTGTTTCGAGTCACAGCTGAGGCGAGCCGCTGCTCGCATGCAAGAGACCTAGACCTGCTCTCCAGGGCCCCTCCAGGCACGGAGCCCCAGACATCCAGGGACCCAGGGGGACACTGCCAGCCCGCCTTAAGAGCTCCCTAAGCGGGCATGGGTCCGGAGATTGTCCCGGTCACTGGCCTGGAGGTCTTGAAGAGGCCGACCTCACGGTTCTATCCAGGCCGCTTTGTGAGCACCTTACGCGGGCAGGTCTAGAGCAGGTCTAGACCTCTTGCATGCGCCTCAGCTGTGACTCGAAACGTGCCTACGCGCGGCACTTTAATCCACCTGGTCTAGTCCAGGTTTAGTCCAGGTTTAGTCTAGGTTTAGTCTAGGTTTAGTCCAGGTTTAGTCCAGGTTTAGTCCAGGTCTAGAACTGCTGGCAGCCCCCGCGCCGGGTCAGCTGTCACACATGCCGCTATCACACACGTGTCAGAGCGCAGTTTTCTCCCCCCTCCTCCTTCCCCCCACACTTCGCTATTAATACATTTTGTTGAAAATCTATGAAAGTTTGAGTGTTTAAACGAGAGACAAATGTGAGAAAAGTTTAAATCCAGTCTGAGAAACCAATCAGGACGCAGATCACAATGTTACACTATAAAAAAAGTTACACTATAAAAAAAAAAAAAAACTTGGATCGGGGCCTTGGAACGAATCAGGCTTTTTCCACTGAAATAGCTACTCAATTTACGAATTTTTCACGTTACGAAACCACTTCTGGAACGACTTAATTTCGTAAGGTGAGGTACCACTGTATATATATATATATATATACATATATATATATAGATATATATATATATATATATATATATATATATATATATATATATATATTTTTTTTTTTTTTTTTTTCAGAAGATATATGGTAATAGACTATAAAATATTTTTAAAGATATATATACCAGTTTCCTTCTGAGGTCCGGTACCAGATGGCCCATGGTCCGGTTTAGGGCCCCAGACTGGTGGTTAGGGCCCCCTGTTGTGGGCCCTACTCCTCAGCAAGCACAACAGACAGAGTCCCTCAGGCCCCTTAGCACAACGGATTTAAAATGAAACACACAATTTAAAAAATAATTTTTAAATGTGTGTGTGTGTGTGTGTTTATTTATTTGTTGTTCTTTTTGTTTATTTGTTGTTTGTTTTTTGTTATTTATTTTTTATTTTATTTATTTTTCATGTTGGCTGTCTTCATAGGTCTGAAAAGCATTCTCTTAGTGGGCGTGGGGTTGCCTCTCCATCTGACTCATTTGGCCGAGGAGGGCTGTCTCCAGTTTGTTTTTATGGAAATGTTATTCGCTTAGCTATAATATTTCATAATATGGCATAAAACATAACTAGCTCCATAAAGCATGTTGCAAATTCTATTTCCTGCATATGGTCTCTGTAAACTTGTGTTTTTTTTGTTTTTTTTTTCATGTCAGTTTGATTTTATTGAACTGAAGTGAGTTGAATGCCATTTTTTTTTCTTCCATTTCCTCAACCGAAAATCAAATGGCCACAGATCAAAACTAGAATTTTTCCTTTTCACAGTTAAAGGGCCCATATTACTCTAATTTCTGATCTATGTTATAATTTTAACAGAAAAACATCATGTATTTAGAAATGTAATTTTCTCCAAATCTGGCATCCATGTTACCCTGGGAAATCCCAGGCTGTCTTTCATTCGTTCCAATCTGAAAGACAGCCTAGCGACTATGGCAAGCGAGCTCTCCCGATTCTGGGAGCCAATTAGAGAGCAGGGAGGTGTGGCAAGACGGTGACGCGTACTACGTGACAAACGGAAGCATGTAGTTTGAATTGACAACTGACATGTTTGGCTATGGGCTACGTATACGCCAAATGATAGACATTCGTAACGCCCAATAAACGGCCGTTGGCGGTCGTAAACCACACCTCCGCTACGAGATATTTCGAAGGTGGCTTCCAGACCATATATCACTTGTGATATGGTCAGGTGTAAACCAGGCAACATCCATGTTTCGCTGCTGAAGAATGGAGTTGGTCTGACATTGCCCTCTGCTGACCACTTCTAGTATTACAAGAACTATCTGCTAAGTGGATATCCTGAGCTTTCCTCCTTCACAATCCTCTCAGAGCAGGGCAGTGAGTCCACCTGTGCACCACTCTCTCCTCCTGCTCCCACCACTCTCATACTCTGGACTGTGGCTTGGACCTGTGACTGTCCTTAGAGCGGGCCCCATCCAGCAGCCATGACCATTCGCACTGCACGGCCCCAGCGCGACCAGCACTTCCGGCCCCACATCCACTGCCTCAAGAAGGTGAGTGTCCAGCTACCTACGACCCTGCTTTACTAGTATATAAATTTGTATTAAAAAGTATTAAAAATCAGATACTAAAACTTGTATTGAAACTAGATACTAATTTGAGCCTGTATCAATCATTATAAAGTTACAGGACAGAAATGAACCTTTTCGGAATATAAGACCACATAGACTAGTATACACCCATGGACTACTATGGAACCTACCTGGACCACTGAGGGATTACATAGATATAGGAAAACCATTTAATGTTGAAAATCACATTCTATAGTCTAAAGTAAGTGTTTTTCATTAACATTGTAGCATGCAAATAAATATTAAGTATCATGTTTTTGTTAGTACTGAAACTGTGTTTGAAGTTTCATACACTGCTTGTATGTTGGCTATGTATTGTGTAATGCTACTCCAAAGGTAATAAATAGGGAATTCAAATATCCTCGTAGAATAGGTGGGTTTTAAATGCCATCACAACATTCTAAAAGCCAATAATATCCGTTCAGTATAGATTGGCAATTCCAGGGCTGAAATCATCCAAATAATTCCAGTGAAGGTGTATGGAGTTTTAAAACAGTGGAGCACTTCCTGTAGGCCTACATGACATCATAAAGTGGAACAGAATGTTTTCCGTTTGAGAAAATATACAGGGTTTGTGCTAAACATGTATAAATGACACAAAACACAACTTTGATGAGGAAACATTATAAAATAGATCAGAAAATAGAGTAATATGCCCTTATTACGCTATTTTCTTTAATATAGACAAGAGCAGATAAAATGAATATTGTTAAAAAGCAGATTTGTGATCTGTAATACAGTGAGTTCGTGGGTTTAGCCACTAAATAGAAATATAGAAATTAAATAGATCGGGCTCAACAGTTGTGCATTTATCTTTTGAATATTTCTTGTTGATGTAGATAGAGGATACGTTCATTTGATGATTGTTTGGTCAGCAGGAGCTTCTGGCAGATGTTGAAGGACTTCAGTCTTCTGAGAAAGTACAGCCTGCTCTGTTCCTTTCTGTAGAGCAGGTCTATATTAGTCCATCACTGACAGTGTAACATTCTGTGGAGTTCAGAATGATACAAAGTTAGGACCGTTGCTATAGCAAGTAACAGTTCAAAACATAAATATTAGATCTTTAGATGGGTCAGCGGTTATAAAAATGAAGCTGAAATCCATTAATATGAAAAACTCTCCATCTGGGCGTGTGACATCATCATATGATAATATGAAAACCACCTATTGACCTACTTTGCAGTTGATGTTGTGAACAATCCCACAATCCAATCCCCTTTTGATGTTTACAAATGTATGGCAAGCTCAAAATTAAAAAAAAAAAAAAAAAAAAAAAAAAGGTGCCACTGAAGACTATTCTCTTAAACAAGTCTCTCACACGTGAAATGACAGTCAGCTCGCACCTTTTAAGTTGAAAATCAAACACGTAAACAGGACCATGAAGGTTAGTATTGATCACAGGCTCATTTTTAACAGTGTTTGCTGATGATGACACAACCAGGAATCGATGTCATCAACATTTCCCTAGACACTGCTTTGTCTAAAGCTCTGTTTCTCAAGTTAGACTTAAATCTGTGCTTTCTCACCATAAAGAACTGATTCAACTGGAACTACAACAGGTGAGCTGATTTGAGCTGTTAAACTAAGTTAAGTCTCATATAACATTAGAGTCAGAAGAATTAGCTATCTTAAAACTTTTCTGGCAGCGTTGCTATGCTGCAGTATATCACCACAGCATCACATTTTTTCAGAAACAAAAAAAAACCCTGTTCTACAGGCACAATTGTTGTCTGTGGTTTTATTCAAAAACAGACTCTGGCCCATCTGAGTCAATGTTGTGAATGCAAACAGTTCTAAGGAGACAATTTGTTAAAGCAACTTGAATGAACAAATGCATCTTGATAAAATACATCTCGATTTGACTTATTTATTTGTTTCTATACCTTCACTTTAGAGTGTATCGTGCATGTCTTTACACAGTCCTCATGTGTGGAGATGGTCCTCATACGTATGTGGACATGGCCAGAGGCTTTCACAGATCACCATAAATCCTCTTTAATCCTATTAGAGCCCTGTGTTCAGTCACTCAGAGATCTGCACTTAAATCAACAAAACAAACGCAAAATACTATACAGTTTGAATGTTTGATTCCTCATTTTGCTAAATCATGTATTTATCGAGTTATTTATTTAAGAACAGTGCATACTGAAGAATATTTAGACATTTCCCTCTGCAAACCCCCTGCAGGTTTGTGTTACACAAAATCAAATATAGAAACACATGCTATTTCAAGAGACTATGTACGGAGTGGACCAGAACCAGGATCAGAACAGTGATTAAGACTCATGTGAGTATAGGCATTTTACAGTTCAATAAGATGGACATTTAGAATCCTATTGCACTGCATGCACATAGTGTATGCAACATATTGCACATATTACATATCATACAAAACATATTTCCTGATTTTCTCAATTTCTCCAATTTTTATGAAATTTGTGGTTTCTCAACCAAGCGTAAGGGGACCACAAACAAACAAAAACAAACAAACAAACAAACAAACAAACAAACAAAAAACTAGTAGTTCAGAGAATATTGGGCATCAGTAACATTAGTGCTATAAAATATATATAGTAAACATATTTTGTCAGCTGCCCTGTACTGAGGACGCAAATGCCAATTTAGAAGACAATTATTATTTGGTAAATTAAAATCTATGAAAATACTTATTTTGTTAATGAACTTCATCTGAAAATGCTTTCAGTGCTATTAAATCCTCCAGAGGTAAGGCCAGTTCTGTTGGTTATGTTGGACTTGAATTTACCAGCCACATCAATTCAGACTTGCTTGCAGCACCTACTCACACTCTCTCTCTCTCTCTCTCTCTCTCTCTCTCTCTCTCTCTCTCTCTCTCTCTCTCTCTCTCTCTCTCTCTCTCTCTCTCTCTCTCTCTCTCTCTCTCTCTCTCTCTCTCTCTCTCTCTCTCTCTCTCTCTCTCTTACTCTTTTAATCTCTTATTATGAATGTGTTTGATTATTAATGTATGAATGTATGACTTTTTTCAGATGGAGGCCCTGGTCGTGGAGATGCAGGATCCTAAGAGCGGAGTGAAAGGTTCTGAGCAGAAACTGAATGTGACTAGCATCCCATATGTCCTCACAGGTGAGAGGACTCCTCTATTACAGCAGGGGATACAGGAATACAAGGACACAGAGGACACAGGGACATATGGGACATGGGCTGAAAAATTGACAGGTCCCACGTTCTAATAATAATAATTTTAAAATCCAAATCACTGTATAAGCTATTTCTGTAGCTAGCTACAGCTGCCCTGGAGTGACTGAAGCGAGGCTGCCAATTTATGCCATCGACCAAAGTGTCTTGCCTAAGGACACAACAGTTTGCACTAGATTAACTGCAGTGTCCCATCCAGGTTCTAACCAGGCCCAAGGTGGTATGGCACCCTTAATAAATTGAATATGGTTAAATGTCTCTGTGTGTCTAAATGCAATCCCCGTGTTTCCATGGGGTCTTATTCTGTGTAAAAGGAGTATTAGCATTTGTTTAGCTTTTGATATTTATCATAACTGTGTCTTAAATCCCATCACAGAGCAGGTTTATGTCCCAGGCTGAAGGGCAAAAACAGAACGCACCAATAGGATTAATGCTGCTTAAAGTCTGTCAAAGGTCAAAGGTCAGCAGCTCCAAGCATAAGCACTGTCACAGTGCCTGCAGGTTAAACAGTCACAGACAAATAAGACAGGATATTATACATTTTAGACACCACGATGTGGTAACAGAGCTATACAGTTACCACAATATATATATATATATATATATATATATATATATATACAGTGCCGTGAAAAAGTATTTGCCCCCTTCCTGATTTCTGTGTTTTTTGCATATTTATCACTCAAAACATTGTCAGATCATCAAACCAATTTTAATATCACACAGAAACAACCCAAGGAAAGACAAAATTCAGTTTTTGAATGATGATTCCATTTATTAGTGCACAAAAAAAATCTAAACCTATCTGGCCCTATGTGAAAAAGTAATTGCCCCCCTTGTTAAATCACAAACTAACTGTGACTAACCACAGTTTTGAGAAAACTTAGTTCAGTTCTACATGCCACACCCACACCTGATTGTCACCACCTGTGTTGAATCAAGAAATCACTTAAATAGTTCCTGTCAAACAAAGTGAAGTTGGCTACAACATCTCAAGAACAAACACATCATGCCACGATCCAAAGAAATTCAAGAACAAATGAGAAAAAAGTGATAGAAGTCTATAATTCAGGAAAAGGTTACAAAGCCATTCCCAAAGCTCTGGGGCTCCAGCGAACCACTGTCAGAGCCATTATTCAAAAATGGAGGAAACTGGGAACAGTTGCAACCCTTCCCAGGAGTGGTCGACCAACTAAGATTACTCCAAGAGTGCGACGACGGCTCATTCAGGAAGTCACAAAAGAACCTAGACGCACATCGAAAGAACTACAGGCCTCGTTGGCCTCAGTTAAGGTCAGTGTTCATGACTCCACCATTAGAAAAACACTGGCCAAAAATGGCATCCATGGAAGAGTTCCCAGGAGAAAACCACTGCTTTCACAAAAGAACACAAAGGCTCGTCTCACCTTTGCCAAAAAGCACCTTGATGACCCTCAAGACTTTTGGAGAAACATTTTGTGGACCGATGAGTCTAAAATTGAACTTTTTGGAAGGTCTGCAGCCCGTTTCATCTGGCGTAAAAATGGCACAGCATTTGATAAAAAGAACATGGTGCCCACAGTAAAGCATGGTGGTGGCAGTGTGATGGTCTGGGCCTGCTTTGCTGCCTCAGGACCAGGACAACTTGCTGTGATTGACGGAAAAATGAATTCTGCTGTTTACCAGAAGATCCTGAAGGAGAATGTCCGGCCATCAGTTCGTGCCCTCAAACTCAAGCGCTCTTGGATCATGCAACAGGACAATGATCCAAAACACACCAGCAAGTCCACCTCTGAATGGCTCAAAGAAAACAAAATTAAGGTTTTGGAGTGGCCAAGTCAAAGTCCGGATTTAAATCCGATTGAGATGCTGTGGTGTGACCTTAAACGGGCAGTTCATACAAGAAAACCCTCCAATATGGCAGAATTGAAACAATTCTGCATAGAAGAGTGGGCCAAAATCCCTCCCCAGCGGTGTGAAAGACTCATCACCAATTATCGCAAACGTTTGGTTACAGTTATTGCTGTCAAAGGAGGCTCAACTGGCTATTAGATTAAGGGGGCAATTACTTTTTCACATAGGGCCAGATAGGTTTAGATTTTTTTTGTGCACTAATAAATGGAATCATCATTCAAAAACTGAATTTTGTCTTTCCTTGGGTTGTTTCTGTGTGATATTAAAATTGGTTTGATGATCTGACAATGTTTTGAGTGATAAATATGCAAAAAACACAGAAATCAGGAAGGGGGCAAATACTTTTTCACGGCACTGTATATATATATATATATATATATATAATTTTTGTTTACTTTTTAATTGGATATAACTGAATGATTCTCATTCCAGCTGGTCAGCTTTTGTCAAGCCTTTAAAGCAGACCTATTTTGAAAAATCAGTTTTTCTGATTTTTTTAACCATGTTATACTTGCTTCCCCTTCTCATTGCTTGTCTCAATGAAGATATTATCTTGCCTGGAATGTCCCACACTATTGCATTAAACTTGTCTCAAAAAATAGAAGCTGAAGACCAAAGTGCCACCAGGCCAACTTACAGCTCAGCTCTGTAGATAGGTAGCCCCACCCACAGAAAGAAAGTTTTTCAAGCATGTTTGAGAAACAATTCACCTGCAATTTCATAAATGTGCGTTGGGTGAGTTTAAAACCACACTGTGGAGCATACCATGCATTATCATGGTGGCAGAACCCCCACTGGACAAGTTACATAGTGCATCTTTAATCTATCATATTTTAAAGGGCTTACACCTTATCTCAAACCATGAGTCAGGAAAATGTTTTTAGTTTGACCTTTTAGCCCTGCCTTTTTTTTCCTCTCTACTCTTGAAAATGTACCATGACAGAGAATCAAGTGTCTTGGATTGTGTCAGTCACTCGTTTTCCCAGTTGTTTCTGATAAAACAAAAAAGGTGGCCCTGTCAGGAGCCTCTAATAGGTATTATGTAAATTGCTAAAAGTATAGATTTTATTTTGTCTCAAAATTCTTCTTATTTATAATCATTTACAAAACAATGCATGATGCAATGCATTTATCTTCACAAGAATACATTAAAACTGAACTACCACTTCTACTCTTGTTACATGTTGTCATACTAAAATTTCAAAATTGATTTTGACACTAAGGAGTAGATCTGATGCTCAATATGGATTCCAATACCAAAATGATAATAAAAAACGGCATTGATGGTGCAGATTGGCAGCTTTGCTTCTGTTAGTCTGCCCCAGGGAAGCTGTGGCTACATGGGAATAGAAAAGAAAATATTGTTATTTAATGTTGTCAAATTCTATGGTCTATATGCTAATGCATGGTTGCTTTTCCAGACACTCAAAGTCACTTTCCAATTTCATACATTACTCATTTATTTCATACCCAGTGCTGATAAGTTACTATCTGTGTCCAATGGTCAAAGTAGGTTCCATAGTGGTCTTTGGGTGTGTACAAGTCTATGAGCTCTTATACTTATTCTCATACAGCTCAAGATCATTCAAGCTATTCAGGAAAGCTTCATTTCTCTCCTGTGAATGGTACTTTTCTAGCATTGGTACTCACTCAAATGAGTATCTAGTTTCGATACTTTTGACACCATCCATCCATCCATTTTCTTCCGATATCCGGGGCCGGGTCGCCGGAGCAACAGTCTAAGCAGGGACTCCCAGACTTCCTTCACCCCGGACACTTCCTCCATCTCCTCCGGGGGGACCCCAAGGCGTTCCCAGGCCAGCCGGGAGACATAGTCCCTCCAGCGGGTCCTGGGTTTTCCCCGGGGCCTCCTTCCGGTGGGACATGCCCGGAACACCTCCCGAGGGAGGCGACCAGGAAGCATCCGGAACAGATGCCCGAGCCACCTCAGCTGGCTCCTCTCAACGTGGAGAAGCAGCGGCTCTACTCCGAGCCCCTCCTGTGTGACTGAGCTCCTCACCCTATCTCTAAGGGTGCGCTCAGCCACTCTGCGGAGAAAACTCATTTCGGCCGCTTGTCTCCGTGATCTCGTCCTTTCGGTCATTACCCAGAGCTCATGACCATAGGTGAGGGTAGGAACGTAGACTGACCGGTAAATTGAGAGCTTCGCCTTTTGGCTCAGCTCCCTCTTCACCACAACGGTCCGGTACAACGACCGCATCACTGCCGACGCTGCACCGATCCGCCTGTCATTCTCACGCTCCATCCTCCCTTCACTCGTGAACAAGACCCCGAGATACTTGAACTCCTCCACCAGGCAAGGACTCCCCACCCACCCAGAGAGGGCAAGCCACCTTTTTCCGGTCGAGAACCATGGCCTCGGATTTGGAAGAGTTGATCCTCATCCCAGCCGCTTCACACTCGGCTGCAAACTGCCCCAGTGCACATTGGAGGTCCCGGTTCGATGAAGCCATCAGGACAACATCATCTGCAAACAGCAGAGATGAGATCCTGTGGTTCCCAAACCAGATCCTGCGCCTAGAAATTCTGTTCATAAATATAATGAACAGAACCGGTGACAAAGGGCAGCCCTGGCGGAGTCCAACATGCACCGGGAACAGGTCCGACTTACTACCGGCAATGCGAACACAGCTCCTGCTTCGGTCATACAGGGACCGAACAGCCCTTATCAAAGGGCCCAGAACCCCGTACTCCCAGAGCACCCTCCACAGGACCCCACGAGGGACACGGTCGAATGCCTTCTCCAGATCCACAAAGCACATGTGGACTGGTTGGGCAAACTCCCATGCACCCTCGAGCACCCGATGGAGAGTATAGAGCTGGTCCAGTGTTCCCCGGCCAGGACGAAAACCACACTGCTCCTCCTGAATCCGAGGTTCAACTATCGGTCGAATTCTCCTCTCCAGCACCCTGGAATAGACCTTACCGGGAAGGCTGAGGAGTGTGATTCCCCGATAGTTGGAACACACCCTCTGGTCCCCCTTCTTAAACAGAGGGACCACCACCCCGGTCTGCCAGTCCAGAGGTACTGTCCCCAACCGCCACACGATGTTGCAGAGACGTGTCAGCCAAGACAGCCCTACAACATCCAGAGACTTGAGATACTCAGGGCGGATCTCATCGGCCTTGCCACCGAGGAGCTTTCCAACCACCTCAGTGACTTCAGCCAGGGTGATGAGTGAGTCCGCCCCCGAGTCCCCAGCCTCTGCTTCCTCCTTGGAAGACGTGACGGCGGGATTGAGGAGATCCTCAAAGTATTCCTTCCACCGTCCAATAACATCCCCAGTCGAGGTCAACAGCTCCCCACCCGCACTGTAAACAGTGTTGGTGAAGCAGAATTTCTTTGAGGCCGTCCAATAGTCCTCCTCCATGGCCTCTCCGAACTCCTCCCAACTCCCGAGTTTTTGCCTCTGCCACCGCCCGGGCTGCAGCATGCTTGGCCCGCCGGTACCCGTCGGCTGCCTCCGGAGTCCCACGAGCCAACAAGGCCCGATAGGACTCCTTCTTCAGCCTGACGGCATCCCTTACTTCCAGTGTCCACCACCGGGTTCGGGGATTGCCGCCGCGACAGGCACCACAGACCTTACGGCCACAGCTACGGGCGGCCGCATCGACAATAGAGGCCGAGAACAGAGCCCATTCGGACTCTATGTCCCCAGCCTCCCCCGGAATGAAAGGTGTGAGTTGAAGGTGCCCCTGACAGAGGGCTCTGCCAGACGTTCCCAACAGACCTTCACTACGCGCTTGGGCCTGCCAGGTGTTTCCGGCTTCCTCCCCTGCCAGCGGACCCAACTCACAACCAGGTGGTGATCGGTTGACAGTTCTGCCCCTCTCTTTACCCGAGTGTCCAAGACACGCGGCCGAAGGTCAGATGACACGACAACAAAGTCAATCATCGACCTACGTCCTAGGGTGTCCTGGTGCCACGTGCACTGATGGACACCCTTGTGCTTGAACATGGTGTTCGTTATGGACAAACTGTGGCTAGCACAGAAGTCCAATAACAGAACACCACTCGGGTTCAGATCAGGGAGGCCGTTCCTCCCAATCACCCCTCTCCAGGTGTCACTGTCGCTGCCCACGTGGGCGTTGAAGTCCCCCAGGAGAACAACGGAGTCCCCGGTCGGTGCACTGTCCAGTACCCCTCCCAGGCACTCCAAGAAGGCCGGGTAGTCTGCACTGCTGTTCGGCCCGTAGGCCGACACAACAGTGAGAGACCTGTCCCTGACCCGAAGGCGCAGGGACGCGACCCTCTCTTTCACCGGGGTGAACTCCAACACACAGCGGCTGAGCCATGGGGCAATGAGCAGGCCCACACCGGCCCGCCGCCGTTCCCCGCAGGCAATGCCAGAGAAATGGAGAGTCCAGACCCCTTCAAGGAGTTGGGTTCCAGAGCCCAAGCTGTGCGTGGAGGTGAGGCCGACTATATCTAGTCGATAGCGCTCAACCTCCCGCACGAGCTCAGGCTCCTTCCCCCCCAGCGAGGTGACATTCCATGTCGGGAGGACGGCCCCACGTCGCTCCTTCAGGCTGAGCCCGGCCAGGCCCCATGGGGGAAGGCCCGGCCACCAGGCACTCGTTCGCGAGCACCCACCCCAGGCCTGGCTCCAGGGTGGGGCCCGGTGACGCCAATCCGGGCGACGTAACTGGCCTTGATCTCGTATTCGTCATAATGGGCTTTTGAACCACTCTTGGTCTGACCCGTCTCCCAGGACCTGTTTGCCTTGGGTGACCCTACCACGGGCATAAAGCCCCCGACAACATAGCTCCCGGGATCATTCAGACACTCAAACCCCTCCACCACGTTAAGGTGGCGAGTAAGTAAGTAAGTAAGTAAGTAAGTAAAAAGTAAAAAGTAAGTAAAAATCGAGTACCATTAACATGCTGTGGCTGTATGTGCAGGGAAGGATATTTTGGCTTGGATTGTCAGCAAGATGAAAAACAGCACAGAAGGTGGGTCATCTGCACTGTACTCCTGATCCAGTCTCTATATACACCAGCGCAGACTGGTTTATATACAGACTTGTGTATATATTATACAGACTGGTGTTCATTTGAAATACATCTGTACATACACAATGAACTGTACTAAACACCAGTCTATACTACACAACAATCTGTATATACACCACTTTGTACAATACACCAGTACTGTTTTAGTATATAGACTAGTCTGTATATACACCAGTCTGTACTACTAGTATACTAATATACCAGTCTGTACTATTCTGTTCTGAGTCTTACCATGTACTCCCACTCAGAGGCACATGTGGTTGGCACCATGCTGGTGGCTTATGGGTACATCTACCCCATCCAGAACCACAAAAAGCTGGTCCTGTGCAATGACTCAAGCCTCTACCGCTTTCAGGTAACTTCCCCTGATAGACAGCCATGTTCTCTGTGTACTCTCACCAAATAGATAGTCACGTTCCCCGGTTAATCTCCCAAACAGACACCCTCATTTTCTGGGTACTCTCCAAATATAAACACACTTATTCTTTAGGTACTCTTGACACCCACATTTTTCAGGTACTCCCCAAATATAGACACCCACATTTTTCAGATACACTCCACATACAGACACACATTTTCCAGGTACTTTTGGCCACAGATATTCCACTTTTCAGGGTTCTCTTTCCCCATAGACACGCTTATTTTAAGAGTATTCACCACCAAAAGACACCATAATTTTCCAGATACTCCCCCACCACACAGACACCCACATTCTCCTGGTTTTCCCAACCCCACAAACACCCTTATTTCTGGGTGCTCTTTCCCCATAGACCCCTAATTTTTGGGCACTCTTCCTCCATAGACACCTCCACTTCCCCAGGTACTCTTTCCCCCTAGACACTTCACTTTATGTGTACTCACCCCCCATTAACACCCATGCCCCCCTTCCCACAGACACGCTCTTTTCCAGGTACTCTGCCTCCACAGACACCAACGTGCTCTCGGTACTCTCCCCCATAGACACCTTCAGTTGACTTCAATAATAACTTTTGTCTTTTGCAGACTCCATACTTCTGGCCCACACAGAAATGGGTGGCAGAGGACTCTGATTATGGTGCGTGGGACTTATGTCAACATGTTTCTAAACTATCTCCTGATGACAGAGCATTTTAAAGAGTCTATGGAGCTCAACAGTCCTGCCTATTTCCAAGTCTGCTCTGGGGGAAAAAAAAGATATTTAGAGTTCAATGGCAGGTAGGCTAACTAGCTACATGCTAACTAATGAATTAAATGAATGGAAAATGTATTTCCAGAATCAGGGGGTGGGCGGTCACTGTTGAGCTCCACTGAGACCCCAAGGGCAAACCTTAATCCTAAAAGCTCCACAAACTATTAGAACATATTTAGAGCAAAATTGTCCACCAGTTACACATACTTACTGTTTTGACACAGAAAGTTATATTTTCAGAGGGAGCACATTTTTACATCACTAATTTTAGTGACGTACAAAGTAATTTTTCTGGAATTTTCAGTTTGTTTCCAAGGAGATGTTCTTATTTTACTTGTAAAGTCCAATGTCACTCTATCATCTATTTATCAGACCCCCCAGGATTTCGCGGGCATTTTTTGTGATTGTTGCGGGCTAAAATGCCTGAATTTGCGGGAGCTTTTCCAAAAAGTTGCGATGAAAGTTGCGGTGCTTTTAAGGTTTTTGTTGCGATTTTGTTGCGGGAGGAAGTGAAAGTTGCGATAAATAGTTGCGATTTTCGCTTTTTGTAATTAAAATTGAGTAATATTTTGAATACTGAGTTATTACTGGCAAAGAATAATACAAAGACACAGAGATCACAGATATGGTCCTAAAACAACCTTACCAATATCGAAAATAAATTACTACTAGGAGGGGAACTGTTTCGCGCGGTCTTTTGCTATTATTTTTGTGGGCAAATGGCGCCGCAGACATGTTTCTTTGCCATTAGAAGCCGTGTCCCAATTCCCAGAGCGCGTGGCTCGGAGCGTGGCCCGAAGGGCATGTGCGTCACACATTTCGACAGTACACCGGCGCGACGACTGCTGTCCCACTTCTTTTTTGTCCCATGCGCAGTTAACACGCGGTCCGAAGACCGCACTCGTTAAAGGGTTATGCCACCCCCAGGTCAAATTTGGGCATCTCCCCACAGTCCAGAGACTAAAATAAGTGGTGGAAAGCGTTTTCCTGGTCACCCAGCCATTGTCTGAGTCTGTCACCACTGACCGCCGCGGTATCTGCTGCTCCTCCGCGTTAGACTGGAGTCTAACGTCGCCAGAGAAAGATTTCGGCCAAAAGGAATTAATTTGCTCGATGCGTTTCCCAATCCAGCCATTGTCTGAGTCTGTCACCACTGACCGCCGCGGTACTGCTGCTCCTCCGCGTTAGACTGGAGTCTAACGTCGCCAGAGAAAGATTTCGGCCAAAAGGAATTAATTTGCTCGATGCGTTTCCCAATTACTTTCTGTGTAGTGCGCATTCATATCGAGTGCAAATAAATGTACAAATCAACACAGAGAGCTTGACTTGGTCATTTTGGGTGGGAACTATTTTTCAGTGCGGAAAAACATAGCCGAATCACGCAGCACGCTGCCAGGGGAATCCCTGTTACGCACCAGGAAGGGAGTTCCCCTGTTGCCAGCTCCGAGCTGTGCGCTCTGGGAACTGGGGACACGGCCGCAGTTTCGTTTTGTCACACGGAAGTAAAGCAGAATGTTGCGGCTTCCAAACTCAAACCTTTTAGCCGCCGAGAATATGAGGTTGGGTCCTATGGCTCGCAGATTTGTGACGCGCAAAGAGGAGGCTATGGTGACAGATACGCTGAGATCCAGATATGCGTTTTGTGCATTTATTACAAAAAGAGCGCACACAGCTATGACAGCGCAGCAGGATGAAATGGAACTCATAAAAACAGCAGGATGAACAGATTAACGTGAAAGATGAATGAATGGTTTGCGGTCAACAAAAAATACGGCTACACCCCAACCCTGACTCTCTCCTCTGTGTGACAGGTGAGCGCGCACTTTTACACGCACACACTTCCGTACGTGCACACACCCACACTCACGTGACCCACCGCCTGTGCCGCACACACACACACAAACGCACCGTGCACCTCATCTCAGTTATGTCTCCTACACAGAAGGAAGTTGGTCGGCGTTCAATACATCGCCGATGATTGGTCAAAATTTGTAAAAATTGCGGAAATGTTGCGGCGTTTGGTCAAAATTGCAACACCGCCCTGAATTCGCGGGGATTGGCTGAAGTTGCGTGGAAGTTGCAAATCGCAACATCGCAAATTCCTGGAGGGTCTGATTTATTGATGTACAGGTGTTTTTCTGCCACAAAATACCATGAAAATCATGCATTCTTGCTGTGAGTGAGGTAATCTCTCCAAATATCTGACCTGTAAGTTGGTGTGATGGCGTCACTATTTTATGTACATGAAGATGGATAAGTTGAATGCCATAATGTGGAGTATTCCAGACAAAGCAATAACATAAAGATAGAAAAAGTTTAGAGAGAGAGATACTTTATTGATCCTGAGGGAAATTCAACTTTTGCAGCAAACTGTTGCAGTTGAGCCGCTTTTGTGTCTCAGTTAAAGGTCTCAGTGCAGTTTAACTGGTCAGGCAGGGTCAGGAAATCCTGTGGAAGAGTCAAAAGTACGTTTATGTTTATACTGTAGTATTATGTCTCCATGGAGCAAGTTGTGTAACCTCCAACAGAAAAGTTACATAATGCATCTTTAATGTGATTTGGGGGTTGAGGCCAAGTTTTTACCATTATTTATTTGCCTGTTAGTATATTTATTGAAATGATTCATGTATACAGAAAACACCATTTGTAACATCAACCCTTAGTCTATTTTATTTTTATTTATTTATTTTTATTTTGTTTATTTCATTCATAAAGTATAAAAAAGGGTGATAAAAATACAAAAAAATGAATGAATGGGAGGAGAAAGAAGAGTAATCTTATGTTATCTGCCCCCTCTTCCCTTTTCCAGACAATACATTATATACTCGCATAGAGTCCACTATATAGTCCAAACGTGCAATATTTTTCTATACTCTCTTATTTAGTTATTTTATTAGGGCCAAGCACCGAAGGTGCCAGGCACCATAGTGTTTCTACTGATTCTTATTATTGTGGCCAAGCACCGAAGGTGCTAGGCACCATAGATTAAAAAAAATAACCTTGTAATATTAAAAGATAAAAAAAAGATTTAAAAAAAAAAAAAGTGTTTCTACTGCGTTGCCTAGCAACGTTGCCTAGCAACCTTTTGATCTTGTCTTTGATGTGTCTTGTCTACTGATTCTTATTATTGGGGACAAGCAGCGCTAAGCTGCAAGGCACCTATAGTGTTTCTACTGATTCTTATTATAAAATATTCTTCCGCCTCTGGGAGTCTATGGCAGCCCCTAGAACCGTCTGGTAAAAAGTTGTGAAATTTGGCATGCGCATTCCAGCCGGTCTCCTCATTACCCACAGCGTTTTATAGGCCCCCAGCCCCAACCGTCTAGTGGCACCAGCAGGTCAAAGTTGCAGAAATTTGTCAATTGCCTAGCAACGCAACCTTTGATTATACATTATTCCTCTGACCATGGCAACCCCTAGAACCGTCTGGTAAAAAGTTGTGAAATTTGGCATGCACATTCCAGCCAGTCTCCTCATTACCCACAGCAATTTATAGGCCCCCACCCCCAACCGTCTAGTGCCGCCAGCAGGTCAAAGTTGCAGGAATTTTCAGGAATTTTCTGCGTTGCTAGGCAATGCAGAAATGTACCTTTGATCTGTCTTTGATGTGTCTTTGATCTGTTAAACCTTGTTAGACCCTGTTAAACCTTGTTAGACCCTGTCAGACCCTGTCAGACTCTGTTAGACCCTGTCAGACTCTGTCAGGCCTACATGCACCTTCGGTGCTTGGCCCCACATTGCTGCTTGCAGCTATATTTATTACTTATTTTTCTGCATGCACTTTCTTGTTCAAACGTTCTCTTGCACTAAACTGCCTGGAGCTAATGTGGCAAGTGAATTTCTCCTATGTGAGATCAATAAAGATACTGACTAGAAAACATTTCATCAGTACATTCCATTTGAGTCACAAATATTAATCAGTTGTAAACAGAAAGCTTCATTTTTATGTGCAACAACGTAGTTTTCTTTTTCATACCTACACATTATTGTACTTGATTCTTTGATTTCTTTGTCAAGACAATTCCATAAATTAACTCCTTTCACAGCAACGTATGGAGCGAACTCCATAACCTCAGTTCTGAATCTAGTTTTTTTTTTTTTTTTAAACAAGTTGGTTCCTTTTAAATTGTAGTGGCTTGTTCTCATCTAAAATAGTCATATATATTTACAGGTAATACATTGCACTTTGCTTTATACATGACTTTGAGGATACTTAATTCAACAATATCACACATTTTCATCACTTTTAACAGATAATGGGTTGGATGTCTCTCTATAATGACTGTTGATGATAATTCTCAAAGCCATTTTATGTAAAATAAATAATTTTAGTTTTACACGTTGACCCCCAAATTTCCACACAGTACATCAGATATGCAGATATGATGCAATTATAGAGTTATACAGGGTTAATAATGCTGCACTGTTTAGTGAGAACTTTACTTTATGCAACACATTTGCATGCAAAATTATATATGAACTAAACTTGGCTACCACAATTGAATGTCTTACTTCCAAACATGACTTGACTGGGCCCTAGTATACTTAGATATTGATACTTTGCAGCTGATGTCATCAACACAAAACTGTAGGCACAGTTCTGCCCAAAGCCCTGTTACTCTTTTACTTGGACCTACTCTCAGCTTTATTTAACACAATCTGACTGATGATGTAGATGAAACTACAGGTTTCAACAAGTGAACTGATTTGTGATGTTTAACAAGTTTCTCTCAAATTATCATTAGAGTCACAAGCTAATAGCTAGCATTAGCAACAGTTTTTCAGTTAGGTGTTGTATCTTGACCATTCCCTTGTCAAAGCTGAAGCAGATCTCACTAAACATGAGATTTAGAATTTGTAATGAAGCAAACAAGTCCAGGTGGAATTCATATAAAATTACTATTCAATTGTTTTGAATGTTTTGCTTGGTTTATTATTATTATTATTATTATTATTATTATTATTGTATTATTATTAATTATCATAATGTATTATTATTAATTATCATTATGTATTATTATTATTATTATTGGATTTGAGACAAACTTTTTTTTTTTGTCTGTGTGTGCATTGTGCCACTATGGTAACTGCAGAACATACAGTGGAGATCTATGTAGAGCACCCCCGTGTGATGTCACTGCAAAGTATCATTACACACAGTATTTAGTCTGGTGCTTTCAGAGATACTGACACTTTGTTTGTGTGTCTGCAGCCATTTATCTGGCCAAGAGGAACATCCGCAAGAAAGGGATGCTTGAGCCATATGAGCAGGTGAGTTTAGGTTATGGTTTTGTGAATACAGAATTAGAGCTTCAAAAGGTTGCTTTGCTGTCCTGGTTTAGTCCTAGTTTGAGCCAAGTCCATGTTCTGTTTCCACGAGTCCTTCTTGGCCTGGTTGTGTTTCCATTACTATACGTAGAATCTGGCACTGTATCCATGGAAAGGGTATTATTGGGGCCAAGCAGCGCTAATCTGCAAGGCACCTATAGTGTTTCTACTGATACTGATTCTTCTTCTTCTTATTATTATTCTTATTATTATATATTCTTCCGCCTCTCGAATCCAACGTCGTCAAATGACGACATTTTCCGCCAGGGTAGCTTTTCCGCCATTTAGAATTTGATGAAAAACTTCTCCTCCCTCAATTTTGGACCAATTTTGCTCAAATTTGGTACATAGCATCTTTGGACTGAACCTCATCAGAAATATCCCTGGATTTTTTTATATCTCTTATCGTCTTGTCGTGACAGCCAATCAAACGCGTCCTAAAAGTCGCCAAACAGGAAGTGAGCTCATATCTCGGGAACCCTTAATAGGATTATTTTCAAACTTTTTACAGATGTTCGCATCCTTCCCAGGATTCCCCACAAAAAATTTGTCCCAGCTCAAACCCTCTAGCCCCACCAACAGGTCAAAATTTGAGGGACATTTCTGCTTGTAACTTTTGAACCGTAAGTCTGATTTTCAAAAATTTGGTATCCCTGGGATCCTTGGGTAAAGACTGATCCAACACATGTCATCAAATTAGGCTGGGTCACTGCTTGGCCCCACATTGCTGCTTGCAGCTATATTTATCATTACTATTAAATAATGCAAAATAAAAAATGAACAAAAGGTGTTCAAGGGTGTAACATCTGTGTCCTCAAACACTAATTAGCCTTATCATGTCCAAATCAAATGTTTATTTTACTACAAACAAATTTCATTATTGATTTATTCACATTTACAAAAAACTGCTATGTAAAAATGTATGTAAAAAAAAGACCAGTCCATTCTAATGTGTGTGTGTGTGTGTGTGTGTGTGTGTGTGTGTGTGTGTGTCAGGCTCACTACAACCACCTGCACAAATGGCTCAACCACAAGTGGGACTTCATTGTGATGCAGGCCTCAGAGCAGCACAAGTGAGTGTGCCTATACTGTACATCTACTACTCTTTCATCTGCTCTTTAGCTCCTCTGACAGAATGTGAACCATCACCTGTTGAATACTGGCATAAGTCACTTGAACTGCTCTTTATTCTGTCCCTAAGCCATATACTGTATGCTACAACTTTGTCATACACACTTATTGTACACAATTTTGTAGACTATAACAGGGCTGTGTTGGACTGTATGTCTATTTTTAAGTGTTAAAGGTCTTATATTACGCAAAATTGATTCTTCTGAGATTTAAGCCATGTTATAATGCTGTTACCTCCTGTGTTTTGTTTTTTTCACACATGTTTGACTAATCCTTTATTATTAGTCTGTCTACATCTCCAAATGCTCTGTTCCAACTTGTGTATCATGAAGTGGTAGTTTTGTGGTAGTTTAACAGCTACTTTTTACTTTTTGTTCAGTACAATTCCAGAGCAATTCCAGAGCTGAAATCATCCAAACGATTCTACTGAAGATGTATAGAGTTTAAAAACACAGTGAAGCACTTCCTGTATTACCACATGACATCACAAGGTGGAACAGAGTGATTTCTGTCTGAGAGAAGAAATATGCCTAATTTTGCACATTTGGGCCAGGTTGCAGGTTCATTTCATTACAGGAGCAAACTCTGCACAGCATCCATAAAGTAATGATAAAAGATGCTAATCTCATTATGTCCGTTTTTACCGTGTCTGCTTTTCTTATGGGAACAACAATCAGGTTACCAGTGACGTAAGTCATCAACAACATCGTTTGAAGTTGAGATAAGGGTTCACATAGGTTAAGTTTAGGGTTTAGGCGAAGGTTAGGAAAGTCGTGTCTATGGTTAAGGTTAGGACCAGCCTCCAGGAAACTTAATGTCCCCAAGAAGCAAAGAAACTGAACATGCATGTGTATGTACATGTGCATGTGCATGTGCATGTGTGTATGTGTATGCGTATGCGTATGTGTACGTGTATGTGCATGTGTATGTCTGTGTGCAGGGCGGGAAAGGAACGTAAGAAGGCTGACCGCGTGGTGCTGGACTGTCAGGAGCGAGCCTACTGGGTGGTCAACCGCCCTCCGGTCAGTGGGACCTAAAGCTTCTTTTGTTATCACATAACAACATATCAGGAGGAACATACAAACATGAGAGCTACACAAGTGAAACAAATGGTAAACATCAGCTTAAAGGATCTGTAAGTTAGATAAGTATTTAAGTTTAAATGTCATAACAATAATAAGTAATTGTGATGCTGATTTATTCTTAATTACAAGAACAACGATGAGCAAGTCGTTTTTTAGGTCGACAATGGGCCTCACATAAGTCTCTCATTTGAGTTGCCAGTTTCAGTTCCAAAATTCTGTTGGTTTAACCCTCTGACATCTCAATATTTTTGGTCACACTCATACCCTTTATGTCACAAACGGTTCCGGCTACATAAAAGTACTATAAAATAAGAATGAATTAACTTTTTTTTTTTCCCAACAGCTCAAATCTTTTGTCTACTTGTCTTCTGTCCCAACATATAATCAAACTTTAAACAATATTTTTAGATAGGGGACTTAGAAGTCTTTTTTTTTTTTTTAAATGTAAAAACACAAAAATTGCAACATTTTCTAAAATAAAAGTCTGAGGTGGATTATTTGAGTTGATGTTATTAGACCGTTACATATGTCAATAATTTATAGCAACAATGATTTTGGTGCATTATTATGTTTTGCACAGCAGCAGATTCATTCTTATACCATTGGTATTTACCATGGCTTAGTCCCACATGCATTGTATACATATAGTATATTTACTGCAGAAATATACAATTAAATGTAACTTTTGTTTTTATTTTCATAATGAACCCTTTAACAGTATGTGAATTTAAACAAACCATTTTGTGAATTGATTTTAGAATGAATGAGTTCCACTTTGAACATGCCATTAAACATGAAGTGTTTAAACAGGTCCTGGAGTCCAAATCTGACGTACCATCCCTCAGCATGTCCCCATGGGTTACAGGGAGAGCATCAAAGGGCCCATTAGGATTTAGTTGTGGGGAATAATTTTGTGACTTTTCTAACACATACTGCAATTCTGATATGGAGTATGTGTTTTGAAACCAAGATTCCATGTCTGCAAAACAAAATTTTAACTTGTAATGGGATTAACAAGACTGAAATAGGAATTGTTAAACGAATATAATGTATACTATAAAATATATACTTCATATTCTTTTCTAAATATTAGTTTGACTGAATATTAGATTGTTTTACTTACTAGTTACTGTTTTTATTATTATTATTATTACTTATTTTTATTATTCCATTCTTGCCTGCATGCACTTTTTCTTTCTTGTTCAAACTGTCCCTGCCTGGAGCTACTTTGGCAAGTAAATTTCTCCTGTGTGAGATCAATAAAGTCTTATCTTATCTTTATTATCCACAGACAGTTTCTCTTTTACCTACAGAATATGAAGCACTATAAAATATTTATAGTGCTCTGTCTGAACTGAGTTGCCCCAGGTGCCAGCAGCAGCTCACAGCTGAGGCTCTCATCTACATGTAGTAAACATGGCTAACAGTCTGATTTCACTGTGACTTTTGTAGTTTCTCTCCTGGTAACTGTCACAGAACATCTCTGCTGCTATAGACTCTAGATCCCTGTGCACAGTAAAAAAAAAATGTGTGTTTGCAGATGTATGTCCTGCCCAGAATCCCATCTCTACCCATGGCCTTAGACCACAAAAACATTTTTATAAAAAACTAACCAATGAAATATGGGGGTTTAATATGAAGTTAAAAAACAAACAAACCTCTAAACATAAAATGGCTTGGAGGACTGGCTGGATCTAAAGTGATGAGAGGACAGGAGCAGAGTCAGGCCTTGTTTTTACCGCTAAGTCCACACAAACAAAGCCACCAGCAGTAGGTCTAACTGTGGACCATTCTGCTATTACACCATTATTCAGGTTTAGGTTCAAGTCTTCACCACACAGACATATTGGATTTTTACATTATAATTGCATATCATGTATAAAATGTACCTTTAAAAAATAATATGGCAGTAATACAGTTTTGTTTTTTTGTTTTGTTTTTTTGGCCATGTGGGAGCCTCAGGCCATAGTTCATACACCCCTGATGTTCAGTGTTCTGGTTAGCATTACTTAGGACCTAAAAAAAAGAGCCTGCAATAGTAGAAGAGAGCTTCAGATGAACTTCCATATAAAAGACCCCCAGAGATGGGAGGGGTGAGGTTAGAGCTGAAGGTGCCATTTTAAAATATGATCAAAAATAACATTTTCTGGAAAGTTTTATAGCTCTAACTGCATAAAACATAACTTTTTTCCAACGGTGAAAAAAAAAAAAGTTCATAAAATGTACACAAATGGTCCTCAAGGGTGTCAGTGGGTTAAACCTAAACTGATCTAATCTATATGGTCACTGCCTAAACCCCAGTGCCTGCAGCCAGTCATATAAGTCAGTGCTAGTGCAGACTCTGTAGCTCAGGGAGGGAATTCTGGTGGTTCTGAGCTTCACATAAGGCATGCCCTGTCCATATACTGAGAATGAAACAAATTTGGATGTGTCCTCTATCTCCAGGTTCAGGCTCTGGTGAGAGGTTCAATTAGTGATAGAACTTTTTTTTTTTTTTTTATAATAAGAACACAGGATATATACAGTTCCTTTAAATGCAACAGAATTGTATTTACCTGAATACACATTTATTTGCACATTTTCATATGTACTTTTTATTTGTAGACTTTTTATTTGTAGACTTTTGTAGAACATTTATCATTTAGAATACATTATTCAGCTTGTTTCAATTCAAATGAGTAAATGCTTTCTGTTTACTTAGCAACAGAAAAAAATAGTAAACATATCTAACCATTTCACTTGAGATTTCCAACATCAATAGCAGGACACATATTACACCACCCCCTCATAGTGCTCCTGTGCTTGTATAGAGGCGCACTCACAGTGCTATGGACACAGGGCCGGAGCGCCTCCTGGACCCCAGCGCAGATGAGGTAGGTACTCTGTCCACTGCACTACACTATCTACAGAATCATATTGGACAAACAATGGGTAATGGCTAGTCTGTCACCTACAAATGGCACCCAGTCCTGATGCTAAAAGAGTACTGTACAGATGAATATACATAAATACCAGGGCTGGGCCTGGTTAGTACTTGGATGAGAGACTGCTGGTAATTCCAGGTTCCATAGTGAGGCATAGACAAGACACTTCATCCCCATACATGAATGTGGGAATGGTGGAAGATTTGCAGCCTTGCTTCCGTCAGTCTGTCCCAGGCAGCTGTGGCTGCAATAGTAGCTTACCACCACTCAATGTGGAGTGAATGAAAAAAGCATCTGGAAAAGCGCTGTATAGGACTCAGAATGTGCTAATATAGGAATGCAAACTGTGAGCTATTTGTGGGCGTTTTGCACCTGATTTTCCATTAGAAATTGCGCCTCTTTTTCCTCCCGCAATTCTAATGTAAATGAGAGTTCAGTGTGTGAGCAAAAGGACTCCGCTGTTTCTGCTCCGCACACGCAGCCTACATTATATTATAACTTTGCTCATTGAAATGCTCTTTATATCCGTACAATTTTCTTTAATCGTTTAGCCTAATACAATTACAACTAGCTTAAGTTTTCATTTACACTATGCTCATTGTAGATATAGACCTAGCCTATAGGTCGTCGCCCTGTTTGAGCCAACTCCAAAGATGCGTAAAGGAGAAAGAGCTAATGCACACACTTGAGAGACATGATAAAAGGAGAAGTTCAATTTGTCAACTGGACAAAGTTTGTTTGGTTGAAAACGTTTCGCCGCTCATCCGAGAGGCTTCGTCAGCTCTGGCCCTCATGCTGGTTAGACCCTGTTTATATCTAGCTGCAAGGGAGGAGCTAACTACCCTGAACAAAGCTCTGCACCTATCCCAGCTACTCTCTTTTGTTTTACGAATTCCTCTGGCGTCTTGAATTAGCATATCTATCAGCCCTAGGCGGCGCTCACTACACTGAAATAGCTCTGAAACTATCAACTAATCTGTCTCTTTGTATTTCAAATTTCTCTGGCGTCCAATTCCCTATTCAAGAAAACGACCCTCTCCACCCCTCTGCAATGGCTTGTCTGTCCTAATGTTTCTTTGTTTCAGAATCGAATTATAGATGGGAGACAAGTTGTGTCTAACTCCCCCATTTCTGTTTAACGACGGATTCTCTTTTTTGACAAAAATAGCCTCTTTAACTCCCCTCTCAAACCAGTTCTTTTCCCTGGCTAAGATCTGAACCTCACTGTCCTCAAATGAATGGCCCGCGGCTTCTAGGTGAAGATGTACGGCAGATGACGGTCCGCTCTGGCTCGCCCGCCTGTGTTGGTACATCCTCTTGTGAAGTGGCTGCTTGGTTTCCCCAATATAGCGCTCACTGCAGTCTTCACTACACTGAATGGAGTAGACCACATTGCTTTGTTTGTGGCTCGGTGTTTTGTCCTTTGGATGGACGAGTTTTTGTCTTAAAGTGTTTGTGGGTTTGAAATAAACTGGAATTTCATATTGTCTGAAAATCCTCTGTAGTTTTTCCGAAACGCCGGCCAGGTACGGAATCGCTACCCCTTTCCTCCTGGGTTCGGATTCTCTGTTGTCTTGTTTCTTGTCCTTGTCTCTCTTGGTTTTGTTGACAGCCCATTTAGGATATCCACAAACAGAGAGGGCTTCCTGCACATGTTGTTCTTCTTTCTCCTTACCCTCTGTGCTTGTGGGAACCACTTGGGCCCTGTGTTGTAATGTCCGAATAACACCCAGTTTGTGCTGCAGTGGGTGGTGTGAATCAAAAAGCAGGTATTGGTCTGTGTGTGTGGGCTTCCTGAAGACTTCTACTTGGAGTCCCCGGTCTCCTCCTATCGTTACTGCACAATCTAAGAATGCCAATGTGTTATCATTGGCATCTTCACGGGTGAATTTGATATTAGGATCTACAGAATTGATATGTGCAGTAAAAGGTTCCAAATCTTGAATTTTGATTTTTGTGAAATTATCATCAACATAACGAAACCAGTGTGTGGGTGGAGCGCCTGGATATGAAGCTAAGGCACTCTGTTCAAATTGTTCCATGTATAAATTAGCCATGATAGGGGAGACCGGTGAGCCCATCGCACAGCCGTGGATCTGCCTGTAAAAGTTCCCTCTGAACTGGAAATAGGTGGTATTTAGACAAATTTCCAGCAGTTGGCAGATTTGGTCAGGAGAAAGTTTGGTTCTCTCTTCTAGCTTGGAATCCTGTAGTAAACTCCTTCTCGCTGCTTCGACCACTACAGCTGTGGGGATACAAGTGAAAAGAGAGGTTACATCAAAGGAAACCATTGTCTCATCCTGACCAAACTGGAGAAACTTCACTTTGTTAACAAATTCGGCTGTGTTCTCAATGTGGTGCTCCGTGTTACCCACCAATGGAGCCAAGATGGTTTTTAGGTGACTTAGGCTACCTGGACGACTGAGGGACTTTTCACGCAACTTGAGAGACATGTTTGGAAACCCAGGCTAAACGTTTACCGTAGCCTATAGAGCTGAAAATGCCCAGTCTGGGACACATTATAGTAGATGAATAAGCGGAGGAAAGGTGCACTAACGAAGGGGTGTGCGCAGGGCTGGGCCATTTGAGACCGAGATCACGGAGATCGGTGATCTCCGACTGGCAACAAGTGCGCCTCCTCCCCTACACCGGACCCTGTGGACCGCGCTGTGTCTGCCACCAAAACAGGATTATTATTAGGTTATTTTACATTTACGAAATAACACTTTTACTTAACATCACTTTTAATGCACCACTGTTGCAGAAACTGGTAAACTTATATGAAGGTAAAAAATAAATTTTTTGCTCTCGTGCTCTTGATGAATGAAGCAGTCTGCTATATAATTTTATCTGCATTTTCTCCTCCTTATTTTTTTTTCGCATTTTGGCCAAAACGCCCCGTTTTCCACATTCATTTGATCTCAAGAGCAAACTGCGCAACATCCGCAAAGTGCCGATAAGAGACCCAAAACTCACTGCGTCTGCTTTTTACCGTGTTCAATGCATTTACCACGTGCGCAAACATATGGTTAATATACCAATAATAAATTAAGAGAGCACTATTATGCAGTTTGCAGCGGTCCTAAGTTCTTCCTCACATACCCTATACACAGTAGTCAAGTTGTAAAATGAAACCAGAGGGGATGGTGAAATTTTTCATTTATGTGACATATTTTCCAGCGGGGGGGGGGGTATGTTATCACACACACACACACACACACACACACACACACCTTGGTCCTGGTTCAGACCTGGTTTAGACCTGGTGTACACCTGGTTTAGTCCCGGGCCCCTGCTAATATGTCCCTTTGATGCAGAAATAATATGATAATACACCCCATAAGAACACGGTCAGCTCCGTAGTTTGCGGTGTTGTCTGATAATTCACGTGTCCATGTGTATGTGCGTGGAAACCGACATAATTATCCCGAGGCGAGAAATCCTTCTTACGTAGCATTAACGTAGCGTAAATATTAATGGGGCTCGCTCACAGCTGATCGGCGAACAGGCGCAAACCCAACAATGCTAATCGTCATGATTGGCGGGAGCGCGATTGGTGGGTATGCTGCAACATGATTGGAAGCCGGAGCGCAGTTCGGCCTATGATTGGCTCTTGGAACTGGCCACGATTCATGTAGGTCACCTATTTTGACTTCCAAAATGGCGAATTTCGCCAAAAGGTGAGGGATTTTCATGCCTGATTGATAAATTGCCACAAGGGATGGAAGAAGGGATACCCTTTTAAGAAGAGGGATGATTTTGTCTATTTTTTCCCCCAGGGGGGATGCCATCCCCCCATCCCCCCTCAACTCGAGTACTGCCTATACATTATGAGCAACCCAATTTTTCACCAGGGTGAGTTTATAAGATCTTTTCACAACTGATGAGATGAGAGTTAAAATTTTGCTGTGACGACTAGCATGTTACACACATTTCCTGATTCTTTGAAAGTAAATGCTTTATAATTAGATGCAGACCATACACAACTGTCTTATTTTTACTTCAAAAGCTGCTTATACAATATATCTTTACTGGGACAAGACACAATTTGCTCAAGTACATGAGAGAAATCATATACAGGGCTTTTAAAATGGTTGTGTTTGAGATATTGTTATTGTAATGTAAGTCTTCATGTAGTTGACTTGTGACTTTGTGTCCACAGAAAATCACCTTTGACCAGTACAGACGTATGGTAAGCACATACATTCAAATGATTCTGTGAAATCTCCACAGTGATTGACACTGACCCAATCCTCTCCTGTAGAACATTTTCTACCAGCAGACCATCATGAGGTCCAGGGTCAAGTCCAGTGTGTCCCTGGGAGCGTGAGTCACTAATGATTAATTCTGTCAAAATGCAAATATTATGTAGACCTGGTTTGGTGGTTAATATACAGTATCTGTCTGTGGTTAATACAGAGGTAGTAAGTACTCAGTTACATTTACTTGAGTAATACGTCATACTTTTCAGAGCAGAGCAGCTTTTACTCCTACTTGAGTAACATTTTTATTGAACATTCTCTGAGTTTTCACACGTTGCTCCGCTCTCTGGACCGACCCCAGAGAGCACTAGATTTAGTTCTGTTTACAGCTTGTTCACACACTGCGCATCATTCAACCCAAACACGCACTATGAGCCACGTAAACGTCTACCAGCTGATCAGAGAACTTATTTCTATGACAATGCACTTCAAGCAGCCAGAGCCCCGTGAATATGTGCGCTCATGCTTTCTTCCTCTATATGCAGTGACCTTTCACCTGAGGCTAAATAATAAAACGATGTGTAGTGAAGCTGTGGTTATGTTTTCCCAGACTGGTGAAATATGTGACCACCTACAAGAACCATGACCCGTTTCTGGCTCCGTGCCTGCCCAGTAACCCCTGGCAAACAGACAACGACAGCTACTGGACCCTCAACATGCGCAGGTCAGACCATACAGTCTGTGTGGTCAGCCCTCTCAGCTCACTAATGTTACAACAGCAGAGAGAGAACAAGCTGCTAATATGCCATCATTACTTCATTTGTCAGTGAAAATGTACAAAAGAAAAAAAAATCTGACCATGTTAGATCATTGTAACATTGGTGTATGATTAGTGCTGGTGCCCGTGAGAGCACAGGCTACATACACTTTCTTTGAACAGCTAGGTTATAAGCAACAGATAACATACAGAAAGTGAAAATGCAGTTCTAAATAGTGTTCTGTGGTGTGGTGTGACATGACACCACATGTGGATTTTCAGTGTGGAGCTTCCCACCAAGATGCGTGTGGAGCGCTGGTCCTTCAGCCTGTACGAGCTGCTGGTGGACCTGAGAGGACGTGATGACTTCAAGATCTTCCTCAAGAAAGAGTTCAGCGGTAGGTTCTTCACATGGTTCCTCACATAGTTCCTCATGTGGTTCCTCACTTGGCTCTTCACATGGGCAGCAGGTGGTGTAGGCCATGCTCTGAGCTCTGTGTGTGTGTGTGCGTGTGTACAGGGGAGAACCTGGCCTTCTGGGAGGCAGCCGAGGAGCTCAAGTGGGGCACGGCCTCATCCATGTCGGCAAAGGCAGAGACCATCTTCAAGTGAGTTCTCAGACACTGCACCACAACATAGCACCAACCCATGGGTGGCAGTAGCTCAGTTGGTAGAGCATTTGTCCACGTTGACATAAGAAACAGTGGTTGAGCGGTCAGATCCACTGACCCACAGGTTGGTACGATTCCAGCTCCCACAGATGAAAGCTGCCGTTGTGTCCTTGGGTAAGACACTTTACCTACGTCGCCCCCAGTGTCTGTGTACACTGGTGTGTGAATGTGTGTGTGAATGGGTGAGTGGTTCCTTGTTGTAAAGCACTTTGGGTGCCTTGAATGTGGAAAAGCGCTATATAAAGATGTGACCATTTAGTCTCCTCTACTGATACTCAACACTTTGTTTTGCTTTTCTATCCCATATACTGTGGAAGCTACTGCCACTACTGCTATATCATAACAAATCCTTAGGCCTGGCTTATAGTAAGGGTGTGTTCACACTTCACAAATGAAACTGGTTTTAACCTAGGACTAGATCTGAAACTAAACCTGGACTAGACAAGGACTAAACCAGGTCTATGACCAAATCAAGTCTGCATTATTACTCAAACCAGCACCAAATTATGAATGCACAGATCTAGCATTTTCAGTTCCGACACTGACATTAATACATTAGCTTTTAGTATCTATTCAATACCCAATATTAACCAACAGGGACTGAGAAAGGCATTTTATTTCCAACAAAACACAGTTAACTTATAGGCAACTATAAGTTAACTATAAAATGGATCCAGTTGGGTTTGTTATCCAACAATAAACCACTGAACAACTCCATCCATCCATCCATCCATCCATTTTCTTCCGCTTATCCGGGGCCGGGTCGCGGGAGCAACAGTCCAAGTAGGGACTCTCAGACTTCCTTCACACCGGACATTTCCTCCAGCTCCTCCGGGGGAACCCCAAGGCGTTCCCAGGCCAGCCGGGAGATGCTGGCTGACGCGGGCCACGCTGGAGGGACTCCAGCGTGTCCTGGGTCTTCCCCGTGGCCTCCTCCTGGTGGGACATGCCCGGAATACCTCCCGAGGGAGGCGTACAGGAGGCATCCGGAACAGATGCCCGAGCCACCTCAGGTGGCTCTTCTCAACGTGAAGAAGCAGCGGCTCTACTCCTCACCCTGTCTCTAAGGGAGCATCCAGCCACTCTGCAGAGGAAACTCATTTGTTTCCGCGATCTTGTCCTTTCGGTCATTGCCCAGAGCTCATGACCATAGGTGAGGGTAGGAACGTAGACCAGTAAATTGAGAGCTTCGCCTTTTGGCTCAGCTCCCTCTTCACCACAATGGTCCGGTACAGCGACTGCATCACTGACGACGCTGCACCGATCCGCCTGTCAATCTCACGCTCCATCCTCCCCTCACTCGTGAACAAGACCCCGAGATACTTGAACTCCTCCACTTGAGGCAAGGACTCTCCACCCACCCGGAGAGGGTAAGCCACTTTTTTCTGGTCGAGAACAATGGCCTCGGATTTGGAGGAGCTGATCCTCATCCCAGCCGCTTCACACTCGGCTGCAAACTGCCCCAGTGCACGCTGGAGGTCCCGGTTCGATGAAGCCATCAGGACAACATCATCTGCAAACAGCAGAGATGAGATCCTGTGTTTCCTAAACCGTATCCCCTCCGGCCCCTGACTGTGCCTAGAAATTCTGTCCATAAATATAATGAACAGAACTGGTGATAAAGAGCAGCCCTGGCGGAGCCCAACATGCACCGGAAACAGGTCTGACTTACTACCGGCAATGCGAACACAGCTCCTGCTCCAGTCATACAGGGATTGAACAGCCCTTAGCAAAGGGCCCCAAAACCCATACTCCCAGAGCACCCTCCACAGGACCCTACGAGGGACACAGTCAAATGCCTTCTCCAGGTCCACAAAGCACATGTGTACTGGTTGGGCAAACTCCCATGCACCCTCAAGCACCCGATGGAGAGTATAGAGCTGGCCCAGTGTTCCCCGGCCAGGACGAAAACCACACTGCTCCTCCTGAATCCGAGGTTCGACTATGAAATGTTCTAGACCAACATTTGCCAGTAAATAGTCTTATTACATCCAACATAACGGACCAGCCAGGAAAATGGCAGAATTGATATCATGGAACTGATACCCGATCCAGCTAATTTTTGCGTTTTTTTTTTTACTATAATCTGCCATACACTGTAATTACAGATGTTCATTGATATTCACTGTCCCTATCAAATAAATAAATAACACTGGACACACATTTCCTGCAATGATGCATGAATAGGTAACAATCATAGACTGTATACAGTACAGGCCAAAAGTTTGGACACACCTTCTCATTCAATGCCTTTTCTTTACTTTCATGACTATTTACATTGTAGATTCTGACTGAAGGCATCAAAACTATAAATCAAAACATGTGGAATTATAAAAGTGTGAAATAACTCGAAATATTTTAGATTCCTCAAAGTAGCCACCCTTTGCTTTTTTGATAGCGCTGCAAACCTTGAAATGGTTTTCACTGCATGGTTGTGCCTTGTCAGGGTTACTTAGTGGAATTTCTTTCCTTATTAATTGGGTTGGGGCCATCAGTTGTGTTGTGCAGAAGTCAGGTTGATATACCACCGACAGCCCTATTGCACAACTGTTAGAATTGAGCAAAGCTCAAAGAAACAAGTGTCTGTCATTACTTTAAGAAATGAAGGTCAGTAAGTCCAGAAAATTATGAAATCTTTGAATGTGTCCCCAAGTGCAGTCGCAAAGACCTTCAAGTGCTAAAACGAAACTGGCCCACATGAGGACCGCACCAGGAAAGAAGATCAAGAGTCACCTCTGCTGCAGAGGTAAAGTTCATCCGAGTCACTAGCCTCAGAAATCGTAAATTAACAGCACCTCAGATTAGAGACCAGAGCTACACAGAGCTCTAGCTGCAGACATAATCTCTACAACAACTGTTAAGAGGAGACTGTGCAAATAAGGCCTTCATGGTCAAATAGCTGTTAGGAAACCACTGCTAAGGAGAGGCGACAAGCAGAAGAGATTTGTTTGGGTCAAAGAACACAAAGAATGGACATTAGACCAGTGGAAATCTGTGCTTTGGTCTTAGTCCAAATTTGAGATCTTTGGTTTCCAACTGCTGTGTCTTTGTGCGATGCAGAAAAGGTGAAAAGATGGATTTTACATGCCTGGTTCCCACTGTGAAGCATGGAGGAGGAGGTGTGATGGTGTGGGGGTGCTTTGCTGGTGACACTTTTGGGGATTTATTCAAAATGGAAGGAACCAGCATGGCTACCACAGCATCCTGCAGTGACATGCCATCCCATCCAGTTTGCGTTTAGTTGGACCGTCATTTATTTTTCAACAGGACAATGACTCCAAACACACTTCCAGGCTGTGTAAGGGCTATTTGACCAAGAAGGAGAGTGATAGAGTGCTGCGCCAGATGACCTGGCCTCCACAGTCACTGGACCTGAACCCAATCGAGATGGTTTGGGGTGAGTTGGACTGCAGAGTGAATGCAAAAGGGCCAACAGGTCCTAAGCATCTCTGGGAACTCCTTCAAGACTGTTGGAAAACAGTTTCAGGTGACTACCTCTTGAAGCTCATCAAGAGAATGCCAAGAGTGTGCTACTTTGAAGAAACTATATGAATTTTAACTGAAGTAATGTTCTTTTTAGAATTATTAATTTTAACTTTGTAATGTGATTTTTTTGTTATGTACAAATGACACCTAACATCTGTCAAGGGACTACAGATGAAAATTAGCCGTTTGGCTAACTCTGGCATATTTACATGCAAATGTTGATTAATATGCACTGTCCCTGAAATAAACAAATAAATAAATAACTAGAATATAAGAAATGTCATTATGCCAAGATGGCGCTGGGAGGTCAGCTGCCTGTCGTAGAAGCTCAGACCCCTCTTTCCTTTTTTTTCCTCTTTTTACTTGTATATAGACACTTTTTTCAATGTTTCTTTAGAGTAGGTGTGACACGGTGCAGTTGGGCACCTGGGAAGCCTACTTTTACTACAGCTTTATTGTTAGCTGTAGTGTTTTTTGTACTTTTTGGATGTCAGAGGATGTGTCAGAGACCCCATTCAGCTACGGCTTGAAGCGCATTGGAGTGCATCACATACGCGGGAAACCTGATGTTCCAGCAGAAATACAGAGGAAGAGGAGAGGCTGCAGAGGTGGATGCAAGAAACGGAGACCGTATTTGCCTTCAGTGATTATGGGAAACATTCGCTCCATCTCCAATAAGACCGAGGAGCTTACCGCACTGACCCGGCAGCAGAGATAATACCGGGACTGCAGCCTTATATGTCTTACTGAGACATGGCTGAATGAGCACATAACGGACTATGTGATTTTCCCTGGATGGATTTACACTGAAGCGCGCAGACTGGACTGCGGTGAGCAGCGGTAAGGAGAGGAGAGGAGGGCTGGTGGTGTTTGTGAGCGCTGGTGTCATCCGGCAAACGTGCATGTGAAACAACAGCTGTGCTCCCCAGACCTAGAACTGCTGATAGTGGGCATGCGGCCATACTATCTACCACGGGAGTTTTCGCACGTGATTGTGATGTGTTTTGTGTGTACATTCCTCCATCGGCTGATGGTGCGGCAGCCTGTGAGCGGCTCCACAGTGCAGTGACACAGATGCAGACATGCCACCTGCGCGCCCTCTTCCTGATCACTGGAGACTTTAATCATACATCTCTCTCTCCATTCTTCCCACCTTCCCGCAGTACATCATGTGCCCCATGAGCGGCAATAAGACTTTGGATCTGCTATACTATATGCTATACTATCATCAAGAACGCCTACACCTTTGCCCCCCTCCCCCCACTCGGATGTTCAGACCACTGCCTGGTATATCTGCTCCTGGAATACACACCCAAGGTGCGAAGAAGACTTGTGCAGAAGCTGTCTGTGAAGCTTTGGACTGATGAGGCCTGTGAGAGTCTGAGGGACTGTTTCCAGAACACAGACTGGGACATGTTCAGCGGCTCTTATGAAGACGATATCAACGGCCCGACCCATTGCATCACAGACTACATCAACTTCTGTGTGGAGAACACTGTACCAACCTGGAGGATATGGTGCTTCTCCAACAATCACCCCTGGATCACCCCTGAGCTTAAAGCCCTCGTGAACCAGAAAAAAGGGCTTTCAACTCAGGGGACAGAGAGGAGCAGAAAAGGGTCAAGCGGGAGCTCCAGTGGAGGATTCCTCTGGCCAAAAAGGACTACGGGAGGAAGATGGAGGAGCAGCTGGCCCAGAACAACACACAGGGCATGTGGAGAGGACTGAAGAACATCTCCGGATTTGGACAGAGTGGCAGAGGCACAGCTGATGGTGCCCAGCGCTGGGCAGACGAATTAAACTGTTACTTTAACAGGTATGATTCACCTCCCCCCCATCCCCTCTTTCCCTCTTCCCCCCTCTTCACACCTCCCCAGGCCAGTGGACATGTCCCCCTTCCTCTACACCGGACCGACTTCACCCGCCCCCTACCCTTCCACACTCATGCCTCCAGCCCACCTCACATGGACCCAACCCAACACCACCGGGAGTTGATAGACATCTCGCTGCCTGGACCATCGACTACCTCACTGACTGAGTCAGAGGTGGTAGTCTGCAGCACCGGGGCCCCCCAGGGAACTGTCCTTTCACCCTTCCTCTTCACCATCTTCATCTTGGACTTCATCTACAACATGGACAGCTACCATCTCCAGAAGTTCTCTCACGAATCGGCCATTGTGGGCTGTGTGTCTGAGGGGAACGAGCTGGAGTACCGCTCGGTCATCAGAGACTATGTGGACTGGTGTGGGCGCAACCACCTGAGCCTTAACACTAGCAAGACAAAGGAGCTGGTGATCGACTTCAGGAGGAGACCACTACCTCACTCAGCGGTGAACATCCAGGGGCAGGACATAGAGACTGTGGACAGTTTCAAGTACCTGGGTGTTCACCTCAACAATAAACTGGACTGGTCCCACAACACCGAAGCCCTGTACAAGAAGGGCCAAAGTCGCCTCACCTCCTGAGGAGACTGAGGTCCTTTGGGGTGGACAGGCTCAAGACTTTTTATGACTCTGTGCTGGCCTCAGCTCTCCTCTACGCTGTCATCTGCTGGGCCCCGAGCAGCACAGATCAGAACAGGAAGAGACTTAACAAGCTGGTCGGGAGGGCCAGCTCTGTCCTGGGCTGTCCTCTGGACTCTGTAGAGGAGGTGGCTGAGAGGAAGGTGCTGGCCAAACTTACCTCCATCATGGACGACACCTTTCACCCTCTGCACTGGACTGTAGAGGAGGTGAGCAGCTCCTTCAGCAGCCGACTGAGGCACCCTCAGTGCTACCGCAGATCTTTCATCCCCACCGCTATCAGACTGTATAACTCCACTAGTCTAAACATGCAATTTTTTTTGTTCTATATTCTCTTATTTACTTATTATTATTATTATTACTTATCTTGTCTGCATGCACTTTTTGTTCTAACTTTCTTTGCACTAAACTGCCTGGAGCTAATGTGGCAAGTGAATTTCTCCTGTGTGAGATCAGTAAAGTCTTATCTTCAGTTATTTCACACTTTTTTGTTAAGTACATAATTCCATATGTGTTCATTCAGTTTTGATGCCTTCAGTGAGAATCTACAATTTAAATGGTCATGAAAATAAAGAAAACGCATTGAATGAGAAGGTGTGTCCAAACCTTTGGCCTGTACTGTATATAAAAGGACATAGCTAACGTGTTAGCTGCCAAGTTCCAAATAGGAAGTGAACATGCGACACTTCCGGCTCCTACTTACTGGTTACCACTGATTAACATTGGAAAATTGTAGCCACTCTCTCTGTAACTGCTGCTGTGAACCTCGTCATTTGGGTCTTAAAATGATCGTATTAACCCACTCTATATGATCCTGCTGAACACACTATTAATGTAAGTCAGGTGCAGTTCAGGACCATCTTAAATGTTGCATGGTGTGGCTTTAAAGGTTTAAGGTGTAATGTGTATGGGTACACCACCAGATTTTCTCCATAGATACATTATTGCTTTTATAGGAATGTTCCACAATCTGGTATTAAAATTCTCTATCTCCATGGAGACAAGGAGGTTATGCCAAGGCCAAGTTACAGGTACATGTAACCTCACTGTAAGAACGCAGATTTAATTTAGCAATAAAATAAGCCTCCCTCTGGAGGTGTTCTGGGCATGTCCCACTGGGAGGAGGCCCCATGGAAGACCCAGGACATGCTGGAGGCATTATGTCTTCCGGTTCATCTGGGAACGCCTTGGGGGTCCCCTCGGTGGAGCTGGAAGAAGTGTCCGGGGTGAAGGAAGTCTGGGAGTCCCTACTTAGACTGTTGCCCCCACGACCTGGCCCCAGATAAGCACAAGAAAATGGGTGGAAATAAAAGTAATGTTTAATGATTTACAGTGGAACCTTCCAGGGAAAGCAAAAACATCTCCATGGAGACTTGAAGCTCACATACCCTCCACCAGAAAAAGTTACATGATGCACCTTAAAATTAAGTAATTTCCCTTGTGGAACAATGAAGTTAGTCAAACTCTAAACTACCTGCAGGTTTACAAAGAAAACTTGGTAGCACTTTAAAATACAGTCCAGGACTTACTAGTTACCTACAGTGGTAATTGGTAGATACTGTAAATATCAGATAATTTCAATGGTAGTTGCAATGATAGTTACTGTGTTACTTGTGGTTGTACTTTGGCTGGTACTTGATGATACTTACTGGTACATACAGTACAACATTAGCAGCACTTTGTGGTACTTGTAATGGGACAAGAAGTGCTACTTAAAGCAGACATGGGGACTTGAGACTTAGTGACTTGGACTCGAGTCGACTCGAGTCGCTGTTTTTATGACTTGTGACTTGACTCGACAAAAAATGAAATACTTGAGACTTGACTCGGACTTGGAAGTCTAGGACTCGGGACTTGACTTGACTTGAGACACGATGACTTGAATGACTTGCGTGTTCACATAATGTTTTGGTGCTCATTCAACGGCACTGCCATGTCCTGGGACGCAACGCGTGCACCACGTGCACCACCACCGGCACGAGGCCGCGCGTACACCGGGGCTGCGAGCACGAAAACGATCCGCGGCGCCCGGACCGCGTACTCTCAGCCCCAGCCACAAACCAGCCGCACGAAATCAGCAAATAGTGGCCCGTGGTGGTTTAGTCCAGGTCTAGACCTGGTCCAGTCCTGGTTTAGTCCCCTCAGATGTGAGAGTTGCGCTGTGTTTGCGCTTGTGGTGGAGGGCTGTGGCGTTAATGTACTGTCTCTTGGCGTTGCTCAGATCAGTTGTTGGCTTGGTTTTGTGGAATGCAGGAGATCACTTGACCGAGGGTCTACGTTCAAATAATAATAATAAACAAAACTCTCATCACTTTTTACTCTTACTCAGTCAGTCTCTTACAAAGGTGTAGTCTAAATACACCAGCTCTCGAGGAGCGCGCCTGACCCATTACGCACGCGAGTGAAGAAGAAGAAGAAGAAGAAGTGAACTTTATTGATCTCACACTGGAGAAATTCTTCTCTGCATTTTTAACCCATCCTATATATATATACATATATATTAGGAGCAGTGGGCAGCACATTACTGCGCCCGGGGACCATCTCCATGATCTTCTTGCTTCGGCTTGGTCAGGACCTAAGCTGGAGGTACCTATGGTGCATGTTTTGGGTTGGTGGGGGAAACCGGAGTGCCCGGAGGAAACCCACCCAGACACGGGGAGAACATGCAAACTCCACACAGAAAGGCTCGGGCGACCCGGGGATCGAACCCAGACCATGCATGCAAACTCCACACAGAACACACACGGAAAGGCCTGGGCAACCCGGGGATCGAACCCGGAACCTTCTTGCTGTGAAGCAAGAGCGCTAACCACTCTGCTTGTGTGTGTGTGTGTGTGTGTGTGTGTGTGTGTGTGTGTATGTGTGTGTGTGTGTGAGAGAGAGAGAGAGAGAGTTAGGGAGTGTAACAAAGTTTAATACAAGTTTGTTTTAGCTGTTACTGGTTTCAACTCAATGCTGAAACAATGTTGAAAACATGTGAAACAGTTTGGTTTTCGATGTACAGATGTACAGAATAAATAACCAATAATTACATTATCACTGTTTTGTTTGAGTCTATGATGTATTTTACCGAACATGAGTATTTACAATACAAATATTTGATAACAGGTTGGGCACATTAGCCAGTGATGATTACTTACACTTTCTTATATATTGCCTTTCAGTTTATTAAGATCAGATTCTGCAGCTAAAATTACAACAATACACCAAAGGTGACTTGACTTGGACTTGACTTGACCTATTACAGGACTTGACTTGACTTGACTTGACATAGCCTGTGACTTGACTTGACTTGACTTGCCCAAGAAAAAAATACTTGGGACTTACTTGGGACTTGAAGGTGAAGACTTGAGACTTACTTGAGACTTGCACATGTGTGACTTGGTCCCATGTCTGACTTAAAGTAATAGTAAGTACTAGTAGTGAAAGTGGTATTACACTTCTACTCGTGCATTTACTCATGTGTCTTATGTGTCTGGTGCGCAGGACTTTCCTGGCCCCTGGCGCCCCCCGCTGGATCAACATTGATGGGAGGACTATGGGGCTGACAGTGAAGGGCCTGGAGCATCCACACCGCTACGTCCTGGAGGCAGCACAGACACACGTCTTCCTGCTCATGAAGAAGGTGAACCAGTATGGGACAGACCCTGTTTAACAGCTTGGATTCTCAATCATGCTTTACTTTACTTTAGTATTTATTAGGACTGTGCTCAAAATGTTGCTTATAACAGGAAGATAAAACTCATGAATTGCTGAAGAATGCAAACTTTGTGTAGCAAGATGGATTCTCATTGGTTTGCTAACTCTCATGAGTTTGAGAACTCCAATTGAGATAATTCCAATGTGAGGTTAATCGGGCAGGTGGACCAATCATGTTTGAGCTTTGTGAGGTGTGGAAGCCAAAGCCCAAGCAAACAAACATGGTGAAGACCCACTTCAGTTTATTTTGGTGTCAATACAGTAAGACCTGCAGACGGAAACGCTTTGTGCATATGTGACTGAACACGCGGAAATAGGCCGCAACTCAGCATTAGTGAAACCCAGATAATCAAGTTTTTAGGAATTTTTTTCAAAATTTGTGATTTTCTTTTGCAGAATGTGCTAGTCGAGATCATGAAGAATCCACTCCATGTTTCAGATAACAGCATTTTCTGCTTAAAAAGCATACATACGTGGCCATACTGGCTTGTCAAAGCCTGATCCCTTCACATCTCAGAAGCTAAGCAAGGCAGGGACTGGTCAGTACTTGGATGGGAGAACAGTGGGAATTCCAGGTGCCACAATGAGGTGCCAGTTGCAAAAAACTGTCATTGTTTCCTTAGTCAAGACACTTCACCCACATTGCCTAGTATGAAAGTGTTGGAGGCGGTCGGAGGGGCTGATGGCGCAGATTGGCAGCCTTGCTTCCATCAGTCTGCCCCAAAGGCAGCTGTGGCTACAGAAAGTAGCTTACCACCTCTTGAGTGTGGAGTGAATGAACAATGAACTGTAAAGCTTTTTGGGTGTCATTAAAGGCGCTATATAAATGCTATGAATTATTATGAATTATACATTTTGCGTGTGAAATTGGCTTGTTTTTCGGAAAGAATCGAGGCGTGTCTAAATTACCATCCTACCGCTGTGGACCAGTCACGTGACATTAGTGCTCTTTGTTTTCTTTTTCCGCTGTGAGCAGCTCGTGAATATGTAGCTGCAGTTCAACAGGAGCCTTAACTTAAAAAATCCGTAACTTTGAATGTAAATGCTACATAAGACGGAAGGAGTCTCTCCTCAGGACATGAGACACATTTACTTATGTACAGAATGCGATCGGATACTTTACTGCTGAAAGACCGTGGATACGCGAATAATCGGACAACGAGGAAAACAACAAGGCAAGTAAGTGTACCCTATGATGTTTGCAGGAACTCATTTACTTTATAGACTTTAGGACATGTTTAAATACTAATTTTGCTTTTGTGTGGGCGCTGCCGTCGTGTGCGCTGTGCGGGAACACGCGGGGCTGCCCACTGCAGCCTAGCCTATTTCTGCTACATGTAGGACTAAACCAGGACTAAACCAGGACTAAACTGGGACTAAACTGGGACTAAACTGGGACTAAACTGGGACTAAACTGGGACTAAACTGGGAATAAATCAGGACTAAAGAAGGACTAAAACAGGAGTAAACCAGGATTAAAGCAGGACTAAATCAGGACTAAACTAGGACTAAACCAGGGCTAAAACAGGACTAAGGTGTATGTGTGTGTGTCCTATACTATATTTTGTATTGTATTAAAGTGACAATACAGACAATATAAAAAAAGCCCATATAATCATTCAGTAATCAGTAATACACAGATAAAATGTTAAGTCAAAGTCACCTGTATTGTCAATTTAATACAATACACTATGAAATGTATTATACAATGTAAAATGAAAAAGAAAGAATAAAGCTTAAAGTAAAAAAATACATTTAAAAAAAATAGCAGTACAGTATATAGGTAAATATAGGCTTATAGATCTTCATGTGGGAAAAGGCTGACTCACATATATAGGTTTTCATAACTCTATTTCCATTTTATCTGATAAATGTTCATTTTAATCTTAAAATAAGCCAAGCAAACTGTACTGCACTTAAACACTCTGTGGCCCGTTTTTGGACCCTCACTCACAGTTTGAGAACTCTAATCAGCACGCATTGAGGAGGGAGCCTGTGTGCGCAATGAGCTGGAGGAGCGAGAGCGTGAAAAGGTCAAAAGGAGAGGCACGCTGACGTGAGGCAGACGGACAGGTAGGATGTTTTAAAAAGTTTAACCTGCTCTGTGATACATGCTGGGACACAATGGTACACGCTGTTGCAGACAAGCTGCGTGCGCTGATGGCGCGAGTGGTGCCGCGCAATGTCTGCGGGCTCCAGACAAGCGCGCAGGCTGCAGTGAGAAGCAACGCACGGTCCCGCACACCAGTTAAAGTTTATTGCTGACCGCAGTGGCCGTAATGAAATATGATCGCCACATGAAAGCGGAATTAGTATTTAACCATGTCCTAAAATCTGTAGTGTCAAAGTTTAGAGGCACTTTACAGAGCTAATAAAGAGAAAGTATCCGTTTGCGTTCTGTTCATGAGCTCCGGAGAAACGGACGTGTCCCAAACATGGAGAGGGTTCCTTCTTACATAGCATTTACAGTCAAAGTTACAGATTTTCTCCTTTTCCACTGTCCTTATCCCCTTGAAATGCAATGTAAATATTCACAAGGTGCTCACAGCTGATAGGCGGAAAAACAAAACAAAACAGCGCTGCTCGTTCTGTGAATGGGGAGCTGCGGTAGTATGGTCATTTATGCACATCCTGTTACTTTCCCAAAAACAAGCAAATTTCACAGAAAAATGTATGCTTTTAAAATAACCAATGCTGTTATCTGAAACATGAGTGGTTTAAATGTGATTTTCTGGTTTCATGAATGCCGACATGTGCCGGCTTTTCCCGTGGCGGGTCACATATGTGAACAAGGAAGATGCCTGTGCTTTTCTCATCTGGATTGATGTTTTGGTCTGTTCCACTTTTGTGATGCTTCACGCAAACATGTGCAAGAACCTCAAAGTGCACCATAAGATGTTAAAAAACACCCACATAAACAAACTACAGTCATTTTGTATGGCAAACACACTGTGAAATAAACAAGCAAAACTTTGTATCCAAGACTTTTTGGGGTATCAGTGTTCCTGTACCTTTTCCCACAGCCCTAAATATGAGTGACAGTCAGTTGGGACATAACTCTTAAAGGTGCACTAACATTTCCAAGGAGCCTGCTTGACTCCTTGGAAATGTTACAGCTTTGCCTTGGTTATTTAACAATATGGAAAGATATTTTTCAGCTATAAAACACATGTTATTGAAAAATGCAAGGCAGATATGTTTAATGCCATATTGTGGAATATTCCATGGAAAGAAATAACATCTCCATGGACACATGAAAGTAGCAAACCCTCCACCTTAAGTTACATAGTGGGACTTTAATCTTAGGTAATGCTTGGTATAGAGAATATAATACAGTTTAACTATACACTAAATCTGAATATTTTGTGACTAATGTCATACACAGCTTTCTACAGCTTAAATTGTGCATTGTTTGTGCAGGACACATTCTTCCGGTACCTCAAGTCTCCCACATACAAGGATATCCAGAAGAAAGCCCTGAGCCCAGAGGCACACAATTTCAGGTGAGGAAGATCACCTCAGAAGGAGGAGGCCCTGCTATAACACTGTATTACAACAATACATATGGCAAGTTTGTGGGGCCAATCCCAAACAAATAATGATAAGAATTTGGGGATAAGATAAAAAGATAAAAATCATCACTTCATAACTTCGATGATATCTTTCAAAAACAGTGAGTCTCCCAGAGTTATATTGGCTTCGCCCTCCATCTGAGATTATAACAGCACAATATAGAACCTGAAAGCAACCTATTGCTGGGTTTTAAATGACACAAAATTATCACAAAATTCTACAGGCCAATAATATCTAATATAGATGGGGGAAGCTCAAATTAGTATTGGTCAAATGCAGAATTAGAATAGAATAGAAATAGAATAGACAAGATCAGGTTCAACATTTGTGAATTACCTTTTGGAGATTTCATGGTAAAATGCAATGTATTCAATAGTCTCAATTGTCTCTTGTCCCCATCTGGAAGTATCACATCACCACATACTATAATCTGAGAATCACCGATCGGCTGATATGGAGCGGGTTGTCATGAGAATGTGTGTTTGCTTGTGTCCCCACAGCCTGGCGCAGCTGGAGCAGAATGCCCAGAACCGTAGCCCCGGAATCCATCCCATAATCCTCTGGCAGCAGGAGGAGGCGAACAAGGCCAAGGCCGCTGCTGCTGCTGCTCCCATCGACGTCAAGGCCATGATGAGCAAAGTGGACCGCAAGAAGTAGAAGTGCGAGTGCCCGGAGCAGACACAGGGATAGGGGTAGCTGCAGTTTTTGTAGACTATGATTGTTATTGTGTAAATCACATTGTAATAATGTTTTTGAAATGTAATATGCATATTAAGTTATTAATTGTACTTAATTATAATTTCCAATTCAATTAAACATTCCAAAAACACAGTCTTAAACTACAAAGCTGCAACTGAGATTAAAGTTTTTATTTAATAACCAATATACATATTTGTTATTATATCTTTGCATGTATAGGACCTAGTCAAAAGCCAGGCTAATATGATTTATTCATTAAATTAATAAATCAATCAAAGTTATTTTTGAAAAATATTTCAAAACAAATTTTGTTTTGAAATATTTTTAACTTTAACTTGTATATAATTTCACCAGAATATTTGTAATTTTGTACATTTTAATATATTATAATATATTATATATATGTAATATATTATAATATTAATATTAAATCATTTAAGACACTCCTAAAAAGATTTTTTTAAAAATATTCAGAGATGACAGTAGTGAAGCATGCAAGTGACAACTTGCAGTTAGATTGGCCAGCACAGCCCCGTTATATTCTTACATAACATCACTAGACCTGAACAAAGGTCAGGAAAAGGGGGTTTCATATCTGCCATCAACTGATAAAAAATTGTAACTTTAAATGTGCAGATGTAGAATATTGAGGTTTTAATTAATATTTAGCTTGAATTGAATTAATAATATTTATTGGATCCCCCAAAAGATTATTCTTCTGGGGGGTCCAATAGCATGATAATCTGGCAAATGCTGCAAATAACAAAGACAGATATAAATTAGGCTTTTTTTCACCACTTCAAGTTCTTCATCGACAATATTTTTACACAAAAGTTTTACAAAAGCCCATAAGTGAATGGGAGGATCAGTTACTTGGTCATGCCTGAGAGCCAGCCTAGTCTGAAGAGAGAGGAGGCGGCTGCGTCGTCTTCCTGGTGTGCCAGCTGTTTGAACAGACTGCCTGGCCTGTAGGGGTCCTCGCTGGCTGCTGTGGATGCTGTGGACGCCTGGAGACACACACGCGCAAGTCTTTAACTCCAAATCACAATACATTTTTAATGCACTATGTACTGTGTAAGTGTCAGAAATAAAGCTTTGACAATAGAATAAACCTTGAAGTCAGAATATTGAAGGAGTTTTAACCATAGACTAAGGGCGTGTGTCACCCATTGCCTTTGGCTGCAACCAAATGAAGCTCATCAAGGCAAGCAGTTATAGCACCTAATCTGCAGCTAAGGATTACAGTATATTTGAAAATCCAAATCCAAGTCCAAAATCAAAGAGCTAATCAGGAGTGATGGTGTTGAAGGTATTCACCCCTTCCCGTTAAGAATGAGGTGCATTAACTGTCAATCATATCTGTTGCTATAGCTAGCAGCAGCAGACATCAAGGAAAAAAGCTATCTGATGGAATTTATCATATGGACAAAACAACAAAATCATGTTAATGGAACATTTTAAGACTACAACGAGCTTGAGTCAATTGGATTTATTTATTTATTTTCAGGAACAATACACATTAATAAACATTAACATGTAAATATGCCAGAATTAGCCAGAGGGCTATTTTTCATCTGTAGTCCCTGGACAGGTGTAAAGTGTCAAACTGCAGGAAGTAAAAACCAATAGAATAAAAACAATGTTATTTACACTCTAAAATCATTCTTACATACAGTCGCATACAGCTCCATGCAACCACATTCAGCCACAATTCATTTTCAGCCGCAAACACCACATACCGTTGCAGTCACATACAGACACATACAAACTCACAAGAGGAACACACGAGAGGCAGGATGGCGACAGGGGCATCAACAGGTAGATGTTAGTGGTGACAGAGCTGATTCTCAATTAACCATTTCTTTAATTGGAATTTAAATGAGATGTAAGTGGGGAGGCTTCTAATTGTAGTGGGGGTGGTGTTCCAGTCATGGGCAGCTGGCACAGAGAAGGTAGTCTGGCCAAAGAGACTTTTTCTGAGGGGGATGATACAGTCCCCTCTCGATGCCCCTCTGGTTCTGCTGTGTTCAGAGGTCCTGATGTGAATAAACTGTGTGAGTGGAGGAGATGACAAGCCATGAATGATTTTATATATGAGACTCTCCTGCACTCACAAAAACATACATACTCCATACTCTCAGACACACATACTCCCATTCGTTCATCCTTGTCATACATTGTCATTATTCTGTTCTACCCCCTCCCCACCCTCCTGTTTGTCCACCAAACAAAAAGACGCTGTGTCCCATTCTTTTTGTCATTATATGTTTGTGAATATTGTTATTGATTGTACTGCATCTTTTCTACTCTGTTATCTCCAAGTTGGCGGTGCATGCATGCACTGCGGCCCCTCCCTGCCATCACCGTCTGTCTCTGCTTGGCTAGGGAGAAACGAAATTTCGAAATTTGCATGTTGTGTACATATGGCAGAATTCGACAATAAAGCCAACTATGAACTGGTGAAAAGAGTGGGGTTTCCAGTCGAGAGCTCTGATGGTGTGTTTATAAAGAGAGTAGATGGGTTTTAAAGCTGTGGAGGTTGAGTGAGACAAGACCGTTAGACTTACGGTTCAAAAGTTACAAGCAGAAATGTCCCTCAAATTTTGACCTGTTGGTGGCGCTAGAGGGTTTGAGCTGGGGCCCCTGTAATTTTTTGTGGGGAATCCTGGGACAGACTAGAATACGTGTGAAAAGTTTGACAATAATCCTACGTTGGATTCATCTTGCCCCAAGGAGTCCAGGGAGACCAAGTTTTAGAAAATCGGACGTACGGTTCAAAACTTACAAGCCGAAATGTACCTGCAACTTTGACCTGCTGGTGGCGCTAGAGGGTTGGGGGTGGGGATGTAAAATTTGTTGAAGGGCATCATGAGACTGTCTAGAATGTGGGTGCACACCAATTGTTGTGGAAATTACAAGTTAAGTTGTAGAAACAGAAGAATTTTATTGATTTTCACAAAATCCAAGATGGCGGACATTCTATTCCGGCAGACATGACGTCATAGAATGCGTTGGATCAGTCTTCGCCCAAGGATCCCAGGGATACCAAATTTTTGAAAATCGGACTTACGGTTCAAAAGTTACAAGCAGAAATGTCCCTCAAATTTTGACCTGTTGGTGGCGCTAGAGGGTTTGAGCTGGGGCCCTGTAATTTTTTGTGGGGAATCCTGGGAAGGACACAAACATCTGTGAAAAGTTTGAAAATAATCCTATGAAGGGTTCCCGAGATATGAGCTCACTTCCTGTTTGGCGACTTTTCGGACGTGTTTGATTGGCTGTCACAACAAAACGATAATAAGTATCAAAACGCCGGGCAAGTTTCTGATGAGGCTCAGTCCAAAGATGCTATGTACCAAATATGAGCAAAATTGGTCAAAAATTGAGGGAGGAGAAGCATTTTGAGTGTTTTTCATAAAATTCAAAATGGCGGAAAATCTACCCAATTTTCACAACTTTTTACCAGACGGTTCTAGGGGTTGTCATAGACTCCCAGAGGCAGAAGAATATTGAATAATAGGAATCAGTACAATCACTATAGGTGCCTTGCAGCTACCGCTGCTTGGCCCCAATAATAGGAATCAATAGCAACACTATAGGTGCCTTGCAGCTTAGCGCTGCTTGGCCCCAATAATAATAGGAATCAATACAAACACTATAGGTGCCTTGGGGCAAAGTAGCGCTAAGCTGCAATCAATACAAACACTAAAGATGCCTTGCAGCTTAGCGGTGCTTTTCCCCCAATAATAGGAATCAATAGCAACACTATAGGTGCCTTGCAGCTTAGCGCTGCTTCGCCCCAAATATAGCTGCAAGCAGCAGTGTGAGGCCAAGCAGTGACCCGGCCTAATTTGATGACGTGCGTTGGATCAGTCTTCGCCCAAGGATCCCAGGGATACCAAGTTTTTGAAAATCGGACTTCCGGTTCAAAAGTTACAAGCAGAAATGTACCTGTCGGACTTACGGTTGGATTCGTCTTGACCCAAGGATTCTAGGAATTCCACAAAGTTTTTGAGAATCGGGCATACGGAAGGAATTTTCAGGTACATTTCTGCGTGTAACTTTTGAACTGTATGTCCACATTTTTGCATGTTGTAGCACCCCCTAGTGGCCAATGTGCACCAAATTTGGTATGGCCAATTCTGTATGGATGGTACATTGCGCACCAAGTTTCAGTGAGAGAGCTGAAACGCACGTAAATGTACGCTGGATCAGTCTTCGCCCAAGGATCCCAGGGATACCAAGTTTTTGAAAATCAGACTTGCGGTTCAAAAGTTACAAGCAGAAATGAGGGAGGAGAAGCATTTTGAGTGTTTTTCATAAAATCCAAGATGGCGAACATTCTATTCCGGCGGACATGACGTCATAGGATGCGTTGGATTTGTCTTGTAGTAGTTCAAACTACAAGCTTCCGTTTGTCACGTAGTACGCATCACCGACTTTCCACCCCTCCCCGCTCTCTGATTGGCTCCCCAAATCAGGAGCCCTCGCTTAGCCTAGTTGCCAGGCTGTCTTTTAGATCGGAACGATCGTGCAAAGCAGCCTGGGATTTCCCAGGTTAGGGGTGACCTGGTCATACCCCACAGATGGACTACTTTTGGTCAGAATGTGTTATCTGTCCAAGGTGGGAATCTGTGGAATAGTCTTCCACTAACACTGAGAGAATGTCCTATGTACAGCTCTTCTAAAGCTCAAATGAAAAATTGGATATCCTTATGTACAGTAGCACTGTGATTTTAATTGATCTTCTATTGACCCATATTTGCATGTATTGAAGGTGTGGCCAAATTGACTGCAAAATAATGGGAATTGTGCAATGACTGGTCTGTGCAATTTATTGGAATGTGCAATATTTTGGACCGTGCAGTGATGGGAACTGTGCAATGAACAGAGTGTACAATAATAGGAACTGTGCAATGTATGGAGTGTGCAATAATAGGCACTGTGCAATATATGGCATCTGCAATAATGGGAACTGTGCAATGTATGGAGTGTGCAATAATGGGAACTGTGCAATAATGGGAGCTGTGCGCTGAGTGGAATGTACAATATTTTATTGTTTGGCCCTCTATGACCCCAGCCCTTTGGGACAATGGATGGAAATTACCCTTAGGCTACAATCCGGTGTGTTTACATTCATGTTGTGTCATGTTTGTCCAGAACACTGACTGGGACATGTTCACCGACTCTTATGGAGACGACATCAACGGCCTGACCCATTGCATCACGGACTACATCAACTTCTGCATGGAGAACACTGTGCCAACCAGGTGTTTCTCCAACAACCACTCCTGGGTCACCCCTTAAAGCCCTCCTGAACCAGAAGAAAAGGGCTTTCAACTCAGGGGACAGAGAGGCGCAGAAAAGGGTTCAGAGTGAGCTCCAGTGGAGGATCCGACGGGCCAAAAAGGACTATGGGAGGAAGATGGAGGAGCAGCTGGCCCAGACCAACGCACGGGGCGTGTAGAGAGGACTGAGGAACATGTCTGGTTTTGGACAGAGTGACAGAGGGACAGCTGATGGTGATCAGCGCTGGGCGGACGAATTAAACTGTTACTTTAACAGGTTTGATTCGCCCCCCCACCCCTCTGCCGACTCCCCCCTCCTCTTCACACCTCCCCGGGCCAGTAGCCACATCTCCCTTCCCCTTCACACGGACCCAACCCAGCAGCAGCCCCTCTCCACCCCCACCCCCTGCAGTCCACCCCAGTCCCCCCCCTCACTCCCCCCTCTCCATCACACCGGACGAGGTGAGGAGGGAGCTAAGGCGACTCAGGCAGAGGAAATCCGCAGGACCTGACGGTATCTTCCCCAGGCTGCTGAGAACCTGCGCAGACCAGCTCTGTGAGGTTCTTTGCTACATATTCAACCTGAGCCTCAACCTGGAGAAGGTCCCCGTCCTGTGGAAGACCTCCTGTGTAATCCCGGTTACCAAAACAACAAACGCCAGGGAACCGGCCCACTACAGACCAGTCGCCTTGACCTCCCACCTCATGAAGACCATGGAAAGGGTGATCCTCAGCCACCTCCACTCTGTGGTGAGCCCCACCCTGGACCCGCTGCAGTTTGCCTACAAGCCAAACATAGGAGTAGAGGACGCCGTCATCTACTTGCTGCAGCGGGCGCTCACCCACCTTGAGACCGCCGGGAGTGCTGTGAGAGTCACGTTCTTTGACTTCTCCAGTGCCTTCAACACCATCAGGCCGGCGCTGCTGCGGGGGAACCAGGAGGATGCGGGAGTTGATGGACATCTCGCTGCCTGGACCATCGACTACCTCACTGACCGTCAACAGTACGTGCAGCTGCGCGGCCGTGAGTCAGAGGTGGTAGTCTGCAGCACTGGGGTCCCCCAGGGAACTGTCCTCTCACCCTTCCTCTTCACCATATACACCTCGGACTTCACATATAACACGGACAGCTGCCATCTCCAGAAGTTCTTCAACGACTCGGCCATTGTGGGCTGTGTGTCTGAGGGGAACGAGTTGGAGTACCGCTCGGTCATCAGAGACTATGTGGACTGGTGTGGGCGCAACCACCTGAGCCTTAACACCAGTAAGACAAAGGAGCTGGTGATCGACTTCAGGAGGAGACCACTAACTCACTCAGCGGTGAACATCCAGGGGCAGGACATAGAGACTGTGGACAGCTTCAAGTACCTGGCCTCAACAATAAACTGGACTGGTCCCATAACACAGACGCCCTGTACAAGAAGGGCCAGAGTCGCCTCCACCTCCTGAGAAGACTGAGGTCCTTTGGAGTGTGCAGGCCTCTGCTCAACACTTTTTATGACTTTGTGGTGGCCTCTGCTCTCCTCTATGCTGTCTGCTGGGCCCCGAGCAGCACAGAGTGTGACAGGACGAGACTTAATAAGCTGGTCAGGAGAGCCAGCTGTGTTCTGGGCTGTCCTCTGGACTCTGTAGAGGAGGTGACTGAGAGGAGGGTGCTGGCCAAATTCACGTCCATCATGGGCGACACCTCTCACCCTCTGCACCGGACTGTAGAGGAGCTGAGCAGCTCCTTCAGCAGCCGACTGAGGCACCCTCAGTGCAAGAAGGAGCGCTACCGCAGATCCTTCATCCCCACCGCCATCAGACTGTATAATTCTACTATATAGACCAGACGTGCAATATCCTTTTCCATGCTCTCCAAGGTTAATGTTTGTTTATTATTATTATTATGTATTACTATTATTACTTATTTTTATTATTACTTACTTTATTCCATTCTTGCCTGCATGCACTGTCCTGGAGCTACTGTGGCAAGTAAATTTCTCCTGTGTGAGATCAATAAAGTCTTATCTTATCTTATTAGCATGCTCTGTCCAAATCAAATAAATTAATTAATTAAATAAATCAATTACCGCAGCAGACATGCATTTACCGCTAAAGGCTAACAACGGTAGTTTACTTACTTTGTTTATAGGTAAGAATGTCATGCAAGAATCCCACTGTCTTTAAATATGACTGTTAAGAGGTAAAATAACAGTAAATGTAGCCTAAACAAGCCCAACTTAACATCTAATGGAGTCAAACCTAAATTTTATAATCAGCGGAAGATTCACAGTGAGTTTTAACATCACTAAATATATCGACTATTATAGGATATCGTAAGGTCCAAAGCCTGTTATATCGATAGCGGATCCAAAAAAGACCATATCAGTCGGGCCCCATTATGAATATTATGCATTCAAGTCATTTTATCTTTTAAGTAGATTCCACATTAGGAGAAGAGGCACGTACCAGTGGGTGGGCAGTCTCTGTGGTCCTGCATGTGCTCTTGAACTTTCGTGTGCTGAGGGGCAGTAGACCAAACCTGACACACACACACACAAGTGACCTCAATTGAGCACATTTCACCACACAGGAAAAGCAGTGATTATACACAGTGGGCTTTTAAATTGACAGGGTTTCATGTGTTTCTAATTCTGACTCGGTTTGGTGGTTAACACCTGTACTGAATATATGTATCGCATCAGTGAAGTGGCAGTTTATGGTGAAAAAAATCTAAAGAAAAGCAGAAAAATACAGAAAGTAGAGGTGAGTTCTAAACTATGTATGTTATATCTACAGTGTACAATTTGTTGCTAAAATGTAAATTAAAAAGTTTCATGGTTAAAATCTCTAATTACTATGCAATATTCACATGAAACAAACACGCAAGCACAAAGTTCAACCTCTTCTCAATAAATAGTTCTTCAAAGAGTACAGTTGCAGACTGACCTGATGTTGGTGCTGGTCAGGGGCAGAATGTTTGATGCCTCCTGGGAGTGGACCAAGCTTCGGGATGTGTACTGCTTCTCCAGGCCTGTGAGGAGCCCCAGCAGCACCTGAACGCAACACAGGGGAGCTTAAAGACACCTGAACACAACACAGAGGCTGTCAAAGACAGTGGTCTAGTCTGGAGGAGTAAAGGGGAGACTGAGGGGGAGGAGGGACAGGGCCTAGAGAAATAAAGGGGAGGGGCAGGAGGGGCAGGGTTTGGAGTACTAAAGAGAAGGGTGTGGGGGGAGGCATATACAACACATGCAGTGGAGTTACCGAGGTTCGCTGGGACAGGCGGTTCAGGTTGGTGTTCATGTGTGGAGTAAACACATCCAGGTCAAAGGGGTCAATGCAGCTCTCCAGCCAATCACACATTTCCTGGATCCTGGGAACAAAAATACAAACATCTATTGAAATTTCTAAATTACATTTTTCATGCAACTTCCATCCATATCCAATTTTTACCCAAAAACTACAACACCCACAAAACAGACTACAAAAAGTGCTCCTCACTCTTCACTACTGCACTGATTTTAATGAGAATTAGTGAGAATTAGAGTGTGAGCACTACTGCTATAGATCACAAAGCTTTGCAGTAAACCCCACAGACTAGGGATGCACGATATATCGGCATCAACATCGGTATCGGCCGATATTGCTAAAAATTTTAACATATCGGTATCAGCCCGATGTGTAAAACAACTATATTAACGACCGATATTTGTCAGTACAGTAATCCCTCGAATTAACGTTTTCTCATATTTCTTTCTCGTTTAAACACTCAAACTTTTGTAGATTTTCAACAAAATGTATTAATAGTGAAGCGTGGGGGGAAGGGGGAGGGCGGAGAAGTGTGCGTGCGGGTACGTGCACTCATCGTGCTCAAATCCGTGATAGGCTCATGACCAGTGCAAGACCGCGCGTCCCACCCGGGGCTGCGAGCACGAAACCCGTGCCCAAACCGTGCCTCCTCTAGACCAGGTCTAAACCAGGATTAAACCTCTTTGCCTGGTTTCGTGCGTCTCTTGCGTTCGTTCATGTCGAGTTTTAATGTGCTCGGACTGTGTGCCTCCTCCGAGGGGGAGGCACGCAGTCTGAAAAGAGCAAAGGCAAAGAGGTGGTTTAATCCTGGTTTAGACCTGGTCTAGTCCTGGTTTAGTCCAGGTCTAGACCTGGTCCAGTCCTGGTTTAGTCCAGGTTTAGTCCTGGTCCAGTCCAGGCTTAGACCTTGTTTAGACCTGGTCTAGTCCCGGTCTGATCCTGGTCTGGCCCAGTATTTAAAAAAAAAGAAAAAGTTACCCTATAAAAAAAAAAAAAAATGTTACACTATAAAAAAAATGTTACACTTAAAAAAAAAAAAAAAAAGAAATTGAAAAGAAAATAATAATCAGGAGTCAAAACACGTTTTGAAAATAGAAGACATTTAAAAATTAATTTTGCATGATTTTCAGTCTGTATAAAATGTTATCCTCAGAATAAAAATAAATAAATAAAATAAAGAAATATCGGTATCGGCTAGTATCGGCCGATATCAGCAACAGTGATATCAGTATCGGCTAAAATTTTCACATCGGTGCACCCCCACCACAGACTGTACGAGATGTGACTCATGATATAAACAAATGCACAGACCCTCTGGCAACAGAGGTTCAGTTGTGACTACAAGACTATTTTTAAACCAGTAAGAATGCAAGCTATATACAATTGTTTAAGTCCCTCGGCAGCTGCAGCAGCGGAATAGTGCACTGGCCTCTATTTCATAATCTTGTGTGAATTCACCATGTGGCTATGAGTCTTCCCTCTGCAAGTAGACTTTTGGCTTAATGAGCTAGAAGCTTCGTGGCAAGTTGAAGTATTTGGAATGAGTGTTTCATACCTGGGTTCATGCTGAGACTGTGGGGGCCTGCCATCTTCCGCTCTGCCTCCCAGTGTGCAGGAGAGGTAACGCAGGTCGAACAGCAGCTGCAAGGCTCTGTTCTGAGTCATGAGATAGGCATCGTCCTGTAGAAAAAACACATTCTGTCTCAATATATACTAACATAAGGAGAACATGCAAACTCCACATAGAGAAGTCCCACCCACATGGGAACCACCATGCCACTAGTCCCCAGTACTTTGGCTACATGATCCTAAATTAAAGGTGCACTGTGTAACTTGGTGGCGGTTCTGCCACTTGCTTATCTCTGTGGAGATGTTATTGTTTAGCTTGAAATGTTCCACAGAATAACATAAAATATTACTATGTTATCCCAGAAGACAAGCAGATGGCCTAATATAATTTCAGGTCACATCTGTGGAGAGACAACCCTGCTCACAATAAGATTGCATATTTTTCAAGGTATTTACACTTAAAGGGATATGCCACCCCCAGGTCAAATTTGGGCATCTCCCCACAGTCCAGAGACTAAAATAAGTGGTGGAAAGCGTTTTCCTGCTCACCCAGCCATTGTCCGAGTCTGTCGCCACTGACCGCCGCGGTAACTGGTGCTCCTCCGCCTTAGACTGGAGTCTAACGTAGCCAGAGAAAGATTTCGGCCAAAAGGAATTAATTTGCTCGATGCGTTTCCCAATTACTTTGTGTGTAGTGCGCATTCATATCGAGTGCAAATAAATGTGCAAATCAACACGGAGAGCTTGCCTTGGTCATTTTGGGTGGGAACTATTTTCCAGTGCGTAAGAATACAGTCGTATCACGCACCACGTTGTGCAACAGGGGAACTCCCTTCCCGGTGCGTAACTGGGATTCCCCTGGTAGCGTACTGCGTGATACGGCTGTATTCTTACGCACTGGAAAATAGTTCCCACCCAAAATGACCAAGGCAAGCTCTCCGTGTTGATTTGCACATTTATTTGCACTCGATATGAATGCGCACTACACACAAAGTAATTGGGAAACGCATCGAGCAAATTAATTCCTTTTGGCCGAAATCTTTCTCTGGCGACGTTAGACTCCAGTCTAAGGCGGAGGAGCACCAGATACCGCGGCGGTCAGTGGCGACAGACTCGGACAATGGCTGGGTGAGCAGGAAAACGCTTTCCACCACTTATTTTAGTCTCTGGACTGTGGGGAGATGCCCAAATTTGACCTGGGGGTGGCATATCCCTTTAAATACCTTGTGTGTGTGTATAAGCGTGCGCATGTGTGTAGTACCATTTGCTGCGTAGCCTCCATTAACCGCGTGTAGTGATGTAGTGCCTGAGACAGACATGTGTGCAGCAGCTCCTGCAGTGTGGCCCGGGGCACCGCCTGGCCCCCCACCCTGTTCACCTCCACACACAGCCCAAATAATAGGGCTTGCACAAACCAGGAGGGCTGCAACACACAGGGCACACAGGGAACATGGTTTATTTCTCCCGTCCCTAAGAAGTGCTTGTGTCTGTTATATGGTTATAATCGATGACACCCGTGGATCATCATGTAATCACTACAAACATCAACACAACAAACCGCCACATGTAGTTGGTTCCGCTTATGGATGTACATCACGATTTTTTAATGTATACCAAAATAACTATGCAATGCTATCAAATTCTAGAGTTCACAGCAGAAGGTGTTTGCCGATGGTGGTGAAAACAGGAGTTAATCAGCAAAATGCCATCTTGAAAATTAAAGATTGTTGAAATATGCACAAATCACTCCAAATACAACTTCGGGTGAATAAATTGTGAGGGGAAACAACTCATGGTAAGCTTCTGACCTGGGCAGGCAGATGGATGGTGGATGTGACACTGGACCCAGCCTCGGTCTCCTCTTGGATCTTTAGATCCTCCCAGCATGTGGCGCAGCTCAGAACTGTCCCTGGGGACTGGGAGAGGAGAGCTGTACCAAATCGGTTCAATAGCACCTGTCCACACAAATACGAGTCCACATTGCAGCATTTTGCTTAATTATAAAGTGTTAAATTGGGAAAATGTGGTAAAATTTCTTTAAAATTCTACAGGGCATAGCTCCAACACCACTTTCTGGTTTATTTAAACAAAGGAGCAGACACAGCAACTTGACTTATTGTATGCTGTTGTGTCCATGTGTATGGCTTGTGTTTTACAGAATGCTGTTACAAATTTCACCCAGTAATCTGCTTTTACATGGCTTCTTTGATACGGTACCTTTTACTAACCTTATTGGATATAATGTAAATTCTAATTAAAAGTCTTTTGTGCTGCATTTCACATCTTGCCTGGGGACTACAGTTGGAAACTACAGACCTGTAGCTGTATAGCTAATACTAGCTATACTACTGTATAAATGTTTATTAATGCACAAAGTCTAATAAAAAACTAATAAATAAATCAAATAATAAATAATACATATCACAGCTATGCGTAAAGTGGTAAAGAACACTACAGAGGGATCAGACTGGAGGGTAGACACAGTGTTCTGGCTGACCTTGGATAGAGCACTGCTCCAGATGCGGTAGGCCTCCATAGTACAGTTGAAGAGCTCCTCCTTGACCAGAGTCCAGTGAACCTGTGCAGGGTTTGCCTCGGTGGGCCTGCTGCCTCGGGGCAGTTTGCTCTGTCGAGGTGTGCCTTTGGGGGTGGGCTGCGACTCAGCCCGTTTACCTAGGATGCACTGCTTTAGAGAGGGACACAGCTCGGCCATGGACTGGCAAAGTCGAGCCAAGAACAAAACGGGTGTGAGGTTGTCTGTGCGGGGGGACAGCTGAGAGTGGATGTGCTGGAGGATGTGGCGCACACAGGCCACACTGCCCTCTCTCAGAGCCTCTTCAGCCGGACAGTCCTTCCTCTGGACCCCAGTTGGCCCAGAGCTAGACTCTGTTTAAACATAGAGCACATATTATCAGATCAGTGACAACAGATTCTGAATACAAACTCATAGCCTCGATTTTGCATAACTCTTAATACCAAATGCACTCAATACAAAGTGCACAAATGCACAGCTTACTTACATACATGCCTTTTAGTGCCTTTAAACACACACAATCACTCACCAGCATCCCGAGTAGGCAGGTAGTGCTGCAAGTCCTCCAATCGGGCTCTGAGCTGTGTATCCAGGCTGGAGCACAGACTCTGGACACAGGGGGTGAGGGCCTGGGTCTTCATTGCCAGGCCACTGCGCTGCTGCCCCCTCTGGGCCACACTCACCCAGCCGGCGTCATTCAGGAGGTCCCCCGCACTCTCAGACCACAGGAATGATGCCACGTCTGCCTCTAACTGAGCACCGGGGGGCCCTGAGGAGCCGGAGTGTTCCAGATCACTCAGAGCAGAGCTGAGCAGCTGCACACAGCTGCTGGAGATACTTTCAGTCTCTTCTTTGGTGATGGCCTTTAAAATGTGTAAAGTGATAAAAGGAGAAGTTCAATTTGTCAACTGGACAAAGTTTGTTTGGTTGAAAACGTTTCGCCGCTCATCCGAGAGGCTTCGTCAGCTCTGGCCCTCTCGGATGAGCGGCGAAACGTTTTCAACCAAACAAACTTTGTCCAGTTGACAAATTGAACTTCTCCTTTTATCATGGATTCTACCTGGACGACTGAGGGACTTTTCACGCAATGTGTAAAGTGTGTAAAGTTTCTATTTAAATCTGATTTGTACATATATTTTATTATCATTATTTTTATGTATATAATTATGTTTCAACTGACACAGGTCTATTGCTCTTTGGTTGCTATTCCATCTATTTTATTTCTTCTTTTTACCCTCTGTTATAAGATAAGACTTTATTGATCTCACATAGGAGAAATTCACTTGCCACATTAGCTCCAGGCAGTTTAGTGCAAAAGAAAGTTTGAACAAGAAAGTGCATGCAGACAAGATAAGTAATAATAATAAAATAAGTAAATAAGAGAATATAGGGGGAAAAAAAGCACATTTGGACTATATAGTGGAGTTATACAATCTGACAGCAGTGGGGATGAAGGATCTGCGGTAGCGCTCCTTCTTGCACTGAGAGTGCCTGAGTCAGCTGCTGAAGGAGCTGCTCAGCTCCTCTACAATCTGGTGAAGAGGGTGAAAGGCGTCGTCCATGATGGACCCAAGTTTGGCCAACACCCTCCACTCAGTCACCTCCTCTACAGAGTTTAGAGGACAGCCCAGGACAGAGCTGGCCCTCCTGACCAGCTTATTAAGTCTCTTCCTGTCCCGCTCTGTGCTGCTCGGGGCCCAGCAGACAGCATAGAGGAGCATAGCATAGACAGCATAGAGGAGAGCAGAGGCCACCACAAAGTCATAAAAAGTCTTGAGCAGAGGCCTGCACACTCCAGTCTCCAGGACCTCAGTCTCCTCAGGAGGTGGAGGCGACTTTGGCCCTTCTTTTACAGGGCGTTGGTGTTGTGGGACCAGTCCAGTTTATTGTTGAGGTGAACACCCAGGTACTTGAAACTGTCCACAGTCTCTATGTCCTGCCCCTGGATGTTCACCGCTGAGTGAGGTGAACCTCCAGGGGCAGGACATAGATATATATTATATATTATATTTGATGAGTGAACTACGGTACCCAAAACAATTTCCCTTGTGGATCAATAAAGTCTGTCTAAGTCTAAGTAAGGATTTGCCGAAACCTCACAGTTTAATGACACAATGTTAAAGTCCTGGATAATACAATAACAAAGGACACACCATCTGGTCTCACATCGTTTGAATCTCTCACAAGGTTTTTTAACCTGTCAGTACAGTGTGAAAAATTTGTAAAAATTGCTTTGAGACCTGAAGCCGATTAAGGAAGAGCTGCTCCAGGAAGTGGTCCCACAGCTGTAGGGGGCTCTCCAGCAGGCTCTCACACACAGTGTCCCAGTGCTGAGTGATAGTGTCTGTGGACAGTAGCTCCAGCACAGCATCTCTGATGCCAGCCAGACCCTTCAGGCTCTTTACATAAACCAGCAGAGCCGCTACGCCCACAGCCAGGTCCTCCTGACAGCTGCACCATAGAGGGACAGGTCAGGCACAACTACCGGGGGCTCACAACAAGTTTTAAAACACACACATTATATTAAATTTATTTATTTATTTTTAGCTTTTAACCATGTTATAACATTGTTTACTCATCAAAAATATTTTGGAGTTCTATTTTGCTTTATTTACACTTGCTTGACAAATCCTCGTTTGGTAAGGGGGCTTGTGATTTTCAATTTCTCAGTTTTGTGATGTCAAGGGTAAAAGTCCGGAGGTCTCTTCCTACCCCTTTAGGCCCATAAATCAAAATCTTAGCATTACTGTCATCAAAGCACACTCATTGAAATTGCATGTTTCTGTTAGCATGCTGGAAAAAGTTGCTAACTCTACCTGGGGCTAGTTCACTGAATAGTAATTCCTTCTACAGCCAGTAGATTGCAGCACACCTCTAGAAACAAGGTGTCTATTCTAAGAAGATAGACATTATTTTAAGTTCTAAACATGTGATGCCAAAGCAAAGGTACTCAAGAGCTTTTTATGGTCAACAATAACACAAGTAATGCAGAATAATTGTTATTTAATTTAGGTGCATGCTTTTGATTACAATAATTTTAGCTTTAGACAAGATGAAATCATTTTTGTTGTCATCTAAATTAGTCAACATAACATAATGAGGCTTGAGTGAGAGCAGGCCAAGTTCACTCACGTGTGGATCCACTGCTGAAGGGCGTCTCGCAGGTGGCTGCTGTGGATGGGTTGGGCCAGTGTCTTGAGAGTGGGCTGAAACTGAAGGGTGGAGGGGGGCAGGTGTTTGGACCAGCTTATCCCCCTGCTGTGGTCCTGCAGCACGTTCCGGTTCTGACCTGAGCAGAGGACAACCAAGGGTAATACACTCAGACTGTAAATGTGGAAGTAACCTATGAATCTAGGGCTCAGACCTGGTGCTGGAGGGGCAGTGACACTTTGGATGGTGGAGAACAGGAGGCCACAGCTCAGGGCTCTGTCAGTGGGCTTAGGACTGCCCTCTGGAGGCAGGTAGAAGACGGCATAGGCCTGGAACAGTGTGGTGACCAGCAGCTCCACCAGGCTGCACACCTGGGCTTTGATCCCTGCGCCTGGAATCCACAGACACACACGACAGACAGTCACAGTACATGTGATACTTTATTTCAATATGATTCATTCAAACCCGGTATGTACACAATTGTAATTTTTTCTGACTCATTTGAAAACAGTGCTGCAATATGCACACACTATGCTATGATATAACTGTCATGTGTAACAGATGAAGTAACCAAATAACAAATGTGTGTGGTACCATGCTGTGGCTGGGTGAGCAGCTGCTGGATGGAAGCCTTCCGGGCCAACAGGAAGTGTGAGAGAGCCTGTCGCGGTGAGCTGTCCTCCAGAAGCATGCAGGACACCAGAGCCTCTGCAATGGCCTGGTCTGACACGGCCCGGCCCCGCAGCACTGTGCGGCTATCCACCAGGATACTGGACCTGACAACACACATCACACATAGGACATACCACACACCGCACACTTATCACACACATCACACCAGACATGGACTAAAGCAGGTCACACTGCTGCAGATCACTAGTATTCAAATATTATTACATCATTCTTATAATATGAAGGTGAACTATCGCTTTATAGTAGTCTAGGTTTTTGATTAACAGACAAATACGTTAAATATTATAAACCTTGAAACGCTGTCTGAAACTTCTGTCCAAATTTTAGTTGAGCTGTAATACTATGGTATTTCCGTTAGTCGAGTTGTGATGACACAGTTGCAATCTCTACTGTTTTTCTTGGGTTTAATGGTTCTGCCATGGTCATTAAGGCCTAAAACAAACTGCCCACCAAAACGTGACACATAAGCTAATGGAACCACAGATCCTACACACGGCGCTGCCGAAGGGGAGGGGAGCCTCTTGTAACAGGTCTACACTGATAAAAACTAGATCAATAGACTTGTATTTACTCTCTATGTAGTAATAATATATTTAAAGCAGAATACAGTATGTCCATTTTGGCAAAATAAAGGTTGTACTATTTTCTGGGTTGTGTGGGTACCTAAACTGTCCCGTGGTGGCCACCTGTCTGATCAGGATGGGGAAGCGGCTGAGCACGGGGCTATTTCTGTAGCAGGCACCAGGGGATGGTTGGAGCTGGAGCTGGCTGTGCAGGTGAGAGCTCAGGAGGTAGAGCTTTGTGGCCCTGAGGTAGTGTCCGGCCTCCAGAGAGCTCCACACCTGCTCTGGTATGTCCAAGAGCAGAGCGATCTGAGCTGATGTGCTGAAGAACTGCTGCTGCCATGGCTGGGACCCCTGCACACAGGTACGCACAGGCACGTGCATGCGCACACACACGCGTGGACACACACACACACACAGACAGATAAGACACACACAGGCACACACATATTGGTGTAAATCCAGATTTGTCCTCACTGCATGATTTGCCTTTTTGAACAGACTGATGACTAACAACGGAAATAGAAAAGCATTTATTTGGCTGTACGTTTACATAAACATCCCACATTAATACATTTTTTTATTATTATTAGGCCCGAGCGCTAAAGCGTAGGGCCTATTGTTATTGTTCTGGTTTTTCTTATTATTTATTAGGCCCGCGCGCTAAAGTGTAGGGCCTAATGTTATTGTTCTGTTTTTCTTATTATTTATTCTTACTCTTATTATTCCCCCCCCCCTTTTTGCAAGGTTCGGGTACTTCCCACCGATGAAAACTCACGAAATTTTGCACAAAATTCAAGAATGCCAAAAAAGGATTTTACAAATAATCTATTATCTTTATAATCTTTAAAAATTGCTGGACAGCACCCCCTGGAAAATCAAAATACATTGCGCCTATGGCTATGCCCGTGTTGCCATGGCAACAGGCCAAACATCTGTCCTCGCCAATGGGACGCCCGGCAAAAGCCTTTTCACGGAAACACCGTTCAGTCTTTTAGAACGCTTTTAATATCTTTTAATATCCCACTTGTCGAGATGATCCAGCACGATTTTGGTGAGTCTGGGTCAAAAACCTGAGGAGGAGTTCGTTAAAATACTCAGGAAAATTACAAACAGGAATTAGGTCTGTCAGTTTAACGTGTTAATTAGATGAATTAATTACACAGCTAATTAACGCGTTATAAAAATTAACGCAATTAATTATGAGCGGCAATTCAATGCGCGCGCATTTTAAATTTGGCGTGCAGGGCCTTTGAACGGCGAGTTTATTGATAAAAACGTGACGGAGCAGGTCTCTCTTGTCCCTGGAGAGCGATGACGCGATGAGAAATGCCGTGCTACCACTGGTCGGCATACAGAGACGAATGCACTTCTAATAGGGGAGAGCATGTGAAGACACACGAGCCCGTTTCCCTATCTGCTGCGTTCCGCGCTGAACCATTTTCAATCCCCATAACCTCTCCAGCGTGTTCTGCCGCGACTAAGGGTGCACACTTAGACGTTTTGCCCATCACGCTAAATCACGCTAAACCCGATCATTTACTCACCCCTCGCTGCTGCCTCCTCCCTCCTCCCTTATTATTAATAATAATAATATTTGTGATGTTTATTTTAACTTAAGATACATCTGTGGACCTTGGATTTTAAATGCTATATCATATAGGTACATATCGGTTATTGCCCACAGCAGCAGGTCAAAATCAGGATATTAGTGTCAGCTAACAAAAAGCATATCGGCCTATCCCAACTACTTCATTTTTAAGTAGGGATGTCAACGATTAAGACGTTGGTCGAACAAAATGCATTAATTGTAATTAATCACGGACACGCGCACCCGCACCCGCACCCGCGTGGTCACGAAACAAGGCAACCGCGCACCGCGCTGCGCCAAGCTTGACTCACAGCCGGCCACAGGCGCCAACGGCACTGCTCAGCGGCCCCAGTGTAAGCGGGAGGCGAGATCGAACCGCGGCGCCCGGAATGCGTTGTCTCAGCCCGAGCCACAAACCAGCCGCACGAAAGCAGCAGCGGCACATGGTGGTTTAATCCTGGTTTAGTCCAGGTCTAGACCTGGTCGAGTCCTGGTTTAGTCCAGGTCCAGTCCAGGTTTAGACCTGGTCTAGACCTGGTTTAGTTCTGGTCTAGACCTGGTTTAGTCCACGTTTAGTCCTGGTCTAGTCTCTTAGCCAATCAGGACGCAGAACACAATGTTACACTATAAAAAAAAAATTGAAAAAAAAAAAATAAAAATCTGCGAACCACGATAGAGCGAGGGATTACTGTATTTTGTTATTCAGCATCAATACATTTGTCTGCTTTTTACAAAGGAATAATTAATTGAGGAAGATACAGTATAATAATACTATGATATATTTTTGACTCAGTGTTATGTATACTATAGCTTATATTCTTAAAGACCCTATTGAAACACTAAAATTCAGGTGAAAAACGCCGCTTATCAGTTAATTGTTAATCGATCGATAAGGTCAATCAACTATCAATTAATGAATTAATCGATAATTTGCATCCTTATTTTTAAGGTTAACAAACTATAAAATTACAACTATATTATAATAATATCAATACATCTTGATTTAGTGGCAGATATCGGTGATATACGCTTTTTTTTCTCCAGCTAATCGCACGTGTTAGGAGTCTTAAACCAGAATAATGAAATGAGTAATTTAGGAATCACATGCCTTTCCATCTGTAGAAGTTTAAATTGGACAACTAGCAGGTAGGAATGCTAAAATGACAAGCACCAGAGGAGACAAGGGGCTAGCTCTCAGCAGAGATTATAGCCTACATCCTAAATAAAAGCTGTTATTACAATTTGCCAGTTGTAATAATAATTTTAAATTGCAATGTGGTTTGGGTTTTGGATTATTTGAGAACAGGTGCCGGGCCTACTCCCGCGGACCCACCACCCGCAGGAGGATCCATGGGGGCTGGTGCTTTGTGATCTGGTTCACTGGTAAGTGGATGTTTACAAGTGAACAGGCTAATAATACGCAGTGATACGACTCCAGTATATAAAATAGGACCAAGCAATTCCGACTGCTGAATTTTTCGCGGACAACTGTTTTGTGACACAAATATATCACTTTTTGGACAAATATTGTTTGAGAAGAAAAATAAGCTTTATTAACTGTCCCCGCTAACTTACCGGAAATACTTTTGTGAGCTACAGAACCAGAGCAGAACTCGGCTCAGAGGACACAGTCAGCGGTAAGTCAGTGTTACTGGACGACACTGCTGAAGGGGAGGCCATACAGATTCACATGAAAAAAAACACACTATCCCTTTAAGCAGAAGATAATGAATGAATGAAAAAAAAAGATGCCAGGCCTAATTAAAAAGCCTGAGGCGCAGAATGAACCAATAATACTTAACCATAGAAGTTATTGTGATCAAAGGAGAAGTTCAATTTGTCAACTGGACAAAGTTTGTTTGGTTGAAAACGTTTCGCCGCTCATCCGAGAGGCTTCGTCAGCTCTGGTTATTGTACTGGTTAGACCCTGCTTGTATCTAGCTGCCGGGAGGCGTGTCTGACAATGACAAAAGCTCTGAAAACGATCCCCCTAATCTGTCTCTTTGTTTTTCAAATTACTCTGACGGCTGTTTCGACCCCCTATTCAACGTCTAACGACCCTCTCCACCCCTCTGCCCTGGCTCTGTTTGACTGGTCTAAGAATCCCATTATAAATGGGAGACAGGTTATATCTCACTCCCCCATTTCTGTTTAATGACGGATTCTCTTTTTTGACAAAAATAGCCTCTTTAACTCCCCTCTCAAACCAGTTCTTTTCCCTGGCTAAGATCTGAACCTCACTGTCCTCAAAAGAATGGCCCGTGGCTTCTAGGTGAAGATGTACCGCAGAAGCCGGTCCACTCTGGCACGCCCGTCTGTGTTGGTACATCCTCTTGTGAAGTGGCTGTTTTGTTTCCCCAATGTAGCGCTCACTGCAGTCTTCACTACACTGAATGGAGTAGACCACATTGCTTTGTTTGTGGCTCGGTGTTCTGTCCTTTGGGTGGACCAGTTTTTGTCTTAAAGTGTTTGTGGGTTTGAAATAAACTGGAATTTCATATTGTCTGAAAATCCTCTGTAGTTTTTCCGAAACGCCGGCCAGGTACGGAATCGCTACCCCTTTCCTCCTGGGTTCGGATTCTCTGTTGTCTTGTTTATTGTCCTTGTCTCTCTTGGTTTTGTTGACAGCCCATTTAGGATATCCACAAACAGAGAGGGCTTCCTGCACATGTTGCTCTTCTTTCTCCTTGCCCTCTGTGCTTGTGGGAACCACTTGGGCCCTGTGTTGTAATGTCCGAATAACACCCAGTTTGTGCTGCAGTGGGTGGTGTGAATCAAAAAGCAGGTATTGGTCTGTGTGTGTGGGCTTCCTGAAGACTTCTACTTGGAGTCCCCGGTCTCCTCCTATCGTTACTGCACAATCTAAGAATGCCAATGTGTTATCCTTGGCATCTTCACGGATGAATTTGATGTTCGGATCTACAGAATTGATATGTGCAGTGAAAGGTTCCAAATCTTGAATTTTGATTTTTGTAAAATTATCATCAACATAACGAAACCAGTGTGTGGGAGGAGTGCCTGGATATGAAGCTAAGGCACTCTGTTCAAATTGTTCCATGTATAAATTAGCCATGATAGGGGAGACCGGTGAGCCCATCGCACAGCCATGAATTTGCCTGTAAAAGTTCCCTCTGAACTGGAAATAGGTGGTATTTAGACAAATTTCCAGCAGTTGGCAGATTTGGTCAGGAGAAAGTTTGGTTCTCTCTTCTAGCTTGGAATCCTGTAGTAAACTCCTTGTCGCTGCTTCGACCGCTACAGCTGTGGGGATACAAGTGAAAAGAGAGGTTGTATCCCCACAGCTGTAGCGGTCGAAGCAGCGAGAAGGAGTTTACTACAGGATTCCAAGCTAGAAGAGAGAACCAAACTTTCTCCTGACCAAATCTGCCAACTGCTGGAAATTTGTCTAAATACCACCTATTTCCAGTTCAGAGGGAACTTTTACAGGCAAATTCATGGCTGTGCGATGGGCTCACCGGTCTCCCCTATCATGGCTAATTTATACATGGAACAATTTGAACAGAGTGCCTTAGCTTCATATCCAGGCACTCCTCCCACACACTGGTTTCGTTATGTTGATGATAATTTTACAAAAATCAAAATTCAAGATTTGGAACCTTTCACTGCACATATCAATTCTGTAGATCCGAACATCAAATTCACCCGTGAAGATGCCAAGGATAACACATTGGCATTCTTAGATTGTGCAGTAACGATAGGAGGAGACCGGGGACTCCAAGTAGAAGTCTTCAGGAAGCCCACACACACAGACCAATACCTGCTTTTGATTCACACCACCCACTGCAGCACAAACTGGAGTGTTATTCGGACATTACAACACAGGGCCCAAGTGGTTCCCACAAGCACAGAGGGCAAGGAGAAAGAAGAGCAACATGTGCAGGAAGCCCTCTCTGTTTGTGGATATCCTAAATGGGCTGTCAACAAAACCAAGAGAGACAAGGACAATAAACAAGACAACAGAGAATCCGAACCCAGGAGGGTAAGCGATTCCGTACCTGGCCGGCGTTTCGGAAAAACTACAGAGGATTTTCAGACAATATGAAATTCAGTTTATTTCAAACCCACAAACACTTTAAGACAAAAACTGGTCCACCCAAAGGACAGAACACCGAGCCACAAACAAAGCAATGTGGTCTACTCCATTCAGTGTAGTGAAGACTGCAGTGAGCGCTACATTGGGGAAACAAAACAGCCACTTCACAAGAGGATGTACCAACACAGACGGGCGTGCCAGAGTGGACCGGCTTCTGCGGTACATCTTCACCTAGAAAAGCCACGGGCCATTCTTTTGAGGACAGTGAGTTCAGATCTTAGCCAGGGAAAAGAACTGGTTTGAGAGGGAGTTAAAGAGGCTATTTTTGTCAAAAAAGAGAATCCGTCATTAAACAGAAATGGGGAGTGAGATATAACCTGTCTCCCATTTATAATGGGATTCTTAGACCAGTCAAACAGAGACAGAGGGTGGAGAGGGTCGTTAGACGTTGAATAGAAATTCGAAACAGCCGTCAAATAATTTGAAAAACAAAGAGACAGATTAGGGGGATCGTTTTCAGAGCTTTTGTCATTGTCAGACACGCCTCCCGGCAGCTAGATACAAGCAGGGTCTAACCAGTACAATAACCAGAGCTGACGAAGCCTCTCGGATGAGCGGCGAAACGTTTTCAACCAAACAAACTTTGTCCAGTTGACAAATTGAACTTCTCCTTTGATCATGGATTCTACCTGGACGACTGAGGGACTTTTCACATAGAAGTTATTTATTATATTCATTTCCCCACTATTGCCAAGAAAAAGCACCAACGATAAATATTTACTGCTACTTTTGCTCTATAGAAGTTTTGTTGTATTTTGTACAATGACAATATCATCAAATCAAATCTATTGAGCCCCCAGAATATATTTTTCCAGCTTTTTATAATCGATTTTGTAATTATCATGACAGGCCTAGCACAACACTGCCTTTGTTGGAACAAACCTTTCATTCAGATTTAAATGTATTACAATGAAATAACGTTTGTAGATCTTAGTAAATAGTAACCTAAATACAATATATGACTTGCAATAATTCACTATGATTGTTCGTTTAGTATTTTAATATAATTTGCTTGTTGTTACGTTTTATTTTGTAATATTCTATGTATTAGCTTGTGCGTCAAAGTTTACGATTGACAAACGTGGGCCGAGGTAGTAGGAGGCAATGTGGAAAGACCCAGAGCAGAAGACACCTGGGGACAACAGTCTAACTTCATACCCGTTGCGTGCTATCGGTCCGGGCGCAGCCGCGCTTGAGGCTGCTGCAGTAGCGTCCCATGTCGGTGACAGCTCGGAGGACACTCTCGGAGCTGTGCTTCATGTCCCGGATGGTGTCTGCGGCGTCGATCAAGTCCCGGTACCGCTCCCCCACCATCTGCCGCAGCTCCTCCTTCTTGTGCTCTATGTCCCCGCGCACTCTCCGCTCGATCAGCCGAATTTCCTCGGTGCTGTAGCGTTCAAACAGCACCACGGGGTCCTTCACGTCAGAACCGCGGACGGACAAAGCCTCCACCGCAGCCATAATGATCCTATGATGGTGATCGCTGTGAAAACAGTACCAGTCTACTTCCTGTTTGTACACGTCGGCACGTACGTGTCACATCTACGCTGACGTAGTGCACTACCGCCCTCTACGGGATGAACCATAGAGTGCGTGTTTTATCATAGAAGTAGACTTATACCCTTTTCCCAAACACCTTACTGTACTCCAATCATTTTCTGGACCAATTCGTACTTTTACTTGTAATATTATTTTGAGGTAACGTTACTCGCGCTTGAGAAGAATTTTTGGCCACTCTACCCACCTCCTCAAAATATAAATATACAAGATTTTCCTATCACACTTCTCCAATAACACGTCTGACCAGAAGATGGCGGTAATGCTACAAAGATAGACCATGGAAGTCTGACCATCCATGAGTCTATAGACTATATATATATATATATAGTTTTATCAGTTTATAAAGATATCGGTTAAAGTGATCGGAATCATTAATTACCCACTTTTCATGTAATACTTGTGTATGTATTGCTTGTCTGTTTCTTATATGTATGTTTATAAGGATTTGTATACATATTTATAAAACACGCACACACACACACACACAAAAACAAGTTCGTCACGCATGCGCACTGACTTCTCACCCTCCGCCATTGCTGCAGGTCGTGCGGACACTTCTGAATGTGTTTGTCCGGCCCGCGTCTCTGCTGTGACTCGCACACACACACCAGGAGTCCCGGAGAACATGCCTCTGCCCGTCCAGGTTTTTAACTTTCAGGTGAGCTCGATCCTTGTGCAGTTTCGAGACACCACGGGAGTAAGTAACCGGCCCCAGGCACTTGAAAGACTACCCCCATGCTCTGCACACAGCTACACAACTAGCACGGCTCAGCTAACGTTACTGTTAGTTTTTATTATGTTGAGTTTTTCCTACTTTCCCGGAGACAGGTGGTGATTTGTTGCAGACTAGCGTATTCTTAACCCATTACTTATCCCTGATCTAGTACAGTCACTTTAAATGGCTCTAGCTACCTCTAAATTAGCTAACGCTAGTCTTGTGTATTGTGGCTGCCATCATGAGTTGACAGTCTGATATGCGTGTGTAGTAGTGAAATCAGTTATGGTCCTTGTTTATCATAAATATTGTAGAATGATGCACATTTTTACTGCTAGATGACAATGTTGAAATGCTGTTAGCGCGAATAGCGGCTATCACTCCGACCTGAATGCTAACAATATATCTGCAGTTGAATGTGACTTTAATGGTACTCTCTATAACTTTTAAGGGGCTTGTTTCCATGGTGAGGTTTTTGCTTTGCCCGGAATATCAAATTAACAGCATAGAATTACATTTACTTCTTGTATTTATTAAAGAAAAAAAAAAAATACAATGGAAAAACGTATTGTTTCTGTGAGCGGGGACACATCTCCACAGATCTGACCTGTAACTTGCCACCTACATTTCAGCCAAACATGGAAATTTAAAAAAATGAATTTCTTCAAATATGGATTTTTTTTATTGCTCTAAAAAAACTTGAATCCTTGCATAGAGCGGCTTGCCCCTTCACAGAGCTAACTCATAACTTGGCCTGGTTTGTCTCCCTGCAGATGATGCTTTGCCTGGAACATTCATAATGGCATTAAACTGATCTGATCTCCAAAGAGAATGTTTGATGTAAAAAGATCTCTATGGAGGAAGAAAAAAAATAAATCACAGAATCTTTAGTAGAAAAGTGACAAGCCATGTTAGTGGAGATGAAAGCCCTCTCACAGCAAGAGTGCATGTTTGAGTGCATAGAAACGCCTGTTTAAAATTTTGGATTGCATGTTTTTCAAGGGGTCCTTAAAATGAATTAAATATATATAGTGTGTGTATGTATGTATATATATATATATTTTTTTTTTTTACATGGGGGGCTTTTACATTATTACATTATTTTTACATACTGTGGAACATTTAAGGCAAAGTAATATCTTCTCCAGTATCACACCAATAACACGTCTGTTAATGGAGAAGTAACAAACCCTCTACCAGTATTGTAGCTCGTCCTGTCCTTACTAACCAAAATGCCTAAAGCTTCTTTACAAGACCTCAAAATAGTATTTAAAATTTATAAATATAGTGTTAAAATATGATTTTGGGCTCCATCTAAGGCTGGACAATATGCCCTGAAAAAAAGTGATCTGGTCCCTGTCACCATCTGCTCTTTTGTGCTAGCTTATTGCCATAGTGATGATGTGTTTGTTTCTTTAATGGAGCTCTATACTCAAACACAGACATTCCTCACCTACTCCTCCTATAGGCCAACCTCTGCAGTGCTTTGAGTGAGTGAATTGAAGTGTGTGCTGTGACATGAAACAGACTGCTGACTGACTATAGCTCCTGTGCTTTGCCTTAGGGAGCTGTGGAGCCCATGCAGATAGATGCAGACCCCCAGGACGACCAACAGAATGCTCCAGACACAAACTACATTGTGGAGAACCCAACACTGGTATTTATTACTTTTAAATATTTAAAAATATTCCATCTTTCTTTTTGTGTTTATTAGGGTTGCATTGATCTGATACTGGTATTGGATATCAGCACTGATATTGAAAAATGTGTTGGATTGGATATCTGTGTCCAAAATATTGGTTAAGCTGATATCCTGGTTGGACATATATTGATGTAATAAGAATATTTAATGGTCATAGTTGGCCCATAATGTTTGAACTTTTATTTATACAAAGGTATTCTGTAGGTACTTGAGAGATAAATAACACATTTGGATCAGCATTGTCTTATGTTATTTTAGTTTAAAGGGGCACTCTGTAGGATTATGGAATTTATAACAATTTCTATTCTCACAACACTTGTTACTAGGGAAACCACACTCGTGTGCATTCTCATCCGCATGTTTGTATGAGCACGAGGAATTCAAGACTTCTACTTTGCGAGACAGGAAAGAAACTAAGCAAATTAAACTTAACTTAAATATAGTGATGCTAAATATAGCAATGCTAATCGCGGTAGCCTTTCTATAGCGTTTGTAATGTAAACTAGCCTTATGCTAACACTTTGCCAGCTAACAACAGAGGGGAAGCATAAACGTCTTATCCATCGTGCGGAGGAGACTTTTAAACCACTCTTTGGTCACCATGATTACAGGCACTATTTCCTTGGCGATGTCGTGTGTTACGGCAGTCCTTATCTCCTGGTGTCGTTGGCTGCTTCTGTCATACGGAGTTACACTGGCAAAAGAAGTTGTAACTGTCTGTTTGGCCCGAGTATCACTTTTACTAGACTTTTTTCCGGACTTTCACGCCCTGCACTCGAATGACGGATTACGGACATTAATTAAACGGGGGCTAACACCGGCTTCACCAGCTCACGACTCCCCAGACTGCACGGGGCTACACGCCGTATTTGGGATGAGGGCTTGCTCGGAGCGGAGCGGCTAACACAGGCCTTGCGTTGCTGTCTTGCTTTGAGGTGTTTCATGTTGTGATGAAAAGTTGGTTAGCTGCCTCGTGCTGCTCAGTGTTCACCTGCTAGCTGGCTGCAAACTGTGGAATGGATTTCCAGAACGGAGGCATGTCTCATCATTACTCTTTGTCTCATTGAGCAGGAGCAGAGCAGGTGACAGGGAATCACTCGTGGAGTAATTTCAGCAGATAATGTGTACAGTGAACCCTCGCTCTATCGCAGTTCACTGTTCGCAGCCTCGCTGTTTCGTGGATTTTTTATTTTTTATTTTTTTTTCTTCATTTTTTTTTAGAGTCACCTTTTTTTTTTTTATAGTGTAACAATGTGTTCTGCGTCCTGATTGGCTAAGAGACTAGACCAGGACTAAACGTGGACTAAACCAGGTCTAGACCAGAACTAGACCAGAACTAAACCAGGTCTAGACCAGGTCTAAACTAGGTCTATACCTGGACTGGCCCTGGACTAAACCAGGACTGGACTAGGTCTAGACCTGGACTAAACCGGGACTAGACCAGGTCTGAACCAGGATTAAATCACTCCGTGCGGCTTTTGCGTTTGTTTGTGCGTGTTCGGTTTGTGACTCGGGTTGAGAGCACGCGGTCCGGGCGCCGCAGTTCTATCTCGTGCTCGCAGCCCCGGTGTATGCACGGCCTCGCGCTGCATTTTCTCACATTTGTCTCTAGTTTAAACACTCAAACTTTCATAGATTTTCAACAAAACTATTAACACATTTTGTTGAAAATCTATGAAAGTTTGAGTGTTTAAACTAGAGACAAATGTGAGAAAATGTTAATTCCAGTCTGAGAAAAGCGTATAATGTGTGTGGTGAGGCATTTACAGCCTTAAAACATGTAAAATAATTGTAAAATATAAAGTTGTCCTACTTCGTGGATTTCTCTTATTGCGGGTTATTTCTCGAACCTAACCCCCACGATAAACGAGGGATTACTGTATATACAGAAATGGCTCATGGATCGGAATTTCCGATCCTTGAATTACGTTGATATCGGAACCCAATACCGATACTGGATCGGATCGGCCCCATCCCTAATAAAGACATGGATGAGAGAGTTTGGTGTGGGTGAACTTGACTGGCCTGCACAGAGCCCTGACCTCAACCCGATAGAACACCTTTAGGATGAATTAGAGCAGAGACTGAGAGTGAGGCCTTCTTGTCCAACTTCTCTTTGATGTGTGACCTCACAACTGCGCTTCTGGAAGAGTGGTCAACAATTCCCATAAACACACCCCTAAACCTTGTGTACTACCTCGCCAGAATAGTTTAAGCTGTTATAGCTGCAAAGGGCAGACCAACGTTATATTAAATCCTATGGATTAAAAATGGGATGTTACAGTTCATATGTGAGTTAAGGCAGGTGAGCAATTTCAAATCCAATGTGTGCAACCTGTACATATGGTTTTTGATAATAAAGCTGACTTTGAATACTTTTGGCAATATAGTATATGTTGTAATAAGGGTTATTTACCATTGTCTTCAATTACAGTATACCTGAAAACTTAAATTGGAGTTTTACACTTTAGTGAACATTTGATTTTCATAAGTTAATTTCTTAATTTCAAAAAATAATTTTCTATTTTAATGTTATAAAATACATTTTATTTGATTAAAAAACACCCATCAAATGCATTGATCTGATGGAGTTGACAGAAATGTGTGAACTCTGCTGAACATTGAACACACATGGTTTAAGAATGACTTTATTGATCTCACACAAAAGAAATTGTTCTCTGCATTTAACTCAAGATTCAAGATTGTTTATTTGTCATATGCAGAATCAACACAAGGTCAACAATGCAATGAAATGCTTAGGATCAGAAGAACCGTTGACTCGCTAAGATAGTCAAGAAGTACTAATAACATGCAATAATAGTACATGGTAAAAAAAGTGTTGCAAAGTGCAGGGGAAGAAGTAAACAATATAATAAACAATATAATAAACAATATAATAAAATATGTAATAAAATGTAATAAAATAAAAAAGCAAGGTACAAGGTGCAGGTAGGATTAAATCAAGATCAAATAAGGTGTAAGTATTTCACAGATTGCACATAATATGGTGTGGTGTAGGTGTTGCATGTGGATTTCGTATTGCACATAGTATGATATAAATATTGCACATAGGTTATTGCACTGATTATTGCACATGTAACAGTAATTTACAGTGAGGTAGTGACAGACATGATATATTCATATAGAGCAGCAGTAGTAAACAATGAAATGTAATGAAAGGTAGTTTAGTGCAGTATTATTGAGAGTTCAGTGTTATTTAGAGTATTACCCAGAGTTCAGTAGTCTGACAGCTTGGGGGTAATAGCTGTACCCCCAAGTAATAACCAGGTAATAACTCATCCTTATTATTAGGAGCAGTGGGCAGCACATTACTGCGCCCGGGGAACATCTCCATGATCTTCTTGCTTCGGTTTTGGTCAGGACCTAAGCTGGAGGATTTTTACCTATGGTGCATGTTTTGGGTTGATGGGGGAAACTGGAGTGCCTGAAGGAAACCCATCCAGATGAAAACGGATGCTTCCGGTTTTACACTGACCAGACTTCACAACAATGACAGTTATTTCACTTTCATCCTCAACTCACTATAGCGGAGTCCACTAGAGGGAGATGGTCAACTCTCCTCCTCCCTTGTCTTCCTGTCTCTCAGGCCGTTTCCCAATCCAGCGACGGCACACTTGTGAGCGTCCTTGGAACGGGATATGCGTCAGATCCGGCGCGACAAGCGCCGTTCCATTCGTTTTTTTCCCCCTGCACCGTCGAGATGAGCTCTGAACGGCGCCGTCGTTTCCATGGAAATCGGGGCGTGGACCAAGCGTGCGAACATGCACGCTTCGCACACTTAAAAGCCCCAGCATGCACAGCGCGGGAGGATATATGACTACAAAGACCGACTCGCCAGCGACATCCACAAGTGAGAGTTGCAACGTCACTATAAAATATACGTACTGGTTCACCTCACCTACAACTATGCTACATGAAACTCTTCATAAACTACACTAAACATGTGTGACGGTCGCCGTATCGGCATGTCACGGCACCTGTATTACCGTTCACATGCTTTTCAAAACCCTTACACTTCTATATTTCCTTTGCTGTTGTAATGCTGGATATTCTACAGTATCGCCATGTCCAGCGTTTACTCTAAGCTGCGCACTGTTCGCACATTCTCAGCGCACAAGAAAACTTATGCAGCGCACTGTAAATCAGGGATGAAAGAGCTTTTAGCGGATCGCCGCTTTTCATTCAGCCGCGGGGTCATTTTTTTATATCTGCAAAGTGCGAGCCGCGCAGGGGGGTTCATTTCGGATGTGGAGTTAGTGTGTGTTTGCTCAGACACATTAAAAATTAGGGGGAACATTGGCCATGTCCCAATTCCAAGTATTACTAGTCGCAATAGTATAATATTTTTGTCTTTAGGGAACAAGGAGCAGACCACCCGGCTCATTGAGCTGAGGCGGGACCTGTTCCAGTTCGCAGACGCCCATGTGAGAAACGTAGTGCACTAAGGACGGAGCGAGTGTGCGCCGTCTCGACGACAGACCGACGGCACACTCACAAGCGTGCCGTCGCTGAATTGGGAAACGGCCTCAGTCTGCATCCACTCTTTATTCTCCTACCTCTCCTCTGGTCCTCCAGTGTTTCTCTCCTTTTCCTCTCCCTCTCCTCTCCCTCTCCTCTGCCTTTAGAGACTACAGGTAGATTTCTCAAATGTCAGATCTGACTGAGTTGACTGATGGAGTTGACAAAAGTGCATGTGTTTCCCTTGTTAAAGACATATTGTAGTATTGTAGCTAGTTTCTTTTTGTTCAGTATGTTGGCTGCTTTTATGCCCTCACTCATGGCTTACACTCATTCCAGTTATGTTTAAATGGATCTGAATGGACTGACAGAGTTGACACTTTCCAGCTGTGACAGCAGAAATTGCAGCATTGTTGGTCTTGAATATGAAAAAGTGACCAAGCTACGTGTGGTAGTTCAGCGTTCAGTGGAGTAAGGTTAACAAACAGGGCCCTCAGAGATAATTACATTACTGCCTGTTTTAATGAGACACTATTTTGACAAGCTGAATTTTGTAGAAAAAATATTCAGAACTTTACATTATGCATTATTTAGAATATTTAAAGCCTTTTAATTCAATTCAATACATTTTTATTCACATAAATACAGTTTTTAAATGTTTTTTGAGCAGGTGAACCCTGGCGGAGGACACAATAACACTGACCTTAAAAGTTTCATTTATATGCATGTGAAAATCTTGGTCAAATGTTCACATTTTTATATAGCACTTTTCCACCTTCAAGGTGTTCAAAGCGCTTTACAACCAGGAACCACTAACCCATACATACACCTGTAAAAACAATAATTATTTAAAATAAATAGTTCCTGTATACAAATCTACCTTAGATTTGATGTTATAAATATGCCAATTATGATATTTTGAGAGTGTTTTTCTACAAATTGCTGTGTTGTAGAGAGGACCTGTTTTATGGGAGCAAAAAACGGCAAATTCAGTTCCACATCTATAAGCAGTAGTATCTGAGAGGACTGAAGTATAAACTGCTAAATTAATGCAAGGATCTCATGCATTTCAGAACACTTTGTAAAGGTGTAAACTTCAGACCATATTTTCCCCTAAATCAAAAGCAATATTTTGTTGTTTGTAGTGGACATAATGTCCCAATGTGTATTTGCTGACCCTTTTCTTTTTGATTGCGGTATATTGTGTATCACTTGTATAAACCTGTTTATCCTGTTGGTGTGTGTGTACATGCAGGACTTGGAGCAGTATGCCACTAGCTACAGTGGGCTGATGCGCATTGAGAGGCTGCAGTTCATTGCAGAGCACTGTCCTCAGCTCCGGGTGGAGGCCTTGAAAATGGCCCTCACCTTTGTGCAGAGAACCTTCAACGTGGACACCTATGAGGAGATCCACCGCAAGCTCACAGAGGCAACACGCTTGGAAAGGCACGCTCAATACGTTCTGTGTTCAAACTGTCATTGTGAATGATGTAGCTTTTCTGTCAGAGGGTCCACCATGTTAGAGCCTTGCAAATGTATTAGCCTCCCTTGAACTTGTGCCACATTTCAGACTTCAAACATAAATATATAAAATTTGAAGAATCCACACCAAGTGGGGCACAATCGTGAAGTGGAACAAAATTTATACAATATTTAATTATTATTATTTTTAAACAAATAAACTGAAAAGTATCGTGTGCAAACTTATTCACCCCATTTTCTCTCAGTGCAGCCAACTGACTCCAGAAGTTCCCTGATGATTTCTGAATGATCCAATGTTGACCTAAATAACTGATGATAAATAGAGTCCACCTGTGTGTAATCAGTCTCAGTATAAATGCACCTGCTCTGAGAACGTCTTAGAGGTCTGTTAAAAGAATATTGCGGAGTAAACAGCATAAGGAAGACCAAGGAACACACCAGGCAGGTCAAGGATAAAGTTGTGGAGAAATTTAAAGCAGGATTAGGATATAAAAAGATTTCACAAGCTTTAAAGGGTTAGGGTTAGGGAGCACTGTTCGATCAGTCATATTGAAATGGAGAAAGTATCAGACCACTGCAAACCTATAAAGACCCGGCCGCCCCTCTAAACTTTCAGCCCAAACAAGGAGAGCACTGACCAGAGATGCAGTCAAGAGGCCCATGATCACTCTGGATGAACTGCAGAGATCCACAGCTAAGGTGGGGAATACAGGGCAATTTTGGAAGGAAACATGTTGGAGTCTGCAAAGGACCTGAGACTGGGATGGAGGTTTACCTTCCAACAAGACATTGAACCTAAACATAAAGCAAAATCTGAAATGGAATGGTTGAAAACTAAACCTATCCAGGTGTTAGAATGGCCAAGTCAAAGTCCAGACCTGAATCCAATTGAGAATATGTGGAAGGATCAGAAAACTGTTCACAAACGCAAAAATGGGCAAAAATTTCGGTCTCTAGATGTGCAAAACTGAACATATTTTCGCACGCCGAGTTTTAAGTTTATTTGTAAAAAAAAAAAACAAATTTAAATCAATTTCATTACACTTCAGGATTGTGTCCCACTTGGTATTGACTTCACAAGAAATTCCAATTTTATATCTTTGAAGTGTGGCAAAAAGTTCAAGAGGGGCTAATACTTTCGCAAGGCACTGTACATTTAAAATAATACCTTTAGTTGACACTAGATGCTTACACAAATTCAGAAATCTCAACTTGAAGTTGGCCTTTACCTTGGATGCCTGTTTTACACGCTAAAATAAAAAATCTAAAATAAAACAATGACTTTTAACACAATCTTTAAGGGTCATAGAAAAAATGCAGGGAACTGAGTCTGGAATTCTAAAATCTTTCCCTGCTATTTTCCATGGGAAACATGTTTAATACCATATTATGGAACATTCAAGGAAAAACAACACCATGGAGACAAGCATATGGCAGACCCTCAACCAGAAAAGTGAATTGGTGTTTACTGCTAGCTAGTATGCTTGCTTATAAAATGCTTATTTGAATATGCAAATAGAGCTGACTTATAGCTTTAGTAATCACTGATTATATTAATGTTAAATTTACAAAATATTGGATTATTATACAAATTGTTTCTGCTTGTCACATCAGCTTAAAGGGATATTCCTTTTTTTTTTTTTTTTTTAATGTGAATCTGTATGGCGTCCCCTTCAGCAGTGTCGTCCATTAACACTGACCTAGCCCCTGACAGTGTCCTCTGAGGCCAGTTCTGCTCCGGTTCTGTAGCTCACGAAAGTAGTTCCGGTAAGTTAGCGGAAAAAATTTAAGTGGATGTTTACAAGTGAACAGGAATAATACTAATAGGCGCGCAGTGATACCACTCGAGAGAAAATGGGACCAAGGGATTCCGACTGCTGAATTTTTCGCGGACAACTGTTTTGTGACGCAAATATATCATTTTTTTGACAAATACTGTTTTGAGAAGAAAAACTTTATTAACTGTCCCCGCTAACTTACCGGAACTGCTTTCGTGAGCTACAGAACCGGAGCAGAACTCTGCTCAGAGGACACGGTCAGCGGTAAGTCGGTGTTAATGGACGACACTGCTGAAGGGGACGCCATACAGATTCACATAAAAAAAAAAACGCACTATCCCTTTAAGCATTCTTTCACCTTCCCAATCAAATCATGTGTGTGCTTTAGAGAAGCACAGGCAGTACCTGACACAGTGCCAGATGGGGGCGCTGTGCCCCCTCCTTTGGACTCGGCGTGGGCTGAATCAACTAGGAAAAAGGCTTTGCTCAAACTGGAGAAACTGGACACAGACCTCAAGAACTACAAAGGCAACTCCATTAAAGAGAGCATCAGGTATTGCGTCTGCTCAGTTATGCTCTGTTATCACTGTGAGGGCTTAGTAAGTGGTGGAAAGTAACAAACTACAAAAATAAATGTACTGTACTTAAGTACAATTTTTTTGGTATCTGGTGAATAACCTGATGATCTTTGAGTAGGAGAGGACATGATGACCTGGGCGACCACTACCTGGACTGTGGTGATCTCAGCAATGCCCTCAAGTGTTACTCTAGAGCTAGAGACTACTGCACCAGCGCCAAGCACGTCATCAACATGTGCCTCAATGTCATCAAGGTACTGAGGGAGAGGGAATACATCTCTTCTTTTCCACTGGCACGGTTTGCTTGGGGCCGTCTTGGACCAGGTCGGTTTGGTATGGTTCCATCCAGCCTAGTTGTTTCCTTGCTCTGGGGTCCAGTTATAGAAGCAGAGACACTGCTACATGAGACACTGACTCATGTTTCAAATTATACTTTTACTAAAAGATGATTAATAATCCCAAATGAGATGTGGCTAAAACGAGAGATTTCCCAAGGGAAATTCAAATTTTGCTGCAGCAAACTGTGCTTTTCAGTCGCCCTTGTGTGTGAATCAAAGGTCTGAGTGCAGCAATAGAAAGGTAGGGTTAGGTAGGGTCAGCAGATCTGTGTCAGGGCAGTTTGAGGAAAGAGAGCCAAAAGTGTCCCTTCTGTGTCCTGCAACCCTGGCATCACAGCAGTGTCCAGGGAGGAGCCAGATGAACACAGCAGGAAGGGCCTGGTTCGTACTCCCCTTTGTTTTGGTTATGGATGAAATGTAAGCATTAAACTACTTCCTGTTTATGATAATCTTTTTCTGCATTTATTTCACTTCTCTATACCTTTATATCTTTTAACCTCTATGTAATTCATGGTGTTTTGGCATGTTGGATGCATTATATAATGAAAATCTCTCCTAAGTGAACTTGTAGATATGAGGCTTATGGTAGAGAGGAAGGGAATATATGGCACATTGGAGGGACCGTGATGCAGAGGAAGGGCAATGAATATGTGGTACAGAGGAGGGACAGTAGGTAACTGCATTACCATCCATAGAAAATGTGCTTATTTCAAAAAGTGTGTAACAAAAGGCTACTTAATCCCATTTTATCTAAGCATTTGAGTGCATAACTCTGTTACCTGGTCCGAATATCCTGTCTTCTGTGTGCGTGCTTTCTCAGGTCAGCGTTTACCTACAGAATTGGTCCCATGTCTTAAGCTACGTCAATAAGGCAGAGTCCACCCCTGAGATCGCAGAGGTGAGTCTACTCCTCCCAACCTGGTAAAGAGGCACTGTGGAACTTACCACAGTCATCTGCTCATCTCAATGGAGAGGCTGCGGTCTTGCCTGCAGTGTTCCACAGTATGACATGAAGTATCTATCTTGTATTTATTTAAAGGACACCTATTATTTCAAATAAACTTTTCAGAGCTTTTAATCATGTTATTATCATCCCAAAGGTATCTATGAAGCAAAGCGGGCATGTTGGCTCATTTGAGCGTCAATAAGTGCACTGCCCCGAACTGACACTGCCCGTTTGCATTGATTCCAATGGAGACACAAAATACTTGCAGTGTGTGACGCAGATAGACAAATCTTGTTCTCACTGCTTTCCTTTAGTCAGGGCTAGCCTGCAAATCAACATCTCCAGTTCCACTCCAGTTCTCCATTTATTTTAGTCTCTGGACTGTGGGGAGATGCCCAAATTTGACCTGGGGGTGGCATATCCCTTTAAAGGGGCCCATATTACACTATTTTCTAATCTGTTAAAACGTATTTTGTATTATTCACACTTTTAACACACAAGTCCTGTATATTTAGGCTGAATTGTTCCCTCAAACAGAAACCACTCTCTTCAACCTTGTGATATTTATTCATAGAGCACCTTTTGAGGACTCATTGGTAAAATGCCTTTTATTAAATGATTTTTTTAATTTATTTTTTTCAGCAAAGAGGCGAGAGAGATGGCCAAAACCAAGCTGTTCTCACCAAACTGAAATGTGCTGCTGGTAAGATGTCGCTATGTACATATGAGTAACATTATGGGATGCCTGTGCTCATGTCTGTTTTGTCTGTTAAGGTTTGGCAGAGCTGGCATCTCGGAAGTACAAGCCCGCTGCCAAATGCTTCCTGCAGGCCTCCTTTGACCACTGTGACTGTCCAGAGGTGAGCCTTGTTTGCACTGGCTACACAAGCTATTGACATCACATGTTTTTTTTAATTAATAGAATCAACATTTTACCTGAGCTATACTTGAGGTTTAGTAATACCAAGTTTTTGGCATTGTGTGACGTGGTTAAAGCTAGAATTAATGGGAAACTAACTTTTTCTGCATTCTGCATTTCTCTACACCGCATTTTAAAGTCTCTTTATTAAAAGGGTGTGTTTGACTAATATTAAATGTGGTATGCCCTAGAAATATAATATTTACGTGCACTGGCTTTGTTTTGCTAAGCATATCACCTCAAAGTATACAGTAAGTTGGCATCACTGTAAATGCAGCAGTTTATCATAAGATCAAGTCACCTTGAGGTGTGTAATGCCACTCTTAACCAGCTAACCACAGCTGTTGCACATAGGCATGTCACGATAATTACTTATCACCTTATCATTCAGTATATGGAAGCTGAACCTATATATTTTTATGCTCATTTATTGTCTGTATATTTTCTTTGCATTAAGGGAGATATTTTTGTTATTTTAGTTGTAATACAAGGGTTGAATAAGTCAGATCTATGGCTATTTGTTGTAACTCATGTCTTTAAATGATACTCATGCTCTTTTAAAATTGTTTACTGAGATTCTCCTGCATTACTGTTGTGTCCATGGCATAAAATGGTTTCAAAATAGCCCCTTGACTGAGTGTTTGCTTTTTCCAGCTGCTGTCCCCTAGTAATGTGGCAGTGTACGGAGGTCTGTGTGCTCTGGCCACTTTTGACAGACAGGAGCTCCAGCGTAATGTAATTTCCAGCAGGTGAGTGTGCAGTGCAGGCTCTTTGGGAGACCAGCGCTTGTGGCATCTCTACGGCTCTGTCCCAATGTCCACACTATTCCCTATTTAGGGCACGCCATGTTTAGGCGTGTCCGAATGTCCAGTTCCTAAAAAAGTAGTGTTCTAAAAATTTCCCACGGTACAGTACACAGTGGACAGTAGTGTCCAGCACTGGTCACTGAACTGGTCAGTATTGACCAGAATGCAGGACTCATGCAAGTCTTTAACACGACTGAATGAAAGCAGAGAAAACCACTGGTTTATCACACTGTTGGTCCTGATTATGAATAAACCCCACTATTAAATAAACAGTTATGGTGTAACAATGCTAGCGTTATCCACTTAACTTGGCTTGAGCTGTTTAAAAGATCGATAATTTCCACATCTAACAAAAAAAGATGAATAATCCAATCCGTTTACGTGACATCAATCTTGACAAAAACATGTGTGGGTATTATTGGTCCACAAATAAGCATACAGTTGCAAGAAAAATGTGTGTGCGTGAACTTGGATTTCTGCATAAATTGGGCATAAAATGTGGCCTGATATTGATCCAAGTCACAATAATAGACAAACACCTTCAGCTTTAACTAAAACTGCGTAAAAAATGTGTTTTCAGTTTTTCATTGAATACAGCATGTACAAACTCACAATACAGGGTGGAAAAAAATATGTGAACCTTTGGATATAATAACTGGTTGACCCTCCTTTTGCAGCAATAATCTCAACCAAACATTTCCTGTAACTGCAGATCAAGACCTGCACAACACTCAGGAGTAATTTTGGATCATCTTCACAAAACTGTTTCAGTAATATTTTTGAGTTGTCTGGTATTAATTGCTCTCTTGAAGTCATACCACATCATCTTACTCTGGTTCAGGTCAGGACTCTGACTGGGCCACTCCAGAAGGCGTATTTTCTTCTGTTTGAGCCATTCTGTTGTTGACTTGGGGTCGTTGTCCTGTTGCATCACCCATCCTTGTTTGAGCTTTAGTTGGCAGACAGATTCCTGCAAAATGTCTTGGTACAATTACAGTTAATTTTTTTGTCTATGACCGCAATCCGTCCAGGCCCTGAGGCAGCAAAGTAGCCCCAAACCATGATGCTCCCTTCACCATACTTGACAATTGGGATAAAGTTTCGATGTTTGTGTGCTGTGCCTTTTTTTTTTTTTTCCTCCACACATAGCGTTGTGTGTTCCTTCCAAACAACTCCATTTTTGTTTCATCTGTCCACAGAATGTTTTGCCAGTACAGCTCCGTGATTTTTTTGATTTTTTTTTTTTTTTTTGTGTGTGTGTGCAAATGTCTGACGTGCAGCAATGTTTTTCTTTGACAGCAGTGCTTTCCTCCGTGGTGTCCTCCCATGAACTCTATTCTTGTTTAAGGTTTTATGTATTGAGATTTTTGCTGAGACTTAAGCTGACACTCTAAGCTTCCTTCTCACCTCATTGAGCATTCTGTGCTGTGCTCTTGCTGTCATCTTTACAAAACGACCATGCCTAGGGAGAGTAGCAACAGTGTTGAATTTTCTCCATTTGTAGACAGTCTGTCTTACTGTAGACACATGAACATCTAGGCTTTCAGAGATGCTTTTATATCCCTTTCCAGCTTTATGTAACTCAGCAATTCTTGATCACAGATCTTCTGAAAGCTCTTTTGTGCGGGGCATCATTTGCATCAGGCAATCCTTCTTGAGAACAGCTATCTCAAAACTAGTGAGTTTTTATAGGGCAGGGCAGCTTTAACCAACACCTGCAAACTCATCACATTTATTGGACCCCAGGTTGGCTGACACTTGGCTCCATTTAGCTCCACTCTTGGAGAAGTCATTAGCCTAGGGGTTCATATATTTTTCCACCCTGAGTTTTTACATGTTGTATTCAATGAAAATTTGAAAACATTTATATACAGTGGTACCTCACCTTACGAAAGACCCTACATACGAAAAATCCAAGTTATGAAATGCCTTCACGTCAAATTTTGGTCTCTAGATACGAAAGAAAATTCAAGTTACGAAACGCGAAATCTCAAAAATTCAATTAATGCACGCTCAGATGCACGCCCCGAAACGTAAATACACTTTATCAACACACACGGGGTTAGGTTCCAGAGGTGGCCCGCGGTGGGAGAGGTCCGTGAGGTAGGACAACTTTGTATTTTGCAATTGTTCTACATGTTTTAGGGCTGTAAATGCCTCACCACACACATTCTACGCTTTTCTCAGACTGGAGTTGGGCTTTTCTCACATTTCTCTCTCGTTTGAACTTTCATAGATTTTCAATGGAATGTGTTGATAGTGAAGCGTGGGGGGGGGGCACGGCTTAATATAGCGCCGAACGCGCGAGGGGAGCGGAGACACAACAACACATCATCAGTAGGGTAAAACCTGTCACCTGTCTCACGACGGTCTAAACCCAGCTCACGTTCCCTATTAGTGAGTGAACAATCCCAACGCTTGGTGAATTCTGCTTCACAATGATAGGAAGAGCCGACATCGAAGGATCAAAAAGCGACGTCGACACGGCGCGGGATGGAGCCGCGGCGCCCGGGCCATGCCTCCCCCTCGGGGCCGCGGGCCCGCTCGGCCCGCCCGTGCGGGGCGAGCACGGGGTGATTTAATCCTGGTCTGGTCGCGGTTTGGTTCGGGTCTGGACCTGATACGGTCCTGGTTTAGACCTGGTCTAGACCTGGTTTAGTTCTGGTCTAGACCTGGAAGTCACATAGAAGCAGAGCCCGCCGATGGAGCACCTTTCTCGGCCTGTTGGCTCACAGTGTCAGCCCCCCGGCTCTGGAAGTCACATAGAACCAGAGCCCGCCCCGCTCTTATTCCCGCTGAAAGAGCGTCTTTCTCGGCCTCTTAGCTCTAGCGCGGAACGCGCAAGGAGCGCGGAGACACGAGCAACGCGCTCCTCCAACGGCACTGCCATGTCCCGGGATAATCCTGGTTTAGTCCAGGTCCAGTCCAGGTTTAGACCTGGTTTAGTTCTGGTCTAGACCTGGTTTATTCCAATCAGGACGCAGGACAGTGTTGCACTATATAAAAAAAGTTACACTATTTAAAAAAAACCTTGGAATGGATCAGGCCTTTTCCATTGAAATAGCTACTCAACTTATGAAAAATTCACGTTACGAACCCACTTCTGGAACGAATTAATTTCGTAAGGTGAGGTACCACTGTATATATATTTTATTATTTTGCAGTATTAGTTGAAGCAGAATGTGTTTAGTTTTTGTTGTGACTTGGATGAAGATCAGGACACATTTTTTGTCCAATTTATGCAGAAATCCAAGTAATCCTAAAGGGTTCCCATGCTTTTTCTTGCAACTGTATGCCAGGCTGATTTGATCATTATTTATTACAGAAATCAAGTTTTATCTGAGTTTAGCGTGTTTTCACAAAGACACCAGTCATATTACCCAAAAGTAGTGAGCTGTGTGTCTGTGTGTAGTGAATGAGGGGGTTAGGGGCTAGGTTGGACATTTGGACATAGCCAATCTCTGTTTCTCTTTGTCCTCAGCTCCTTTAAGTTATTTTTAGAACTGGAACCTCAGATCCGTGACATTATCTTTAAGTTCTATGAATCTAAATATGCGTCCTGTCTCAAACTACTGGATGAGATGAAGGTAAGGTCTACTTTTGTGGGAGATCTAAGCAGTTTTGATGAGCAGTAATATTGACGTGTGTCTTGTGTGCAGGATAATCTCCTCTTAGATATGTACCTGGCTCCTCACATAAAGACCCTGTATAGTCAGATCCGGAACAGGGCCCTGATCCAGGTGAGTCTCATAGGTAGCACATCCCTTGTGGGTTAGATGCATCCTTTCCTTTATATTGCCAAATGTGTGTAGAATTCAAGGCAAAAGGAAAAATTCAATATGTATTCGATCAAATAAACTTTTGTCCAGTTGACAAATTGAATTTCTCCTTTTGCCATTGGCAAAAAATCTGTTCCAAATTATGAATATTTCTTTATCTCAGCCCTAATCTGTGGAATATCCAAAATCTTGAACATTTTCATTTATTTTGTTTGAACCTGGCTTTTGATAACTCTTGATCTATTGGTTTGGTGCAACTATAATGCTGTAATTATAACAAAATAATCAAGTAAACAAATAATTGAACTGTAGTAATCTGCTGACAGATGTTGAACTGTGTGCATTCAAATGTCCACACTATTTCCTGCATCGGGCACCTTTTTAGTGGTGTGAAATGTAGTGCACAAATGTCCCACAATGCATCTTGAAAAGTAGTGTCCAGCGAGGCTCACTAGACTCCAAGCCCGTCCTTCTGAACATGACTGAATGAAAGCAGTTAGCTGTGCTGTTTGTACACACTTTTGATCCTTGATCTGAATAAGAACAACTAACTTTAGTAATAGAGCTCAGTGTTTCCCACAGACGATAGAACTGTGTGCCACCGCCCTTCAGACTATAAGGCGCACCATTACCACCATTTGCCTCATGCAGTGCAACACATCTTCTTCGCATAGAGTTTATCAGATTGTCAATTGTGGCCTGTGGAATGTTGGTCCACTCCTCTTCAATGGCTGTGCGAAGTTGCTGGATATTAGTGGGAGCTGGTACACACTGTCGTATCAAGCACATCCCAAACATGCTCAATGGGTGACATGTCCGGTGAGTATGCTGGCCATGCAAGAACTGTGACATTTTCAGCTTCCAAGAATTGTGTACAGATCCTTGCAACATGGGGCCGTGCCTTCCTGAAACATGAGGCGATGTTCATGGATGTATGGCACAACAATGGGCCTCAGGATCTCATCACGGTATCTCTGTGCATCCAAAATGCCATCAATAAAATGCACCTGTGTTCTTCATCCATAACAGCCTTTGAAGAGGAGTGGACCAACATTCCAGAGGCCCCAATTGACAATCTGATAAACTCTATGCGAAGAAGATGTGTTGCACTGCATGAGGCAAATGGTGGTCACACCAGATACTGACTGGTTCTGAGTCCCCAGACCCCCAATAAAGCAAAAAAAATGCACATTTCGGGGTGGCCTTTTATTGTGGGCAGTCTGGGGCGCACCTGTGCACTGGTCATGATGTCGGATCGGTATCTTGATGTGGCGCACCTGTGAGGTGGGGTGGATTGTCTCGGCGGGGCAGAGGTGCTCGCTGTCACACATTTGGACAGATTTGTGAACAATGTTTGAGAGACATGGTAGTGTTGTGTATCTGGAGTGAGTTTTGGATCTTTGGGTCCATCTCAGGAAAAATGGGAGCAAAAACAAAAGTGTTGCGTTTATATTTTTGTTGAGTGTGTATATAATATGAGTTCCGTTTTTTTGCACCTAATTTTACACGGCTATCTGAAAAATAACTCGGGTCCCCTATCAGAAGGGACCTCCTCGGGTTCTGGCCCATTTATTACGCAGGGGGCGCCCAGGCCAGGCTACCCCTGAAATGCGCCCAGCTTCGTTATGGTTCTGAGTGTCTGGACGGGCCCGGAGGTGCGCCGGTGTAGACTGTCGGATGACCGCAGGCGAATTGAATGGTGCAGAGCTCCACGCCCCAGGGGGCAAAGCGCAGCCGTCACCAGATCACACTTTGTGGACACCCTGCTCACCTGGCTCCGGGTGGAACGGTTTCCCATCCCACCATCGCGGGCAGAGTGAGTCTGGTCCAGAGAGCAAATGGTGCATCTTGCAGAGAGTCGGGTTATACTTAACTTGCACAGTGCAAGTATTCAAGTCCCTCTCATGTGAGCGAGAATGACAGAATTGCGTTGAAAAATACACTAGCTAGAACACACTTTCGGAAAAACAAACCTATCTTGATACAAAAGCGTAAGGTATAGTGTGGATTGGATTGAGCTGTTATTTGGTAGATTAATTTCTTCATCTTTGCCCAAAAGATGAGCAATCCATTCTGTTTGATATTTAATATAAGATGCATCATTATGATAAGTAATTATCACACTTAAAATCCAAGTCTATCTTTTTTTTAATGAGGAAATCAGGAATGAATCATTTACCTGAAACCCATGAACTTTAAATTCTGTCATAGAATTGTTTTTGAGCCATTTAAAATGACATGTAACAACGGTTTTATGATTGGCTCTTTGTACTTCTACGTGCAGTATTTCAGCCCTTACGTATCAGCAGACATGACAAAGATGGCACTGGCCTTCAACACCACAGTAGCAGCTCTGGAGGACGAGCTCACACAACTTATCCTGGAGGGACTCATCAACGCTCGGATTGACTCTCACAGCAAGGTCACTGTTGGTCACAATTTTTCAAATCAAGTAGTTCAGCATTTTCTTAGACACTTCATCCCCCATGTCTACCTGTATATATTCACCTGTAGCCATGGCCTGTTTCTCTTACCACTCGTGTACCCTTCAGATCCTGTATGCCAGGGATGTGGACCAGAGGAGCACTACGTTTGAGAAGTCTCTGCACATGGGCAAGGAGTTCCAGCGGCGAGCCAAAGCCATGATTCTCAGAGCAGCTGTCCTTCGCAACCAGATCCATGTCAAGGTACACCACATGACCCCTACGCCCGACCCCCACATGTGAGCTCTTATGCCTGGCTCATGAGATTTGTCTGCTCTTAACATTCATATCTTGATTTACGGACAAATTGGCAACACAAAAATACCAGGATCATGCAGAGCATATTAATACAAACATTTTAAAAATTAAATTCAAAATGATGAGCCTGACAGCAGCAGTTAAAGGGGTGACTGTTTTCCAGTAGAAAGTGAACTAGAGCCAGTTGTCGGAGCCAGAAGTATGTCTGTGCTCACTTCCTATGTGGAATGCTATTTGGAAAACTATTTCCATTTATATGTGTACAGTCCATGGCCTGGCCCCTCACACCTGACCCCTAAATCCAGGGATGAAAAATCTCCGCTAGGGCTTTGGCAGATTTCCGCTTTTTTTTTTGTCAGCCGCCGGGGTCATTTTTCAGTTTCATTTTTCATCAGTGCAAATCCGTTGAGAAATTTTGGATGTATATATTAGAGGTGTGAATCTTTGACTCACAAAACGGTTCGATTTGAATCTCAATTCACAGGTTACGATTCTTTTTAGGGATGATTCATAAAATGAGTAAACGATCTGCTACGATTTGATTCGATCTGGTTCGGTTCAATTCAATACAAATTGACAACTTTACTCCCAATTGCTTTAAAGTTATTGAGAAGAAAGAGAGAAACAGAAATGAAATTTCAAAATATACTCAATAAAAATATAAACGCAACACGTTTGTTTTTGCTCCCATTTTTCCTGAGATGGACCCAAAGATCCAAAATTCACTCCAGATACACAACACTACCATTTCTCTCAAACATTGTTCACAAATCTGTCCAAATGTGTGACAGCGAGCATCTCTGCCCCGCCGAGACAATCCACCCCACCTCACAGGTGCGCCACATCAAGATGCCGATCCGACATCATGACCAGTGCACAGGTGTGCCCCAGACTGCCCACAATAAAAGGCCACCCCGAAATGTGCATTTTATTTTGCTTTATTGGGGGTCTGGGGACTCAGAACCAGTCAGTATCTGGTGTTGCCACCATTTGCCTCATGCAGTGCAACACATCTTCTTCACATAGAGTTTATCAGATTGTCAATTGTGGAATGTGGAAAAAACACAAGCCCACACAAGCCCCCCCCCCCCCTTATAATAATATAAGTTATCATAACTTAAATAACATAAAAATTAATAAATAAACTCTACACATAAAAGAACCAAACATATATAAATAGAACCATCGGCTGCTCGATTATGGAAAAAAATCATAATCACGATTATCTGTCAATATTGAAATCACAATTATTCAAACGATTTTTTCAAAATCCCCTACTTACACACACACACACACACAAAGTGGGCTACTCTCCCCTTAAACATTTATTCTTCTGTCTTATTCTACAGATTGCACAGGCACACACACAAACAAAAAGTGATCACACACAGCTATTCCTCACTTTCCTCACACAGATTTCTCCTCAGTATAATATAATATAATATAATAATAATAAATACAACATAATATAACATATATAATTAATACAATATAATATAATAGCGCTAAAATAGAATAGTGATATGACAAACACATTTCATGACATGACTTACCAAAAGCAAAGATGAGATACTGTCCAGCAAATCCGAAAGAGCTCCGAGATGAAGTGTTGTCCGGGATAAGTCATTCACGTCGCCTCTATTGAAAATGCCGATCGCGTATCTCTACAAAGTCCCATGTAAAGTGTGTCTTTGTACGTTGTATTCATAGTAAATACCACGAAGGGTGAACGATTGATTTAAAAGTGATTAAATGTTGCGTTATACTAACTTCGTTTACTATTGTCTTCTGTAGTTTCCGTGTTCCCGATGCGAGCGTGTCTTGGTAGGAGCTAGTAGGAGCTATCATTGGTCAATTCCTGGTAGCAACTAGTGCCGTGACATTGGTCAAATCGTGGTAGTGTGAGCTCGACTCGCAGCCGGCCGCAGAGAGGGAGGGGGTGACTCCTCTCTCTATCTTTTCTTTCTTTTTCTCTTCCTTTTCCTCTCACGCCAGTGTAGGCTCCAGCAGGTCTCTGCGCTGCGCATTGGCCCGCGTGGAAGGGAATACATTGCGCAGGCGCTTGCAGCCAGAGGGGGCGCCAATTTGCCAATTTCCTACACAGTGATATGATAAAATAAATTTCAAGCGCTCGGCACGGCGCCCCTCACGAAGTTGCGCCCTGGGCAATTGCCCCACTCGCCCCCCACAAGAACCGCCTCTGAGCCGACGTCACAGGTGAAAGGTCAACACTGTAGTATCGTGAGAGTTCAAACACGCACAGGGACGCTTCTACTGTCTAGAGCGACTGCTCATGATCAAGAGCTAGGAAACCGATTCGCTGCCGGAAATCCGGGCCATCGGACCGTTTGTAGTGCATTTTTACCGATCCGGGCTCCGTTGATCGGTACACTCGGATCGCAGAGGTCTCAGACCAATAACCGATCCAAATTGGTTAATCTTTACACCCCTAGTGTGTATATATATGTAGTTGTGTTTAGGGTTGCCAACTGTCCCTTGAAAAACGAAATCGTCCCATATTCAGAAACAAAAGTACGCGTCCCATATGGTACGGGACTGCGCGGGGCTTCTCACTGCAGCCCGTGAGCTTGTCTGGAGCCGCGGACACCACACGTCACCACACGCGCCCCCAGCGCACGCAGCTTGTTCGCAACAGTGTGTACCTTTGCGTACCAGCGTGTATCACAGAGCAGGTTAAACTTAATAAAACATCCTACATGTCCGTCCGCTTCACCTCAGCGCGCCTCTCCTTTTCACACTCTCGTAGTGGATGACTTAAGGGCAAAGCAAAAACGAATCTAAATTTATATTAGTGTTGGCACAGAGCGACATGTACGGCGACATGGTTGAATTTTGCCTAATAAAAGTGCACAAATGCATCTGTCACATGCGTGAGGTAAATACTAGTAAGAGAATGTGACTCCAGGAAGGAAGTTGAAAAAACTGAGGGAAAAAAAAAATCAAAGAAGAGGTCCTCAAAATGTGGGTGAGGGTCCAAAAACGGGGCACAGAGTGTTTAGGTGCAGTAAGATTAAAATTAACATTTATCAGATAAAATAGAAATAAATTTATGAAAACTTATTGATGTGAGTCAGCCTTTTCCCACATGAAGATCATTAAGTCCAAGTACCGTTCCACCATTTCTGATGATAATTTAGAAGTGTGTGTGAGGCTGGCTGTCAGCAGCTACTGTCCAGACTAGTCATGCTTGGCTGATTCCATCCAGTGCAGGTCATCAGAGTAAGGTAATGACAAAAAAATGTGCAGAATGACTGAAGGGGAAGTAGACTGTACAAGTGTATGCACATGTATTGATGCCTGTGACAACTGGCGAATAGACAAAAAAAAAAAAACTGGTTATGTACAAAGAACAATGGAAATGGACCAAAGCTGACATTTACAATTTAGGGCTGTCAGTTTTCAACTACAGTGTACATGTATGGGAAAGAGGGGTGTCAGTGTACATGTACATATAAAGTTGAGCAGATCTCAAGATGTGTACCAGGTATGTGTATGTTACCACTAGTACCGATGAATAAAATGTGTTTTTTCTTAAGATGCGTGAAAAGTCCCTCAGTCGTCCAGGTAGAATCCATGATGAAAGGAGAAGTTCAATTTGTCAACTGGACAGTCAGCTGACGAAGCCTCTCGGATGAGCGGCGAAACGTTTTCAACCAAACAAACTTTGTCCAGTTGACAAATTGAACTTCTCCTTTTATCACAAAATGTGGTTTTGTGCTTTGTTTTACAGTTTTACTTTATTGCAAACATATATTTATAAAATTATGTGAGAAGGTAGTTTTAAACGTTAATCTGTATGGATATCCTTCTAAAGGTTTTGTGTGGTAAGACTGACTTACCTCTGACAGTCTCCGCTCAGCCTGGTTCTGCTCGGGTTCTGGAGCTCACGTAAGTAGGTCCGGTAAGTTCGTGGGGACTGTTAATAAAGCTTGTTTTTCTTCTCAAAACAAAACATTTGTCCGAAAGGTGATATAATTGCGTCCCAAACAGTTGTCCACGAAAAATCCAGCAGCGTAGTTGGCATTCGCATATTGTCTCTCTAGATTCGTATCAATGCGCCCACATTAGCTCTATTGCCTGTTCACTTGTAAACATTCGTTTATGGGGGATGTCGCCGTACCGCATCTGCCACTACACTGCTGGATTTTTCGTGGTCAACTGTTTGGGACACAAATATATCACCTTTTGTACAAATGTTTTGTTTTGAGACGAAAAACAAGCTTTATTAACAGTCCCCGCGAACTTACTGGACCTACTTACGTGAGCTCCAGAACCAGGCTGAGCGGAGACTGTCAGAGGTAAGCCAGTCTTCCCGCACGGAACTTTTAGAAGAAAACCTATACAGATTAACATTAAAAAAACGCACTATCCCTTTAAGTTTTTATTGGCTGGAATGACCCCAGATGCATCTCAGAGCATCTAGAGTTCTAGGTTTTTCGTGACTTTTAGCTTTTTTCATTACTGGGCACTTTCATCCCTGTAAACCTATCAAATAAGTGCATTTGGACCTCCTGTTAAGTTTTTTTGTATGTATCCTTGTGTGTCCTCAGTCCCCACCCAGAGAAGGCAGCCAGGGCGAGCTGACCGCCGCCAACAGCCAAACCCGAATGAGTACCAACATGTGAGACCTCCGCTGGACACATCACTTGGTCATTTATCATATGTACCACATATTGTATGCTTGTCTCTACATATTTGACTATTTTAAATAAAATGACAAAATCATGTCAAGTGTACTTTTGTCTGAATAAATACAGTAGGCCTAAGTGTGGCCACTTGGATAGAAACTGCATTTATTGTAAACTTTCCTCTGTCCGCCTCACAAACACCGTCTGCTCCAGCTGTAGTCATTCCGACAAGCAACATGCAGTCAGGGGAGGCAGTGCCTCACCTGTCGTTTTGGGGATAAAAAATCTGCTCATTGTCAATAAGAAATACTTACTTTATATATATCTCTCGTTATTTACCATATTATTGGTGACTTATTGGTGATTTGTGAGTTATGTGGTTTAAAAAAGCGAAATGTCCCAGTACTTGCTGATATAATGCAAAAAGAGGTGAGGCACGCCGACAGCGCAGCCACATACACACTGCACAGGTAGTGTTCATTCATGACCTGCCTACGCATATATAAATGAGTTGGAATTTTACATGACTAAAGACAATGCAAACAGCTCAGTTGTACAAGATATGTCTTTAGATTTGAGGTTTTTGGATTAGAGTTGTATGCTGTTTGCATACGGTGTCTTTAGTCATGTAAAATTCCAACTCGTTTATATATGCGTAGGCAGTTCATTTCCACATGCTTATCCATCAAATAAGGCTCCGACTGAAGGGAGCTCATTTTGACAGCCCACTTGACCCATTGAATAGTTCTCCCACTGTAGAATCATTATTATTTACAGTGGTACCTTAACCTGGGAAATCCTAGGCTGCTTTCGTTCGTTCCGATCTGAAAGACGGATCTCCCGGTTCTGGGAGCCAATCAGAGAGAGGGGAGGGGTGGCAAGACGGTGACGCGTACTACGTGACAAACGGAAACTTGTAGTTTGAACTGACAACTGACATGATTGGCTATGGGCTACGTATACGCTACATGATAGACATTCATAACGCCCAATAAACGGCCGTTGGCGATCGTAAACCACACCTCCGCTACGAGATATTTCGAAGGTGGCTCCCAGACCATAGATCACTTGTGATATGGTCAGGTGTAAACCAGGCAATGGTCCCTCGCTCTATTGCAGTTCACTGTTCGTGGCCTCGCTGTTTCACGGATTTTTTTATTTTTTTATATTTTTTTATAGTGTAACTTTTTTTTTTTTATAGTATAACATTGTGTTCTACGTCCTGATTGGGTAAGAGACTGTAGACCTTTGCCGATTGGTCCCGGTCCCCCCGCGTCCCCCATCTATCAAACTGGAACTAGACCAGGACCAGACCGGGATTAGACCAGGTCTAAACCAGGTCTAAACCTGGACTGGACCAGGACTGGACCAGGTCTAAACTAGGATTAAACCACCACGTGCCGCTCTTTGCTGGTTTCGTGCGGCTGGTTTGTGGCTCGGACTGAGAGGACACGGTCCGGGCGCCGTGGTTCGATCTCGTGCTCGCATCTCCGGTGTACACGCGGCCTCGCCCCAGTCGTGCAGCCCCGGTGTACGCGCGGCCTCGCGCCGGTCGTGCTGCTCTGTCACGGATTTGACCACGATGAGGGGTGCACGTGTCGCTCACTTCTCTGCGCTTCGCGTCCTGGGACTTGGCAGTGCCGTTAGATGAGCGCGGTGCTTCCTGTGGATCCAGTGACTCATGTCTCCGCGCTCCCCGCACGTCCGACGGGGCTCCCAGCGGAGCCGTGTCTCACATTTTGTTGAAAATCTATGAAAGTTTGAGTGTTGAAACGAGAGAGAAATGTGAGAAAAGGTTAATTCCAGTCTGAGAGAAGAGTGTGTGTGGTGAGGCATTTACAGCCTTAAAACATGTAGAATAATTGATCAAAGGAGAAGTTCAATTTGTCAACTGGACAAAGTTTGTTTGGTTGAAAACGTTTCGCCGCTCATCCGAGAGGCTTCTTCAGCTCTGGCCCTCATGCTGGTTCGACCCTGTTTATATCTAGCTGCAAGGGAGGAGCTAGCTTCCCTGAACAAAGCTGACCTATCCCCGCTACTCTCTTTTGTTTTACGAATTCCTCTGGCGTCTTGTATTAGCATATCTATCAGCCCGCTCACCACTGAAACCATCAGCTAATCTGTCTCTTTGTATTTCAAATTTCTCTGGCGTCCAATTCCCTATTCAAGACAACGACCCTCTCCACCCCTCTGCAATGGCTTGTCTGTCCTAATGATTCTTTGTTTGAGAATCGAATTATAGATGGGAGACAAGTTGTGTCTAACTCCCCCATTTCTGTTTAATGACGGATTCTCTTTTTTGACAAAAATAGCCTCTTTAACTCTCCTCTCAAACCAGTTCTTTTCCCTGGCTAAGATCTGAACCTCACTGTCCTCAAATGAATGGCCCGCGGCTTCTAGGTGAAGATGAACGGCAGATGACGGTCCACTCTGACCCGCCCGTCTGTGTTGGTACATCCTCTTGTGAAGTGGCTGCTTGGTTTCCCCAATATAGCGCTCACTGCAGTCTTCACTACACTGAATGGAGTAGACCACATTGCTTTGTTTGTGGCTCGGTGTTTTGTCCTTTGGGTGGACCAGTTTTTGTCTTAAAGTGTTTGTGGGTTTGAAATAAACTGGGATTTCATATTGTCTGAAAATCCTCTGTAGTTTTTCCGAAACGCCGGCCAGGTACGGAATCGCTACCCCTTTCCTCCTGGGTTCGGATTCTCTGTTGTCTTGTTTCTTGTCCTTGTCTCTCTTGGTTTTGTTGACAGCCCATTTAGGATATTTAGGATATGTAGAATAATTGTAAAATATAAAGTTCTCCTACTTCACAAAATTTCTTATTGCGAGTTATTTCTGGAACCTAACCCCCACGATAAACGAGGGATTACTGTACTCATATGAATATGTGAAGAGGTAGCCTATGGCTTGACATATAGCTTCACCCAAATAATGCATCCACTAAAAGTAGTATAGGTGAGGACCTTTGTGATACAGGGGACACTGAAGATGGGACAATTTCATGCAATTCAATTTAAAACAATGGGCTTGGCTTGACAGGAAAAGGGACAACAGAAGAAACATTTATTTACAAAAATATATACAGTATATACATCCAAGGAGGGAAATTTATCACAATTATGATGCGTTTAGGAGGGCACATGCGACCTCTAGTCGAGCCTTCAAGACTTCTTCACTGAGCTGATGAACGAGTTCCTGTTAGAAAACAATTAAGTGTGTAATGAAAAAACTACTGCAGGAACATTAAACAAATGTAATGAGAACATTATATATATATATATATATATATATATATATATACATACACACACACACACACACACACACACACACGTTTTCTACGTTCACAAAATAACAAAATACGATGGAATGAAACCGATAACGATGCAGTAAAATGTTAAATCCAAACCATTATCTGACGTAGGTATTCTGCCGCAAATCTAACATTCACATATCGTTCGTTACATGCTTAATTGGTTAAAACATACAATAAAACCAATAGTGTTAAAATGTTGCGTTGTCACTGTTGAAAAGAACTCAATTTCTACCTCGAGAACTCAGCTCGACTTACCTGGCCAGCCAAATGATATATCTCTGTATTTCCTATACACCGCGATACCATTTGGACACTCTCCATCCACTCTCGCTCCTCCGGTTCCAAACCGACTCCGCGATTCTGATTCGTTCAAAGATGGTGACGTCAGTGCACCCGCCTTTGCCCGCAAAGTCACTCTTAGGCAGCGGAAGTTCCGCCTCAGTTTTGAATCAAGATGGCGCAATCTCTGATTGGTTCACTTAGCTGTCTGTCTACGCGCAACCGCAGCGTATTCTGTGGATCAAACGTTACCAGACTCACTCGCTGGTACACCGATGAGTCATGGATTCTTCCAGGCAACAGCTCGACGGCATTTAAATGGCATTTAAACTTTAAACAACGCTTAAAGGGGTGGTGCGCATGCGCATTAGACGAGGCGGCCGATTTTGACGAAGCGGTCCATTTCGGCAGTACATGCGTCTGGTCCCTCCGGACTCCGTTGGCGCGTTGAGGTCGGGCTGTAAACAGAGTGCACTTTAGCTCTCGGCCATGCACAGGCCTCACTCACGCCCACACAAGGTACGTTCCTTTACTTAGCTCTTGTAAGGCAATGCTTTGGACGTTGATGGTGCGTCTCTCCGTCTGGTCCTTGGCGTTGTCCGTCAACTGCGTCCCGTTTCCACCGCTCTCTCGCTGCCTGCTGCTTTTTTCGCTTTCCGTTTCCTCTTATGTGACCCCACGCCTCCTCACTCGTGCCTCCTGGCCTGCCTGTGTTATAAGAAAATCCAGGTCCCACTACAGCCAAATCACAACATCACAAACAAAAAGGAACCCAGAGCAAGCAAGAACCATTTCCAAATTGAGAAAAAGACAGGACAGTCTTCTCACATTTATTAATCTAAAATCCACCACAGTACAGAAAAATACACCTGTTTTGTGCAAACGGGTGTATTTTTCCATATCAAAGAGGTGCTCTACATCACAGTAAAAAATAAATAAAAAAAACTAATACAATGTTACTTTATACAGGGCCAGAGTGGACCTCAGTCTGGCTCTGTATAAGCCAGGTGGAGCTGAGAAAAATAAGCTCCACCTAAAAGCCACGAGCCACAGTGAGGTAGAGATCTTGGCCTGAAATGTAGGTCTCAGACATCATCTTTCTCCCATTTATAACTCTATCCTCAAACCTAAATCGAATCAAACAAAGAAAACAATAGGGCTAGCCATGTCAGGTCCAGAGGTGTGAACACACCCATTATGACCCTGAATGGTTCTGCTAACAACCCACACTCCACTCCCACTGCATATTTAATAGACCTACCTAACTAACAGAAAATGTAACAGAACAAGTAGGTGTGGTAGTTTCAGAGTAATTTCATTGTAGTTAGCTCCTCCCTTCAGGCAGATATAGGCAGTGTCCACCAGCACTCTGAGCAGAAATGAAGAAATAGCTTGGATCAGCTGTGAAACGTATTTGACCAAATAAACTTTTGTCCAGTTACAAATTGAATTTCTCCTTTTGCCATGTAGTGAGGGAGACAGGTTCAAGGTGAGGAATATGTAGCCTGCCCCATGCCGCATACCCAGGGCGAGTGAGTTAGAATTAGAAGGCAGACAGAATTAGAAGGTACTTTGTTAATATGGAAATGCTTTTATAACTAAAAGTCCATATTATCATTCAATAATGCACAGGATAATATGTTATCACACACAGTCTTGGTTTAGTCTTGGTTTAGTCCTGGTTTAGACCTGTTTTAGTCCTGGCTTAGTCTTGGTTTAGACCTGGTTTAGTTTTGGTTTAGTCCCGGTTTAGTCCCGGTTTAGTCCTGGTTTAGACACGGTTTAGATCTGGTTTAGTCTTGGCTTAGTACTGGTTTAGACCTGGTTTAGTCCTAGTTTAGACCTGGTTTAGTCCTGGTTTAGTGCTGGTTTAGACCCGGTTTAGATCTGGTTTAGTCTTGGCTTAGTCCTGGTTTAGACCTGGTTTAGTCCTGGCTTAGTCTTGGTTTAGACCTGGTTTAGTTTTGGTTAAGTCCTGGTTTAGTCCCGGTTTAGTCCTGGTTTAGACCCGGTTTAGATCTGGTTTAGTCTTGGCTTAGTCCTGGTTTAGACCTGGTTTAGTCCTAGTTTAGACCTGGTTTAGTCCTGGTTTAGTGCCGGGTTAGTCCCGGTTTAGTCCTGGTTTAGACCTGGTTTAGTCTTGGTTTAATCCTGGTTTAGTCCCAGTTGAATCCTGGTTTAGACCCGGTTTAGACCTGGTTTAGTCTTGGTTTAGTCCTGGTTTAGTTCTGGTTTACTCCTGGTTTAGTCCCAGTTGAATCCTGGTTTAGACCCGGTTTAGACCTGGTTTAGTTCTGGTTTAGTCCTGGCTAGGTCCTGGCTAGGTCCTGGTTTAGTCCTGGTCTAGTCCTGGTTTAGTTCTGGTTTAGTCCTGGTTCAGACCTGGTTTAGTCTTGGTTTAGTTCTGGTTTAGTTCTGGCTTAGTCCTGGTTTAGTTCTGGTTTAGTCCTGGTTTAGTTCTGGTTTAGTGCCGAAATAGATGCAGAAATAATCTGATATGACTCACCCATAAAAACGCGGTCACTCGTATCCATGTATGCACGTGTCACGGTCTTTAATAATCCGGAGCTCCGGAGAAAAGGACATATCCCGAACTTATCCCGTGTCCCGAGACGAGAGTTCCTTCTTACGTAGCATTAACGTAGCAAGTTAAGGATTCTTCTTCTCTTGGAAATGCCGCGTAAACATTCACGCGGCTCGCTCACAGCTGTGAGTGATCGGCCTCACAGCTGATCGCTCAACTCGAGTACTGGTGTGCGAGTGACTTTTTTTCGCTGAAAACGCGCGGTGCCTGCATTAACTTACCAATTTTCTGGGCACAGAAGCGCTGTGGCTACAGTTTTGAATTGCTTTAAAAAATTTCAGCGTGAGAAATACCATGTGTGGCGTGTGAGCGTGTGAACACGTCGAATTGTGTGTGTCACACTCTCAATGTGTGAGACTTGAGAGCCCAGCGCATACCTATAGTATTCGCCTGAATGTATTTGCATGAATGCATTTTTGAAAATGGGTTAATGTGCTTATTTTTTTTCTATGTATTTATTTCTATCACTGAGTCATTGTCAACCCCCTCTGTGTACATGGCATAAATCATCTAACGCAGAGGTGCGTGAAGAATCCCTCAGTCGTCCAGGTAGAATCCATGATAAAAGGAGAAATTCAATTTGTCAACTGGACAAAGTTTGTTAGGTCGAAAACGTTTCGCCGCTCATCCGAGAGGCTTCGTCAGTTCTGATTCGAGTGCTGGTAAGACACTGCTTATATCTAGCTGCAGGGAGGAGCTCACTACACTAAATTCTTCTCAACTGATTTGTATTGCAATTCTCTCTTTTGTGTTTCGAATTTCTCTGGCGTCTAGTTTAACATACCAATCACCCTAACGACCGTCCCCACGTAGAGGGCATTCTCTCCAAATAGTGTGGGCGTGTGTTTGTGTGTCAAGGGGTGTGTCTTCTGCTCAAGAGACACACACACAGCCGTGTGCGATGTCTGGAGACAGAAGGAGAGAGACACAAGAGGAGAGACCGAGACACACACAACCCTGAGACATCTGGAGACACAAGGAGAGAGATACGAGAGGAGAGACGCACAGCCAAATAACAATAACATGTGGATTCTCCTTTGAGCTGCTACAGGTGCTCAGGTACTTCACTTTAATACTACTATCTTTGCACAAATACTTTTGATGAAATTGTCTGGCTTACTCTACTCCCCCAGCATAGGCTTGTTGTTATGGAATTGCAGCACATCATTGTTATTAATAGTGATTTTTGTCATTTCAGAAGCTTTTTTATTATAGTTGGCACATGTACAACTGGAGTCATTTCTCTTGGAAGTAGTTTGTTTGTATTTGTTATTTGCATTTTTGCATGTAATTGCATGGTAAATATATGGAAAGGAATGATAACTAAAAGTCCATATATGTGTTATCGGAAGCTAAACTAGGTGGGTACAGAAGTAACTTAGCACCATCAAGTGTAGAGAGAATGAATAATGCACAAAATTGTAAATTTAGACTCTGACAATATTTATAGGGAAATGACACAGTAATTCATACATTACACAATAATAACAAAGTAGGGTTGTCAACAGAATGCAAAAAAATCAGATACTAATCAATATTAAAACTTGTACTGAAACTAGATACTCACTTGAGCAGGTAAAAGTCCCACTGACAGGACAGAAATGAACCTTTCCTGAATCGCTTTAGAATGATCTGGAGCTGTATCAGAACAAGTATAAGAGCACATAGACTAGTATACGCCCATTGAGCATTATGGAAACTACCTGGACCACTGAGGGATTACACAGTACACAGATATAAGATTATTTATATATATATATATATATATATATATATATATATATATATATATATATATATATATATTTTAGTGGTATTGAAATCAGTATTGAGTATCAAGCCTATTCCTTATTAAAAAGACAATTGTATTATAATACTACACTGGGGGATTACACAGTACACAGGGGGATTACACAGGGGGATTACACAGTACACAGATATAAGATTATTTATATATATATATATATATATATATATATATATATATATATAATTAGTGGTATTGAAATCAGTATTGAGTATCAAGCCTATTCCTTATTAAAAAGACAATTGTATTATAATACTACACTATGACAAAGAGTAAACATAAATGGCAAACAATTCAAAATTAGTTAAACAGCAATAGATATCTAACAATTTGTGTTGAATAAAATACAAAAATACAGATTTCATTAGGTACAAATAAAATTAAATTTTACTTTACTAAGGCGATATGGAGAAAGTGGTAGTTTTGATATGACGTGTTTTGCATGTGTGAAATCTGGTATGAATGCACTTGTTTATCATTGGGTGTTAGAAAAAGCACTATACAAGATGCATGCACGGTTATATTATTGAAAGTTTGATTATGATAATCACATGGTAATTCCTCATGCACAACCCAACTAGTATTACACAATACTTAGGAATTCAGGACTCAATACTCGATACCGATTACAGTACCACAAGCAAGATAGATTTTTGGATACTTTTGACAACCCTAACCTAGTATGAAAGCTGTAAGAGCATGAAACATGTATTCAGTATTTTCTTGGTGACACAATGCATCTAACTGGGTCCCTCATTATCCCATGCTATTTCCATTCATTTATTTCATCATTCATTATCAACATTATATGATTTATATTTTGTTGCTAGGTGGACTTGCGTGTGTCTGGAAGCCACAGTGTGTTGATGGCAGCCTCTTCCCTTGTGCTCTTGAGCATGCTTTTGGTTGCATGTGCAACATTTAACCTGGACCCCCTGGTGTCTGTGGTGAAGAGCGGGAGTCAGAGCTCTCTGTTTGGCTTCTCTGTGGCTCTGCACCAGGACCTGAGCACCGGAGCATACAGGTGACACCCACTCTCATTTAGGGCCAACTGGCTATTTTCAGTCATACAATTTTACCCCAGGATTAATGTTTGTACTACATTTACTTTCAATTAGTTGTTTTGGAATTTAAGGTTAAAGGTATACTTTATTCATCAAGTCATCCTCACTTTTAGCTGAAGCGTTTGACCTACTGTGCATGTTTGAGGTGAGCACTCACACTACAGTGCTCGCTGCTCCTGGACCCTTACATGTGTCCATCCTAAACCTCAGGGATGGTCATGTGACATCCTCAGAGGACACAATGGTCACCCGGCTCTCCTTGGTTTCCATGACAACGGCCTGTTACCGCACACTAATTAAATGAACACACAGCTTGTCCCAATGACATCATAAGATTTTATGCTCAGACACAGTGAGAGCAGCCTGAGGACACAGCCACTGCCATGTTCATAAAGATATGAAATGAATTACACACACACACACGTGAATTACAAATATACAAAACATAGAAACCAAATAATCCAACTTTATACATCACATTTCATATTGAAGGACACGTAGGACTGGACTGTTTTGGTCCTGTCTAAATGAAGTATGTTCAAGTATTGAGCCATCCTGCTCGCGTGTTGGCGTCATGTGACCTACATCCATAGACATTCATAAAGTTTATTTATTCAATATGGATATAGCAATTCCATTGGATTAAAACCAATGTATTGTTTTAAATGTTTATAACACAAGTGTTAATTTCTTTAGGACTCAGTATTTGATTCTAGTGCTTATGTTAAAACAAACCATGCTGCAGCGGCATTACTATGCCACATGTCATGTATTGATAACTCCCACAACATTGTTTTTGTGTAGTAGCAGTAGTAGTAGAAGTAGTGGTGGGTAGATTCCCAAAGCCTTTTATGGTGATGGGTAGGCCTGTCACGATAATGCATTTTAAAGCATGGTATATTACTACAGAGATATACTGAGGTAAACGATATTATTGAAAGTATTTTATGCCCCTGACACTAAAACAATAAAGCAGGAGAATCCCAATGATCAAATGTTTATATACAGAAACATTAAAAGGCCCAAACAAAGAGCAGGATGAAGCAATAAATAGCTTCACAGCTCAAATCTTTTTGTATTGCATTAAAAATTAGGGAGGAGGCCCCGGGGAAGTCCCAGGACACGCTGGAGGGACTATGTCTCCTGGCTGGCCTGGGAACGCCTTGGGGTCCCCCCGGAGGAGGTATGTTTCTGGGGTGAAGGAAGTCTGGGAGTCCCTGCTTAGACTGCTGCATCCACGACCCAGCCCCAGATAAGCGGAAGAAAATGGATGGATGGATCAAAAATTAGGGATGTACCAGCTTTTTCAGTTCCGCTACTGATACCAATAGTATGGCTTTAAGGATCTGCCGATATCAACCGATGCCAGTGCAGTGAATGAAAACAGCATTTATGTCCCTAAAACTTGATTAATAACCCAGCATTTGAAAGAAAATGTACAGGCAATAAATACTGCGCCCCAAAATATATAGTTCCAGCGTTCATATATTGAAAGATAAGTTAATAGTGTAATTATTGTGTAATTATGCCCTGCTATCCACTGTACCCTCTGTATTTCTGTTTCTGTTTTGTTGATATTCTGTGGAAGAATAAATGAGTCATATGACCCACAGCCAAGGGCAGGAGTGGAATAAATGCAAAACAAGAGTATGTCCTCTGTGTGACATTGTTTGTGATGGCCTGTGTCTCTCTCCCCTGCGTGCCCTCATCGGGGCAGCGCACACTCTGCTCGTCTCATCTCTGCTCGTCTCATCTCTGCTCGTCTCATCTCTGCTCGTCTCATCTCTGCTTGTCTCATCACTGTAGTTGTCTCATCACTGCAGTCGTTTCATCACCACTCATCTCATTTCTGCTCGTTTCATCATTGCTCGTCTCATCACTGGAGTTATCACGTCACTGTCAGACCCAGGGGAGTCACTTAAAGCCACAGTATGTAACTTTTAGCAAAAAAAAATAAATAAATAATAATAATCAAAAGTCTCACAATAACATATTACATAATATACTGAAATACAAGTCTCTTTGCTTAAAGTATAGTTACAGTGGGAAAAAAAGTATTTATTCAACCACCAATTGTGCAAGATCTCCCACATTAAAAGAGAGAGGCCTGTAATTTTCATCATAGGTACACCTCAACTATGAGAGACAAAATGAGAAAAAAATCCAGAAAATCACATTGTCTGATTTTTTAAGGATTAATTTGAAAATTATGGTAGAAAATTAGTATTTGGTCAATGGCCCTGTCCTCACGACAACGTTTTTTGGTGGAAACGGAGAAGTTTGTGTTCGTTTGGGCCTTTCGTCCACACGGCGCCGGCGTTTTGGGTGGGTGTAAACGGTGTTTTTTGAAAACGGATTCCAGAGTGGAGAAATCTGAGAACGCCGGGAGTCGCGCTGTCGTGTGGGCGGGCAAAACGAGACTTTTGGGAAAACGATGACATCGCGATGCTGTCATCTTCACGTGACCAGAAGGTAAGGGACAGAGGGACAACTTCGTCAATGGCGTTGCCATGGACGATGAATGGAGAGCGAATTTCCAGATGTCCAGAGCTTTTCCTGTCCTCCAATGCCACGGCCTACATCAACAGAAAGGGCAAACATTCCCTAAACATACAAGCGGTGTGTGACTACAGGTACCGGTTTATGCACGTAATTGTGAAGTGGCCTGGCAGTACGCACGAGGCACGAGTGTTTGCCAATTCAAAGCTAAACGCATATTTTAAAACTGGAAAGATCCCATCAATGAAAAGGCAGATAGTGGACAATGAGGAGCCCATACCAATATGAGTGTGTTGTATGCTGTAAATAAAGAAAAAGAGCAATCATTTCTTGTCTTTATTATTGAATGAAAATTTACCCTTTACAAACAGGCAGATGCAGTATCACACATAAAAATATATAAAAGCATTTCTGTTTTCTTGACACAAATTCACACAACTATATAGCTGCCCTTTTGTGATGGTCCCCGGTTGTATAGTCTCGCTGAAAAGCCAATATAATGTCCGAGTATGCTTGGGCAGGACTCAGCGTAATGAAGGCTCGATGTTTGACATTCGCTTGATATTCGGGGTTTAACATTCCCGTATTAAGATCCAAACAAGCATTTTGCCTAAATAACACGACCAAGGTTAACGAGAGTTCTACTTATTAATTTCTATCTAATAAAACGATAGCAAGTAATACGAACTATCGATTTATAGGCAAAAACTCTGCTCACGCAGCTCCTTCGTTCTGCGGCGACAGTCTGTGTTAGGGACCGTCAACAAATAATCTTCACATTACCGGAGGATGTCACTGCAATGTTGGTGCAGCAGGGGGACGAAATAATTTTGCACTTGTTGACGGTCCCTAACATACACATGTTTGCTTGTTTACGAAAGAGAAAGGACTTTATGCACATGCAAGTATTGCGTGTCTGGGGGCTCTGGCTGTTTCCTGTTTACAGCGCCACATATCGGTGTGGCATATGTATTAGATCGTTTTCACTCAGCGCTCCGTTTTCGCCTGGACGCGAATATTTACTGATCCGACACGTGTGTGGACGCGTATTTTTTCCAACCCGCATTAAAAAAAATCCAGGAGCGTTGTCATGTGGACGTAGCCTAAGTCTTCAAGGTTTTCACACACTGTTGCTGGTATTTTGGCCCATTCCTCCATGCAGATCTCCTGGCTAGGCCACTCCAGGACATTAAAATGCTTCTTATGAAGCCAATCCTTCAGTGCCCGGGTGGTGTGTTTGGGACCATTGTCATGCTGAAAGATCGAGCCACGTTTCATCTTCAATGCCCTCACTGAGAGAAACTCACTCAAAATCTCACAATACATAGCCCCATTCATTCTTTCCTTTACACGGATCAGTCATCTTGGTCCCCTTGCAGTAAAACAATGTTTACACCCCCATGCTTCACAGTAGGTATGGTGTTTTTTTGGATGCAACTCAGCATTCTTTCTCATCCAAACATGCCAAGTTGAGTTTATTTCATCCTTCCTGACCACCAGAGCGCGGTACTAAAAGCACTGAATGTTCCCTTTGCACATGCGCAGTTCAAGTAGTAATACCAAATTTGTCACATCTATGACCCAGGATGATGCCCCGGAGGTAATATAGTCCCCCGCCATCCGTGACTCTGTTCCTCATTTCTTCTTGCGTGCAGTTCGTACTACATGGCATTAGCCATAGCTCAGAACTTGTTTGTCTACTGTCGCTGGACGCCCGTTCACCGTATCGGTAGGAGGGCTGCGACAGTCTGTATTTTTGCTAAGGATTGAGGTACCACTTTCAATATTTTAAAGCCTTTTGTTTGTGATGGCTGCGTTTGCGCCCCCTCTCCAAACTCTTGGCTTTTGAGTTACACTAATCAGCTCTTGGTGAAGGCTGATTAGCCTTCACCACATCGAGTCCCTCTCACATCGAGTACGTTTTGTTTTTTTAGCAGTACACTGCAGATTTTCTATTGCTAACTATAAAGTATTTTGGTTAATTTTTCTCTGGTGATGGTCACGTTCACGCACCCTCTCCCATTAGATCATTTAAGTTTGTTACCCTGTAGATGGGCGATTGCTAACGTTGTTAGCCATTTTCCTTCTCTGTACTATTGATGACTTTTGGTCTATTTGATTTTGGCCCTAATTGGTGACGGCAGCATTCGCGCCCCCACTCCCAGTTCTATTTTTTGTATTTTGTGGGCCACATACTGCTATAATTAGCAGGTGTTCATATCGTGCATCTGTACCTTGGTTGGTGAAGGGCGCGTTCCGGCCACCTCTCTCACCTTGGTTTTCTCTGCTTATCAATTGACCGCTAACTAGCTGTCTGGTTTTCTCATCTATGCTGGTTGTGCTCGACCGATCGCACCAGATTGATGGACGGCTCTCATTGTTGTGTGGCCTGTGGGTCCACGCTTCAGGTGCATGATGGCCATGACCTGTGTGTCGGCCCTGATTGCTTGAGGGAGGCATTGTCTGATAACCCATGCATGAACTGCAGTTAGATGCCACTTGCTGTCAGGGTGGTAAAGATGGCACAGCTAAACCCCGCAGGTGGTTGTGATCTCCCGCCATCAGGGCAGGTACCATTGCCCCTTCCTAGGCATTCAAAACGCTGTCTTGACTCTACAAGAGCTCCTCCAAAAAAGAAGCCCACATCTGATAACGATCTTGCATCTAAAGTGGAGCAGTTGTTGGCAGACTTGGAAACAATGAAGTCTTTATTGCAGACTTATCGTATGGACACACCTGCTTCAGAGGCTGGGACATCTTCCCAATCAATGCCTGTTCTGACCCTGGAAGATGATCTGCTCTCTCTGCCTCTCATTTTCAGGATGAGGAGGATGCACCATCCTCCCATGTTTCTGAGGATGGTTTGTATTCTTCCACACAGAGTCTTGGTAGTGACTCAACCAATAGCTCAATGCGAGATGTTATGTGCAGAGCTCTGAATCGTTTGTGATCATCGATCCAAGTGCTTTCTCCAGGCTCTCGTCAGATGGCCGGATTTTGGCTGCTATGCACAATGCAGCGGCAGCTGGTCTGGATCACATGCCTGCTGTTGAACCATCTGTGGATTCTCTCATTGTTTCACCTGAGGAGGCCATGCAGCAAGATGTTAGGTGTCCGAGACCCCAATGCCAGGTGATGGATGACTTCATCACCAAAGCGTACAACTCTGCTGCGCGGGCTGGTCGACTGGGCAATTCTTTGGCTGACTTGCTTTTGGCCCACTCTGCCTCCCTCTAGGAGGGTGATGGTGCTGCAAGAGCTGCCGAATTTAGTGATGTGGCAGTGCAGGCTTTTGCACTGATGTCAAGGGAGCTTGGAGTCTTTTCTGGTTCAGGCTTGCTGGCAGATTTGGCTCACTCAATCTCCCCTGACGGAGGCATGCCGCAGGAGTCAGGACCGTCCGTAGTGTGCCTGTGGAACCTGGGCAGTTGTTTGGTTCAGCTGCCTTGGAGGCATTGGAACGGACTGTTCATGCTCGACAGATGAGGCAGCAACTTTCTGACCCCCACAGAGCTATGCCTCCTCCTCGGCAACCAAGGCACCCGACAGCTGGCTCCAGTGCTCGGCCACCCACTCATGATCGGCCTAGTGATGGACACTTCCATCAAGACAGGCCTGGCAGGACTTTTCGGAGTGAACCTCACCAGCCAACGCAGTGGCCTAGAACTTCAAACACGGGTCGCTGCCCCGAAGCAGTAGATCCCTTGCTGCAGCCCAGGGGCTTATACTCCACATATTTCCTTGTGCCCAAAAAGACAGGCGGATTTCATCCCATAGTGGATCTACGGGGATTCAATCATTTCATGAAGGTCTTGCCATTCCACATCCTCACCACAGCAGAGGTTCTCCAAACCGTTGCAGTGGGGGAATGGTTCATGCCTGTAGACCTCAAAGATGCTTACTTTCATGTGCCCATTTCTCCACAACACTGGAGATTTCGCAGGTTTGCTTTTCGGGTCGTCATTGGCAATTCTGGGTTCTCCCATTTGGGCTCTCCCTCTCTCCGAGGGTGTTCACCTGATGCGTGAGGGCAGCACTTGCTCCTTTGCAAGCCACCGGACTGAAGATATTGCCATATGTGGACGATTGGCTGATTTGCGCCCCATCCAAAGTGTGTGTGAAGCAGGAAACCGATTGCCTGCTTGCACATGTGGCCGGGTTGGGCTTCACGGTGAATATGGAGAAGAGCAACCTGATTCCAACACGGACAACAACTTTTTTGGCCTGGACTTGGACACTGTGACGATGAAGGCTCGCCCGTCCCTTCGTTGCCAAGACGATATTCAAGCTTTGGTCTCTCGCTTCAAACTGGGCAGTCTGCACCCATTTGTCAGCTTTCTACAACTCGTGGGGGAGCTGACTTCTGTCACACGAGTTGTGGCTCTCGGCCTGCTGTCACTGTGTCCGCTACAATTGTGGCAGAACAGTTTTCATTTGGACCCCGCACAGGACAGCTCAGGGGGTTTGGTCTGCCAGAGATTGCTTAGACCACATAAATGTCTTAGAGTTGCGTGCTGTCCATTTGGCTCTCAGGAGCTTTCTGTCACACCTGAGAGGGAAACATGTTCTTATTCAGTCGGACAACACTTCGACTGTTTATCACATCAACCATCAGGAGGGTGTCAGGTCAGCATGACTTCCCAGGGTGTCTTGAGATCTGTTAACATGGGCTGCGTCTCATCTGTCCACACTGCGAGCAGTGTATTTATCGGGAGACGGAAATCAAGTGGTGGATTATCTCTCCCGGAGGGAACCTCCTCCAGGGGAATGGCATCTTCGTTCAGAGGAGGTGCACAGGATCTGGAATCTGTTTGGGCAGACAGATCCTCTAACTTGGCCAACCCTACAGAGTCTGTGTTGCAGTCTCCCATGGCGTCGTCTGGCCAGGAGAGATCTACTGTCTCAGTTGGGGGGTCAAGTATGGCATCCCAGTCCTCATCACCTCCAACTGTTGGTATGGCCATTGGCGGGCCCAAGCTGCAGCTGATCGGTCTCACTGATCCTGTTCGACAAACACTGTTGAATGCCAGAGCGACCTCCACCCGTCAGCAGTATAGGAACAGGTGGAAGTTGTTTTCTTACTGGTGCTTTGCCCGCAGTGAGGATCCTGTGTCTTGTCCGGTGCCTGTTATACTGGAGTTCCTCCAGTCTATCCTGGATAATGGATGGTCTCCATCCACTCTTAAGGTGTATGTTCCTTCCATCATGGTGTGGTTGGAAGCTGTACAGTTGGGGGCCATAACTTGGTTTCTCTTTTTCTACAGGGTGCTCGCAGGTTGCGCCCACCACGGGATCCAGTGTGGGACTTGCCGTTGGTCCTGGAGTGTCTATGTCTATGTGGCCCTCCATTTGAGCCTTTAGCACAGACGGACCTCAAGTGGCTTTCATGTAAGACTGCATTTTTTTTATTGGCTATTGTGTCAGCGAAACGGGTCAGTGAGTTACATGCCCTTACTGTCAACCTTTCCTGTCTCAGATGGAGTCCGGATGGTTCTGGTGTCACCCTATGGCCAAACACAGCGTTTATGCTGAAGGTGTTGTCCCCGTCTCATTGTAATGAGCCTTTGAGTTTGGCTCGGTTTGAGCCCGTGCTTGAAGAAGGCAGGGACAAGCTACAGTTGTTGTGCCCAGTCCGGGCACTGAAAATCTATATGGCAGTCACAGCAGGAATGAGGCATTCAGACCAGCTGTTTGTGTGTTATGGGGGTATTAAGAAGGGTTGTCCTCTTTCCAGACACCGCCTTTCACACTGGGTTTTTGAAACCATTCATCATGCCTATAGCATTGCAGGCCACGACCCTCCATCTGGTGTGAGGGCCCATTCTACTAGAGGCATCTCTACTTCATGGGCAGCCATGAGAGGGGGTCCCTTTGGAGACCATATGTGCTGCTGCATCTTGGGCTTCACCAAGCATATTTGCCAGATTCTACAATGTCAAAGTGGTCTCTGCCCATCCTCTTGGCGAGGTTCTTCATGAATCTCTGGGCTCCTCTCAGTGAGGTATTTGCTCAGGATTCTTCATGACATAGCTGGTATTAGTCATTCAGTGCTTTCAGCACCACTCTCTGGCAGTCAGGAGGGATGAAATAGAACGAAAATTACGTATGTAACTATGGTTCTATGAATCCCGGATGACTGCCAGAGATTCTCTGTCACTCACGATCCTTGCGTTTCTGCGAGAAGATTCTATAGGAACAGAGCCACGGATGACGGGGGACTATATTACCTCCAGGGCATCATCCTGGGTCACAGGTGTGACTCATTTGGTATTACTACTCGAACTGCGCATGTCCGAAGGGAACATTCAGTGCTTTCAGCACCGCCCTCTGGCGATCATCCGGGATTCATAGAACCGTAGTTACATACGTAACTTTCATTTTAACCAAAAAGTTCTATTTTCTCCAAATACTCTTCAGGATCATCCAAATGCCCTCTAGTTTGACCACTTAGAAGTTATTGCTTTAGTTGGAATGTTCCACAGTCTGGCATTAAACTGATACATCATGTAAAGGTAACCTTACTTGAAAATATCACTCAAGTAGAAGTAGAAAGTAGTGGTCCAAGAAATTAAGAGTGAGAAATATTTGAGACTATTTGAGAAAAAAGTAAGAGTTACTTTTGTGATGCTACATCTGATTTATAATATTACATTAATGCAACTTGAAAGACAAAACATTAAATAGTGCACAAAATCGGGTATTTTCAAAGGACAGACATATATGAAGGAGTGAAGCAAAAAACACAAATGTTCAAATCATTTCATAATGTCAACATAAAGCATTTGTCACCTGTAGACCTACTCACGTATGGATTCAATTAGAATCATTTTTATCCCATGCATTCAAACTTTCCACAAATTTGACCTACAATTTGGCCTGGTGACACCACCTGTTACATGGAGATAAGTATGATAAGTCATGCTGTGGAATATTACCGGTAAAGCAATAACATCGCCATGGAGACAAACAAATGGCAGACCCTCCACCAGAAAAATTACATAGTGCTCCTTTAATTGTGAGGCTGGGTGCTTTTTCGGCTGACTGGCACACTGAGCATTTTTTAAATAATTTTAAAAGGTCATTTTTATCTTAAATGTTATACTTCATATGTCGATCAGCTAAGAAATAGTGCATTTTTCTTCATGTTAGCATCATCTGTTGTGTTGGATGTACTTATGTTTAATTGTTCTTGCAGGTTTTTGGTGGGAGCCCCAATGGAAAGGGCAGAGCCTGGAGTCTTAGCCAATCACACTGGGGGCGTGTACGTGTGCCCTATCAATCTTAACCCATCAGACTGCACCCGGGTCAAGATCATGGACCCAGGTGAAGTGAACAGTCACATTCTTTCATTTGAGCCAAGCACAAGGGTCAAGCGCAAATCCCACGGGTTCAAGCTCAACACATCTTTGAAAAAATGACATGATTTTATTTCATTTGGATGTATTGCACTTTAAAGAGTGGGTATTTTACATCTAAGGCATATTAACTGCTAACACTTAACAGTTAAAATGCCATACTTAGATCACCCTTTATTATTATTTTTTTAAAAATACATAACGTTTTATAAACTTCACTTTTGTTTTTGACACTGAGTTTACCATCCCTTTGCTTTCCATGTTAAATCACACCCCCTTCAGAACGCTATCACAACACAAGTTACTGTGTGCAGTTTAGTATGTTTGTTGTATATTTATGGTGTGAGCATGGATGACATAGGGATGTGGTTGGAGCCTTGCACAGAATCTTTCAGCTAACCATAACAAGGGTTTGAATAGACCCCAGAAGAGATTGCTAAATTACTCAAACATGCATGGATGACATCTCAAACCTCTTCAAACAAGTTTTTGATAAGGGAACAATACATTAACTATATTTAACTAGTGCTGCAAATTTTGGGAATAATATTGCATTTATATAACAAAAAATACCATAAGAATAGATTTGGGTCTTTGTTTTAATGACAAGGATCAGTGTACAGGCCACATTTTAACTAGTCCATCTGTACCATGTTCAGCCTTCTGGTGGAGGGTGCATCACCTCTCTATGTTTAAGGTTAGCCTTTCCCATGAGGAAATGTGTCCACTGCATTTGACCCATTCTTTAATGCCACTAGGGCAACATTTTCCATAGAGACATGCATTCATCTAAACTAATCTGTGTCTTTTGTTTTTCGAATTTCTCTGTTGTCTCGTTTAGCATATCTATTCAGCCCTAGGAGGAGCTCACTACACTGAAATAGTTCTGAAACTATCTCAATTCATTTGTTCCTTTTGTTTTTCGAATTTTTCTGGCGTATAGTTTAGCATCTCTATTCAGACTAACGACCGTCTCCACCCCTCTGTCCCTGACTTGTCTTTCGTCTGTTCTGACTTGGTTTAAGAATCGAATTATAAATGGGAGACAAGTTATGTCTAACTCCCCCATTTCTGTTTAACGACGGATTCTCTTTTTTGACAAAAATTGCCTCTTTAACTCCCCTCTCAAACCAGTTCTTTTCCCTGGCTAAGATCTGAACCTCACTGTCCTCAAACGAATGGCCCGTGGCTTCTAGGTGAAGATGTACGGCAGACTGAGGTCCACTCTGGCACGCCCGTCTGTGTTGGTACATCCTCTTGTGGAGTGGCTGTTTTGTTTCTCCAATGTAGCGCTCACTGCAGTCTAGGGCTGTCCCTAACGATTATTTTTCTCCCGATTAATCTATCAACTATTTTTTTCGAATAGTCACGATTATTTTTTAAAGTAATGTTTTTTGGGTTGGCGGGTATTACAAACAGGCTTGACACGCTTTTATGAACAGTAAAAAATATTTATTTATTCATTCTCAAACTTAAAAGTTTTGCAGTTTAATCTTCAAGAAATGAAGGCATGCCCAAATAAAAATAAAAGGCAAATCAAATAATTGATAAGAATAAATAACTTTATACACAAATTTCAATTATGTTAGTTAGTAAGAACACTCATAATACTCATAAATTATGAGTATTATGAGTCATAATACTCATAATTTATGAGTATTATTATATTATTAGAATAGTATTACTATTTATTTAGACCTGCAGTCGGCACAGACAGTGTTGAATAGCGCAAGGTGCACTGTGCACCGGGGAGGAGAACGGACATGAGACCTCTCTGAATCAGGCGCGCATTCCTCTCACTACACATCTCCCGCTGTTGGCAGGAATATGCGCTCTTCTTTTGTCTTAATTTACTTTTTTACTTTGTATACAAGCTCTTCTACAAACATCCCGACCACTGTCACCCTCAGGTGTTGAATATTCAGTCTATAACGGGCAAATTACGAATCATTGCTTTATCTCCGTGTCGTTGCTATGCACGCCGCCAGCATAGCGACAGGCTATACAAGAAATCAAAGTGCACAGTGCACCTTGCGCTATTCAACACTGTCTGTGCCGACTGCAGGTCTAAATAAATAGTAATACTATTCTAATCAAAGAAAGGGAAACGTAATTACGTTTCCATTTCTTTGATGAAATATTTACCCCGCGTCTCGATCTGAAAAACCTCATTCACTTCCTCAATACATCTCCTACAGAAACAAACACTTAGTTAGACTTACGACTGTCCAGCTTGTTTTCTGTCATCATCCAGCAGCACACCAGGATGTCGCCGCTTCATGTGCTCATGCATAGTTCCACAACTATGCATGAGCACATGAAGCGGCGACATGCTGCTATGGTACGCCAACTCCTTCTTGCAAATGCGGCACACGACGAAGTCTTCGTGTGCCTTCTCTTTAAAATATCTCCACACTTTAGATGTCTTTGTCCGTTTATTGGGCTGATCTTCATCATCTTCGGGCACCCTCGGGCGTGCAGCCATTGTTACCGCTTCTGTTCCAGCACATCTACCGCTCGCGCAAATCACTTTTTTTTTTTTTTTTTGCAAATCATGTAAACGACGGTATGTTGCACACGCCGACTTATTTACGTCTTCGACGTAATCGATTACGTCGAATAGTCGGGACAGCCCTACTGCAGTCTTCACTACACTGAATGGAGTAGACCACATTACTTTGTTTGTGGCTCGGTGTTTTGTCCTTTGGGTGGACGAGTTTTTGTCTTAAAGTGTTTGTGGGTTTGAAATAAACTGGGATTTCATATTGTCTGAAAATCCTCTGTAGTTTTTCCGAAACGTGGGCCAGGTACGGAATCACTACCCCTTTCCTCCTTGGTTCGGATTCTCTGTTGTCTTGTTTCTTGCCCTTGTCTCTCTTGGATTTGTTGACAGCCCACTTAGGATATCCACAAACAGAGAGGGCTTCCTGCACATGTTGTTCTTCTTTCTCCTTACCCTCTGTGCTTGTGGGAACCACTTGGGCCCTGTGTTGTAGTGTCCAAATAACTCCCAGTTTGTGCTGCAGTGGGTGGTGTGAATCAAAAAGCAGGTATTGGTCTGTGTGTGTGGGCTTCCTGAAGACTTCTACTTGGAGCCGCCGGTCTCCTCCTATCGTTACTGCACAATCTAAGAATGCCAATGTGTTGTCCTTGGCATCTTCACGGGTGAATTTGATGTTCGGATCTACAGAATTGATATGTGCAGTGAAATCAAAATTCAAGATTTGGAACCTTTCACTGCACATACTTCGAACAGAAATGGGGGAGTTAGACATAACTTGTCTCACATTTATAATTTGATTCTTAAACCAAGTCAGAACAGACGAAAGAAACATTAGGGCAGACAAGTCAGGGACAGAGGGGTGGAGACGGTCGTTAGTCTGAATAGACATGCTAAACTATACGCCAGAGAAATTCGAAAAACAACAGGAACAAATGAACTGAGATAGTTTCAGAACTATTTCAGTGCAGTGAGCTCCTCCTAGGGCTGAATAGATATGCTAAACGAGACGACAGAGAAATTCGAAAAACAAAAGACACAGATTAGTTGAGATAGTTTCAGAACGATTTCAGTGTAGTGAGCTCCTCCCTGCATCTAGATATAAACAGGGTCTAACCAGCACTAGAACCAGAACTGAAGAAGCCTCTCGGATGAGCGGCGAAATGTTTTCAACCAAACAAACTTTGTCCAGTTGACAAATTGAATTTCTCCTTTTATCTTGTGTAATCCAATGTTGCACCATAAAGTGATAGTGCACAGGTGGTTTGAGTAAATACTGAAATATGAACTAATACACATATAGGGATTATTCAGAGAAATATCCAGCTGCATTCGTGTGTCTGCTACTTGTGTGAAGGGTTGCACGTTAGAATAAAATGCAATGTTCCATAACAATATAATATGTGCCATCCATCCATTTCCTTCCACTTATCTGGGGCTGGGTCACGGGAGCAGCAGTCTAAGCAGGGAGGCCGAGACTTCCTTCAACCTCGGCTGGGTCTTCTTCCTGGTGGGACATGCCCAGAACACCTCCTGAAGGAGGCGACCAGGAGGCATGCAGAACAGATGTCTGAGCCACCTCAGCTGGCTCCTCTTGACGTGGAGGAGCAGCGGCTCTACTCTGAGCTCCTCCCATGTGACTGAGCTCCTCACCCTATCCCTAAGGGAGCGCCCAGCCCCTCTGTGGAGGAAACTCATTTCGGCCGCTTGAATCCACGATCTTGTCCTTTCGGTCATTATGCAAAGCTCATAACCATATATCTCCTCCTTGAACCACCCTCTAAATGTGTTGGAGGGGTTTGAGTGCCCGAAGGATCCCAGGAGCTATGTTGTCAGGGGCTTTATGCCCCTGGTAGGGTCACCCAAGGGAAACAGTTCCTGGGGGACAGGTCAGACTAAGAGAGGTTCAGAAGCCCTTATGAAGAAATATAGCAAGTTCAGTTATGCCGCCTGGATTGGCGTTACCAGGGCCCCACCCTAGAGCCAGGCTTGGGATGGATGCTCGATGCTTGGTGTTTCACCAATACTGTTGGCAGTGTGGGTGGAGAGCTGTTGACCTCAACTGGGGATGTTGTCGAATGGTGGAAGGAATACTTTGAGGATCTCCTCAATCCCACCGTCACGTCTTCTGAGGAGGAAGCAGAGGTTGGGGACTTGGAGGCGGACTCGTCCATCACCCTGGCTGAAGTTCCTGAGGTGCTTAGCGAGCTCCTTGGTGGCAAAGCTCCAGGGGTGAATGAGATCCATCCTGAGCATCTCAAGTCTCTGGATTTTGTGGGGATGTCTTGGCTGACATGTCTCTGCAACATTGCCTGGCAGTCGGGGACAGTACCTCTGGACTGGCAGACCAGGGTCGTGGTCCCTCTGTTTAAGAAGAGGGACTGGAGGGTGTGTTCCAACTACAGGGGAATCACACTTCTCAGCCTCCCCGGTAAGGTCTATTCCAGGATACTGGAGAGGAGAATGCGGCCAATACCTCAGATTCAGGAGGAGCAGTATGGTTTTTGTCCCGGCCGCGGAACACTGGACCAACTCTATACTCTCCATCGGGTGCTCAAGGGTTCATGGGAGTTTGCCCTACCAGTCCACATGTGCTTTGTGGATCTAGAGAAGGCATTCAACCGTCTCCCTCGTGGTGTCCTGTGGGGAGTGCTCAGGAAGTATGGGGTTTAGAACCCTTTGCTAAGGGCTGTCCAGTCCCTGTATGACCGGAGTAGGAGCTGTGTTCACATTGCTGGTAGTAAGGTGCATGTTGGACTCCGCCAGGGCTGCCCTTTGTCACCAGTTCTGTTCATTGTATTTATGGATAGAATTTCTAGGCACAGTCAGGGGTCAGAGTGTGGTCCGGTTTGGGGACCATAGGATCTCATTTCTGCTGTTTTGCTTCATCAGACACCAATGTGTACTGGGGAGGTTTGCAGCCAAGTGTGAAATGGCTGGGATGAGGATCAGGACCTCCAAATCTGAGGCCATGGCTCTTGACAGAAAAAAGGTGGCTTGCCCTCTCCAAGATACTTAATAATATATAATATGTGCATTATTGCAAAATGTAATTGCACTTTTTTGGCACAGTAAACTGAGTGAAATGAAAACTAAAATGGTCCCTTACAACGAGATCAGGATATGTTGCAGAAATTTTAATTTCGTACAGGATAACTAATGTTACAATGCACTTCCAAAATACAATTGCATGGAATTTCCAAAATATTTACACTGATATGCCAGTTGAGCAGCCTGTGATATCAATGTATTTCCAAAGACAGATGAGCCATGCAGACAGCTACATGGTCACAGTCCTGTAGTGTGAGAGAGAGCAGGCATCGTCTTATCAGAGGCAGAGGAGCACTTTCTGCACTTAGAACACCAAACCTAATTTAATATGTGCAAGGCCAAAGAAAGACACAGGAAATTCATTATATTATATATTAAAAACTCAGAAGCTTTATGTACTTAGTTTGATACTACTTTGTTATTCACTAATTTAAAGAAGACACTAATATTTTAAAGATCCCATGACATGGTACTTCTTGATGCTTTTATATTGCTCTTTAATGGTTCCCTAATACTGTAAATGAATCCTTCTTCAAAATCAACACTCAGTGCATGAGAAACAGAGATAAGATGAGAAAGAGTATTTTTTCTCCCTCAGAACAGGTCATAATGGGAGTTGTTGCTTGAATGCAAATGAGGAGAAAAAAGCTGGCCAATAATAGAGGGTGGGGGCGTGGCCAAAGTCTCCGCTCTCGGCTCTAGCTCTCAGCTGATCCATTTCCTTGTTTTTGCACGGGGGGGGAGATTTCAAGCGTTCCATTGAAAAATAAACACATTTCCACATAAAATAAAATTAAACCACTGCTGTTCAAAGGTCCAGAGGCTCAGATAAAGGACTTCCGAGCCTAGAAACACTCGGACGTGCCTCCAGGCAAATAAAAAAACGCATTTCGCATTGCGTAGCGCATTCACAGTCCAAACTCTATGGGCGGGATATACAGGGACGCTGAGCGGAGACAGAGGGAGGGGCTGGAGCTGCATTTGCCGATCTGACGTCAAAAAGGTGCCTTGTCCGAACTCGCCCGTTTGAACACTGGTTTTGTGTAATGCAGAAAAGGACCGCAAATGCTCAGTTTAGACATTTCGCAACTTTTAGCCATGGGGGGGCCTAAACAGGGTAGGGGAGCTCACATTAACGTTCAAAAACCTCAGAAAGTGAAAATTTCATGCCATGGGACCTTTAAGAGTGATTATTCAGAACTGTTATATTAGCTTGCACACATGCATGTTGCAAGCTAATATTGTCTAGCATGTGAAGCGTGATTGATCTGAAAATGTAAAAGGTGAAAAATATCAGTTATGCGCATCTACAGCCCTCAAAGAGAAAACATGTTCTCAGAATATTTTTTACTATGAAGGTGACCAAAATATAAAAATGGGTCTACACACACACATACACTTTTTAAAAAATAAAAAGGTAAACAGGCCATTATCTTGGTTTGAACATTTTCAACCTAAAACATGGTCAAATTCTCAGGCTAATGTAGCCCTGACCAAGCCAGGTCAAGATTTGGCAGTGGGTCATTGAGCACTGTATGACAACAGCTCGCTGCTCCTGACAGTTTGATCCAGTGGCATTGAAGGATGGGTCCAAAGCAGAGAATGAGTATCCCTTACAAGGGAAAAACAAATACCTTAAACCAAACAATCTTAAATATTTCATATGCAAGTTTCTTAACTTAATGATACACTTTAACTTTTGTGGCAGAGAATCTACCACATTTTTGTCTCCATGAAGATGTTATTGCTTTACTTGGAATAGTGTGTCATCTAAAATGTGTTCAACAGAGCAACTCCTGTCTGAGGACCTGATTGAGGACATGTGGCTTGGTGTCTCTGTGGCCAGTCAGGGTCCACCCGGAGGACGAGTGTTGGTATGCCCATATACCAACTTTACACTCTGTTTACATGTTGAATAGCGAGTGCATTTTTGACGTTACAGGCCTGTGGCCATCGTTTTGCCAAGCTCTATGGCGCATACAGGCTCCGACACATGACCGGCCGCTGCTATGTCCGGGGTAATGACCTGAAGTACAACGACTCAGATGCTCACTGGCAGAATCCTGACCAGGTCTGCAGGTAAAGCACTAAACAGTGACCAACCAGAACCCAACCAGATCTGCAGGTAAAGGACTAATCAGTGACCCAAGCAGTACCCAGGTTTGTAGTTCAACAGACACTGTAAAAAAAAAAACTGTACACATTTCAACAATGACTCAAGCAGAACCCAACTTGGTAAGAACCTCAACCAGGGCTGCATATAAGTGACCCAAGCAAGTGACCCTGACCAGGTCCAGAAGTAAAAAAAACACCCATGCCTGCAGGTAAACAAGTTCTACTTTTGGTCAAGCAGAGCCTGTCTGGTAATGATAAGTAATGTAATAAGAGACGTTTTCTAAATTCAAATCTTCAATTTAGCGCACCATGGAAACCACAATTAACCATTTACATGTATCCTGTTCTCTACTTTCCATGGTCTGATTGGTGGTGGCTGCTGCTCTCCGGTCCCATGACCTGTAATTGGCTGTAGTCACTTGGGTGATGTGAGTAGTGAGGTCATGTGCACTGTGGGGATGTCTGCGGCCATTTCTCAAACGGAGATCATTGTGGGGTCTCCAGGAAGCTTCGACTGGCAAGGTACCACCATACAACAATGCACAGGCCTATCCTAAACCAGTTCAGCCTAAGCCCTTTCACACACACGCTTTATTGGTTGGCTATACTTACTCTTAAGTCTGTGCAGGCAATGTCCATGTACTGTGGATGAATCCTGAGGTCATGTTCGATACAAAGAAGTCTACCTTCACAAACATGGAGCAGAGGAACATCTACATTGGTGAGGGGCTAGCATGCTACTAGCACTAGCTGCACTTAAGTACGCCTCTCAGCTCAGAGCTCCCTGCTGCAGTATACACCAGTAGTTGAAAAATGTATTTTTTTATTTTTATTATGTAAAGTTTTTATATAAAATAAGACATTTTATGTGTTAAAAAGCCAAAATTGCTCACATTTGGGGTGTATAAATCTGATAAATGTCTTGCTTTATTTTGTTGACATATTAAATACCAAAACATTCAGATAGGGGATTTTCTTTAGTATTAGACTAAACAAAATCTTTCAAAACAGTTGGCGTTCTAATTGTACCTAATTTGGAGTTCAAGCCACAGTTCAAAACATTTCAGTAAAAAATAGACTACACCGCTATGCATTTGAAAAATATTTTTCAGATGTCTCTACTTCTAAAAGTTATTTCACATAACTTTAACAGGCTGATTTCAAATATATAAAAGGAATTTGGCCATCACGTCAGAATTTTTAACAAATCACATAATAAGTTTAGTCGGTTTATAAGAACTACGGTCACAAATCACTTACATGTCTCGCACTTTGTTAATTGAAAAATTTAATTCTTTGATCCCTAATCTTACAAATGACATTATGTTACCATGTTCTGATATAACAACAATAAACAAACTATTCTATCAGACTTCAGTTGTTCCAGATCACCAGATAATCACAGTTTAAAGGAGCAACGGTCTCGACTTCAATTTTATAACTGTCTCTATGGACAAAATCGTCTTTTCTTAGACTTTCTTGCATGTTCTACGCAAGCTGGTGAATCTCTTTTTAGTGTCCAGCAGTAGTCTGCCATCATATTGACATCCCATCGTTCCTGATAACGAGTCTCCATAGTTTTGATGTCTTGGTGAAACCGTTCTCCCATTTCTTCGCTGTAATCACCCAGATTGTCTGGAAAGTAATCCAGATGTGAAAACAGGAAATGAACCTTCAAACTCATCCTGCATCCAAGTGCTTGAAATGCAGGTAACATATCATCCACAATTTGGTGGTAATTTGGTGACTTGTTGTTGCCCAGAAACTGGCTTACGACAGCCTTGAAGCAAGTCCACACATGTTTTTCTGTTTCTCCCATTGTCGTTTCAAAATCGCTGTCGTTCACAAGTGCTCTGATGTGTGGTCCATCAAAAACTCCCTGTTTAATCTTCTCATAACTGATACTTGGAAATTTGGTCAACAGAAACTGAAAGCAACTACCGTGTTTGTCCAAAGCCTTGACAAATTGTTTCATCAGGCCGAGTTTAATGTTTAAGTGGTGGCAGCAGTATCATATCAGGCATCTCACGCATGACCCTGCTCAAAACTTGAGAGCCCTGCAATTTAAACTACAACCACTATTAGTGCTAATAGTGCAGGTAAAACTACAACAAAAGTCAGCAACTCATCAAAGTTACCCTGCTTGAACACAATACCGATATGTCATGTGCGAACTCAAGATTCTGTCAAATACCTGGAAAACCATACGAGTTAGAGAAAAATTGACACTATTTTTGAAATTTGCAGGTCAAAATTAGTTAATAAAACCTGTTTCTTAAAAAACATCAGATATCATGCATATTTGTGCTATATATTTTTTATTGTATATATATTTTGGAAATAACATAGCGTCTATAGGGTTGCTGATCTTCTATGGCAAAATGTCTGTGGAATTGTCTTGGGTATTCTTGAGATTTGTGCAGTTCCAGTGCTAGTCATAGTCATAGTTTGCTTTATTGTCGAAAAACAATCATATGTACATGTACATAGAGTGAATTCGAAATTTCGTTTCCCCACTAACCAGGCAGGACAGACTAGAGTGGCTAGGGGAGGGGGCCGCTGCGCCTGCGCACGCCGCCAACTGGAAGATGCAGAGTAGAAAAGATGCAATACAATCAATGACAATTATACACAACATGTAATGACAGAAAACAATTGGACAGGTAACATACGGTGTCTTTTTCTTTGGCGAAAAGGGAGGGAAAGGTGTGGGGCAAGGGAACAGATCAGAAATCAATGAAATTGATTGAAAACTGATTAGTGATGGGTCAGAAAACATCCGCCAGGCCAATCCAGATGTCCTGCCATCAAAATTCCAATAGTAATCGCTCCGTGTCCTCCGGTAACAGCGGTGCCAGGCACACGACGCGTCCTTCGTGTATCAGGCAGCACGTTCCCGTAGGGCTGACTGGCTCTCCAGACTGGCGCTCCTCCGTGAAAAAAAGCATAGGGACCAGCTTTATCCAATTCATAATTTAGCTAGACATGTAAACTGTGAACATCTCTAGCATTCAAACTGCACAAATCTATCTATCTGTGCTAATATCTAAATCATGAAATCAATTTTTTATTTTAATTCTAGATTCAGCCTGAATTAACAAGCTACTTATATTTTATTCATTACCATAACGTTCATTTTCCTCATAGTTCGCAAATGCTAGTCATTGTGAGCCTTTAAGTTTTCACGTTTCTTACCTGGATAGTTGTGGATAAATTCTTCATGAAAGAATTTATATCCCTTGTGGATCTTGTTGGTTGAAGATTCGGTGATGGGGAAGATTTATGAAGCTGGTGGAGAATACGCAAGACATTTCCACATGCCATAGAAAACCATCAAACCCGAAGTTTCACAACCCTACAACACGGCACTTCTGGCTGTTGTAAAAAAGGTCTATTTGTCCTGGAGGAGGGCTGTGTCCTGCTTGTTTCCATGGAAATGTTGTTCCTTTGGCTATACCAGGGGTCGGCAACCCGCGGCTCCAGAGCCGCATGCGGCTCTTTGATCCCTCTGATGCGGTGATGATGTTCAAACTCAGTACAGCGGTCCCTCGTTTATCATGGGGGTTACGTTGTAGAAATAACCCACGATAGGCAAAATCCGTGAAGTAGTCAGTTTTATATTGCGTGTATAAATATGTGTGCATTTCACAGTTCCTTTGACCTGGCGCCGCTGCGCTGTTGCGGGTTTTGTTGGGGAGAAAACTTGCAAACATACAGCACTTCAGAGCAGTGACGGACTGGGATCATCGGCCCTGGCAATTTACACAAGCGGCCCCGTAGTCTGTGGAATGGGGAGGGAGAGGTTCTACAGCTCTGCACCAAACACAGAACTGTAGTGAGAACGCATCCGTGCGCTCTCAGGACTGGTTCCGCCGCCTGGACTCCAGGTTCCACCAGTTCGTTATGCGCAAACATTGCCGCTACTTCCCGATGCGCATTGACCACCCAGTGCACGGGGTCAAATCCGTAATGGAGCACGGCCTTAGCCCTTCTGGCATGTGCTCAAATGCCAGACCGCTCAGTCTTCAGAGTCACACTGCTCGTGATCGAACATTTAAATAAATTTGGCAAACTGACCGCATTCTGTACAGGAGACACGGAGGAGAATGACTGACAAAGACAAAGGTCTACAGTCCTTTGGCCAATCAGGATATGCAGAACACAATACGTGTTGATACACTATGAAAAATCAGCGAAACAGCGAGGGACCACTGTATTTAATTAAAATGTATTTTATTTTAGTTTGTTCATATTCAAAATGTAATTTTATGTCACAAAGGTAAAAAAAACCCTGTTATATGCAGTGTTATTTCATTTTAAATTTCAAAAGGGTTTTGCGGCTCCCAGTGTTTTCTTTACTGTGTGAAACGGGTCCAAATGGCTCTTTGAGTGGTAAAGGTTGCCGACCCCTGGGCTATACCAATCTTTCTATTTCCATGGAATCATGCAGGTGATGTGGCACCCTCAAACGTGATACTGATACTACATGGACAGTCTCCCCTCATCACCTGTGGCTGCTCAGTTTTTGAAAGAACACGGGCGGCACGGTGGCTGAGTGGCTAGCACTCATGCTTCACAGCAAGAAGGTTCTGGGTTTGATCCCCGGGTCGCCCAGGCCTTTCCGTGTGTGTTCTGTGTGGAGTTTGCATGCATGGTCTGGGTTCGATCCCCGGGTCGCCTGGGCCTTTCTGTGTGGAGTTTGCATGCATGGTCTGGGTTCGATCCCTGGCTCGCCTGGGCCTTTCTGTGTGGAGTTTGCATGTTCTCCCCGTGTCTGGGTGGGTTTCCTCTGGGCACTCCAGTTTACCCCATCAACCCAAAACATGCATGATAGGTATCCTCCAGCTTAGGTCCTGACCAAGCCGAAGCAAGAAGAACATGGAGATGGTCCCCACTGCTCCTATTAACAGGATGGGTTAAATGCAGAGAAGAATTTGTCCAGTGTGAGATCAATAAAGTTGCTAGAAGCAGAATGAAAGAAGCCACGCAGTGCTGATGAAAAGGGTCTATTCTATCAACAAATATTGAACCTATAGTTACATCTAGGTACAATTTTGTTTCTTGCATAACTTAATTTTTTAAGCAAATGGGTTGTTTTTTGTCAGAGTGATGCATCTTTGAGTGCTTTTAGAAATTTTCCTGTCAGTTTTTCAATTTTTACCTATTCTAAAGGCCCACACTACAGGATTTTTCAGACATCAGACTCTTAAAATGGAACCAAAAAGACTCCAGTTTGCGTCAAACATGTGGAAGATAGTTCACTTTATGTGATTTTTTTAGTATAATGCATTCACTTTATGGAAGTAAGTCAGACATTTAGGGGTTTAGTGGATTTGAAAAAGCATTTTAAAATTTGGATCATAAGGTGAGATGTTGGTTGAGCAAAAAAAAAAAAAAAAAGTTTAAAAAATATTAATCCTCTGATTTTTGTTTTTATAGCCAAATGAAATTCATGTGTACATAAATGCCCTCTAATACCCTCTAGGTAACTTTTTTGAGGTTAAACTGGACTTAGTGCTTCATCATTTGTTCATTTCATTGTAGATATCACAGTTATCATTAAGGATATATCATAAATTCGGAATATTTTTCACTATACCTTTAAGACTTTTATAAATCAGGCATAGAAATGGTTATCAGGAAATTCTACTTTAAATATATATCAAAATGTCATAAAAAAATTTGTAAAGTGCCCCTATATGTTTGTCTCCTCCAGGATACTCTGTGGCTCTGGCTCCTCGGCTGCTGTCTACACAGCTGGACAGCATCATAACAGGTTTCCCTTCTCTCTTTGTTATGATGCTGCTTACAGATTGTAAGTGGTTTTCTCACTGTAAATCCTTATGCAGTTTTTGGCGACATGCTTACAAAAGGTGATGCACATGTACTGTACATAACTGCCTTTGGATATTACCTTTAAATATTTTTCATTCATTGGCATTCTGTATCCTTTTGTTTCATTCAATCAAAGCCAAGACATTGCATGCTGTATTTCTGACTGCATTACACATTTATCACATTATAGGGTTACATCACGGGGAACTTTTGATTAGTGGGGACCAAAGGTTTGACTGTGTGTACACTGGAGAAGATGTCCTTATGGTGTGTGTTTCAAATGTGAGCAGTGGTCTTCTTCTGTGATCTTCTCTGTGGTGGTGTATGGTTGGTCCAGGTGCTCCTAAAGACAGCAAACATGACGCTCGTGGCTCCGTGTTCCTGGCGCTGAAGTCTGAGACTGGTCTTCATATTCTGCAGAGGCTCAGAGGGGAGCAGACCGGCTCATACTACGGAAATGCCTTAGCAGTGCTGGACCTCAATAATGATGGGTAATGCTCCTACTGTTTCACAGTACCAGGGTTACATGCAGTTACATGTCTATGTAATCCCTCAGTAGCCCAGGTCAGAGCTATAGCAAAAGGACATTGACATAGGTTTGTGTGTCCAGACAAAACTTATGTCTAGTTGACATAATGTATGTCACCACCCCAAGGGGCTTCATCAGGTCTGCCAGGTTATTATTAGGTTATTATTAGCAAGGTACAGTGAAGTATAGCACAGACTAAGTATCATAATGAACATATCTGCCCAGTGTTAACCCTGGTGTTAAACCTGTCGTTGATGGCAAGCCACCCCTTTTGGACAAACTGGTTGATTTGTTCATCTACTACACGATGCAGTGTGGTAGGCCCCACAGCCACAAACCCCTTCCACGCCATGTCACTTGCTGTCCCTTCCTTACACACATCCCTTGAAACATTGGACATTAAACTTACTGGGAACTCATAAGGACTTTTATGGACTGTGCACATATCTTCACAAGCAGGAAGTGAACTTGGGGTGGGGGTACACAGAGCGACGAAACGTTACACCGGAATGTCGTGCTGGGGAACTGTTTTGCAGTGGCATGAAAGCGGTGGAAGCGTAAGCTGTGTCACAATTGGAGGGCTGCAGCCTCCGCTGCTTTTTCGGCCACTTTTTCGGCGGCTCCGCAGGCTGCGAAAGCTGCTGCCCTCGAACTACCCTCCGCAGACCACAAGGGACATGGGACAGGTCCACAGAGTCGCTTGCAGCACCCGGACACACTGCTAACGCTAATCCTAACAACACGAACTACGCAAATTACGTACACGGATCAATAACCCTCGAATTGGGACATGGCTAGAGTGTGTGTTGAGTGGTGAACAACATGGAAGTTGTTGTTAGAAACAGAGGAACTTATACCGAAAAGAGGAGCCGCGTCAGTTGTATGGAAGTACTTCAGCTTTAAAAAATTTGGTGCTGATCAAACAAACACATTCTGTAATGTTCTCGGGCTAAAGTTGTAGTGACACAGACGTCACTCAAAGATGCGTTTGCTAAGGGGACTGCCTACGACAAGAAAAGCAAACGATGAAACGATATTACCAACGCTATTACTATCCTTTTAGACATGGTACCACTTAGTCCTGTTGAGAAAGGAGCTTCAAGGAGATGATTAAAGCACTGGACCCAGATATGTTTTACCAAGTCCAATTTACTGCAGTAATAATTCTCTAAATTAATAGGAAATGGGGTAAACACCTAGTTATGCATGAAAAAAAAAAAAAACGTCAAATACCGTGATACCGATAAAATTTAGAAAAATACCGTGATATCAATTTTTGGTCATACCACCCAGCTCTACTCTGTAGCTGATTTGTTAGCCGGCAATTAAAACCTTTAAGTCTTTGTCTCAGTCTCATTCATATCACTGCTCCTGTAAGTAGACGAATCTTCTGGTCCAAATTATCTTAAAGTACAGTTGGGGTACATTTTGGTTAAATTTATCTTCCTACTGTAACAAGAGTACTTACAGGAGCAGTGATATAAATGAGACTCAGACAAAGGCTTAAAGGTTTTAAATGCCGGCTTGTATTAAAGATCCCATAACATGGTACTTCTTCTTGATGCTTTTATATGGCGCCTTAGTGGTTCCCTAATACTGTATATGAAGCCTTCTCCAAAATCAAGCCTCGGTGCATGATAGAGCCTCTTGGAGGCAGTCCTATTCAGACTTCTGGTTCTGAGCACTTTATTCTTGGCGTGTTGCTTGAATGCAAATGAGGAGGACGGAGATGGGCCAGTGTAAGCAGGTGGGGGTGTGGCCAAACACGGTCACTGTTTCCAGGTTTGGCGCTGGTTTCCGTGTGTGTAACGTGGAAGAGTGGAGAAGGGGAGAAGCGATTGGAATAAACGTCGCACTGAAAATTTTCAGTACGACCCCGAGTGATCCTGAACACGAAGAAGTTGCAACTCAGCAGTTTCAGCAGTGCTGATGTTGTGAGTTCGCGTCACTGAATGGTTAGTTTGAAATATTATGTCTGGAAACAATACTTTTGTTAGCTTGTTTATGTATACTGTTACGGTTAGCATGTAGCCAGCATAGCCTCTGTTAGCTTTTCATCTTGCTCTGAGGAAGAAACCCGTCATGCTATTAAATACGGAATTTATCAACTGGCGGGGTAATAACTTCCCGGAGCCTAATGACTTGACTATGTGACTATGTTTACATGCACATAGAAAATGGCTCTAACCATTTTCTATGTTATAGCCATTTTCTATGTTATATCTACGTTGCTATGCTGTACTTTGATCTTTTTGATCTTTCACATTAATCTTTGATCATTAATCCTTTATCTACCTTCAGTCAAATTGAAGGGTAAGCCAAGACGACAAGGTAGTTGTTAGAAGCCTTGGGCTCAGAAGCTACACAGTCTTTTGACCGTTACGTAGCACATAAGGACGTCATGTAGGACGTCATGAGGCATTGTAGGGACGTCATGTAGGGAAGTTACAAGCTTTAAAATTCCTTTTTTTTTTTCTTTTGTTGTTCCTTTTTTCCATTGTGTGTGACTTTCACTTTAGTAAAGATAGAAAAGACAAACTTTGGATTCATGACTCTTTATTTTTGTTAGGTGCTGCGTCGGAAAGAACCTTCGAGAGGCTCAAGGCTAGTGAGTCAGCGTGTTGCACTCACATCAAAGTTAAAAGACTAGGCATCAAGTCAGGAGACTTGGCTAAAGAAAGAACCAACTGGAACCAGCAAGCGTTGCCTGGGTCAGGTCTGACAATTCTCTTCTCAGTTCTACTAGTCTGCTAGCTGCCAGAAATTGAAGTACATGCCCTAAGGACACATCCAATAACTCCTTTCCCGAGTGTCGGTGAATTTTAGGAAGAGTTAGAAGCTGTAGGGAATTTGTGGAATTGTCACAGTTTAAGGATGTTTATGGGAAACATGATGTCAGAAACGAGTGCTGATGCGTTGTCTGACCAAAAGGGGGCTGTTGAGCAGAAAGTAAAGAAACTAAAGGACGAGAGAAGGGGAATCTTGTCACAGCTAATCAAGCAACAAAAAGACATAGAAACGTTGAAACAAGATGTTGGTAACGTAAAATGGGAAGCTCTGGCTCTGCCTAAGTTCAAAAGATACTTTGAGATCTTGAGTGAAGATGAACAAAAGGTTGATCAGGAGAAATACGAAAGTAAATGTAAGGAATTAATGGCATTCATGCATAAAATGAAGGAATGGATCGCATATGCTAAAAGAGACTCGGATAAAGAGGAAGATGCCATTAGACCGGAGGATAGTATTTCTAGGGTTAACTCAGCTATGAGTTGTGCGTGTCTACGTTCCAATGCTAGTTCGGTGCGGTTAAAACTCAAAGCAGAACGTGAGGCACTGTTAGCAAGAGCAGCGGCTATGAGAAAGAAGCAAGAGCTTGAGCAAGAAGAGATGTGCTTGCAGCAATAGGAGGAGCAAAAAAGGCACGCTTGAGAGCTAAAAATGAGCGGTGGCAGATGGAAACTGAGCTTGCAGCTGCAAATGCCAAATTAAGTGTTTATGACCAGTTGGAAGATGCTCGGGAGTCAGTAACAGGGTCGAGAGCTGGATCGAAGTATGCAACTGGTGGAGGGGAGAGGTTTGCCGGCTGCGACCACGTTGAAGCTGAAAGGCCTTTGCATGATGTCAGGTCTAAAGCAGCTGCGCCAGACGTTCCTCCAGTCAGAAGAAAATCTGACAATGCTCAGAATTCCGGTTCTGGTGAAGACCTGCGTGAGGTATTGCAGTAAATCATCAAGGTTTGACTCAATTGCCTCCAAAGGACATACCAGTGTTTAAAGGAGATCCTCTGACATACAGATCCTTTATAAAGGCCTTTGAGTACGTCATTGATAGCAGAACAGATAGTGATCAAGACTGCCTGTATTATCTTGAACAGTTTATGAGAGATCAAAGGAGAAGTCTCCTTTGATCATGGATTCTACCTGGACGACTGAGGGACTTTTCACGCAGTTTATGAGAGGGCAGCCACTTGAGCTTGTTCGCAGCTGTGAGAACCTGAGGCCAGAGGGGGCATATAAAGAAGCGAGAGCATTGCTTGACCGTTTTTATGGTGACCAACTGATATGTCAAAAAGCTATGGAATGGCCGCCGATAAAGCCAGGGGACAAGAGGGCACTGAACGCCTTCGCCTTGTTTTTGATGGGGTGTCGTAACTCAGTGGATGACGCAAACTACATGGATGCCATGAATAATACCGTCAACATAAGGTCCATCGTATCCAAGCTTCCACCCAGGCTAATAGAGAAATGGGGTAGTTATGCGTTCAAGATTAAAGATAAAAGGAAGCGACGATTCATGTTTCATGATCTGGCGGTCTTCATGCACTATGAAGCCAGAGCCATTAATGACCCATTGTTCGAAGATGCTGTGTACGCCATCGCAGATAACGATAAACATGCAAACGCAAAAAGGAAAGCCAACTTAGGAAAGGGTGAGATCAAAAGAAGCAGCTTCGCTGTGACTGTGACTGCTGCTGATAAAAACGCTGGTAAAGACCAATTAGAGAAGAAAGCACCAGCAGTAAAGTCAGCCAGCATCTTCCAAAGTCCCTGCTTATACTGTAAGAAGAACCATGTGTTGAATGCGTGCAACAAGATTAAAGAGCGGCCTTTGAAGGAGAGGACTGACTTCCTGAAATCTCAAGGGCTTTGTTTTAGCTGTCTTACGCCAGGCCACATGTCTAAGGACTGTAAGAAAAAGAGCTCCTGCCCTGACTGTTCTTATAAGCATCCTGCTATCTTGCACGTCGCAAAGCAAGATCACACACCGGAAGAGATCAATGCAGATGACAGCTCAACAGGTACGGCTAAAGCACACAGTGCTGCTCTTGTACGTGCAGGGTGTAGAAGAGGTGATCAAACCGGGGCCGGGAATGAAACATGTATTCTTCCCATCGTGCCTGTGCAGGTAAAACATAAGAATGGCTCAAGAACAATCAAAACGTATGCATTCCTGGATCCGGGAAGCACAACAACCTTCTCTACTGAGGACTTGGCGAAAAAATTAAATATCCGAGGTAGAAAAATAGAGTACATTCTTCATACCTTGTCATCGAAACAGAAAGTGTGCAGTTACATTTTAACAGGTATAGAGGTGTGCGACCTAGACGGACAAGACTTCATCAAGCTGCCCAATGTGTATACACACCCTAATATACTGGCAACGAGAGCCAACATACCAAAAAGGAAAGATTTAGAGAAGTGGCCCTACCTGAACCGTGTCCACCTCCCAAAAATAGAATCTAAAATTTTACTTCTCATCGGTTCCAATATCCACAAGGCTATGGAGCCATGGGAGACAATAAACAGCCAAAACAATGGACCGCACACCGTGAAGACTGCCCTAGGTTGGGTAGTCAACAGCGAGTGCCAAGAGAAAGAATTCGATGACGCCAAAGGACGGAATTTCTTCGTTAATCGCATCTCTGTGTCGACCATGTTGGTAAGGCATTACGACGCAGATTTTCCAGAACGCCGGTATGAGCACAAGCAAGAACCATCTCAACATGACAAGCAATTTATGCACACCATGACCACATCAGCACATCTTTCAGATGGTCATTACTGCATTAAGCTACCTCTGAAGGATGACTGTATGAAGATGCCATGCAACTGTGGTGTAGCCGAACAAAGACTTAACTCCTTGAAGAGGAAACTCAACAAGAATTCAGATTTCCTTCAGGAGTACAAAGACTTTATGACCAAAATTCTAGAGAAAGGGTATGCAGCCAAAGTTCCAGACGAGGAGCTGAGTCGCAGAGATGGAAGAGTATGGTACATACTGCATCACGGGGTGTATCATCCGAGAAAGAAAAAATTGAGTGTCATGTTTGACTGTACCGCGACCTATCAGGGAGTGTCACTGAATGACAAGTTGCTGCAAGGGCCCGACCTTACAAACTCCTTAATTGGAGTACTGCTTAAGTTCAGGCAGGATCCTGTAGCTATGATAGCGGACATCGAATCCATGTTCTACCAGGTATGAGTTCCCGATGAAGACAGAGATTTGTTGCGCTTCCTTTGGTGGCCAGACGGTAAGCTGAATGAGCCAGTGGAAGAGTACAGGATGTGCGTGCACTTGTTTGGAGCCACGTCGTCCCCCAGTTGTTCTTCATACGCACTAAGAAGAACAGCACAAGATGCTGTTGCAATAACTAATAATTCTTTCTCCTTACCCTCTGTGCTTGTGGGAAGAAGAACAACATGTGCAGGAAGCCCTCTCTGTTTGTGGATATCTTAAGTGGGCTGTCAACAAAACCAAAAGAGACAAGGGCAAGAAACAAGATAACAGAGAATCCTTACCTGTCCCGCGTTTCGGGAAAACTACAGAGGATTTTCAGACAATATAAAATCCCAGTTTATTTCAAACCCACAAACACTTTAAGACAAAAACTTGTCCACCCAAAGGACATAACACCGAGCCACAAACAAAGCAATGTGGTCTACTCCATTCAGTGTAGTGAAGACTGCAGTGAGCGCTACATTGGAGAAACAAAACAGCCACTTCACAAGAGGATGTACCAACACAGACGGGCGTGCCAGAGTGGACCGTCATCGGCCGTACATCTTCACCTAGAAGCCACGGGCCATTCATTTGAGGACAGTGAGGTTCAGATCTTGGCCAGGGAAAAGAATTGGTTTGAGAGGGGAGTTAAAGAGGCTATTTTTGTCAAAAAAGAGAATCCTTCTCTTAACAGAAATGGTGGAGTCAGACATTATTTGTCTACCATCTATAATTCCATTCTTAAACCTAGATCAAACAAACAAAAGAAACAATAGTGCTAGCCAGGTCAGGGCCAGAGGTGTGAAAAACAGTCGTGTAGGGATGAATAGGCATGCTAATCTAGACGCCAGAGAAACAAAAGACAGAAACCAATAGGCGAGATAGTTTTGGAAAGTAGTTAGCTAGTTAGCTCCTCCCTGCAGCGAGATATAAGCAAGTGTCTTACCAGCACTCTAACCAGAACTGACGAAGCCTCTCGGATGAGCGGCGAAACGTTTTCGACCAAAGAAACGTTGTCCAGTTAACAAATTTGAATTTCTTCTTTCATCATGGATTCTACCTGGATGACTGAGGGACTCTTCACGCATGTCCTGGCAAGATTAAGACGACGGTATTGGATACCTAAAGCAAATGCAGCAGCAAGAACCGTGATAGCAGAGTGCAACTTCTGTAAAATGGCAGACTTGCTGCAAGACCGTCTGCTTCCTGACAAACCACCCTTTACAAACACAGGCATGGATTATTTTGGTCCCTTTGAGATCAAAAGAGGACGCGTCAAGGTCAAACGTTATGGTGTGCTCTTCGCGTGCTTGACAGTCCGAGCAGTGCATATAGAAGTCGCACATTCCCTTGACACAGACTCGTGTATTTACGCTCTACGTCGCTTTCAAGCCAGACGAGGACAAGTGTCTGTTATCCATTCTGATAATGGCACAGACCTAGTCGGTGCAGAGAGAGAGCTAGGACAGGCATTGAAAGAACTGGACCAATCTCGCATCAGTGAAGCCATGATACAGAAAGGAGTGCAGTGGTTATTCAACCCACCGTCTCACCACGGCGGCATCTGGGAATGTCAAATTCGTATCGTTAGAAAGGTGCTGAATTCTGTAAGACAACAAGCGTTAGACGATGAAGGGCTACAGACCTTCCTGTGTGAAGTTGAAAGCATCATCAATGGAAGGCCTATTACAACAAACACAGACCCATAACTAAATTGTGTCTATTGCAGGGTGAAGAATGAAGAAGAGAGGGACTTACCACATGTGTGTACTATATTTTTAGCTTGTTTGCGCAATGGATGGTCCAAATTCTCTGGGCGTGATTTCCAGAGACGGGGTGGACATCCAGACAGAGCGGGTGTAAACCTTTCCCCATTATGTTATTATAAAAGGAGCTTGTTGAAACTTGCCCGTTTGGGCCGTCTTTATTTCAAAGGCGGAAAAAGATCACAATTGCTCAGTTTACCCATTTCACAACTTTTAGCCATGAGGGGGGGGGGGCTAAACAGGGCAGGGGAGCTCATATTAACATTCAAAAAAAACAACACTATCATTTTGGTACCAACACTTCTTAATGACAATCTTTTCTACAATCACAGTAGTCACAAGTTCTTACTTGGGTGCACCCATAAAATTTTACATTGAGGTAAATTTCAAAAGTAGATCTGGCTCAGTTATGAAACTGGATCCATATTACATTCATAAAACAAATCATCTACACAGCAAAACCCCTTTTCCTGGAAGAATGACTCTACCCCACCCCAAGTTCACTTCCTACTTGTGAAGATATGTGCACAGTCCATAAAAGTCCTTATGAGTACCCAGTAAGTTTAATGTCCAATGTTTCAAGGGATGTGTGTAAGGAAGGGACAGCAAGTGACACGGCGTGGAAGGGGTTTGTGGCTGTGGGGCCTACCACACTGCACCGTGTAGTAGATTATCAAATCAACCAGTTCGTCCAACAGGGGTGGCTCACCATAAATGACAGGTCCGCCCAACCTGTTAGACACAGTGTCATAAAATACTATAAGTGTACAATCTGTTTTGACTGTAACTTTTTGCTTGTAACATTAGTCATGTTTACAAGTGAAAATAAAATAATGAAATGTAATCATGCTGTATTACTGTCTAATACATTAGCTTTTCTGAAATATTCACAAATGTTCACATGAAATTATTAAAACATTCTCCAATCAAAAGCACCGACTGCATTGAAATTGCAGTAAACAACCAAAACAAAAATGAAATCCTTCTGATAAAATATTTTTACAGTGTAAATATCAAACCATGTGCATTTTACAATTTGACCTTAAACATGAACAACAAAATGCTCACCAATCTCACGGCAGGGAAAAGGCTGGCGCTGCTTCCTAGCCTCTCTTGTCTACACTCAAAAGTGCGGGTGAGGGTAAAATCATGAATTTCTAGCTTAATGTATTGTTTCTTTTAAATAAATATGCAGGATATAATGTTTAGCTTCCTCAACTGATAGTTTAAGTCATCATTCTATATCTAGTTTTACCTTTATTCACTTTTTTCAGTCTCGGTTTCTGAGAAAGAGGCCTGCTGGCTGCGTGCATGTGGGGCCACGGGGCGGGACAACCCTTTAGATGTTGACAATTAGTTTGTTCACAGCATGTAGCAGCCTGGAACATTAACAAAACAAGGTGTTTGGGGCTTAAGAGCACATTTTTATTCAAGGTACTATTAAATATGGGCTACACCAGCATTTCAGGGTTTGAAGGTTTATAAATAATGCACTTGTTGGTTCATTATAAATTGATAATGTAATTGCTCTTATTGCATTTTTTGCAAGGTGACGACATGATAAAATAATTTTTGAAGTCATTTGCATTCCCATCTCGCCCCTAGTGTCTGCGTATAATAGTGTGTGAATGTGTGTGTGAATCAGTGAAGTGCGGTGAGGGTCATGGCTGGTGAGTCAGTGACGTCACCAGGTGTCGGCAAGTAAATTTGGCCCCGGGCCAGTTTCTCTCCCTGTAAGTGACTGGTAGCTTGTAATATTTTTGATGTGAAGCTGAAAATTATTATTGTTCAGTGCATTTTCCAGAGCGCACCGAGTAGTGTCATAAATTAAAAAAGCAATGTTTTTAGCGCGATCTAGTTTTGAATGTGAGTGGTGGACCGCTCATGTTTAACGAGGCTTCTTTGCAAATTTTTCAGGTCACAATATTTCATGAGTCCAGACATTGTCACAGCAGGTTGAGAAAACAAGGTAGGAAAAGCAGAAAAGGCGATTCCTTACCACACTGTTTGAAAAGAGCGAGTCTTTCGTCCCATAGTCTGGAGCAAACCCTTTAGCTCCTGCGTTGGTCTTCCTTTAATTATAAACTCCTGCTTCGACCGAACGTCCAGTTTAGAAAACTGCTTGAGCTTTAATATGAAATCTTCCTCCATTTAAAAAGTAGGCCAGACGAGAAGAAAAAAGTGAAACTTTTAAACTTGACTTGCTAACTCTAAGGCTACGTCCACACGACAACGCTCATGGATTTTTTTTATGTGGGCTGAAAAAAATTCGTGTCCACACACGTGTTGGGTCAGTAAATATTTGTGTCCAGACGAAAACGGAGCGCTGAGTGAAAACGATGTAATACATATGCCACACCGATATGTGGCGCTGTAAACAGGAAACAGCCAGAGCCACCGGAAACGCAATACTACAAAGAGAGCATGCGCATAAAGTCCTTTCTCTTCCGCAAACAAACAAACACAAGAAGATAATAATGATGGCGAACAAACGCAGCACAAACTCAACTCAGTTGTCCGCCATGGTTGTTATCTGGTTGTTACCAGTAGTTGTCCATAGCTCTCACAAAGCTCATTTGTGAGAGCTATGGACAAGTTAGATAAATTTAAAGGTGTTTTACCTGATTTTTTATCTCTTAAAAACAGAACTAATTCATTTTATATGGTTTGCAATAGTCTCTAGTTATTTCTTACTTACCTTATGCACGAGCATCCTAATAATTCACTGCAGTGAGTTTATAAGCACTTTTGACAACTAGAGTTGTGCTGAGGCAAGACTTTTTGCCATCACGGTATTTCTAACAGCTAGTATGCTAACGCGCAAGTATAAAATGCTCTCTAATTGGACTTAAACAGTACGCAATGGTGCTGGGGTAGTTTAGCTGAAATACATGAAGGTACAGGGCCTCATTCATTCCATGGTGTGAAAATGGTATAACCCAGCTTCAAGTCACTTACCAGAACCCTGTCAGAACTGAAGAAGCTGCTTAGGTAAGCAGCCAAATGTATTCACTAGTCAACTTGTGTCCACGTGATAGAATCCTGTTGGCTTATGCTCTTCAGTGGCATGTGTTTGCATTCAGGTGGAATGATCTGCTGGTGGGAGCACCCTTCTTCTTCCAGAGGGAGCAGGAGGTGGGCGGGGCTGTGTACTTGTACCTGAACACTGGAGGGAGGTTTGACTCCAGGCCCAATCTGGTGCTCAGAGGCCCTCAGCACTCAGCCTTTGGGATGGCTCTGTGTGCAGCTGGAGATCTAGACCAAGATGGATTCCAGGGTAAAGTCCTCTTAAACACAAACCTGTGTTCTTTTTAACTGTCAATTAACTGCAATCAAAAAATCTCAGCTGTTTTTTTCACACTCACACATACAAACACCAATTTAATTTAAATTTAAGAAACTTTATTGATCTCGCAAAGGAGAAATTCTTCTCTGCATTTAACCCATCCTGTTATTAGGAGCAGTGGGCAGCACATTACTGTGCCCGGGGACCATCTTCATGATCTTCTTGCTTCGGTTTGGTCAAGACCTAAGCTGGAGGATTTTACCTGGAGCATGTTTTGGGTTGATGGGGTAAACCGGAGTGCCTGGAGGAAACCCACCCAGACAGGGGGAGAACATGCAAACTCCACACAGAAAGGCTCGGGTGACCCGGGGATCATACCCGGAACCTTCTTGCTGTGAAGCAAGAGCGCTATCCACTCAGCTACCGTGCCACCAATTCATGCACACACTAACATGCACACTCTTATTTTCAAGATTTTGTGGTGGGAGCTCCATTTCATGCTACTGGGAGTGTGATGATCTTTAATAGTGGACCCAATGGTGTTCCCCCTCAGCCTTCTCAGGTAATACCAGCACACACAGTCAACTGATGTCCTGTCTTTTGGCTCTTACATCTGGAAGTTTTTTCTTTTCTTTTCTTTTCTTCTAAATAATACTTATATTATATATTATATATATATATTTATTTACTTTTGCAGTAAATTGTAAATGACAAATAGCATTACTGATTGGAAGAAAAGGCTTTAATAATACATTTTGTGCCAAAGAATTCATGCCCCTAATCTTGTCCGATCTCAGAAGCAAGGCTGGGCCTGTGTAGTTTTGGGATGGGAGACCACTGGGAATATCAAGTCAAGTTTATTGTCAAAGTCAACTTTATTGTCAATTCTGCCATATGTGTTCGACATACAGTGAATCGAAATTCCATTTCTCTCTGGCCAAGCAGTGCAAAAAAGACAGTGTACAAAATACAATGCAAAGCATGTGCCACAGTACCTCACTATAGCACCTGATATTCCTAGTGGCAAAAACTTTGTTTTTGTTGTTTTCTTAGGCAAGGAACTCCACTCACATTGCCTAGTATGAAAGTGGTGTATGCCTGAGTGCTGTGGTGGTTGGAGGGGCCCATGGCGTAGATTGACAATCTCACTTCTGTCCGTCTGTCCCAGGGCAGCTGTGGCTACAATAGCAATTTACCGCAAAATGTGGAATGAATGACTATTGCTATGTAAAGTGCGTTTGAGTGTTCAAAAAGCGTTATATACCTAAATCTGATGCATTATTATGCCTTCTCCCTCCCCTGCTCTCCCCTGCTCTCCCTTTTTGTCCCCATCTCCTGCTCTCTTCCTTCTCTCTCTCTCTCATGACTGCTCCTTTGTGCTGGTGTCCAGGTGATCCAGGGGAGCAGTATCTCACCTCTCTTCAGGACCTTTGGATTTTCATTGGCACCTGCTCAGGACGTGGACCAGAACCAGCACCCAGACCTCCTTATTGGCTCTTTGGATGACTCTGTGGTGCTGCTGCGGTAGGACTCATCATTTTAGTCTAGATACACAGACCTCCTATGAACTGATCAGCTTTGTGCAAATCTGGTCTTTAGCCTCACTACTACACTACACGCACCCGCCAAGACACCAGCGCAAGCTGCAGATGTTTTGTCTGCATGCATGGCTGAGGAAAAAATAAACTCGTCCTTAATATTACTAAAACAGTTTCTATGTGCTTTTCTATTAAAAAGCTAAATCTAGAACAGAACTTTCAAATAGGTTTGCAAAATGATAAAATACAATTGGTGAACAAACTAAAATATCTTGGATTGGTTCTTGACCTGCAATTAAAATTTGACAAACACATTAAGAAAATCCAAAACAATACATAGAAACCTAAATTGCTTTAAACTAATCAGACATTACATCCCTGACCAGGCGGCCCTGCTCTACTTGCATGGGATGATCTTTCCACACATATCCTACTGCATGACAGCATGGGCCCAGGCAGCTCCCTCAGCCACAAAGCGCATTGGTTCACTATACAATCGAGCAATCAAAATTATGGATAGGAAACCTATCCGCTTTCATCACTGTCACATTCTCAGTCAATATAATTTATTAAGTTTATTAAGTTTATTAAGTTTCAGCAGTTTCAGCAATTTATGTTTTCTCAAATTATTTTTCAAATGTTTCCATAATCTGGCTCCAGAAGCACTCAGTACATTTATACAAAGATCAAACAGCAGCAGGACAACAAGAGGCACCTTAAACTATATGTGTAAACTCCCACCAGTGCAGGACGTCATTTGGACGGCCTTCTCTTATAAGAGCTGTAAATTGTAGAACTCCCTGCCCACAGAAATTAAGTCCATCTGTGTTACATGTCTTAGCACTGCTGTATTTATATAGATTAAATTGTATTTTTTATATATATATATATATATATATATATATATATATATATATATATACATAAGAACCCACGGTGACACCAGTGTAACAAACACTTTGAATGCCCCTGTCTTTTCCTTATAAGGCTTTATGTCTGAACTGAACTCATTAAGTCCCTAAGCGACATATAGTAAACATTCTGGTATGATGACCATGTGATAGTCATGTGACACTAACAGGAAGTGGGCTCTCCAAAATGATGTTACATCCTGTCTGCAAATTTCAAGGAAGCAACTAATTTCAAAAAGCTGTTTATTGATACTACAGGTAATTTCAAACACATTTAACAGTTCCAGTGCTTTGATAACATGTTCTATATTAGATTCAACCTGGTCTGACCATATTTGTTGAAGAAAGTAATATCAAACCAGTTATGGAAATATCGCTGTAACATATATGTCACATCGGGCTTTTAGCCTTAAAATAAGAAAAACCTGATGTGACCTATTTGTCACAATAACAAAAACAGTAATAATCCACCCAATTAATTTAGCTTTATCAGTTGTATTAAGTTGACATATGTTCTGCTGGTCAATTAAAAGTGTACTGAACAAATAGAAACACAAAATAATGTGAAAGTATCCTATAAATAATCTATATTCTTTTATTTCTATTTAATTTGTAGTATGCAAAAGAACAAGCGCTACACTCTTTGGGATGCACTAGAGGCCATTGTGGGAGATGATAGTGAGTTTGAGGGATGTGACGATAGCTCAGATGAAGACCCTGATGACCCTCTTTACAATCCCAATAACCAAGACAGGGAGAGTGACGAGTCAAGTGAGTGTGGTGATTCAGACAGTGAATCAAGTACATCAGATGATGTACCACAACCAAACATGAATTCAGGGCTGCAAGAAATGGTCCATGGGCAAAAACAAGAAACTGAAGAAAGAACTGTCCAAGGGAAAAAACAATTTTCTTGGAGGAAGAAACCTTTTGAAACCCCTGAGTGCACATTCAAAGGACCACATGTCACACCTCCACTCAATCTTCTTAGTCCTCTGGAGTACTTCAGAAAGTTCATCACACCAGAAATGCTTGAGTTACTGAAGGAACAAACTAATTTGTACAGTGTACAAAAATCTGCAAACCACAACAATGTTAACACCACGGTAAAAGAACTGGAAATAATGATTGGCCTTTACCTCCGCATGGGTCTTTGCCAGCTGACGGGAAATCGTGCATACTGGGAAAATGACACAAGGTGTCCCATGGTGGCTGACATCATGTCACGTAATCGTTTTCAGAACCTGCTGGCAACTTTGCATTTCACTGACAACACTGATGTATCAAACAGGCAAGCTGAAGACAAGTGTTGGAAGATCCGGCCATGGTTAGATATGTTTCGCAAACAATGCCTGGATATCACCCCGGAAGAGCACAACTCGATTGATGAGCAAATGGTGTCCTTCAGAGGGACACACAGCCCAATAAGACAGTATGTGAAGGGCAAGCCCCACCCTTGGGGTTTGAAAATTTGGAGCCGCTGTTCTTCCTCAGGTATCCTCTGTGATTTTGCAATCTATGAAGGTGGCACTGGGAAAAAAATCTTTACTTGGTATGGGAGGTGATGTTGTGGTCAAGCTTTGTGAAACTCTCCCATCAGACCAAAACTACAAAGTATTTGCCGACAATCTTTTTTCTTCAGCACCACTAGTGCTCAACCTTCTTCAACGAAAGATCAACTTTGTGGGAACTCTGCGTGGCAATCGCTTGGCTGGGTGTCAGCTTGAAGACGAGAAGAGTCTTGCCAAGAGAGGCAGAGGATCTGTTGACGCCAGGGTGGAAAAAGAAGAAAGGATGGTCATTGTCAAGTGGTATGACAACAAATCTTTTACCCTGATCTCATCCTACTGTGCAGTTGAGCCTCAAGATAACGCGCGACGCTGGAGCAAAGCAGACAAGGCATTTGTGGAGGTCAAGAGGCCACGCATTGTGAAGGAATACAACACATTCATGGGAGGAGTAGACCTCCTTGATGCATGCATTGCAAGGGGCAAGTACCACATGACATCACGGAGGTGGTACATCTACTTGTTCTGGCACACCATTATGTTAGGTCTGGTTAATGCATGGTTGATCTACCGCCGTGACTGTAAACTACTTGGTATCCAAAACACACTGAAACAAAAGAGCTTCCAGGCAGAGGTTGCCACTAGCCTCATTCTTTACCAGGCACAAAGAGGCCGCCCTTCACTCAGTGCCACATCTCCACCACCACCACTGCCCAAGAGGGTTCGTGGTGGAGTTCCAGATGATGTTCGCACTGACCAAGTTGCACATTGGCCTGTGAAATGTGACAAGCGTGGCCGCTGCAAACTCTGCAAAATCAATGCAACCACCACTCTCTGTGAGAAATGTGATGTGCGTCTTTGCTTCACTGAGGAACGAAACTGTTTCAAGTCTTACCATCGAAAGAACTGAGAAAATGTTTCAGACATGGTGCTGATGATACAAGGGTTCTATTTTTCTTCAGCATTTCTTTTTTTTTTTGCACAATTTGTGTATTTAGGTCTGTTGTTCAGTTCTCTGTATCTATGGTAGCTTGTTGTGAATGCCCCCAAATAGGCAGTGTTATTTATTTTTGATGCAGTTGGCATATTTTGTGACCGAAGCAAAACTGAAAAATTATTTTATGTTAAACCTTGCTATTAAAGTCACAGCTTTGATATATGTTCTGGAAATGCAAATAAAAAGGCAATTTTATGTTACCAAGCAGTAAAAACTGTCAAGTTTACTTATTTTCAAATAAGGAATACGTTTACCACTAACGCCCAATGTAACATGTATGTAACAACACAGATCTTTGGTATAAAAATATTCTATTCTGAAAAAAACATCAGAATTGTGTTCTATGTGGTCCACTTGGTCTGTGGTATATCCCACATAATTTTCCTTTAAGGAAAAATGGGTCTGGGTTCTTATGGGATATATATATATATATATATATATATATATATATATGTACTTTAGATTTTATGTTAGTGTAGAAAAGCTCAACCAGGGACGGGGGTTGAAAATTAGCATTTGCTAAACTCTGTGTGCATCATACCAGCTCCAAGCTCTGTTCTGTAACTATGTCTGATTGCATTGTCCCTGTCAAATAAATATATAAATAAATAAAAATAAACTACACCTGACATTAAGTTTTATAAGTCATTTCAGATAAAAAAAAAAAAAATATATATATAATTCAGTTATAGATTCTAACTGTATAGCAGACAAAAGCACAATATATTTTTAAATGCTGTGCCAGATTTTTTCATTTTAAATGGTTTGCAGTTGTCCAAAGTCCTTCTATATTTACCTTATGCATTCTGAGCATCCTAATTATTCACCTCAATCAAGGGCTGGACTGGGACAAAAAAAATGGCCCTGGCATTTTTGGCTCAGAATGGCCCCTCATAATTAGCGGAGCACAACTAATTTATGTATGTGTCCCCAAAAGTAATGTATTTTACTATTGTTACGTCTTGGAATTGGCCTATTCAATGTATGATGTGTATGGAATTTGTTGTTTATCAAAAAAAAGTCTGACCAATATGGATGCCGTCAGTGGAGTCAGTAGTGTGGAATTAAAAGGTTTCTTCTTAATCTAAAGTGTATTCTTAGACTTAGACTTAGACAAACTTTATTGATCCACAAGGGAAATTGTTTGGTACGGTAACTCACTTATCAAATATAATATATGATATACGATATATAACTGAGGGTAAAAGTACAAAAAGAAAAATAGATTGTAAAGCAACCAAAGAGCAACAGACCTGTGTCAGATGAGACATAATTATATACATAAGATAATGATAATAAATATATATATGTACAATCAGATTTAAATAGAAAAGTAGTCGTCAAATATAAAATACAGTCTCAAATATGATGTACAGTACCAGCTGTATACAGTTGTAGGGCGTATTATCTATTCAATCAACATGGTTTGTTTTTTAGACGCGATGTAAATATAATCAAGCAAATAGACCACTCTAGATTGCCATCTAAACATTTGTTTTTTTTAGTTGGCTGCCCACTAGCTAGTTAACTACGTCTCCAATCCATTTACTGTATGCTGAAGTGGGCTAATATCATGAGGGAAACAATAAATGATTAAATGATTTAAGGTGACCTTGTTGTAACCATGAACATGGATTCCTGTTAATATGAATTATGTTCTTTGTAGAGGCAAATAATCACTAGAGCTTATACAACATAGACCGCGCTAGTACCCCACTGCAGATATTTTGAGCACTCAAACTTTAGAGCTAGCTGACCGGCTACTGCATCGCAACCACTTGCTAGCACAGGATAGCGGCGAAATTCGCCGTTTTCTATCCATACGGCATGCCTGTCCATCACCTAAAAGTCCCGGTATTATCCTAACATTACTACCTGCTTACCTGCTGGGAAAATGCCCGGTATTCCAGATAGCCAGTCCAGGCCTGAGTAGTCCTCAATGCGTTCCACAACTCTCAGACACTAGTGGGAAGTTTTGCCATCACATTAACGCTAACAACAACTAATCCCTATATTATTAACATGCACTTCTTGTTTATTGTATGTTTGTTTACAAGATGCAGACAGCATGCAGAGGACATACAGTATTTTGACCTTAAGAGCTACATATACAATACTGTATATCTGTACTGGGGCATTTTGCTCAAATACATGGGTACAGTGCCTTCAATTGATAGCTGAATATTTTGGATTAACATTGGGTACAGTGCCTTCAATTGACATATTGTTCATATTTTGGGTTAATAGGCTTCAATAATAAAGTGATCAATGTGATATGTGGGCACAGTGTCTTCAATTGACAATCTAGGCCTATGTGGACAATGATATGCACTGACTAAATTTTGACCATGACTTTGTCAGATGCTGAAATGATTATGACCCAGTCAACCTGTTCACATGGTAATAAAACATATTTGGTTATCAGATGTATACTAATACTTTGTTTTCTTTGCTCTCGTCCTTTGTTTGGTTAGCTCTCGTCCTGTGGTGGAGCTGACCCAGAGTCTCCGAGTGAGCCCTGACATGGTCGATCCAAGTGACTGCAAATCCTGGTTAGAACACAACAGTACACTCATACACGTGTGTGTGTGTGTGTGTGTGTGTGTGTATATATATATATATATATATATATATATATATATATATATATATATATAGCAGAAGATACATTAAGGCCTGTTGTGACGTGAGCCGTCCTTCTGTGGACCCAGCACCCGCGGGAGGATGCATGGGGGCTGGTGCATTGTGTTCTGGGCAGCAGATCTTCTTAGACTGCTGACCCAGAATATGGAAAAGCGGAAGAAGATGAATGAATGAATGAATATATATATATATATATATATATATATATATATATATATATATATATATATTCATTTTATATGTATTAGTGCTGTCAGATGATTAAAAAATGTATCAAATTAATTACAAGATTTGTAATTAATTAATCTAATTAATCGCATTTTAATCTCATCAGAGAGAGTGAGAGGGAGAGATTGAGAAAGAGAGATTGAGCGGGAGAGAGAGAGAGAGAGAGTGAGAGAGAGAGTGAGAGTGTGTGAGAGAGAGAGAGAGACAACCCACTTTGCGAGTTTTTCTGTGGTCGCTTTGCTCATTCGTTTCCCAAATTCTGAGAGCGTGGTTTGGCGATGTGCACTCATGCTCACACTATCACCGGTAACAATGGAACTTGTCTCGACGTATTGAGTGTTCAAATGATCCGTCAGGCTGGAGCAGCTTTGGTGATCGAAAAATACTTTTTTACAAAAGCTACAAATCACCACGTTGATAGTATCGTCTTTGTTGTTTTTTATAAATAAACTTGCCTTTCAAAGGCCGGAGCAGCGATTTGCTCGCCACACTCCAAATTTAAAATGCGTACGCATTCAATTGATTAATTAATTGCATTAATTTTTATAACGCATTAATTTGCAGTGTAATTAATTATTAATTAACGCGTTAAACTGACAGCCCTAATATGTATATATGGAATGGAAGCTTTATTTGTCATTGTTATACAACAAGAAGAGATTGGAAATAGACAGGTCTCTTGACCTTAAAGCAACCTAAAGCAACATCCCACCTCTCTCATCAGTGATAGCAGAACATGAACACAATAGAAAATGCAGATACAATCAATAACGGTAGTCACAAACACATATGACATAATACAGTGGAACGATTTACATGAGGTCTCTTTTTGTTTGGAAATACATTACTGGAGGGGGGGAGGGGGCAAACGAGAGTGGAATACAGAGAAACATATTATTGATAAACTGAGGCAGAAGACTATGTGAGAAGGGTAGTGTTTTTATAAATACATGTCATTGTGTTCTAGCCAATTTATATTATGTCCTTTTGATATCATGGTGAGCTGTGTTATCACAGCTGTGTGTCCTTGGAATATCTAGTGTAGCAGCCATAGTCAAAACACACCAGTCCCCAGATGAACGGACAATTGGTCCGAAATCTGGTATTGCAAAGTCCCCAACTCCATGTCACCAAGCAGGGCCGTGCAACTCCCAGTCGTCCCTCCTGACGCGTAGTGGTCATTGCGGACTGAGCCGCTTGTTTTGCACAGTTCTACAAACTTAATTAATTAATTAATTAATTAATTATAATAATAATATTGCATTGGATTTATAGAGCTTTTTGAGATGATGAGAGTCCATATATTACTACTGGGGTGGAGGACAGGTCAAAATTCAATGACAGGATTTGCATTTAAATTATCACAATGCAGACGGAGTATAAATGCTTTATACTATACTGCTGTAATTACTACATAAAACAAAGGTTCCTGGTCCTAAAGTGAAATCTGTGTTCACAAGTATATTGTAGATACCCATATATACTATAGCCTACAGGTATACAGAACTAATCTGGTGCTCTTTCCGGTCCTCCTTTCTCCACCTTCTGTCCTACTCTCTCCTCCCCCTCTCCTCCTCTCTCTCTCCTATCTCCCTCCTGCAGCATACGTGTGAAGGTGTGCTTTTCGTACACGTTCAGATCTGGAGGGAACAGTGACAAAGACAACATCAGTGAGTTGTGCTTCGTTTTCACACATACTGTCCTCATGTATAGCATGTGGTTTGGCATAGGTTTGTTACAATACTAACATTTTAAACTGTATTTCGATATTAAGGGATAGTCTTGATTCAGATTCCAATACCATGATGATAATAAAAATACCTTTTTTAATATTACCATGAAGTTTTATATCTGTGTAGACCTCAGTCGTCCAAGTAGGCTTATACTAGTCTATGTGCTCTTATACTTGTTCTAATCCATCATCAAGATCATTCTAAAGCTACTCAGGAAAGGTTCTTTTCTGTCCTGTGACATTTTAGTACTGATACTTGCTCAAATTAGTACTAGTTTGAGTCTCAATTAGTATCTGATTTTCAATACTTTTAACAGCCCTATTTCACAGAGAAATTCATAGCCACCATCATGAAATCAAGATAAGAATCAGGTTAGTTAAAATTATTCACAATTATTACAACTAAACAATGACAACAATTACTAAAAAGTAATTTCATGTTAAAATATTAACGTTACAAAAACCTCAACACAGTACAGAAACATACAAATTAAATACATTAAGGACAATGTGCCTGGTGAATGGAAGCTGCAAAGAGATTGGATTATATTCAACTTTCTATATTTTAGCTGCTGGTTTTGACCTTGGCTCCCTAACAGGAGCTCTATTAAATCTAAAATAAATCACTTCTTTAAAGTTAAGATAAGCAGAGATAGCAATGCTGGAGATGGTGCTGGTGCTGGTTGGTGTCACTGATGGATAGATGACAGTGTGTTCTGCTTGTCCCTTCGCCCTCTGCTGGTGCTAAATCACATGACGACACACTGTTGTCTATCTCCTGCCCTTGTGTATCCTTGGCTCAGGATTAAAGACCACACACTGATGTCACATGAGACACTGGGAGCACAACATTAAGCAAAACAAATGAGGATATACAAAATGGGCTATAACTGAGAGGCACTCTGCTGTTTGAGAGTGCCTGTATTTTGCTTTTCCAGAGCATTCATAAAACAAATTTAATGGTAACCACTATAAAAGACAATTTGAACGGACCTTCATTTTACATTCAGAGGAGATACAACCAAAACAATTTAATGTCCAATCCACAATCAAAATGTTTTATTTATATTTAAAATTTCATGTATAGATTTTCCCAAATGCCTTTTCCCCATAACCTGGGAAAACTAAATTGATATTACAATGTTAAGAGAAGAAGAAGTGACTTTATTGATCTCACACAGTAGAAATTCTTCTCTGCATTTAACCCATCCTGTTATTAGGGGCAGTGGGCAGCACATTACTGCGCCCGGGGACCATCTCCATGATCTTCTTGCTTTGGTTTGGTCAGGACCTAAGCTGGAGGATTTTACCTGGAGCATGTTTTGGGTTGATCGGGGAAACTGAAGTGCCCGGAGGAAACCCACCCAGACACGGGGAGAACATGCAAACTCCACACAGAAAGGCTCGGGCAACCCGGGGATCGAACCCAGCATGAGCGCTAGCCACTCAGCCACCGTGCTGCCAATAATACTGTTAATACCATTAGCTCTCTAATAGCTCTGTGGAGTACTGAGTCTTAGCCAAAACACAGCAGCTAAATGACATGCTGTGATAATAAAAAAAATATTGTTTTGGCAAAATGAAAATGCAGAAGCTATGAAATACCGGTACCTTCTTTTACCCTTGCTATCTGTTGGTCGGTTCATTTTAAGGATCGGGATAACCGTGATAACATGCACATTTCGTGGAGGGAAAAATCACACAGATCATCGGTGACTTTAACTGGCTCAAAACTAACTCCGTGTTGTTTATTTATAAGAACTTCCGGTGGAGGCACTTTCAGTGTAAGAGCACATAAAAATATTAATACAACATTGTATGTAACCCCCACTTGCTCACTGTACATCTTACATTTATATGAACAAGTGCATCTTCACAACATATTACACCTTTTACATTTCAACATTTATACCCCAAAAAGAAAACTTGTAAATTTTACATTTTTAACCTTGTTGACAGATCTGCAAACATATCTGATGTAGCACAATAGATATCTTCTTGTCATTGAGTGCTGACCTAATGAAATGGTATTTAATGTCAATATACTTACACCTTTGGTGGTTTATGGGATTTTTGGATAACGCTATTGCACCTTGATTATCGCCATAAATAGTAACTGGTGAATATTGACCTTTACTGTCCATTCCTGAAAGTAGTTGTGTGAGATACAGACTTTCCTGCCATTGGCCATATAGTCTGCCTCACATGTCGACAAAGCTACTGTAGCCTGCTTCCTAGTTTTCCAACATACCACGGGCCCGCTTTTAGATAGTACAAAACAGTATCCACTAGTACTTCTCCTGTCACTTGAATCTGTAGCCAAATCTGGATCACTAAATGCTATAAGCTCAAAATTTCCTTCTGTCTTTTTGTAACATAGTTCTTTGTTCAACGTACCTTTTAAATATCTTAATACGTGTTTTGCTGCTGTTCAGTGAAACATCACTGAAAGCCAAGGAACACCTTTGGCTCTGACAGATACTGAGAAAGTTTACTTACAATCCAACTCAAATCTGGTCGTGTACAAGTCATTAGATAAATCAAACTTCCCACTAACTCACAATATCTTTTTGCATCAACTGGCTCACCATCAACTTCAAAGTTGTGCTTTTGCTCACAAGGAGTAGAGCGTGGTTTACAGTGTGACATATTGAACTTTTCCAGTATTCTTGTGATATATCTTGTCTGGTTTAGTTTTATCTCTTTGCCCTGTGTACAATCGATACCAAGAAAATGTTTAAGCTCGCCAAGATCTTTTATTTTAAATTTGTGACCGACCGCGGGATTTCAGGACACATAGGCTCCCGGAGGCATTTTGAGTTATTGAGATTCTGAAAGTACAGATTCTAAGCTTTCCAATGAGCTTTTCCATATAAGCTTTTCCAATCATGACACATGAAAATCTGACCATATTTGAAGAAGTTGTCGCTATTTGAAAGCAGGCACAGCAGATTTTTGAAAGCCCTGAAAAAAAGCTCGCAAAGTTTGCTCTCTTCAGCCCTCCTTGCCTAATTTGCATGACATTAAGCTAAGCCCTCCCCCATCATGACTATCACTGTGGTGTAATGTTAATGTCCAGGCAGGTCAGAATCATTCAATAATTTAATAATACACAGGATAAAATTCAGCAGCACGTGTCCTGACTAGGACCAGAGGGCGTGACCACATTACACCGGTCTTAAAATCTCTGCATTGGCTCCCTGTGAGTTTCAGGATAGATTTTAAAGTTCTTTTACTGGTTTTTAAATGTCTTAATGGTCTTGGGCCTTCTTATCTTTCAGAACTGCTTTCCCCTTACGAACCTTCACGGGCCCTGCGCTCCTCCGGCAGCAGGCTCCTGGTCATTCCCAAGGTCAGAACACAGACTCACGGAGAGGCGTCTTTTCAGTACTACGGCCCTCGTCTATGGAACTGCCTGCCGGAGGACCTCAGGGCTGCAGAGCACGTTCATGTTTTTAAGAGTGGAGTCAAGACTCACCTGTTTAGCTTGGCCTTTGATTGACTTTGGTCGTCTGTTTGCTTGTCTTTTGTTTGTTCTTTTGTTTGTTTGCTTGTCCATCTGTTTGTTCGTCTGCTTGTTTGTCTGGGTGGGTTTCCTCCAGGCACTCTGGTTTCCCCCACCAACCCAAACATGCGCCATAGGTAAAATCCTCCAGCTTAGGGCCTGACCAAGCCTAAATAACAAAACAAATTATGGGGATGGTCCCAGGGTCAAATATAGAAACAACCCCTCCTGTGCGAGATCAATAAAGGTCAATCTTCTAATCCTTGACCACTGTAAGGCGCTTTGTGCTACAATTTTGTATGAAAAGCGCTTTATAAATATTGTTTGATTGATTGATTGATTGATAATATGTTAAGTCAAAGTTTACTACAAAATTTACTTATAGTCAGGAAGTACTAATAGCATAGGAAAGTAACCAATATAATTTAAAAAAAAAGTAATAAAATATGTAATAAAATACCAAGGCACAGGTATTTAAGGAGTATTTCACAGGAGGTAATACAGCTCAAATGAATTTCGTATTGCACATAATATAGCATACTATATATATATATATATATATATATATATATATATATATATATATATCACGTCAATTTCGTACTGCATGTATTATACAATGTAAAATAAAAAAGACCAACAATAATGCAATTAAATACTTGGGATCAAGAAGAACCATTGACTCGCCAAGATAGTCAGGAAGTACTAATAGCATAGCAAAGTAACCAATATATAATAATAATAAAAAAAAAGTTATTAAATATGTAATAAAATACCAAGGTACAGGTACTATTTAAGGAGTATTTCACAGGAGGTAATACTGCTCATATGGATTTTGTATTGCACATAATATAGCATAGTATAATATACTAATATACAGGGGGTCCTCGGGTTACGACAGTCTCGGGTTACGACGTTTCGTGGTTACGAACGTGCCCCCATTAAAATATATATATATATATTATATATTACGCGTCATTCTGTCTTACGCGGTTTAGTGCGCTAAGAGATGTAAACAAACGCGAACGGCGCGCGGCGCACGGCAGAAGAATACGCTTTGTTGTGGCTGTAGGGAGAAGAAGACGGCCTCGTGTGCGTGCCCAATGTGTGCGGAAGTACCTGATGTGGGCTCTGATCTGCTCCTATGAAAGCAGCAGTGATAACCAAGCAGCGTAGTGGTCTAATTATTGAGATGGAAAGGTTATTGGTGCTTTGGTTGGAAGATCAAAGCAAAATCCGACTTACGACGAAATTCGGGTTACGACGCGTCTTAAAGGGATATGCCACCCCCAGATCAAATTTGGGCATCTCCCCACAGTCCAGAGACTAAAATAAGTGGTGGAAAGCGTTTTCCTGCTCACCCAGCCATTGTCCGAGTCTGTCGCCACTGACCGCCGCGGTATCTGGTGCTCCTCCGCCTTAGACTGGAGTCTAACGTCGCCAGAGAAAGATTTCGGCCAAAAGAAATTAATTTGCTCGATGCGTTTCCCAATTACTTTGTGTGTAGTGCGCATTCATATCGAGTGCAAATAAATGTGCAAATCAACACGGAGAGCTTGCCTTGGTCATTTTGGGTGGGAACTATTTTCCAGTGCGTAAGAATACAGCCGTATCACTCACCACGTTGTGCAACAGGGGAACTCCCGGTGCGTAAATTCCCGGTGCGTAACAGGGATTCCCCTGGCAGCGTGCTGCGTGATACGGCTGTATTCTTACGCACTGGAAAATAGTTCCCACCCAAAATGACCAAGGCAAGCTCTCCGTGTTGATTTGCACATTTATTTGCACTCGATATGAATGCGCACTACACACAAAGTAATTGGGAAACGCATCGAGCAAATTAATTCCTTTTGGCCGAAATCTTTCTCTGGCTACGTTAGACTCCAGTCTAAGGCGGAGGAGCACCAGATACCGCGGCGGTCAGTGGCGACAGACTCGGACAATGGCTGGGTGAGCAGGAAAACGCTTGCCACCACTTATTTTAGTCTCTGGACTGTGGGGAGATGCCCAAATTTGACCTGGGGGTGGCATATCCCTTTAAGAACGGATCGTCATAACCCGAGGACTCCCTGTACTATGCTTTAAATAAATAAATAACAATAAATAAATACATGCCATATATATATATATATATATATATATATATATATATATATATATATATATTAGGGCTGTTTAACGATTAATTTTCTTGATCGCAACTAATCTCAGAAATTTCATAGTTAATCGCGATTAATCGTGATTTATTTTGCATGTTTAAAATTGATATCTTGCAGTAAGACCGTTCGAATCTAAAGTTAAACTCACAATGCAAAGTATTTCTCACCATTTTTTTTATTTCAAAAAAGTGAAGAGAAAGGAAAAAGTAACAATGACCCAGTAATAGTGCTTACTTTGAGAAATTGTAAATAAATGATTGAAGCCCGCTCGAGCTGCCTACGGATGCGTAGAAGGAACAAAATACTAGCAAACTCAAAATAGCGCGTTTAACCGACAATGAGTTTAATTAATACAACCAAATGAGCTGCATATGGATGGTAGAATTGCGGAAAATGCTGGCAAACTCTGATCGCGATTAAAAAAATTGTTCGCGATCATAACTCTAATCGCGATTAATCGCGATTAACGCGTTAATATTCCCAGCCCTAATATATATATATATATATATATATATATATATATATATATATATATACACATCCCGTAAGAACTTCCATTAAAAACCTCATGGCTAAATTAGTGCCGAGCCAAAAATAAGGTACGTGCCGAGACGGGTCAAACTGAATCAAAATAAAGTATTACTTTACCGCTATAGCCTATGGCAAAACGTTCGGCTTTCATATAAACAGAAATAGAGTGGAAATTAACCTAAAGAGACTGTTCTTGTTTGTGTTGATCGCATTGTTTCAATGCTAGCGTTAGCATTAGCTTAGCCGCATTATGAATGAAGATCCGCTGCGGTCTCGCACAGAGCACAGCGCACAGAGCACACACGGAAGTTTAATTAGTATTTAAACTTGTCCTAAAGTCTATGAAGTCCATTTGATGCAGAAATATGATCATAATTATGACTCAACCCATGTTAGTATTTTCGGCGTATCTCCACGGGAACATGTGTATCGTGCGTTTCGGAGCTAAATCACACTCTGTACACGAGCTCCGGAGAAATGGACGTGTCCCGAATGTGTCCCGAAGGTCTCCCGAACGTGTCATGTGTCCAAGTAGAAGTTAAAAGTCCATTTTCATGTCCTTTATTGTCCTGTAGTGCCGCTTACATATGCACGAGCTCCTCACAGCTGATCGGCGTACAGGGAAAACCCCCTCAGCGCTCCTCGCAAAGGGATTGGCAGGCGCGCGAGCGTGGGAAAATTATGTTGATTTATACACATCCCGTTTCTTTCCCAAAAACAAGCCCATTTGAAATTAAAAATGTATCTTTTTAATGTCACTAATGCTGTTATCTGAAACATGGAGAAGCTTCTTCATGATCTCAACTAGCACATTCACAAATTTTGAAAAAAAAATACAAAAATTGCATTTTCTCAGGATCTGTAATGCTGACATGAGGGCTCAAAGTCCGTGGTGCATCACATTTTTCACTTAACATTTGTTTCACATTTTTGAGTGAATCTTCGTTGTTAGTAGCAATGATAACATCATCGACCCAAAAGATTAGAATCACTGTCTCGTTTTCTGTCTGTTTATTGTAAACACAATGATCTACGGGATTTTGTAAGAAACCTTTTCACATAAATGATCATGTAACATCTTGTTCCAGTTTCTCCCGGATTGATTCAAACCATACAACGATTTGTTCAGTTTACAAACTAACTTTTCACCTGTCTCTACTTCAAAACCTTCCGGTTGCTCCATATACACTTCACAATCAATTGGAGCATGATGATAAGCTGTTTTTTCATCCATTTGGTGAAGTTTTAAACCGTACTGTACTGCCATTTGTACCAAACAGCGTATTGATGTCATGTCCAAGTTTCCTTGTAGTCAGTTCCTTCAACCTGGCTGTAGCCTTTAGTGACATACCTGACTTTAAGATAAGATAAGATAAGATAATCCTTTATTTTTCCCCCTTTATTTGTCCCACAATGGGGAAATTGCTTTAAAAGTCTCAGTCCGATCTGCATTCTCCTTTATCGCAAACACCCAACGTCTCCCCACTGCATTTTTACCTTCTGGCAGTGTGGTCAACATGAAGGTGTTGTTTTCTTTCAGAGATCTCATTTCATCTTCCGTAGCATCAGTCCATAACTTTGACTTTGGAGAGTGCAGAGCTTCTTCAAATGTCTGTGGCACATCACACATCAACCTGTAGCAGTAATCAATATTTGTTAAGGTTTAATCATCATCTTCAGAGTGAACATAGTCTTTCAGATACAGAGGAGTTTTCCTATCTCTTTTAGGATAGCGTGTCTCATTTTCACTGTGTTTCTACTTCTTGTTTTGTTTGTTCACTGTCAATTGCAGTGTTGTACCTGAACACGTTCACTGAACGATAGTACATGAACGCGTTCATATTTTGGGCGAACGTGAACTGAATGCACTGTATTACTGCCTGATGAACGAACTTTGAGCGAGTTCATTCTGGTGTCTGTGAACAACACGCGCTATCTATTTAACTTCGTTCAATAGGGTCTCAGATTTCTGTAGTGTTCCAGGTGAAAACCCGTGGGAAAACATTTAATTTGGCAACAACACCAGTGTCGCATCGCCTCATGCGTCATCGAAGCAAGACAGAACAAAAAAGGCAGCATGGAGACATGGAGATGACTGTAGCAGGTAGGAGCAGCAAGGATTCATCATATGAACATTTAAAAGAGCTCTATGACAAGGTCGGTGAGGAAGAGAATAACCTTTCATTTATGTGCAAACTTTGCCCGCCGGCTTTCAAGAAGAAAATCCGCACAGTCACATCAACAGCAAACTTAAAACGACACATTGAACTGAAGCACCCGGCTAGCGTTTCGAGGTTTATGAAAGCACGTACGAAGTCAAAAGACAGTCAAGACAGATCCTCTACCCAAATCCCATTGACTGCGTACAGTAGCGGCTCGGTTGTCATCTCTTAGCCACAGCTGGACAATCTCGTGCAGCAGTATATTGTAGGAGACCTGCACCCTTTGAGTAAAGTAGAAAGTGGCCTTGGACTCTGACTGACTCTTATTTTTTTTTTTTTAATCTATTCATTGTGCAATCAAGACATTGATGTTTTGAAATTGAAGTTAATATGGCTAATAATATGTTCCACTTTTCATATTGCTCTTTCAGGCTCAACCTTATTTCCTACTTCAGCCTGGTTCATACCTCTGTTTGTGGTAGCAGAATGTTCAGTATGCCACTGTCCTGTTTTTCTTTAATAATAAAAAAAAAGACCATCCAAGCAAGTAGCAAGTTTTCCCTCATGTTTTTTGAGAATATACTGTAGGGGTGAGAGTTGCAGCTAGTGTGGACTGAACAGACAGCAACAATGGGGAAATCCTGTTGCCTAAATGTTATTGTGACCCTGGTTGGATAAGGATGTGAAATTGGATATGAAGATGGAATCTAACACATGGTTTGATTGTTAAAACTGATATAATAATTGCTGTCTATGGTTCTATATGGGCTTTGGCAATGATATTGAAATGATATATGATTGAAATGATATATGAAATAATAGCTCGCAGCAATGTATTGGAAAAAAAAAAAAAAAAAGAACTATGAACTAGTTCATTTTTTTGGAACTATGAACGAACTACTAACTTGTCGAATGAGCTCAGAAGCAGAGCAACCAAGAAAACAAATTTCTACCTTTTACCTGAGGATGAGGCTTCCTTAAGGATCACTAAAATTAACCCCCTTCACACTCTTCACACTCTCGAGGTTGGTGGTAACCCTCTACTAAGAGTTTAGGCCAGGTGAAGTGGAAAAGACTTACCAGGCAGAAGTGACGATCGTTAAAAGATGTCCTCTTGAAATTAAACTTTTTCAAAAAGTGGGCTCTCAGAAATGTTTGCTTTTATATGCTTTGTACTTTATTCGTAATCAGTCACTGTCTAGGAACTTTTACAATTGATTATCTGCATGGGTTGTACGCTGCTTATAAAAGACCTGTACATATGACACCGAATGACTGGCTAACCATCAACTTTGTATCTAAAAGCTCTATGCCTGCTTGCAGCCATGAATGTGGAATACTTTACGTACCCAGCAAGGCAAAAGTCAGTTGCACACGCTAAGTCCGCTGACAATCTTACGTCTGGGCTACCGCCCTCGATACTACCGTACCTCGGTAAGACTCACAAGCGGTTCATCAGTGCGGATAGAGCCCTGTTGCCGTAACTCAGTCATTCAATGAATCATATGCAAAGTCACCTACCTTAATACAGCGCAAAACGCACGGATCTACTATGAGTCAGTGTGTGGAGTACAAGCTTCAGCAAAATCTGAGACAAGACCTGAGAAGCGACCAAAAACCACAGCTTATATTCTCTTCAGAGGGGGTTTCCAAAAGGACTTCCCCCATTACCTCACTTTAGGCTATCGTGATTGGCCAAGGAACTGCCCACTGCCCCTCCTGAAAAAACGGTTTCAGTCGGTTCTAGGGACTTCCCAAAGCCAGCTGGTCTGAACTATCATAACCTCTCCACTGCCTGTACTATGCCCCAAAGTAACCCCACCAGTCTGCCTGAGGTTACTCCCGAGCAAATTCAAGGTTACTACAGGACAGCTTTGGGCATGTCCTGACTTGTCCAGTCCTACAGGCCTCACTTACTAGGGCCTGCCCTAGTAGTTTCATGATCCTCACATCTTGTCTCATAACAATTTCATATTTATATAAACTTAAAAGTGAAACTTAAACACAAAAAATAAATGAACAAAATGGATACATGCCTTTATGGCATAACAAGAACAAATAATGGTCTTACCACAGTTTTCATAATCTCATACAATAAAATGAAAACTCTCTCCCTAAATCTGTTATCTCTTCAACACAACCACCGTCCAAGGCTACTTGCTAGCCTGTCTTCCTCTTATCTCCGTTGGGTTAGTACTCCCTAAAACTGCCCCTTATTATAATACACACACTCTCTTCATATGAGTGAAATAAAATCATATTTAGAATACATGAGTAACTTTAATAAAAAAATGATACATGATATATGATAAGTATGATTAATAAGTTGATAAATGTTAACATGCAAGATTGTAATATGATCACAATGAAATGGTAACATAATAAATGATAATAAATGATAATAAATGATAACATGTTAAAACATCAAATCATAAAGAAAACATTATTCAAAATCACAAACTCAAAACATTAAAGGGTGAAACATGTTTTTATAACTTTTTATATTTTGTACTCTTATTGAGTATATAAGCGCTTTTACGGCTTAACTTCAGAAAATGTACCTTTATTATACCTTTAATATATCTAACACTTATATATGTTAAACAGTAAGTCCCTTTTGACTGTACCAGTGTGAGAGCACGTTAACGCACCGTGTCACCCTCTGGTGGTAAGGGCTAACTGTAACAGTGTAGAGGCACGTTTGCGCACCCTCTCTCGCCCCCTGGTGGTAGGGGTGAGAATCTTCAACATAACTATAAACAATTATGAACTATGAATGAACCAGTTCATTTTGAAATGTGTGTGAACTGAACTTTGAACTAGTTCATGTAGAAATTGAACTTTCCCAACACTGGTCACTTGTACTACTGTCATGTACTACAGCGTTAGGCCCTTGTGTCTCACTCTGACTTTCTGTGTTTGTCTCATTTTGTACTGTGGGACTCTCTAGCTTTTCCATCAGTAAGGTAATGTCATTGTCCTGAGTTGTCTGGGTCTGGCGCTCAACTACATTCTTAGTGAGGAACTTAACCAACCTGTGTTTCAAAACTTGATCAGTGTCTGGATAGCAGACTAAATATGATGGACTGTTTGTGTCGTAACCTACAAAAACTTCTTTGTCACATCGCGAGTCTAGTTTCTTTTTATCTTGTTGATAACTGTAGCAAACTGACCCAAAAATGTCCATCTTTTGATATTTTTGGCTTTTTCCCTGTCAGCATATAATAAGGGGTCTGACCTGTGCGCTTGTTATAACACCTATTGCGAATCACTGCGGCTGTCATAACAGCATATGCAGGGCTCTCAAGTCTCACGCATTGAGAGTGTGACACACGCAATTCGACGTGTTCACACGCTCACACGCCACACATGGCATTTCTCACGCTGATTTCTTTTCTTTTTTTTCTTTTTTTTTTTGTGCCCAGAAAATCGTCTGTGCGTCACGTGTCCCCCCCGACGGCTTACGCGCGGAATACGCGCGGCCCAGAGTCGAACTGCCCGAGACGCGGTGAGACGCGGGCCCGGTGCATTAACCAGACTCTTACATGAATCCTTTAAAAATGTCCCGCTCCCCCCCGCCCCGGTCCCTCCTCCCCGCCCCTCTCAGCGTGCACTGACAAAGTGCGGTGATGATAAAACAAACTGAGAACCATCAGGTAATAACTTCATTTATATAACTCTCATTAGTTGCTTTGTAGTTTAAGTTTGCTCTTTAGACAAACAGGGCTCTCAACACGCAATTCGACGTGGCACCCCCCCACCCCCCCGCGAAAATTTGTTCACGCCCTAATGCCCGGTGGTGCTTATCCCCATACCCACATCCCCCGATGTGTCTTCTGAGCGCTTTGCGAATGTATGTACCTTGTGGTAATAAAATCTCTGAAAAAAAAACAAAACTGTTTGCACTGCATCACCCTTGCTCTCCCCCAGGCCCCTTTCTTCACCTGGGGCAATCCCTTTGGTCCTCTACATTCCCCCTGTTTCTCTTAGCCCTTGTGCCCAGTGGTGTTTATTCCCGCATCCCCCGATGTGTCTTCTGAGTGCTTTGTGAATGTTATTGTGGTGATGAAATGTGTACTATTATGTACCTGAAGTGTGTATTATTGTGTACCTTGTAATATTAAAAGATTAAAAAAAAAAGTTTGTACTGCGTTGCCTAGCGACGTTGCCTAGCGACGTTGCCTAGCGACGTTGCCTAGCAACCCTTTGATCTTTCCTTTGATGTGTCTGGTCTCCTGATTCTTATTATTTTATATTCTCCTCAACATGGGAGTCTATGGCAACCCCTAGAACCGTCTGGTAAAAAGTTGTGAAATTTGGCATGCACATTCCAGCCAGTCTCCTCATTACCCACAGCAATTTATAGGCCCCCAGCCCCAACCGTCTAGTGCCACCAGAAGGTCAAAGTTGCAGGAATTTTCAGGAATTGCCTAGCAACGCACCTAGCAACCGATCTGTCTTTGATGTGTCTTTGATCTGTTAAACCTTGTTAGACCCTGTTAAACCCTGTTACACCGTCAGACTCTGTTAGACCCTGTCAGACTCTGTTAGATCCTGTCAGTCTCTGTTAGATCCTGTCAGACCTTGTTAGACCCTGTCAAACCTTGTTAGACCCTGTTAAACCCTGTTTCTGAGTCTGACAGGGTCTAACTACCCTGTTAGACCCTGTCAGACTCTGTTAGACCCTGTCAGACCCTGTTAGACCCTGTCAGACCCTGTTAAACCCTGTTAGACCCTGTTAAACCCTGTCAGACTCTGTCTATCTAGACCCCAGCACCTGCAACAAGGTTATTATAGTTTATGAAGACTGTCAGACTCTGTTAGACCCTGTCAGGCCCTGTTAGACCCTGTCCGATTCTGTTAGATCCTGTCAGACCTTGTTAGACCCTGTCAAACCTTGTTAGACCCTGTTAAACCCTGTTTCTGAGTCTGACAGGGTCTAACTACCCTGTTAGACCCTGTCAGACTCTGTTAGACCCTGTCAGACCCTGTTAGACCCTGTCAGACCCTGTTAAACTCTGTTAGACCCTGTTAAACCCTGTCAGACTCTGTCTATCTAGACCCCAGCACCTGCAACAAGGTTATTATAGTTTATGAAGACTGTCAGACTCTGTTAGACCCTGTCAGGCCCTGTTAGACCCTGTCAGATTCTGTTAGAGCCTGTCAGACTCTGTTAGACCCTGTCAGACTCTGTTAGACCCTGTCTCACCCTGTCAGACCTTGTTAGACCCTGTCAGACTCTGTTAGACCCTGTCAGACCCTGTTAGACCCTGTCAGACCTTGTTAGACCCTGTCAGACTCTGTTAGACCCTGTCAGATGCTGTTAGACCCTGTCAGACCTTGTTAGACCCTGTCAGACTCTGTTAGACCAAATGAGCTAAGCATGTCTCATGTCCACTTTAATTATATACATACACAAAATATAAGACAACAGCTTTAATTGACAGTCTGTCTTGGGTTAATTTCCTCTGCATTTGTGTAGAGATTCCTTTTATACTACCCTGTAATTTTTTTCTTCACAAACTGACACTTGACTGTTGTAAAACTATAATAGATATTTGCTATTCCACCAAATAAATGCATGCAATCCTGTCATATACACAGTAAATAATTAAAAACGAATAAATCACCTACCCATGCGAAGCCCTCTGCAGAGACATTATGATTCATGGTTAGACTTAGACCTCCTCTGGTCTCATTTTAGATCACGTTCAGTCCTTGTTTAGGCCTGACATAGACTGGGTTTAGATCCGGTGCTACTCAGAATACCAAACATTAAAGGAAAAGTAACTTTTTTACAATCTGGACCTTATTTTGGTGATAAAACATCATTTACTCACCCACTTTGGTGTCATTTGGAGCATTTCCGGAGATTTTGTAGTTTAGCGATATCTGTTTTTGACAGATATCTGTTTTTGAAAGTGTAGACTAACATATTGAGGTTTTGTCATTTGAAAAGTGCTAAAGTGTTGTGTTATTTGTTGGCCGCAACCATCTGCCCCAAGCACTCACGTTAAACGGATATGGCTAAACTACAAAATCTCCGGAAGTGCTCCAAATGACACCAAAGTACAATGGGTGAGTAAATGACATTGTTTTATGACCGAAATAAGGTCCAGATTGTAAAAACGTTACTATTCCTTTAACAGTAAGCTAACACAGAGCTAACAGCATCTCTCCTGTGCTGTAGCTGTGCAGTTCCGGGTGAGTGCAGATGTGACCAGTATGAAGGCGCGCATTGGCTTCTTAAGCAGTGGACAGAGCCACATCTGGTCATCCCTGTCCATGCCCACAGCCCATTGCCGCACGTTCAGAGCTGGACTCCTGGTACGGACACACACACAGCACTATCACCTCACATTCAGGGCCCAGGGCAGGGCCCTCTGGGGAAGGGGGGGGGGGGGTGCGGTGTGATGCCAGGGGGGGCGTGTGTGACCCTGGGAAACATGCTTTTTTGCCGTACTGTTCTAGAACTAAGTGTAATTGCACATCAACAACAGTAGTTGGCAGTGGCGCTCTCATTGTTGCTCTGGGGCAGGGGTCAGCAACCTTAAATACGTGATATACAGAAGAGACTCACCATCAGCAGAACATCCTCTGTCACAGAAAAAGCACGTATATTTCACTGAGTCGTGTCCTTTAGTCCGACAGAAGCTGACGCATCAGCGGCACAAGGAGAGAGTGTTTTTTTTGTTGTTGTTTTTTTCAGTGCTTTTAAAACCACATGGCTTATTTGCATAAACTAAGTTTCGTTTCTGTAAAACGTAAACAAATGTGCGCAAATCTGCATTAAAAACATTAATATTTGAGTCCTCAGTGCAAAAAGACAGTGCAGTCTTGCTGCACAGTTGTAAGTTTCTTTCTTTTTTTGTTTTTAATGTTAATAAAAGGGTACAATTTTATGCAGAGGTGTACTAATATCAATTTTCTAGACAAATAATACTGTTAATAGGAGGGGGAGCAGGGAGGGGGGCATGACATTTTTTCTTCTTCCTAGGGGGGGGCGTCACAGAAAACAATTGAGAAGCACTGCCCTAGCCTGTAATAATGCCTGCTGTAAATCTCAAATACTACTTAAGTTCAACTATTACTGTACTATGCTATACTATTTAAGAGAGTTCTACTCTCAAACAGAAAACATTCCGTTCAACCTTGTGATGTCATGTGGTAATACAGGAAATGCCCCACTGTGTTTTTAAATTCCATACCTTTGCTAGAATCATTTGAATGATTTCAGCCCAGGAATTTCCGAACTCTACTGAACTAAAGTTAGCTGTTAATTTTAAAACAGGGCAGAACAAAACAGAGCATTTTGAGCTTTGAGAAATCTTACTATTACATGTGTGAATGAAACAAAACACAACTCCAGGTATGTTTTTGATGAGATAATAACATGGCTAAAAGCGCTTTTGTGTTATATAGGAACTTGAAAAAGCCAGTATTAAGCAAGAGGGGCAAGGTTTAAAATATCCCGATGATGATAATTATCCTGATGACTTCTCTTTAAACTGTGTTAGAATGTTGTTCAATTGTCTACATCTCTAAAGCTCATAATGCTAATCTACTTTGCGATGTCATATAGTGGTAGTTTTCAACTTAACAGCTCATTTTTATCTTTAGTTCAGTAGAGATTGGCAATACCAGGATTGAAGTTATCTAAATGATTCTAGTGAAGCTTTATGGCTATATGTTTTGGATGAGGAAACAACACCACTGTAACATAAATCAGAAAAAGCACAATATGGGCCCTTTAAATTATACTCTTTTTTTCCACAAAAATGTGGTACTGTGAGATCCCTCCTCTAAAACAACAATAGTCCATGCTTCTATAGTGTACAGCTGGAAAATGAAATGATAGCTATCAGCTGCACACAGAGCACATGTGAGCAGAGGCCTCCACTGCATCTCAGCTCCAAAACACATTTATATTTCTTACTGACCAGATAGAAGTCTTAACATTATCAAAACAATTTTAGCCTTTAGCCATATAATCACTTTTTTCAGGGATGGAAATAAACTGATTAAAGTGCACACATTACCTCACATTAAAGGTGAGTATTTAGTATGCAAAATTGACTCTTGTGAGCTTTTAGTCATGTTAGAATGTTTTGCCTCATCAAAAACAAACCTGGAGTTGTGTTTTGTTTCATTCACACATCTTTGAGTAACCCTTTATTATTAGTCTGTCTACATCTCCAAAGCCCATTATGCTGTTCCACTTTGTGATGCCATGAAGTGGTAGTTTTTATATTACCAGCTACATTTTACCTTTTGTTCAGTAAAGAGCCAGTTTGAGGGCTGAAATTGCCAAACTGATTCTAGTGAAGGTGTCTGGAGTTTAAAAACACAGTGGAACACATCACAAGATTAGTTTTTTCTGTCTGGGAGATGTCCATCCATCCATTTTCTTCCACTTATCGGGGGCCAGGTCACGGGGGCAACAGTCTAAGCAGGGACTCCCAGACTTCTTTCACCCCGGACAATTCCTTCAGCTCCTTCAAGGGGACCCCAAGGCGTTCCTAGGCCAGCCAGGAGACATAGACTCTCCAGGGTGTCCTGGGTTTTCTCTGGGGCCTCCTCCTGGTGGGAGATGCCTGAAACACCTCCCAAGGGAGGCGTCCAGGAGGTATGCGGAACAGATGCCCGAGCCACCTCAGCTGGCTCCTCTCGACATGGAGGAGATGTCCTCAGCCTAAATATGCAGTTTGTGTGTTAAACCTTTGTGAATGAAATAAAACAAAACTCCAGGTCTATTTGCGATGAGGAAACTACATTATATACCAGCCTTGCAAAAGAGAATTTTCTGTTTCATATTTGATAAAGTTACTTTTGATTTGATATGTTGTGATTATACTGCCTTATTTCAATAAAAAATAAAAAACGTACACCCCACCTTTCTTTCAGAATCCAATTAGAGATCAAGTCCAGCCTCTGGTGTTTTCTTTGAATGCCTCCATGGTCCAAAAACTCCCAAAGAAACACAATGGACTGCATGATCTGAGACAATTTCCTGTAACCAGTCGCCCCCTTCTACCAGTCAGACACCAGGTGAGACCCAACACACTGACCAGTTCTCCATCGGTCATACACCAGGTGAGACCTTGCCTGGTTTACACCTGACCATATCACAAGTGAGATATGGTCTGGAAGCCACCTTCGAAATATCTCGTACCGGAGGTGTGGTTTACGATCGCCAACGGCCGTTTATTGGGCGTTACGAATGTTTATCATTTGGCGTATACGTAGCCCATAGCCAATCATGTCAGTTGTCAGTTCAAACTACAAGCTTCCGTTTGTCACGTAGTACGCGTCACCATCTTTCCACCCCTCCCCGCTCTCTGATTGGCTCCCAGAATCAGGAGAGCTCGCTTGCCATAGTCGCCAGGCTGTCTTTCAGATCGGAATGAACGAAAGCAGCCTGGGATTTCCCAGGTTAGGTGAGACCCAACACACTGACCAGTTTCATGCCAAAGGTGGCCCAACCAAGTATTGAGTGCATAGAAATGAGCAAGGAAAAGGATATTTCTGTATAAAAAATTCTTTTTTAAATTTAATTTATATAATGTTTTAATTTTCTGAGACACTGAAATTTGGGTTTTCAACTCAATGCGGTTGTGGAAAACCACCCTTGAAACCAATGGCAGGCCACTTGCGCAAGTGTCCATCAAATGTGGCATATACAAATGAGACGCATTGTCCCCACTGCTGTTCCGACTCAGAAACCGACTCTGATACCGACTCAGAAACGGGGCCATCTTCTACATGGATGACATCAAGCCAGTGTTGCCAACTTAGCGACTTTGTCGCTATTTTTAGCTACTTTCTGGACCCCCCTAGCGAGAAAATTAGACAAAAGCGACTAGCGACAAATCTAGCGACTTTTTTGGTGATCAGAGGCTCCAAGATCGCGGGAGGGGGAAAAAATAATTGCGCCGTTTTCTCTCTTTCCCCGTTCAGAGAAAGAGACAGAGAGACAGAGGGGCAGTGGAAGAGAGACACAGGCAGAGAGGGGCGGGGGCGGAGTTGAGAACAGCGTGGACTGTCAGACAGACACAACGCACACACACACACACACACTCCAGTCTCTCCTCTGCTCCCTCCCATCTCGTCAGATCGCCTCGGAGTCTGGTCATTCCTCTCTCTGTTTCTGTCATTCAGTTTCTCTCGTCACATGCATATCCCTCTCATTCTTTAGAGCATTTCTTTTTTCTCCTCTTGTATTCTAAGGCTAGTTCTACAGCCCCTCCAAAAGTAGGGGGGAAAATCACATCTTTGTGTAAAGTGAGCAGTGAGAACTTTTTTTTTTTCTGCACAAATGCAATGTAAAGCGTGTACAATGCCAAAGTGATTTTAGGTTTTGGTTGGGTTTGCCATAGGCTCTGATTCTCAATAAGTGTATGCCTATGCGCTCTGATTTGTTTTCTTTTTCTTTTGGCGACACAAAGTCACAAGTAGCACTGCTTAAAAAGCTAGTTGTACAGCACAGAAAAGTTTTAAAAAGCTAGTTCTTTAGCACCAAAAAAAAAATTAAAAAAAATAAAATAAAAAGCTATAGTTTGCCCACTATAGCACAACAAAATAAAAAAGAAATAAAAAGCTTTAGTTAAACTACAGCACAAAAAAAACACAATAAAAAAGCAAGCTATAGATGTAGGACTACAGCTCCAAAAAAAAAAAATCTAAAAAATAAAAAACAAATAAAAAATTAAAAAACAAACAAAGAAGTATATGTAATAACAACACCAATAAAAGGTTAGTGTCACGGGGTAAGGAAGGTTAGGATGTGCTGTCTGGAGCCCCTGCTGACAATGACGTGTGGTTTGGACGCCCCCCCCCCCCCGCTCGCTCGTCTAGCTACTTTTAGCTACTTCTGGGCGGGGCAATAGCTACTTCCGATGCTGGGGAGTTGGCAACACTGCATCAAGCGAGAGCAAGCGAGAGCAAGCGAGAGCAAGCGAGAGCAAGCGAGAGCAAGCGAGAGCAAGCGAGAGCAAGCGAGAGCAAGCGAGAGCAAGCGAGAGCAAGCGAGAGCAAGCGAGAGCAAGCGAGAGCAAGCGAGACATCGACTCATTGATCCACACCACCAGGATCTACAGCACAGACATTGGAATGTCATTCGGGCTTAAGAAATGAAGAAGGATGGTGACAAAGAGAGGGAAGGCAGTCCATACAGAGGGGGTCTCATTCCCAGAGGGAACAATAGCAGACACTGAGGACAGTTACAAGTACCTTGGTATCCCACAAGCAAATGGTAACCTTGAAGAGACAAAGGAAAGCGGCTACAGCCAAATACCTGCAACAAGTAAGGCAAGTCTTACGAAGTCAGCTCAACGGCAAGAACAAGGCACAGGCAATAAACAGCTACACCCTGCCAGTGATCAGATACTCAGCAGCAATCATATGCTGGCCAAAAGAGGAGATACAGACCACAGATGTTAAGAAACGAAAGCTTTTGACCATGCATGGAGGGTTCCATCCCAAATCCAGCACCCTGAGACTGTACACGAGCCAGAAGGAAGGAGGCCAAGGACTAGTGAGTGTGGGAGCCACTGTCCAGGACCAAACATCCAAAATCCATAAGTACATCAAGGACAAGGCCCTGATAATGTGCTCAGGGAATGCCTCAGACAGTGGAGCTCAGAGGAAGAGGTGCTGCAGATACCATCATGGCAGGACAAGCCCCTATATGGGGCGTACCATGAAACGCAACTGAAGTGGCTGATATCAAGAAATTCTACCAATGGCTGGAGAGGGCTGGTCTGAAGGACAGCACAGAGGCCCTCATCCTGGTTGCACAGGAGCAAGCCTTGAGCACCAGCACAATCGAGGCCCCGATCTACCACACCAGACAAGACCCAAGGTGTAGGCTGTGCAAAGAGGCTCCCGAGACAGTCCATCACATAACTGCAGGGTGTAAGATGCTGGCAGGGAAAGCATACATGGAGTGACACAACCAAGTGGGGGGCATAGTGTACAGAAACATCTGTGCAGAGCACAGGCCGGAGACCCCAATGTCAAGGTGGGAAGCACCTCCAAAGGTTGCGGAGAATGACTGAGCCAAGATCCTGTGGGACTTCCAGATACAGACAGAATGATGGCGAACCAAGGAGACATAGTGGTGGCAACAGAACGTAAGCAACAGAACAAAGCCATAGTGGTGGATATTGCAATACCAAGCGATGGTAATATCAGGTAAAAGGAAAACGAAAAACTAGAGAAATAACAGGGGCTCAAGGAAGAGCTGGAGAAGGCCTGGAAGGTGAAGGCATCAGTGGTGCCTGTGGTGATCGGAGCACTCGGGGCTGTAACCCCCAAACTGGAGACATCTCAGACCTGAAAAGTGCAGTACTAGGAACAACAAAGATATTGCGCAGAACTCCGAAGCTCCCAGGCCTCTGGTAAAAATGAAAAAATCTCATGTGGATAGGCCCAGCAATTACATACAGTTTCATAATCAGGATTAAAGGGCTCATATTACACTATACATGAGTTTTAATGCTATTTCCTCATCATACATACATTGAGTTGAGTTAAACGAAAACTTCCGGTTCCGGTTGAGTGAACGCTGGCGCGCTGTGATGCCGCTGCTCACCGGCAAATAAAACATTGTTTTTTACAATACTGGACCCAGTGATTGCTTCGTGGATCAAGGATTACTTTATACCATCACTAATCTCCATTTCTCCGCCGCTGTCAGCCGCATTTGTTGGACTTTCTGGACCACTGACTTCTATCCCGTCCCGTCCCTATCCACACCTGGATCCGGCCTCTTTTCTGTATCCCTTGGAACTATGTGGATTTACAATATAATGCGCTGGTTTGCACTCACCATACTCCTTGGATCCCTTCTTCATATGCAATCAAAAGCACTTATCCAGTATTCCGCTGCTGAACTGTTAAAACTTCGGCTAGCCAGCTTCACTCCACAGCTCCCCTCCGGCCTCCGGGTGCCTCCTGACATCGCCTACCAACCCCGTCGGAGGTATATACATCACGGATCTCGCCGTAGTTTCCAATACAATGGCTCACACTCAATAAAATCCTCCTGGTCCACAACCCGTCGCCACCGCTCCCGTAACGCGGCGCGTCACGCTGATCTCAGCGTGCTCTCCACTCCTCCCCGCTCGGCTCCGGCTCCTGTTTCCACGAACTCCACCACCTCCGTCAGCTTTGGTCTACTCAACATCCGCTCACTCAGCAGCAAGGGGCATCTAGTCCAGGATCTCCTCACGGACCGAAAGCTCGACTTTCTGTGTCTCACAGAAACGTGGCAGCAGCCCGGTGATTTCGCCGCACTCGAGGCTACTCCGGCAGGATTTGTATACAGCTGTCAGCCCCGCGCATGTGGCCGGGGCGGTGGTGTCGCGATGATTCACCGCGATACCTGGAAAGTCCTGCCTGTGTCTGCCCCTGTCTTCTCCTCCTTCGAGTACACTGCTTCACTTCTCCCTGGACCCGCCCCCACCGTTATCGCCACTGTTTATCGCCCACCCAAATACAATAAGGATTTTCTGAACGACTTCTCTGCTCTCCTCACACATCTTTCTTCATTATCCCACAATACTATTATTCTTGGCGATTTTAATTTTCACATGGACAATTGTAATAATTCTCTTTCGAATGACTTCTCATCCTGTTTGGACAGCCTTGGTTTACAACAATATATTCATTTTCCCACTCACTGCAAAGGACACACCCTGGACTTAGTATGCTGTTCTGGTATCATTCCCTCTGACAGCAACCCCCACACACTCCCATTCACCGACCACATGCTCATCACATTCAGTCTCAAACTCACACTTGCCAAACTCCTCCTCCCTCGCACTATATCATTTCGCAAAATAAAGGACATTAACACCAATACATTTTCTTTTGATATCAATAACTTCCTCAGTACAGATCCTACTACTCCACCTGATGACCTAGTCTCTCACTACAACAACAGCCTACACACACTCCTGGACACTCATGCTCCTCTCATAACAAGATCAGTTTCCTTCTCCCGCTCCGCACCCTGGTTCACTCCTGCACTACGACAACTCAAAGCCAAAGGCCGACAACTGGAACGACTCAAAAATAAAACTGGTCTCACAATTCACAAGGACATGTACAATAACCACATTATTCACTACAAAGACTCAATATCCACTGCTAAATCCACCTACTACTCCGGCCTGATTCACTCCAACAAACACAACTCCAAGACCCTTTTCTCACTTCTCTCTAACATAACAAAAACCCCTGACTCTCTGCCCAACCACCTGTATTCCACTGATTTTTGCAATTCTCTCATGTCTTTCTTTGTCTCCAAGATCACAACCATCCACCGACACCTGACAAATGGAGCTGCAGTCTCTGGAGTGGACACCTTCTTCCCGCACTCACCTCTGTCACCATTTTCAAGTTTTTCCCTTCCTTCTGTCCAAGTCATCTCTGAGCTCATTCTTAACTCCAAACCCTCTACCTCCCAACTTGACCCTATCCCTACAACCCTTGTTAAATCCTGTCTCTCCTCCCTTGCCCCCATCATCACTAACATCATTCACTCTTCCCTGGTCTCTGGTACGGTTCCTTCATCTCTCAAAACTGCCTCTGTTACTCCCATTCTGAAAAAACCCGGTCTAGATCCCAACAACTTCAATAACCTCCGTCCTATTTCCAACCTGCCCTTCATTGCCAAAATTCTTGAAAAACCTGTTGCCTCTCAACTCCACACTCATCTCACCACTAACAATATCGATGAACAATTTCAATCCGGTTTCCGCCCACTCCATAGCACAGAAACTGCACTTCTCAAAATCACCAACGACCTCCTGTTAGCTTCTGATTCCGGTTTACTTTCTATCCTCATCCTCCTCGATCTGACAGCAGCTTTTGACACAATCTCCCACAACATCCTCATTCACAGACTTCAGTCTATTGGTATTTCCCACATTCCTCTCTCCTGGTTCATTTCATATCTCTCTGATCGCAGTCAATTTATCCAATTCAAATCTTGCAAATCCAACACTTTCCCTGTCACTGCTGGTGTTCCCCAAGGCTCTGTCTTAGGTCCCCTTCTTTTTATCATTTACATCCTTCCACTTGGCTTTCTGTTCCGTAAACACAACATTCTTTTTCACTGTTACGCGGATGACACCCAGCTCTACATTTCTACCAAACCTTCCTCATCTCTCCCTCCAACCTCTCTTACCCTCTGTCTACAAGAAATCCATTCCTGGTTCTCCTCCAACTTTCTCAAACTTAACAGCTCTAAAACTGAAGTCCTCCTAGTAGGCACCCCCTCCACTATCTCCAAATCCAGCAGTTTCTCTGTATCTATCCATGATTCCACTGTCCTTCCTTCCCCTCAGATCAAGAGTCTGGGTGTCATCCTTGACAGCACACTTTCTTTTCAATCCCATATTAATAACATCACCCGCTCCGCATACTTTCACCTCCGCAATATCTCTCGTCTCCGCCCCTCTCTCACTCCTCACACCACTGCCATACTCGTACACAGCCTTGTTACTTCCCGGATTGACTATTGCAACTCCCTCCTCTTTGGTCTCCCCAATAAATCCCTCTAGAAACTGCAGCTTCTCCAAAATTCCGCTGCCCGCATCATCACCAGGACCCCCTCCTCCCACCACATCACCCCCGTCCTCCAACAACTACACTGGCTTCCCATAAAACAAAGAATTCACTTTAAAATTCTCCTAACCACATTCAAAGCAATCCATAACCTGGCCCCACCTTACATCACTGACCTCCTCCACATCTCCATTCCTTCTCGCTCCCTCCGCTCCTCCTCCTCTCTCCAGCTCTCTGTCCCCTCTGCTCGTCTCATCACCATGGGGGGCAGAGCCTTCAGCCGCTCTGCTCCCCTGCTCTGGAACTCTCTCCCTTCTGACCTCCGCAATATTGACTCTCTTCCTATTTTCAAATCCAGACTCAAAACACACCTGTTCAGACAATCCTACACCACATAACAGTCACTTTCACCATCTTCCAGTTTTTATATCTCTGTTTTTATCTTTGTATTTTAAGTATTTTTATGTTTTAACTTTGTTTTGTACAGTGTCCTTGGGTGTCTTGAAAGGCGCTTTTAAATAAAATGTATTATTATTATTATTATTATTATTATTATTATTAAACACACAAATCCTGCATATGCTGATTTGGAATGGAATGGAAAACAAGGTTCCACCTAGTGATATCATGTGTTTTAAACGCCATACACCTTCCCAGAATAATCTGACCATTTCAGACCTGGAATTGACAATCTCTACTGAATTGAAGTAAAAATAGCTGTTAACTTGAAAAGTACTACATGACATCACAAGATGGAACAGAGCATTTTGAGCTTTTTGTGCTTTAGAGGCGTAGACAGATAATAAAGGGTTACTCAAACATGTGAGAATGAAACAAAACACACACCAGGTATGTTTTTGAGGAGATAACAACATTAAAACATGACTAAAAGCTCACAAGAATCCATACTGACTGTATTTTCTACATTGAACCATAAAAAATTGGGTTTGTCTTCCCCCTTTTAAAATGCACTGACATAATGTGAATCCAAACTTTCCACTTCAGACACCATCACAGTGTGAACCTGCCTCATGACTGGGCCCAGATAGGCAACCATGCACATGCCCCCCCACCTACTCCTGACTGCAGCCCTGCCTGTGGGGAAAAAGGTTACACACAAGATTACAAACATACAATATTTTCCTATTCAAGTATGTGTGTATGTATGTGTGTGTGTGTGTGTGTGTGTGTGTGTATATATATATATATATATATATATATATATATATATATATATATATATAGCTAGCTCAACTGGTAAGTCACTTGACTTTCACCCGACTTCATAATCTATTCCGAGGTAATTTGCAGCCAGTGTGGGTGCTTGGGCAAGACCCTTCACGGTACTGTCCCCCAGGCGCTGGAAAGACGAGCTGCCCGCTGCAGCCCACTTGGATCAAATGCAGAAGTGAATTTCTCCTGTGTGTGTGTGATCAATAAAGTCTTAATCTTTATATATATATATATATATATATATATATATATATATATATATATATATACACCTTGACAGATTCACATTCAGAAGGCATGTGGAGATGACAACCGTTGCCATAGTAACCTGCAGATGACAGCGCAGTTCACTGATGACAAACACAGGCCCTTGGACACGTGAGTACAACTCGTGTATACTAAATGTAAGTACTTGAACCAGAACCAGAGATTCAATCTGTTTTAGTCCAGTGAGCCAGTGATACCCTTACTGGTATGAACATATCCCAAGGGACCCTGAGGATGGCATAATTATAAAATTTAGAAACCAAGAAACCAAGAATTTCTTGTAGTCCTTTATCGGCGTGGTTGTTTCAATGATTTAAAAAAAATGCATGTTTGGGATTGTATATCATAAGAAATTAATGACCAAACAAGACCACATCAGACCCCACTTTGAGAACCACTGACTTAAAGCATAAACACCATACACAGATCTGAACTAGCATTAGGCATATATTGGATATAATTGGTTATATAAGGACTGACGTTGTGATGGTCACTTAAACTGTGGCCAGAATACAACATAAGATGTAAGCTAAAATACACAAAGGTTTTTCATTGGTGAATTCTTGTAGACATGGTTTACATGACATCACAGCATTTCAGAATGTATACATTTGACCTGGTCTATGGTTAATATTTCTGCAATTAAAGAGAGCTTATTTTATACAATATCTTTGCAATTAAAGAGAGCTTATTTTATACAGTGGTTTCAGAAAGTTGTTCGTAGAAAAGACTTCAAGCCTTAAGATTGATATGACAATATCAGTCAAATTCACACAATGAATTACTGTAGTTCAACACTACCTTCCAAAACTGTATAGTTGCTGTCTTGACAATTCAATCATAGAATGCAAGAAGTGGGTGTCTGGGCAAATTAAAAGTAATGTAAAGTGTCAATACAGTACACTCAGAGCTGACGAAGCCTCTCGGATGAGCGGCGAAACGTTTTCAACCAAACAAACTTTGTCCAGTTGACAAATTGAACTTCTCCTGTTATCAAGTACACTCCAAAGTTGCAGTGACATCACGCTGGGGGTGTATTACCATGGTTTATTAATTATCTGAAAATTAATATAAAAAAAATATAAAATGTATTTGAACAACACATTTTCAGGAGCAATGAGCATTCATGGTCCTGTTTAGGAGTTTGATTTCCAACAAAAATTGAGTGACTGTTGGCTAATACTAGTTAACTGTAATGTCATTGGAGGGGGGCTTGTTTAACAGCACAGCTCACCTGTTTGTAGTTAGCTAAATCAGTACTTTCTGGTGAGATTGTGCTAAAACAAAACTCAGATTAAAGATTAACAAGCCTCAGATAGAGTGGTGCTTACAGTCAGCATCACACCCCCAGGGAATGTTGATGACATCAGATGCAAAGAATCAATAGAAACAAATCAAGAAACATCCTGAAACATTCAATAAATGTAGAAACGTAATATTTATTTTGTGCAATGTGTCTTCAAAAGCACAATCACTGTTGTGTCTCAGTGTGGCAGAGGGGCACCAGCGGCTGGTCTTGGACTCCAGTCTGAATCTGCTGCTACTTCACATCAATATCACCAACTTGGCTTCACCGTGGAAACCAATCAACCATACTCATGATGTTTCATCTCCATGGCGACCCTTAGACAACAGTTACAACACCCTGTCACCGTGGAGACTAGCTGAGGATGCCCACAATGTTGCCCTAAACGTCACTATCCCTCCCTCTCTTGTCTACTCTGGAGTGAAGGCCAAGGTACAACTCATCTGAAACACAATGGTAGAATATGGAATTTTGTTTTTTATCTATTCTGATCTTTGTCTTAATATTACATAGCCATTTATATCATAATCTATTCCAAGGTAATTTGCAGAAGTTACAGTAAAGTTCTCAAATTAACTTTTAACTTTAGTGCAAGTGATCTGATCTGATAATCAACTGTTTTTGTCTGGGATATATTTTGTGATAATGATTATGTAAACATTTACCTGAGCTGCCAGTCACTTCTACATTCTGTTACACACACACACACACACACACACACACACACACACACACACACACACACACACACACACACACACACGCGCACACACACACACACACAGAGCTACACTCATGGACATGAAGCGTAAACAGCAGGCCCAGATCTAGACTGCACAGATTGGGGGGGCATTTCAAAATTTTGGTGGGGCATAGTGTGGCGCTTCATGTGGAACATTTTCCTTCTAATGCAAGGGCCTTTTTGACGTTGAGGCCCAGTTTTCCCAGTGCAGAGTGGCTTGGGGCCCATTAAGTATTAACAGTGTATCAAAGATGGAGGGAGAGGTTGTGATCATATGGGGCTTAGTCCAGAGGGGGGTGTGGGGGTCCTCCCCCAGAAAATTTTGGATTTCTTAGATGCAATTTCCTGCATTCTAGTGCATGTTAGATTGACCATAGCCTGGTGTCTTCAGTTGATATCCTACACAGTCCCACGGCCTTTGCAGCCCACTAGTGCAAAACAGAAAGTTTTTGCAGCCCTCAAAGTAGCACTTGCGGCCTAAGTTTGGGCCGCGGCCCTGTGGTTAAGAAGCTGTTCTAATGTATGGCTAGCAGAGCATTAACCTATCAAAGGTATGGCCAGGCTATTACGACTAACCAATTACTATGCCCAGCATTCTATATGACATCAGTAAAATTACAAATACCAAATAACCAGGACCTTGGAGTGATGATTAAATAAAAATGAAATGATAAAAAAATTAATTGATCGGGGAAAACATTTGTGGATGTGACTTGTGGAGATGATTCAGACTCCAGAGAATGAGACTTGCGCTTGCATTGTGGAGGCGGATGTGCGCGTGGTGTGTGGTACGTGCGGCTTGACGTGGAGCTCTGTGATATGAAATGATTAAAAAAATTCATTGATCGGGGAAAACATTTCACACACGCACAGTCGCACACACACACACGCACACACACCGATGCTTCCACTGCGCTACCCGCCCAGAGGAGCCTGCTTCTCGGCTGCATGTGAGGACGGATCCCAGGGTCGCGATGGAGCAGTGGGGCTGAAGCGCTGCGAGGGAAAAGAGGAATACTGAGGAATACGCGCATGTTCATGCAGACAGCGGGACACGGAGCGGACCAAGCGCCAAAATGAGGCGCTATCCCCGGATCACCTGCCCCGTGCTGCCGCTGCTGCTGGGCGCTTTGTGCTCGGGTATGCGGCTTGGTGAATCAGAAGTCGTGGAATTTTGGCAGAGCAAACAAGAAAACGTGATTGGCAGGTTGAAATGACATCAAATACAGTTGACGAATTGGGTGGGCAGGAGAACATTTTGCCCACTTCTAGGTCCGGCCGCGGTATACAGGCATCAACAATAAATAGACATAAGACAAACAGATAAACATATACTCTTCCGACAAGAAGGAAAGTTTGAGGTAGAATGAAATGTGCAATATGTAATGGGCAAAAGTGAAGGTGCAATTTGTAAAGTGCAAGAGTGCTGAAAGCTGCATGGACATCAGTGTGTGTAAGATTGTTTTTTGGATGTCATTAACATGTTCATGGAATGTTCATGGAATTTCCTTCAGTGTGGCTTGTGGAAAGAAGTGGTTTCTCAGTCATTTGTGTGGCACCGCATGCTCCGGTAGTGCTTTCCAGATGGTAGGAGGAAGAACAGTTTGTGTGCTGGGTAGATGGTGTCCTTGATGATATTGATGGCTCTCTTGGAACAGCGTGATGTGTATAAGTCCTGAATGGCTGGTAGGGGTGGTCTGATGATCTTTTCTGCAGTCCTCTCCACCCACTGTAGAGCCTTCTTGATCGCAGCTGAGCAGCTGCCATGCCAGGCAGAGAGGCTGCTGGTAAGGATGCTCTCAATAGCACCCCTGGAGAAGAAGGTGAGTGCAGAAGTGTGGAGGTTCACTCTCCTCAGCCTGCGCAGGAAGTGAAGGACTGTCTGTGCTTTCTTGACCAGGGAGGTGGTGTTGGTGGTCCATGGGAGGCCATCTGTGATATTCACTCCCAGAAATGTTGTGCTTTTCACAGACTCCACGGCATTGATTGTGATTGGGGTGTGTGTCGGGTGTTTTTCCTGAAGTCCACCATTATTTCTTTTGTTTTGTTGACATTGAGCTGTAGGTTGTTTCTGTCACAACAATTGATGAGTTGATGTTGACATTGAGCTGTAGGTTGTTTCTGTCACACCAATTGATGAGTTGATGTACCTCCTCTCTGTATGCTGAGTCATCGTTGTCACTGATGAGGCCCACCACTGTTGTGTCATCAGCAAATTTAATAATGTGATTTGATGTGAATCTGGCACAGCAGTTGTGGGTCATCAGTGTGAACAGCAATGGAGACAGCACACATCCCTGGGGCACCCCGGTGTTAATGATGGTGGTCTCTGAGGAGGATTTGCCAACTCCTACTGTTTGTGGTCTGTTAGTGAGAAAGTCTAGTAGCCAGTTGCATAATGAAGTGCTGATGTCTATCGTACTCAGTTTGGTCACCAAGTATTGTGGGATGACCATGTTGAAAGCGGAACTGAAGTCAATGAACAGCATCTGTACATGACTGTTTTTGTTTTCCAGATGAGCCAGGCATAGGTGAGTGCTGTTGCTATGGCGTCATCAGTGGAGCGCTTGAGGCGGTAAGCAAATTGGTATGGGTCCAGAGTAGTGGGAAGGTTGGATGTTATGTGGGCCTTGACCAACCTTTTAAAGCACTCCATCATAATTAGAGTGAGTGCTATGGGTCTATAGTCATTTACTGATGAAGCTGGGGATTTCCTTGGTAGTGGTATGATGGTGGTGGCTTTGAAGCTTTCTGGTATGATGGCTTGGCTCAGAGAGATGTTGAAAATATCTGCATCCATGAGTGAGTCTGCACAGTCTCTGAGCACACGCCCGGGTATGTTGTCCGGACCTGCAGCTTTCCTGGGGTTCACCTTGAGTAGGGTCCTACGCACGACCACTGGGTCTAGTTGAGTGTTATGTTGTCTGGGCCTGTAGGGGCTTTTGTCGGTGTGGTGGTGTTGTTTTCTTCAAACCGGCTGAAGAAGGTGCTAAGAGAGTTGAGGAAGTCTATGTTGTCCTCACACGGCAGGGGGGTTGGCTTGTAGTCTGTGACTGACTGGATGCCTTGTCACAGGCGTCTGGGGTCTTTTGTGTGAATCAAATGAGAGTGGATTTTCTGTCCATATGCCCACTTGGCTGCTCTCATGCCCCAGTAAGTTGGCCCAGGCTGAGCTGAGGGCGTCTTTTTCCTAGACTTGAAAGCAGTGTTGCGTGCTCTTAGGAGCTCACGTATCTCCCTGGTGAACCAAAGTTTGTTGTTTGCTCTTACAGTGACATTCTTGGTAAAAGTAACATGCATTTGGATATGTATCCAGTCACAGACTCCATGTACTCAGTGAGGTTGATGTGCTGGTTTGTAGTGGCAGCCTCCCTGAAAACAGACCAGTCTGTGTGGTCAAAGCAGTCGTGAAGAGCTGAGGTGGCTTGCTCTGGCCATGCCTTGATCTGCTTCACAGCTGACTTGCTCCTAGTTAACAGTGGTCTATAGGCTGGAATTAGCATAACAGAGAGATGGTCTGAGCTCTCCAGGTGGGGGTGGAGAACAGGGATGTGCACAGGAATTTTGAGGGGCAGCTCCTCCGACCTGAAGAAAGGGCAGACCAACCCCCCTAACCACCTCTTTTCCATGGGCATCACTTAACATAACCCACATTACCAAAATAGTGATAAGATTTAGTCATTTAACCATTTGAATGAAAGAATTCACATGATGCATTACTTCCATCATTCATTCTGCTTGCTAAAACGAAATGTTAGAAACTGCAGACATGTAGCTTAGTTTGCCTACCACAAAATTAGCAGCCTATTTAAATAATGGGTTGCTTGTTTGCAAGCTAGCTAGCTGTCTGATTTTTTAGGCTAAATGGCAATCTGAACATGTATTTATGAACATTTTTATTCAATTCATAAACCTTGATAATTTGATCATTTGTTATACATCTTAATCGCACCTTTTACGACAACGTCAAGGCAGTCAATAAGACAACCGCGACAATCTCTTTCCACATGCAGGCTCGGGTGCCTGTGGCAAACTCACAGGCTGATACAATGTAGACAATGTGTTCTTAGTGTTCGCACTGGGCGGAATGTAAACAGCTGTGATGTTAACGGCAATAAATTCTATATCACACAAAATTGACTCTTGTGAGCTTTTAGCCATGTTATAATACTGTTTTCTCATCAAAAACATACCCGGAGATGTTTTTTGTTTCATTCGCACGTGTTTGAGTAACCCTTTATTATTAGTCTGTCTACATCTCTAACCTTTAGTTCAGTAGCGATTGGCGAGCTGAAATGATCCAAATGATTCCAGTGAAGGTTTGTGGAGTTAAAAAAAAAAAAATTACCACATGACATCACATGTTTTCTGTTTGAGAGAAGAATTCGACCTAAATATGCAGGGTTTGTGTGTGAATGTGTGAATGAGACAAAACACCACTCTAATAGTCCCACCTCATCTCCACATTGTCTTGTTCCAGGGGGCATTGCAGGCCGTGGAGTGCTCTGTGGAAGGCTGGGCTCTGCTCTGTGACCTGGGAAACCCTTTGAAGGCCAATCAGCAGGTAGCAGCCCCACACAGTCAAGCTCACTCACCACAATCATCAAGCTTACAGCTGGGTTGGTACATCTTAGTGAGACAAGACTAAAGATGACATTTAGAACCATTGTATGAGCAGAAACAAGCAACTTCCATCAAATAACTCATTTCTCGGCCTAACCCTAAACGTAATTTTAACCTTAAACCTAATCCTAATCGTAACCCTACCTATAGCCCCAACCCTAACCATAACTCCTAGGCTGTGTCCCATTTCTTTGTCTTACCCCTTCGTCTTACCCCTACCCTTTGGTTTTGCACGTTTATGTGAGGGTAAGGGGTGTCCCGATTCTAATAGTGATCAAGGGCTAGGGCTAGGGCTACATACATACATACATACATTTGAAACGAAGTAAGCTCTCGACCAGACTTGGAATGAAGGGGTACGCCTACAAGCTCAGGCAGGTTTTGGGATCAGGATGGCAGTGTTACATCGACCAGCCAAGGAGTCTCATAAATGTATTTTCAGCCGTTGTAATTATCGATTAACAGTTTAGCACGGTTTACAATTATAACGCTTATGTTCTGCGTTACTTTTAGTGAACTGTTGTTGCGGTTTTAAATGTAGTGATTTCTTTTGAGCCGATATTATCGTTTTCATCAAACTTTCATGTATTTGTGAAGCGAGTGTGCGGTAAATTTCTTCTTTTCTGGAATTGCCCTATGTTCATAGTCCCCAAATGGTGGAAGATGGAACTTGGTGCCGTGAAGGAACGCTGTCCTGTAGGGATGGGCGATACCAGTTATTTTTGTTTCGATACGATACCAAGTAATACCAGGGTTAGAATCGCGATATCGATACCGATACCGATACTTTCATACATTTTTTAATACTACAGAAAAACACTAACCTGGCTCTAACTAGATACCTTGGCTTCGCAAAGCTCCACCAGGGGGCTTAGCTCCACACATTCTAACACCAGATATCTGAAAAAAAATCTTGAAAATGGCAATGCAGACATCAAATGTGACCACTAGACTTTTGTTTGTGCTGCTTGTATTGCACGTTGTATTTTTATGTATTTGCCTGCCTAGGGACTGCGGATGAAAACTAGCTTTGTAGCTAAAATTCGGCATATTTACATTTGTTTTATACTTATGTTCATTAATGTGCATTGTCCCTATCAAATAAATAAATAAATAAATAAAATAAAATAAATAAATCTATTGTAAGTTGGGCACTTGCAGCTTATGAAAAAAGACAACAAATGAAGTATCACTATTCTCACTCTCATATACATACATTCTCCTCTCACATACACTACTCTTAGTCTTCTACATGCTTGATGGTTACCTGGATTCTCCCTCTCTCAAACGCCTCGGCAACTGACCTCTGTCGTACTGCTGTTGCTGCTGTGCTGGAGGGAGCTGCCTGACTAGCCTTCTGTCGTCGTTTGGTCAGTAGCATTTCGTCATGCTGAGGTTTATGATTTATGATCAAGTGTTTATTTAAAATTTGTGGTATTGCCACAATATCGGATAATTTTTTGGCACACACTGCACTTCGCAACATTGTCATCCACGGTGTGGAAGTAACTCCACACCACACTTCGCTTGTGGTCTCCCATGGCTCCCGCAGCCCCGCGCCGCTTTGACTGAAATCTCACAGCAGTGAGTCTATCGCGAGATGACGTACTACCCTGGTGAGAACACAGAAGGAAAAGTAGTGCCTGACAAGTGGCAATGGTTGAATAATGAACAAAACACATATGAATTTGAACTAAATAAACTGAAAGTTAAGTCAGTAAGAAAACATGACTTGGTATCGATATTTTAATACCAGGATCGATGCATATTCAATACCCCATCAGGATCGATATATCGATACTTTGGTATCGATCCGCCCATCACTACTGTCCTGAGCCATCTGGTTGTGGAGTGGAGGACAGCTGTCTGATGCGGGAAGAGCTCTTCCAGTATTTCGCAGTGCAGGCAAGTTGTACGGTCTTGACCACTCTCCCGTTGTTCTTCTTGGCTGTGGCATGCACTGCCCTGGCGTTTTTCCATTTGATTTTGATTTGCTCAGGCATCCAAACAAACCCTGCCTGCTCCATCTGCAATGCTATCTTCTGATAAAGACTAGCGTTTCTTGTCCGCCGTCCGTCCATAAATTTGAAAATGTTTAGCTCGCGCACCTGGTGCATGAACTCCGTTTCTTCATCTGTCCAGTAGTGCATGCTTGTTGCTTTCTTCGTAGCCATGTTTTCGTCTGAAAGTCCGGCCACAACAATCGCTACTTATGACGCCGTCGGCACTCCTACTACTCCTACCACTCCTAGCACTTCCGGGTGAAATCCCTGGCACATGCACAGTACGCAAATCCGATCGAAATCATGCACATGGCGACGCCAAGTGGATTGCTATCGGCCTAAACCAGGGGTTCCTGGGGGATTGGGGAAACCAATCCCAATCCAATCCGTTGCCTGTGCACATGCAACCGTTACGATCCCAATCAGTTTGCAATCGGTTTGGACTTTTCCATGTGCACGTCAGTAATCCAGGAGACAGTGGAGGAGTTGACACCCATCCTGAGCAGTTTCTCACCCATCAGAGAGGGCTGGATTGTGTTAAAGGCGCTGGAGAAATCAAAGAACAATATCCTCACAGAGCCATTAACACTATCCAGGTGTGAGTGAGCCCGCTGCAGAAGATAGATTATTGCGTCTTCCACACTCATGTGGGCCTGATATGCAAACTGGAGAGGGTCCAGGGATGGTGCCACCAGGGGTCTGAGCTGAGCCAGAACAAGTCTCTCAAACACTTTCATGACATGAGATGTCAGCGCAACTGGTCTGAAGTCACTGAGTCCAGATGGGACAGGCTTCTTGGGCACTGGCACAATGCAGGAGGTTTTCCAAAGCACCGGTACCCTTTCAAGCTTCAGACTCTGCGAAAAGAAAGTGCAGGACCCCAGTGAGCTGTGCTGCACAAGTTCTTGATCTTAAAATGTTCGTATTAACACACTGTACATGATACTGTTTTTTTTTTTTTTTTTGGGGGGGGGGGTGGTTGTCTTTTTTTGCCATTTTGCACATTAAAAAAATCCTATTCATAATATAGAGCCTGGCTCCAAATTCGCCACTGTAAGAACTAGCATCACAAGCTTCATTTGAGTGGAGCCGAATGCTATGGGTCACATTACACAATTAGTCCACTTCTTTATACAGTCTATGCTTGAAACATGAATATTTTGCAGCATTCCATTCAAATGATGTTGGCATTTATCACCAGCTATTTGTGTGTATGGCAAGGTCAGAGCTCTGTGCACAGGATGATGCATACCACGCACTCTCTGCCATATGCACAAATATACACACAAATATACATCCTTATACAAGTAAACGAACACCATTGTCTATATCCCATAGTAATACTGTGGTTTTGGCTCTGTAGGTAGAGGTGTGGATTCGGTTCCAGCCCTCTGAGGCCAGTTTGAGGAGCAGAGAGATCACAAGCCAGCTCCAGCTCTCCACGTGAGTGAAGCTCAGACTTGCACATGACCTCACATCAGCTCACATCAACTTCTAACGTCTCCAGTCATGTAACTACTGTGCTGCCTCATTACACAGATACAAAACAATACACTGATGTGCATACACACTCCCAAAGATATGGCCTTTATCAATGTTATGTTCTAAGCCTGATACAGCATTAATCAAATCAGTACAATCTTACTACCAAGTACATTTTGCATGATAAGTAGAAGTAAAACTGATCCATGTTGTTTTACTTATTACTTTAATAGCATGCACTGTGTTAAAAAATTAATAGAAAAGATATATATTTCATGAGGTTAGACAAATGACTCATTCAGTATTTTCTTTGACCACTTATCCAGATTAGTATTTAACCACAGTGTACTCTTTCAGGAGGTACTGTAGCTATTGGTTATTTGTGGGCACTTACACACCACAGTGCTTGGTTCTGTCCTAATGTTCCTGACTCAGAGCTTGGCCAATGCTGACCTATAGGAGGATTGGGACACAGCATGTGTCTGAGTCAGAAAAACACAGAACCGCTACAGAACGATGTCTTCAGACTGGCATGGAGGCAGGTGGAATTGTATGTGCTGAGGGTACATGTAGAGGTATACTAGTACATGTTTGAATACACATTTGGACACACTTTTTTATTTTTATGACAATTTACACTGTTTATTCTCACTGAAGGGATCAAAATGATTAACACACATGGACAAAAAACTGAACTCAAAACCTTTGGGAATTTCTTGACCTGACAAGGCACAAGACAAGGCTTAAAGTGAAAACCATTTCAGGTGACTTCATCATGAATCTCACTGAAAGAAGGCCAGAAGGAGACTGCTGAGGAAACTAAAATGTAAAAGAAATAATTAGTTTAGTATTAGTTTATTATTATTATTTTTTTCAGTCAGTTCAGTGTTCTCTTTGGTACATAATTCCATTGCACCATATACTGTATTTGATGTTGTCCATATTATCTGAAATGTAGATAATATGTAGATAAAAAAAAAACTCTGATGATGTGTATGGTATGTTTAGCCTGAGCGAGCAGTGGGACCTGTTTCCTCTCACCGTCTCCATGTTGGTGGAAGTGTCTCTGCAGGCCTCTCTCACACTGTAAATATTAGGTTTTATTTGTCAACAAAAATACTTCAAATGTTTGCATATTTCTGCGTAATTGTAACAGTGGCATTGTTTTGTTAAGTCTATTGTCTTTTCTTCTTATTCTGAACAGGCTGAATCCTCCAGACCCCATCTACTTCAGTGGTCATGTGATCGGCGAGTCTGCCATTAAAAAGACCTCCGATATAGGCTCTTTAGTAACATTTGACTTTCAGGTAAATACAGTATATAATGTACTGATGCATATTACATTACATATTACACATTTTTCTCAGCCTTAATATTGATTTACAGTAGCAGGATTACGTGGGCCCTCTAGCAATAGCTTTGGACATGCCTCTTAAGTGACTTGTTTGAAAACTTTTTTTTTTTTTTTTTAAATTAGGTGCACAAAAGTGGGTGGTCTCTGCACCACCTGGGTAATCTAATGCTGGTTTTTGATTGGCCGTTGGAGCTATTCAGTGGGAAGTGGCTGCTGTACCTTAGCCAGATCGAGATACTTGGAAGCTCTGTGGAATTCTGTTCACCATCCACGGCACTCAACCCTCTCAGACTTATGGTAACTACCACACTCAACCCCCTCAGACTTACGGTAACTACCACTCACTCAACCCCCTCAGACTTACGGTAACTACCACTCACTCACCCCTCTCAGACTTACGGTAACTACCACACTCAACCCCTTCAGACTTACGGTAACTACCACTCACTCAACCCCCTCAGACTTACGGTAACTACCACTCACTCACCCCTCTCAGACTTACGGTAACTACCACACTCAACCCCCTCAGACTTACGGTAACTACCACTCACTCAACCCCCTCAGACTTACGGTAACTACCACTCACTCACCCCTCTCAGACTTACGGTAACTACCACACACAACCCCCTCAGACTTACGGTAACTACCACTCACTCACTCCTCTCAGACTTACGGTAACTACCACTCACTTACCCCTCTCAGACTTACGGTAACTACCACTCACTCACTCCTCTCAGACTTACGGTAACTACCACTCACTTACCCCTCTCAGACTTACGGTAACTACCATTCACTCTCCCATCTCAGACTTACGGTAACTACCTCTCACTCAGCCCTCTCAGACTTATGGTAACTACCACTCACTCACCCCTCTCAGACTTACGGTAACTACCACTCACTCACCCCTCTCAGACTTACGGTAACTACCACTCACTCACCCCTGTTGGACTTACGGTAACTACCACTCACTCACTCCTCTCAGACTTACGGTAACTACCACTCACTTACCCCTCTCAGACTTACGGTAACTACCACTCACTCACTCCTCTCAGACTTACGGTAACTACCACTCACTCACCCCTGTTGGACTTACGGTAACTACCACTCACTCACCCCTCTCAGACTTACGATAACTACCACTCACTCACCCCTGTTGGACTTACGGTAACTACCACTCACTCACTCCTCTCAGACTTACGGTAACTACCACTCACTTACCCCTCTCAGACTTACGGTAACTACCACTCACTCACTCCTCTCAGACTTACGGTAACTACCACTCACTCACCCCTGTTGGACTTACGGTAACTACCACTCACTCACTCTCTCAGACTTACGGTAACTACCATTCACTCTCCCATCTCAGACTTACGGTAACTACCACTCACTTACCCCTCTCAGACTTACGGTAACTACCACTCACTCACTCCTCTCAGACTTACGGTAACTACCACTCACTCACCCTCTCAGACTTACGGTAACTACCATTCACTCTCCCATCTCAGACTTACGGTAACTACCACTCACTTACCCCTCTCAGACTTACGGTAACTACCACTCACTCACTCCTCTCAGACTTACGGTAACTACCACTCACTCACCCCTGTTGGACTTATGGTAACTACCACTCACTCACCCCTCTCAGACTTACGGTAACTACTTATCACTCAACCCTTTCAGGCTTATGGTAAATGCCGCTCACTCAACCCCCTATTTTTTGAAAAAAGCACCTTGTGTATCTGATGGTTAGATTTGTAACCTGTGAATGATCAGGTTTCAGATGAGGAGGAAGTGCGGAGAAAGAAGAGGAATCTTGAACAGGATTTTGAAGAAAAGGAGACGACAAATATATCTTCAATTCTCCACCTCCACTCCCCCAGAAGGACCTCCCCCACACTGGTATAGAAGGCTGCTTTTAGGCTTATAGCTCATATTTGAGCAGTGCATGAAACACAAATGTTCAAGTCATTTCATATTGTCAACATAAAGCTTGTAAACTTACTAACAGTGGGAAGAGGAACAAAAATGTTTTACTCAAGTACTCAACTGAAAGTACTAGTACATTGTAAAATATATTACTTAATCATAAGTGGATGGTCTCAGTTACATGTATTCAATTACTATCTACTTTAAGAAATTGTACTTTAAGAAATTGTACTTTTCAGAGTTCAGTTCTTTTCTAACAATATACATTTACTGAGTACTTGAGTAATATTTACAGTTCCTCTTCCCACTGAGTAAGTCTGAGTAAGTGTGACTTAGACATTTTTTATTGATTCACAAGGGAAAATATTTTGACATGGTATTACGGTAGACGCTGTATCTTTCCAAAATACCAAATTTTGTGCATTATTTGTTTTGTCCTTCCAGTGACATTAAATTCAAATTATAAATCAGATATTACATCCCAAACATTAGTCTTTAGGTTACCTTTACTTGAGTAGTAATTTTCCCCACATACTTTCTCACTCTTACTTGAGTAATTTCTTGGACCACTACTTTGTACTTCTTCTTGAGTAATATAATTATGAAGTAACTGTACTGTATATGGTATCTAAAAACTACTCTGAGAAGTTTAACTTTGATTTACTTAAGTACATGTAACTAAGTACTCCCCACATGACGTAATAGTACTGTGTGTAATGCAGAGCTGTGAGCTGGGGGCCAGATGCGTGCGGGTGCACTGTCCTATCATCCACATGAACCACACTGTGACCCTGAGTGTAAGAGCACGCCTCTGGAACAGCACTTTTCTGGAGGTACCACACTCTAGCATACACGCTGTGCATGTGTATATGTCTTTACCATAGACACTGTGCATGTCTTTCGTGGCTAAACATCCTTGTCAAAGCCTGAGCTCGGCAGATCTCAGAAGCTAAGCAGGCTAGGCGTGGGTTGTACTTAGATGGGAGACTGCTGGGAAAATCAGGTGCCACAGTGGGGTATCCTTAGCCAAAGACTTAGCTGGTATGAATGAATCTAGATCCCATTTATACTAGTGTTTAGTCTCTAGTGATGGTCTTTTCTATGCTGTCAAAACAAAGTTGTGTTGAGCTTGTGCTGAGCTTATGTCTTGTGCATTGGTTTGTCACAGGACTTTGTGGAGGCCAGCTCAGTGACCATTGTTGGAAAAGCCACTCTGCAGCTCCAAACAGACCAACCTGCTGTGAACATGAGGCCACAGACTGTTCAGGTATCATGCCCCCTAACTGTCATATATTAGATAACTTTTAATGTTTTGTTTGTAGTAATTCTCACATTTATTTTAAAGCGAAAAATAAAGCAGGAAAATAAACTCTTCTCTGACAAAAAGAATAGCTATTTCTAAGTTCAAAAATTAAGACAGAATTAACTTTTACCCATGTGGCTGAATTCTATGCTAAGGCATGAGAAGCTTCCCAGGAGTGGATAAGGTCAGGAAGACCAAGACATGGGCCTGTTTATGAACAAAAGAGGGTCACAAATTCTCGATATAAGTAAGCAGTGCGTTTTATAAGAAGTAAAAAGCATAACCCCAGTAAATCATCACTGCCATGTGCAATAGATGGCATCTCTGGCACTGAGAACATTTTGGACCTTTCGCGTCAGCACTACAGCAGCTTATTTAACTGTGTTCAGGGCGAGCATTGTATTTTGAATGATGTTGACCATGCAGATGTAATCCTGTCACATGAAGTCCTTAAAGTTATCGCCAAACTGTCTAATAATAAGGCCAGTGGGCAGGATAGCGTCTCAGCAGAGTATTTAAAGTTTGCAAGTGTGAGGTTAGCACCATTGCTTACTGCTTTCCTTGAACATGGATTTTTACCTGACTTTGTGTTAACTATATTGCTAGTCCCTGTCATTAAAGATAAGATTGGGAAAGATGGCAGTTCTGACAATTACAGACCTATAGCTCTGGCCAGCATAGTGTCAAAAATTATTGAAATAATCCTGCTTGACAGGATCTCACAATTTTTTTAATTTACTGTACAGACAACCAGTTTGAGTTTAAGGCTATGCTGGGCACAGACATGCTGTAAAAGAGATAACTGATAAATACAAGAGGCAGAACTCATCAGTCTTTATGTGTTTTGTAGATGCATTTGTAATGGCTGCGGAATTCCTCGTCAGGCCGTATACGAAATACAGGACACAGTGTGAAGTCAGTCAACTTTACTCCTGTACAGACATATAAATACCCTATTAATATGTTGTAACAGATTATCTGGCACTGGCTCCCCTCTGTAGTCTTCCATGTGCTACTCGAGAGGGGGAGCTTACAATCAGATACTGGCCGTGCCATCACCATGTTACACAAGATAAGATAAGATAAGACTTTATTGATCTCTACCCGTGGTAATTACGGGGAATGTGCGGTCCATCTGCAACAAGACAGAGGAGCTGATTGCGCTGACTCGGCAGCGGAGGGAATACCGGAGCTGCAGCATCATATGTTTTACGGAGACATGGTTGAATGGGAATATACCGGACAATATCATTTCACTGAATGGATTTACCACAAAGCGCGCGGACCGGATGGTGTTGGGAAACGGAAAAATACAAGGAGGTGGACTGCTTGTTTTTATTAATGAACGCTGGTGTTAAAGTTCCCGGTGCATGTGAAACAGCAGCTGTGGTCCCGGGACATTGAACTTCTTGCGCTGGGTATGCGGCCCTACTATTTGCCACGAGAACATTCACATGTCATCGTACTTTGTGTTTATATTCCTCCATCGGCGAATGGTGGGGCCGCATGCGAGCAGCTCCATACTGTAGTGACGAGATTGCAGACGGACCACCCGCGTGCTCTCGTTCTAATCACGGGAGACTTTAATCAAGTAGTCCCTATCCACTACTCCCACATTCACGCAATACATCACATTCCCAACGAGAGACAATAAGGCCCTGTCTGCACGACAACGTTCCTGTTTTTTTTTATGCGGGGTGAAAAAAAGTCTCGTCCACACACGTGCTGGATCAGAAAATATTTGCGTCAAGATGAGCGCGGAGCGCTGAGTGAAAACGATGTAGTACATATGTCACACCGATAAGTGGCGCTGTAAACCGGAAAGAGCCAGAGCCGCCGGAAACACAAGACTACAAAGAGCACATGCGCATAAAGTCCTTTCTCTTTCGTAAACAAGCAAACACGTGTACTTTAGGGACCGTCAACAAACGCGAATTTATTTTGATCCCCTCCTCCACCAATGTAGCAGGGACTCACTCTGCGCGCGCTGCGTGAGCAGAGTTTTTGCCTATAAATCGATAGTTAGTATTACTTGCTATCGTTTTATTAGATAGACATTAACAAGTAGAACTCTCGTTAACCTTGCTCGTGTTATTTACGCAAAATGCTTGTTTGGATCTTAATACGGGAATGTTAAACATACTCTGACATTATGTTGGCTTTTCTGCGAGAATATACAACCGGGGACCATCACCAACGGGCAGCTATATAGTTGTGTGAATTTGTGTAAAGAAAACAGAAATACTTTCATATATTTTTGTGTGTGATACTGCATGTGCCAGTTTGTAAAAGGTAAATTTTCATTAAATAAAAAAGACAAGAAATGGTTACTCTATTTCTTTATTACACAACACCCTCAAATTGGTATGGGCTCCTCATTGTCCACTATCTGCCTTTTCATTGATGGGATTTTTCCAGTTTTAAAATACGTGTTTAGCTTTGAATTGGCAAACACTTGTGTGTCGTGCGTACTGTGCGCAGGGTTACCTTCTGGTCACTGATCACGTGATGATTACGGCATCGCGACGTCATCATTTTCCCAAAAGTCACGTTTTTTGCCGCCCACACGACAACGCGACCCCCAGCGTCCTCCGACTTCTCCACTCTGGAACCCGTTTTTAAAAAACACCGTTTACACCCCCCAAAAACCGTTCCACCAAAAAACGTTGTCGTGCAGACAGGGCCTAAGACTCTGGACCTTTTTTACGCAAATGTCAAAGACGCTTACACCCCCGCCTCCCTCCCCCCGCTAGGACGCTCAGACCACAGTCTGGTGTACCTGCTCCCGGAATACACACCCAGGGTGCGAAGAAGACTTGCGCAGAAGCGGTCTGTGAAGCTTTGGACTCAGGAGGCCTGTGAGAGTCTGAGGGACTGTTTCCAGAACACTGACTGGGACATGTTCAGCGGCTCTTATAGAGATGACATCAACGGCCTGACCCATTGCATCATGGACTACATTAACGTCTGCGTGGAGAACAATGTACCAACCAGGAGGGTACGGTGCTTCTCCAACAACCACCCCTGGGTCACCCCTGAGCTTAAAGTCCTCCTGAACCAGAAGAAAAGGGCTTTCAACTCAGGGGACAGAGAGGAGCAGAAAAGGGTCCAGAGGGAGCTCCAATGGAGGGGCCAAAAAGGACTATGGGAGGAGGATGGAAGAGCAGCTGGCCCAGAACAACGTACGGGGCGTGTGGAGAGGACTGAGGAACATGTCTGGTTTTGGACAGAGTGGCAGAGGGACAGCTGATGGTGATCAGCGCTGGGCGGACATATTAAACTGTTACTTCAACAGGTTTGACTTGCCCCCCACCCCCTCTGCCCCTCTGCCGACTCCCTCCTCCTCTTCACACCTCCCCGGGCCAGTAGCCACATCTCCCTCCCCCTTCACACGGACCCAATCCAGCACCAGCCCCCTCCACCCCCCACCACCACCCCCTGCAGTCCACCCCAGTCCTTCCCCCCCACTCCCCCCTCTCCATCACACCAGACGAGGTGAGGAGGGAACTTAGGCGGCTCAACCAGAGGAAGTCCGCAGGACCTGACGGTATCTGCCCCAGGCTGCTGAGAACATGTGCAGACCAGCTCTGTGAGCTTCTCTGCTACATGTTCAACCTGAGCCTCAGCCTGGAGAAGGTCCCCGTTCTGTGGAAGACCTCCTGTATGGTCCCGGTTCCCAAAACAACAAACGCCAGGGAACCGGCCCTACAGACCAGTCGCCTTGACCTCCCACCTCATGAAGACCATGGAGAGGGTGATCCTCAGCCATCTCCGCTCTGTGGTGAGCCCCACCCTGGACCCGCTGCAGTTTGCCTACAAGCCAAACGTAGGAGTAGAGGACGCCGTCATCTACTTGCTTCAGCGGGTGCTCACCCAACTAGAGACCGCCGGGAGTGCTGTGAGAGTCATGTTCTTTGACTTCTCCAGCGCCTTCAACACCATCAGGCCGGCGCTGCTGCGGGGGAAGCTGGAGGATGCGGGAGTTGATGGACATCTCGCTGCCTGGACCATCGACTACCTCACTGGCCGTCCACAGTACGTGCGGCTGCGCGGCTCTGAGTCAGAGGTGGTAGTCTGCAGCACTGGGGCCCCCCAGGGAACTGTCCTCTGACCCTTCCTCTTCACCATATACACCTCGGACTTCACATATAACACGGACAGCTGCCATCTACAGAAGTTCTCTGACAACTCGGCCATTGTGGGATGTGTGTCTGAGGGGAATGAGCTGGAGTACCGCTCGGTCATCAGTGACTTTGTGGACTGGTGTGGGCGCAACCACCTGTGCCTTAACACCAGTAAGACAAAGGAGCTGGTGATCGACTTCAGGAGGAGACCACAAACTCACTCACCGGTGAACATCCAGGGGCAGGACATAGAAACTGTGGACAGTTTCAAGTACCTGGGTGTTCACCTCAACAATAAACTGGACTGGTCCCACAACACCGACGCCCTGTACAAGAAGGGCCAAAGTCGCCTCCACCTCCTGAGGAGACTGAGGTCCTTTGGAGTGTGCAGGCCTCTGCTCAAGACTTTTTATGACTCTGCGGTGGCCTCTGCTCTCCTCTACGCTGTCGTCTGCTGGGCCCCGAGCAGCACAGAACGGGACAGAAAAAGACTCAACAAGCTGGTCAGGAGGGCCAGCTCTGTCCTGGGCTGTCCTCTGGACTCTGTAGAGGAGGTGGCTGAGAGGAGGGTACTGGCCAAATTCACATCCATCATAATAATAATAATACATTTTATTTATTAGGCGCCTTTCTGGACACTCAAGGTCGCCTTCCAACAAGTGTAATATACATTATAGGCAGTTAGTTAAAATACAAACAGCTAAAAACAAACAGTTAAACATTTAAACAATAAAACTTTTAAAAACAGTAAAACATTTAAAACATTTAAAAGGACAGTGCAGTTATGGTTGAGGTGAATAGGCCAGTCTGAACAGATGAGCTGGCCCTCTTGACCAGTTTGTTGAGTCTTTTTCTGTCCCGTTCTGTGTTGCTTGGGGCCCAGCAGACGACAGCGTAGAGGAGAGCAGAGGCCACCACAGAGTCATAAAAAGTCTCCACACTCCAAAGGACCTCAGTCTCCTCAGGAGGTGGAGGCAACTTTGGCCCTTCTTGTACAGGGCGTCGGTGTTGTGGGACCAGTCCAGTTTATTGTTGAGGTGAACACCCAGGTACTTGAAACTGTCCACAGTCTCTATGCCCTGCCCCTGGATGTTCACTCACTCACCGGTGAGTGAGTTAGTGGTCTCCTGTGGGGAGAAACTCTTTCGACCTCGTAGAAGAATGCAGGAAGCGGAGATGGTTGGCATAGGCACTTTAATGTTGACCAGCAGGATACACAGGTATGATCAGTACAGCATTCGAGCATCTCTGTCGTCTCCCTGTCTGAGGTACAGAACTGTCGACTATTTATCCTCCAGACTAGTGGATCAATAACTCACTATCAGGATCCATCGTCATCTGGACTTTAGACGGCAACGTGTCACAGTGGTACATAACATGATCAAAACACAGACAAAGTCCAGTTTAACAATGCCACGTCTTCTAGTCCTTCAGCTGACTCAGCATAAAAAAGCAATTTAATCACTCATGGTCGTAAACGACATCAGGCATATCAGTGACCTTTGATTAGTTAAACAAACAAAGATTATTTTCCTCACAGATTCCTCCCTTTGATCACATAAACACATGTGATCACACTTACATAGTAGAGTGGCAAAACGCATAACACATCTCAATGTCTTTATGTCAATATATCATGTAAATCATTGTACAAAACTCGGACAGCAGAATAAGTCACAAAGAGCAACACCTTAGGGCTTAGAATTTAGATCATTCATTTATTCAGCCAAAACTTAATTCTTTCAGTTTTAATTAGACTAGATTAATGTATCAGTAAGCTCTGGTCAGACAAGTGTCTTTACAAACAATTTGGGTATTAAAAACATAATCTATAGCAAGTATGTTTAACATACAGTCCAATATTTCACATACGTCCGAATAAAACATTACATATTTGGCCTTCATAGCAATATTTTTCAATCCTGGAAATTTTAGAAAGTTCCCTTTTTGCCCTTTTTAGTGCTCCTTGTGTCTTACCCATATGGTTGGCTGAATTGGTCGTGCCGTGAGTGGTCGTTGTGGTTGTCGTGTTATTTGCCAACCGTCCGAGATCAGTCTCAGTCAGTAAAATGTATACTATAACGACAGAGAATAATATAATCAGCGTAGTCAAAATTACACATTGTAAATTTAGCAAATTATCATAATATGGCCTATACTGTCCTTTTCCTTCTCCTTGATCTCCTCCCTTTTTCCTCCCCTTCTGGAGCCCCAACGGCGGAGGGTCGGGAGGGGTCATCAGGTTGTTCATCAGTTTCAGCATCCGGTTCTGCATAGGCAGCTTCATCCTGGTTCCAGTAGTCCATTGATGGTTTCTTAAATTCCTGCTGCTTGTTCTTCTTTGAGTTCATTTTGGTATTTCTGCAGTTGGAGTTTCACAGTGGCCAGTTCCAGCTCTTGCTTCTTCTCCTCAGCCTCTTTTTTCCCCCTCTGGTACTTGTTTATTTGATGGCTGCAGTGTGCATCGAACTCATCATCAGATTTAGTGTATATGCCCATCACATCGTCCAAAGCATCTTGCACTGCTTTTGGCATACCTTTCACCAGAGCTGAGCGATAGATGATTAACATTCCTGCTCTGGCATCGATCCGCTCTCCTGTGGCATCATGGTATAGATTAGTAGCACGTTGTTTGTAACTGTAGTAGTCTTCGTTGTCTTTCATTTGCATTGACAACAATTCTTCAGTCACGACAGAAGGATAGCGTTGACTGAGTTCTCTCTCCAACACATCACGATAGTTGTATACACCTTCTTGATTACGCAATGCATATCTCAAGCTCCTTTCGATAGCTTTTTTGATGTTTCTGGCAACGGTTTCATCAGCAGCTTTGGTCAGAGCAGCCTGAATATCACCCCAGCAAAGTTGGTCTCCTGCCGTCTGTTTGAAAAGAGCTCTTAGCCATGGTAAGCCACCTTTGGTAAGTCTTGGAAGTGTCAACATCAAAGCACTCCAGTCTTTGATTGAAAATGGCTGATAGACCACAGTTTGACCATCTGTTCTCACTGGATACACACTTGCTTTTGGCTCTCGTTCCTTCCACTGTGACGCTGCACCTGCTTGGCTTCCTTCGTCTTCGGATTCCTCCTCATCATCTCCAATATCAGAGTCTCTTTGTGATTTTTGTTTTTGACGTCTTTCACCACTAGGGTGTTGTTTTCGTATTTCAATGTTCACAATTTTTGACAATGCATATAACTCATCTTCCACTGCTTGTATTTTGTTTTCGAGCCCTCCTTGGTTTGGCTCAAGAGATTCAAGCAGCAACTCTCCTGTCAGTACTTTGTGTGTCGCTCTGGGGAGTGAGTCTTCTCCAAAATGGGAGGGGCTAGAGAATGTAGCAGCTTTAGTATCGGGAGTTCTCAGCTTGCCGCTGGTGTAGGGTGAGGGATGGTATGGTCTTGGTGACTTGTAGTAATAATCTCTTTGTTCAATAGATGGGTCGGGTAATGGTCGGTACATGTTATCAAGTAGAGAAATCTCTCTGTCAGTGTCCTCATCCCCGTCTTTTGCCCTTCTGCTTCTTCTGTGTGACCTTCCTCTTCTCTCAGCAGACCCTTTTTCATCTTCGGTGTCACAACAAGAGTCTCTGAATTGTTTATGAGTTAGCACTGCTCGGGCCTGTTTAGGGTCCGCTTCATCCTGGAGTGCTTTATTCAACCAATATTCTGTCAACTGGCCAACCATGATAAAGTGTGAGGACATTTTGTGGTAATTTGGGTTTTTTTAAGTTGAATTATTTATTTATTATACAAATTTTGGGCACAACGTCCAGTTTATGGCTTTTAGTGAATGTATCGCTATTTTGAGTACTGTGTACTTTTAATTCTACCTTTGAGCTTTAAGAAATTTAATTCTTGGGGGCTTCTCCGTTCTATAGACAGTTTTCTAGAAGGGAGAAGAAATTTGACTTAGATAATTGTGACTTCGGGTTATAATTAGTTTAAAATATTTAATTTAAAATTTTAATCACCTATTTTACGCACAGTTTTTTCCCTCAATTAAAATATGTGTTCGTCACGTTTCGTTGTCTGCGTCTCGGTCCGAATTGCAGCTTTTAAGTTTAAGCTTCTGCAACAAAATGAGAGAAAAAAGTAGCGCAGGAGTAAACGTAGAATTTTGAAAATAATTATTTTATTGGTATTTAATTTAGATAAAACAAGAACTCCCAATCTTAAGTTAATTCTTAAGAGCAATTAGTTTGTCCAGTACCTCCCTTAATATGACAGGTGATATAACCTTTTGTATTTTTGAATTGTACCTGAAAAAATGAACTGTAATAAATTAAAAATAACCTTTAGCAATTTAAACCTCTATACTCCAATTATTTGTGTTAAATCTTGAAATGTATCTACCTCCTCAATTGTTTTAGGGCCTGATTGCCAATAAGATATTTACTTTAATAATTGCAATGCTTTCTCAATAGCTTAAACTGTTTCTTATTTATTTATTATTTCGTTCATTGATGGCACCGTGCAACGAATAATTCTCACACTGCTCCTTTCTGCGGACTCAAAACTAGTCCGTGCTGTAGACCAACTCGTACTGAGCAAACATACAGACCAGAGGCGCTCCGAGCCTGAAGCAACAAAAGCGCTTTCTTTAATTCCCACATCACTCAAAATACAGATTGACACTATCCTTTCCTTGTCCCTAATTTTCTAATTCCTTTTTCTCAATTCTTACAACATTAACAAGAACAACAACATTAATAGAGCTAAATTACGAGCTGACATATCTTTCCCTGTGACCTCTTGACCTCTCTGCTCACTGCCGCTCACCTCAGAGAGACCGCAGGCAAAAAATAGACAAACACCCGTAACTGAATTTATTATTCCCATTAAATTAATTAAACTAGCAAATCTTTGAGAGCTGAATTTAAAATATTTACAATTGTATTAAATTTAGAATTTATTGGTGTAAGTAAATTACACAATGCAAGACTTTTAATTGAGATTCGCCAAAACAAAACAATTTTCACAAAATTATAGGACAAGCCGTCTCCAAACAAAGATCATGACACTCACACAACCAGAATTTCCACAAACATCTCTCCAATAAATGCCATAATTCTTATCTTTCAACATTCTTCTATCACATTTCATTTATAACAAAGCTTTAAACAAGACTTTACATAAACCACCATAGCCAATATTTTAACTCAAATCAAGACTGGGTTTTATCCATCATAAACAACTCTAAACATCTCTCATCTCAATGCTTGCTCAAACAAGTGCTTCTTAATAAAAAATTCAAATTTACAAAGTGCCATCAATTTGAACAATTTATTCATTTAATTCAATTATACTATCTTCCTCACTACATACATCGCTGTACATATCATCTCTCAGGGACCCCCCAAAGTTTTTGTTAAGTTATAATAACATGATTCTAATGTTTTCTGACCGCTACGAGCACATTATAAATATGATGCCGACTATAATTAATATGAGCATAACACAGACCTACACCAAGAGAAAACAAATCTCCCAGGTAATTCTAAATGTGTCATACCCGTCTTTTAATTTTTTCAGTATCTGCGTAATTTTTCAAACAAAATTGCGCATCCCATATAAGATTGAGTATACTACGAGTGTCTGTCCATTTGTATTAGTTGCGTTCAGTCCGGCAATTTTATCATCCGGATTACAAGGTATAAATAGGATGTTTAGTTGGACAATTGACCTTCGGCCAATTTTACAGAAGCAAGTGACGTCATCCTGTTCTTCGAACTGTTACTTCTGCATCTTGGGTGTCTTGAGAGCTTAAGGCAATCAAAAACACCAATAATGTTACTTTTGGAATTCCTTTTTTTGTAAACTCAAATTAGGAGTTTTTGTTTTTTCTTTTTGTGTAAAGTTTAACCACAAAAGTGTTTTTTCTTACAAAATCCGCTTTTTTCTCTCTCGTGCAAAGCAATAAACACGGAACTTAATTAATAACTTTGTTTTTTAATCACGCTTTATCAAATTTAAAGCTTAAACGTTCATTATTATTTTGATTCTACGCTCCTTCTTTTCTCACGTGTTGGCGTACAAACACGGACTTCTTAATTACTGATTTTTATATTGTTTTAAAATTACCACTTAATTTATTACAAAGGTCCCTCACAAAACATCACATATAATTTTGGTTTTAGCCAATGTGACAGATATTCTTTGAAAAAGGCACTGCCATACCGTTTTGTGAAGCGCTTCTGGATGCGTTGTTTCTCCAAGGGGCCTTTGGGGGAGACGACGGCCTGGTCCTTTCTGCGTAGTTCAAATCTATCACGTCAAGGTCACCAAATTGTGGGGAGAAACTCTTTCGACCTCGTAGAAGAATGCAGGAAGCGGAGATGGTTGGCATAGGCACTTTAATGTTGACCAGCAGGATACACAGGTATGATCAGTACAGCATTCGAGCATCTCTGTCGTCTCCCTGTCTGAGGTACAGAACTGTCGACTATTTATCCTCCAGACTAGTGGATCAATAACTCACTATCAGGATCCATCGTCATCTGGACTTTAGACGGCAACGTGTCACAGTGGTACATAACATGATCAAAACACAGACAAAGTCCAGTTTAACAATGCCACGTCTTCTAGTCCTTCAGCTGACTCAGCATAAAAAAGCAATTTAATCACTCATGGTCGTAAACGACATCAGGCATATCAGTGACCTTTGATTAGTTAAACAAACAAAGATTATTTTCCTCACACTCCTCCTGAAGTCGATCACCAGCTCCTTTGTTTTACTGGTGTTCAGGCTCAGGTGGTTGCGCCCACACCAGTCCACAAAGTCTCTGATGACCGAGCGGTACTACAGCTCATTCCCCTCAGACACACAGCCCACAATGGCCGAGTCGTCGAAGAACTTCTGGAGATGGCAGCTGTCTGTGTTATATGTGAAGTCCGAGGTGTATATGGTGAAGAGGAAGGGTGAGAGGACAGTTCCCTGGGGGGCCCCAGTGCTGCAGACTACCACCTCTGAGTCACAGCCGCGCAGCCGCACGTACTGTGGACGGTCAGTGAGGTAGTCGATGGTCCAGGCAGCGAGATGTCCATCAACTCCCGCATCCTCCATCTTCCCCCGCAGCAGCACCGGCCTGATGGTGTTGAAGGCGCTGGAGAAGTCAAAGAACATGACTCTCACAGCACTCCCGGCGGTCTCTAGGTGGGTGAGCGCCCGCTGCACCAAGTAGATGACGGCGTCCTCTACTCCTACGTTTGGCTTGTAGGCAAACTGCAGCGGGTCCAGGGTGGGGCTCACCACAGAGTGGAGGTGGCTGAGGATCACCCTCTCCATGGTCTTCATGAGGTGGGAGGTCAAGGCGACTGGTCTGTAGTGGGCCGGTTCCCTGGCGTTTGTTGTTTTGGGAACCGGGACCACACAGGAGGTCTTCCACAGGACGGGGACCTTCTCCAGGCTGAGGCTCAGATTGAACATGTAGCAGAGAACCTCACAGAGCTGGTCTGCACAGGTTCTCAGCAGCCTGGGGCAGATACCGTCCTGCGGATTTCCCCTGTCTGAGTCGCCTTAGCTTCCTCCTCACCTCATCCGGTGTGATGGAGAGGGGGGAGTGGGGGAAGACTGGGGTGGACTGCAGGGGGTGGTGGTGGTGGGTGGAGGGGAGCTGGCGCTGGGTTGGGTCCGTGTGAAGGGGGAGGGGGATGTGGCCACTGGCCTGGGGAGGTGTGAAGAGGAGGAGGGAGTCAGCAGAGGGGCAGAGGGGGTGGGGGGGGGATGCATCAAACCTGTTGAAATAACAGTTTAATTCGTCCGCCCAGCGCTGATCACCATCAGCTGTCCCTCTGCCACTCTGTCCAAAACCAGACATGCTCCTCAGTCCTCTCCACACGCCCTGTGCGTTGTTTTGGACCAGCTGCTCCTTCATCCTCCTCCCGTAGTCCTTCTTGGCCCGTCGGATCCTCCATTGGAGCTCCCTCTGGACCCTATTAGCAGTGGGCACTGATCCCACGACCCCGGAAAGCAGCGAAGAGACGAAGTCTGGGTGGGAGGCGCTGTGAAGTACGCAGTCGATTGAACAATTTATTATTATTTATTTATTTTTGACTCGGAAGAGCAAAGTCAGTCCAGGAGGGCACAGGGGCAGTTGCCCAGGCAACCTGAGCAACCCCCTGTGCATGTCCCTGGTGTGGAGCACGATATATAGTATAATGCAACCAAGAGTATGGTCATGATCTGTAGGACCAGAGAAGACAAGCATATGGGATATCCTGACTTTTGCCTTTCAAATGTGTTAAATGTTAAAACAAAAATTAAATATCTTGGGCATGTCATCACTGCGGACATGGCAGATGATGATGATATGTATAGACAATGTAAGATGCTCTATGCTTAGGCAAATACTCTTATGCGTAAGTTGATCTAAAGTTGTTATTGTTTAAGTCAAAGTCAAAAAGTCAAGTCAAAGTCAGCTTTATTGTCAATTCTGCCATATGTGTTCAACATACAGTGAATCGAAATTTCGTTTCTCTCTGGCCAGGTAGTGCAAAAAGACAGTGTACAAGATACAATATGAAGACAGAACACAACAAAAACTATCTAAGACAGAGATCTAAAGTTAAACTAAAGTCTAAGATCTAAAATCTTAAAGCAGTGCAACATAATAAATAAATACCTATATACAGATTTCCAAAGTGTGCAGTGTGCATCAAAAATGTCCAATGGAAGATACAGCAGTGAAAAGGTAATGTGCAATGGAATGTGCATTGAAGTTAAGATAAAATAAATGTGCCAACAGTAGTAATTCTAGTGCAATAACAGGAGTAAACAACAGTAGTAAAAATTCCAGTAGTAAATGTAACTGTGCAACAGTAAACAGTAAAATTCCAGTAGTAAATATAAATGTGCAACAGTGCAACAGTAGTCCTTAGCAGCAGTTTTTTTTTTTAAAGTGTCTAGAGTGATATGTATTTTTATGGAATACAGGTTATGCCAATCTGGGGGGTGGGGGGTGGGAGACGGGTAAAGTGAGAGTTCAGGTGAGAGTTCAGCCTCCTGACAGCCTGGTGGATGAAGCTGTTTGACAGTCTGGTTTAGTTCTGGTTTAGTCCTGGCTAGGTCCTGGTTTAGTCCTGGTCTAGTCCTGGTTTAGTTCTGGTTTAGTCCTAGTTTAGTCCTGGTTTAGTTCTGGTTTAGTCCTGATTTAGTTCTGATTTAGTCCTGGTTTAGTCCTGGTTTAGTCCTGGTCTAGTCCTGGTTTAGTTCTGGTTTAGTCCTGGTTTAGACCTGGTTTAGTCTTGGTTTAGTTCTGGTTTAGTCCTGGTTTAGTTCTGGTTTAGTCCTGGTTTAGTCCTGGTTTAGTTCTGGTTTAGTTCTGGTTTAGTCCTGGTTTAGTTCTGGTTTAGTCCTGGTTTAGACCTGGTTTAGTCTTGGTTTAGTTCTGGTTTAGTCCTGATTTAGTTCTGATTTAGTCCTGGTTTAGTCCTAGTCTAGTCCTGGTTTAGTTCTGGTTTAGTCCTGGTTTAGACCTGTTTTAGGCCTGTTTTAGTTCTGGTTTAGTCCTGGTTTAGTTCTGGTTTAGTCCTGGTTTAGTCCTGGTTTAGTTCTGGTTTAGTGCGGAAATAGATGCAGAAATAATCTGATATGACTCACCCATAAAAACGCGGTCACTCGTATCCATGTATGCACGTGTCACGGTCTTTAATAATCCGGAGCTACGGAGAAAAGGACATATCCCAAATTTATCCCGTGTCCCGAGACGAGAGTTCCTTCTTACGTAGCATTAACGTAGCAAGTTAAGGATTCTTCTTCTCTTGGAAATGCCGCGTAAAGATTCACGGCGAACAGGCCGATCAGCTGTGCGCGATCGGCCTCACAGCTGATCGCTCAACTCGAGGACTGGTGTGCGAGTGACTTTTTTTCGCTGAAAACGCGCGGTGCCTGCATTAACTTACCGATTTTCTGGGCACAGAAGCGCTGTGAACAGTGGCTACAGTTTTGAATTGCTTAAAAAAATTTCAGCGTGAGAAATACCATGTGTGGCGTGTGAGCGTGTGAACACGTCAAATTGCGTGTGTCACACTCTCAATGTGTGAGACTTGCACGAGATTTTTGCACAACCCATATGTATGCAAGTTATTAGACAGATCACAAGAAAATGTTGAAAAAAAATTACCTTTTAGAATTAAGAATTGTATCTCGATTGGAGTAGAGTTTTTGTACTTGAAATACAAAAACACTACTCCAAACAAGATTCTTTTTAGTTAACTATCGCAAATAATGCAACAGCATCACATCACGTCCCATATAGGCTTTCTATGGACTAATTAAGGACATTTCTATATGTTGTTTGGGGATTTGTAATATATCCAGTGGTGAAAGTAAAGCGGGGCGCACTGGAACGCAGCACCGGTCTAAAATTCACAGCCGGTACGCAGCATCGCCAAGAGAATATGGTAAAATGGTGGCCAAAACCCACATTTGAAAAAAAAAGTAAGGTGTGCTATTTAAGTAGAAAACACAAACAACCACACTATGCCATTCGAGAATAACTGAAAGCTACCCGAAACTCTTTTGCAGAGACAGGGCTCTCAAGTTTTGAAGTTCGGTCGGAGTGAGATTTCCGGGGAGCGGGGAGGGTGGGGTGAGTGACAATTTTTTCCGGGGAGGGGGTGCGGTGCATAACTAACTCTTCTGAGCCACACAGACCGATTTTCTGGGCACAGAAGCGCTGTGCGCTTGAATTGCATAACTAAATTTCAGCGTGAGAAATACCATGTGTGGTGTGTGAGTTGAATTGCGTGTGTCACACTATCAAAGCGTGAGACTTGAGAGTGCTGTGCAGAGATATCTGCAGCAACGTTCCCTCTAAGCTGCGCGCCTGTTTAATTGCGCACTGCTCGCACATTCTCAGCGCACAAGAAAACCTATGCAGCGCAGGGATGAAAGAGTTCCGCTTTTTTTTCCAGCCGCGGGGTCATCTGAATACGGGGGAATCGTCCAGTATTCAGAAACAAAAGTATGTGTCTCGTATTAAACTTCTACCGGTGTAAGCCACAAGCACGCGCAAGCCGCGAGCACGCGCAGCTCTTTCGCAACAGCGTGTAGCGGGGGTGCATGTCGGATGTCGCGCACAGGAGTCCAAGGAGCGCTCAGGGAGTTAGTGTGTTTGCTCAGACACATAAAACATTAGGGGGAACATTGATCTGCAGTCTGTTAAGCAAGGATGGTCAAAACTTATCTGCTTTTTTCCACATACAGTAGGCCTAGGTAGGCAGCCCCACTTATGTATATGAAATAATTAAGTATATTAAAAAAGTAATTTATCTATGAAAAAGGTAAAACGTAAAAAAAAAAAAAGTGTTTTTTTTGTTTTTTGTTTTTTTTAAACGGTAAAGTGATGCACTGGACATTATAGCACCTGTAAGAAATGAAAACTACTTTCACCACTGAATATATCTGTTGGGTTTAATTTGAAGTTAATAAATTGGGGTGATTTTCTATTTACATGTGATCATGTCATGCCATGGAGTCACACTGTAACGGTTTGTGAAAAGGCTTTGTCCTCGAAAATATTAGATATTTTAAATATTTGTTTCAATTTTCTTGTAATTTATAGCAGAAATGCATAAACTCCTATAAAAAACACAATACACATTTTCTCTTAGCTCTGGTCAATCAAAGCAGGCAATATGGTGCTGTTATGTAATAGTAGGGTACTCCAAAAAGTACTATTGGCAAAATAATTTTATTGTAACAGTATTGTAACATATTTGTAATTATTCCACCCCTACTTACATCTTGTTTAGAATCCAAAACTATCTTGTAGTCAGGAAATGTAATCTCTTTTCTAGGGTTAGTGTGTTGGATGTATGCTGGGGTATACTATACAATCCCTTGCTTGTGTTAAACCCACTGTGTGTGTCAGTTTTCAGTGCAGGTCTTCCCAGACTGGTCCCTCCTTGTGGCTCCCAGCCTTCCACTCAGAGTCCTGTTGCTCTCTGCTATGGGAGGGGTTTCTGTGCTGGCTCTCATCTGTCTGTTGCTTTGGAAGGTCTGTATGCTCTATCATATATACATGCTCTAGTCTATATCATATATGTGACCAGCCATGGAAAAAACAGTCATCCCAGAGGCGTTCGAGTTATTCACAGATTCTGAAAGTGTAAGTCTAAGCTTTCCAACGATGCCTTTCACATGGAAATTTGAGAGCATTTGAAGAATTTGTGGCCATTTAAAAGCAGTACATAAGACAACAATGAGCTGGGAAAAGCCGTGTTAAAGATTCTCTAACTCCAGGCCTTCTGGGCTCATTTGTATGACATTAAGCTAAGCCCTCCCCCTGCAGATCATCTATCACTGTGGTGTTAGCCTTCAGGGCAGGTCAGAATTAGAAGGCACTTTGTTAAAATGGAAATGCTTTTATAACAAAAAGCCCATATAATCATTCAATAATTCTATAATACATAGAATATAATACATATGTTAAGTCAAAGTCACCTGTATTGTCAATTTAATACAATACAATATGAAATACAATTTATACAATGTAAAATGAAAAAGAGAGAAAGAATAAAGATAAAAGTAAAAAATACATAAAAAATAAGCAGTATATAGGTAAATAAAGTATAGGGCACACACACACACACATAGATATGCACATACACATGCATATGCACACACACACACAGATATCCATCCATCCATCCATCCATTTTCTTCCACTTATCCGGGGCCGGGTCGCGGGGGCAACAGTCTAAGCCAGGGGTCTTCAACGTTTTTCAGTCCAGGGACCCCCCAAACAGATGGCGAACTGGGCCAGGGATCCCCTACTATATATACGGCATAGAATTGTGTTTTATATTAAATTGAGCTTAGTGTCATGTATAAACATTGCTATTCTGTTATGGTACATCCAATACAAGGAAATAATACACAGGTTAATACTTTATTTTACACTATAAAATATAAAATTATATTATTTTAAAGTGAAATCAAAAGATTTCGCGACCCCCCTGCAGTACCTCCGCGACCCCTAGGGGGGTCGCGACCCACCTGTTGAAGACCTCTGGTCTAAGCAGGGACGCCCAGACCTCCTTCACCCCGGACACTTCCTCCAGCTCCTCCTGGGGGACCTGAAGGCGTTCCCAGGCCAGCCAGACATAGTGCCTCCAGCGTGTCATGGGTCTTCCCTGCGGCCTCCTCCCGATGGGACATGCCCTGAACACCTCCTGAGGGAGGCATCCAGGAGGTATCCGGAACAGATGCCCGAGCCACCTCAACTGGCTCCTCTCGACGTGGAGAAGCAGCGGCTCTACTCTGAGCTCCTCCCGTGTGACTGAGCTCCTCACCCTATCTCTAAGGGTGCGTCCAGCCACTCTGCGGAGGAAACTCATTTCGGCCGCTTGTATCCGCGATCTTGTCCTTTTGGTCATTACCCAGAGCTCATGACAATAGGAGAGGGTAGGAACGTAGATTGATCAGTAAATTGAGAGCTTCGCCTTTAGGCTCAGCTCCCTCTTCACCACAACAGTCCGGTACAGTGACCGCATCACTGCCGACGCTGCACCGATCCGCCTGTCAATCTCGCGCTCCATCCTCCCCTCACTCGTGAACAAGACCCCGAGATACTTGAACTCCTCCACTTGTGGCAAGGACTCTCCACCCGGAGAGGGCAAGCCACCTTTTTCCGGTCAAGAACCATGGCCTTGGATTTGGAAGAGCTGATCCTCATCCCAGCCGCTTCACACTCGGCTGCAAACCGCCCCAATGCACACTAGAGGTCCCGGTTCGATGAAGCCATCAGGACAACATCATCTGCAAACAGCAGAGATGAGAAAACCGGATCCCCTCTGGCCTCTGACCAGTAAGTCCATAAATATAATGAACAGAACCGGTGACAAAGGGCAGCCCTGGCGGAGTTCAACATACACAAGAAACAGGTCTGACGTACTACCGGCAATGCGAACACAGCTCCTGCTCCGGTCATACAGGGACCGAACAGCCCTTAGCAAAGGGCCCCAAGCCCCGTACTCCCAGAGCACTCTCCACAGGATCCTACGAGGGACACGGTCGAATGCCTTCTCCAGATCCACAAAGCACATATGGGCTGGTTGGGCAAACTCCCATGCACCCTCGAGCACACGATGGAGAGTATAGAGCTGGTCCAGTGTTCCCCGGCCGGGACGAAAACCACACTGCTCCTCCTGAATGTGAGGTTCAATTATCGGTCGAATTCTCCTCTCCAGCACCCTGGAATAGACCTTACCGGGAAGCACGCACAGACATGCACACACAAACACACACACACACACAGACATGCACAGACACACAAGCGCACACTCACTGATACACACACACAGGTATGCACACACAAACACACACTCTGGACACACTCACTCTCACACACACTCTATGAAAAAAAATATTGACAGTAATGCTAATGATTTAGCAACAAGTACTGCAGTATCTGCTATCATTACTTGATCACTAGCACTTCACGCGCTGATCTAGCAATTCACATTAATCAAAAGTACACTGTAATGGTTGGTTTAGGCTAGCTAGGCTTATGTTGACAATTAGACAAGCCCCTTGCTTTCAGCTAAATATCTCCTTTTGATGCAGAAAAGCTGAATTAGTATTTAAACATGTCCTAAAGTATGTTGTGTCTAAGTTTAGAGGCGCTTCACTCACCCCATAAGAAACAGAAATGTGTTCCTGCAAACATCATCATCATTGTCCGATTATTTGCGTATCCACGGTCTTTCGGCAGCGAAATCTGATCGTATTATGTACATAAGCTCCAGAGAAACGTACGTGTCCTGAACATGTCCAGTGTCCAGTGTCCTGAGAGAGCTCTCCTTCCTTTTTATGTAGCATTTACAGTCAAAGTTAAGGATTTTCTCAATTTTTACTGTCCTTATCCTTCACTGTCCTTCTTCACAAGGTTCGCTCACAGCTGATAGGCAGAAAAAGAAAACAAAAGAGTGCTAATTGTCACGTGAATGGCCAGTAGTGCCAGTATGGTAATTATGGTAATTTACACACGCCCCAATTCTTTCCAAAAACAAGCCAATTTCAAAGACAAAATGTATGCCTTTAAAGCAACCAATGCTGTTATCTGAAACATTCTAACGCAATTTTCTAGTGTTCACCAATCCCGACTTGTGGCTGGTTTTCTGGTGGCCGGTCACATATGTGCTCTATGTCATATATGTGCTCAATATCATATATACACTCTATATCATATACAGTATATGTTCTATATCATATATGTGCCCCTATTTGAACCGCCACCTTAACGTGGTGGAGTGACCGAATGAACCCAGTAGCTACTGTAAAACAACTTCAGCTCTTCTGGGAAGGCTGTCCACAAGGTTTAGGAGTGTTTATGGGACATTTTGACCAGTCTTCTAAAGCGCATTTGTAAGTTCACACACTGATGTTTGACAAGAAGGCCTGGATCTCAGTCAACGCTAATTCATCCCAAAGGTGATCTACCAGGTTGAGGTCAGGAGTCTGTGCAGGCCAGTCAAGTTCATCTACACCAAACTCTCTCATCCATGTCTTTATGGACCTTGCTTTTTGCACTGGTGCATAGTCATGTTGGAAGAAGACAGTGCCATCTCCAAGCTGTTCTCACAAAGTAGGGAGAATGGAATTGTCCATAATCTCTCGGTATGCTGAAGCATTCAGAGTTCCTTTCGGTGGAACTAAGGGCCCAGCTCCTGAAAAACAACACCACACCATAATCCCCCCTCTACCAAACTCTACACTTGGCACAATGCAGTCAGACAAGTACTGTTATCCTGGCAACCAACAAACCCATCTGCCAATCTAATGCATCCATCAGATTGCCAGATGGAGAAGCGTGATTCGTCATTCCAGAGAATGTGTTTTTGCTGCTCTAGAGTCCAGTGGCGGTGTGCTTTCACCACTGCATCCAACGGTTTGCATTGCACTTGGATGAAGCTGCTCAGCCATGGAAACTCATTCCATGAAGCTATCTACGCATCGTTCTTCAGATAATCTGAAGGCTACATGAAGTTTGGAAGTCTATAGTGATTGCAGAAAGTTGGCGACCTCTGCGCACTATGTGCCTCAGCATCCGCTGACCCTGCCCCATCAGTTTATGTGGCCTACCAGTTTGTGTTGCTGTCGCTTCCACTTTGTTATAATACCACTGACAGTTCTCTGTGGAATATATAGGAATGAGGATTTCATGAACTAGAATTTCATGACTGTACTTGTAGCATCATGTCAAGGTACAATGCTGGAATTCACTGAGCTCCTGACAGTGACCCATTCTTTCACAAATGGTTGTAGAAACATTTGTATGTCTAGGTGCTTGATTTTATACACCTGTGGCCATGGAAGGGATTGGAACACCTAATTTCCATTATTTGGATGGATGAGTGAATACTTTTGGCAACATAGTGTATGTTGTCAGGAGCTTTATGCCGCTGGTAGGGTCACCCAAGGCAAACAGGTCCTGGGGGATGAGTCAGATTAACAGCAGTTCAGAAGCTCCTTATGATGAGATTTACAATGAGGCTAGTTATGTCACCTGGATTGGCATCACCGGGGCCTCACCTTGGAGCCAGACCTGGGGTGGGTGATCACCAGTGAGCATCTGGCGGCCAGACCTTCCCCCACGGGGTCCAGCTGGGCACAGCCCAAATGAGTAACATTGGGCCATTCTCCCATGGACTCACCACCCATAGAAAGATCTGTAAGGGGCCAGTGCAAAAAATCTGGGGGCGGGACCTCGACAACCAGATCTCTGGACATGGAAACTGGCTCTTGGTACATGGAATGTCACCTTGCTGGGGAGGAAGGAGCCTGAGCTTGTGTGGGAGTTTGAGGCCTCACCTCCGTGCACAGCTTGGGCTCTGAAACCCAACTCCTTGAGAAGGGCTGGACTCTCCATTTCTTTGGTGTTGCCCAACAGCGGCGGTAGGCAGATGTGGGCTTGTTTATTGTTCCATACCTCAGCTGTTGTGTGTTGAAGTTCACCCCAGTGAATGAGAGTGTTGCGTCCCTGCACCTTCAGGTTGGGGACAGGTCTCTCACTGTTGTGTCGGCTTATGGGCCGAACAGCAGTGCAGAGTACCTGGCCCTTTTGAAGTCCCTAGGAGGGGTACATGTTCAAGCATAAGGGTGTCCATCAGTGCACATTGCACCAGGAGTAAGGGATGCTGTCAGGAAGGAGTCCTATCAAGCCTTGCTGGCTCATGGGATTCCTCAGGTAGTTGATGGGCACCAACGGGCCAAGCATGCTGCAGCCCGTGCAGCCACTCAAAAACTTGGGGCTGGGAGAAGTTTGGGGAGGCCATGAAGGAGGACTACTGGTTGGTCTCAAAGAAATTCTGGAAAATCGTTCAACGCCTCAGGAGCACTGCTCCTGATGCGTCCATGGTTCTCAACTGGAAAAAGGTGGCTTCTCCTCTCCAGGTAGGTGAAGAGCCCCTGCCTCAAGTGGAGGAGTTCTTATTCAAGTTCAGTATTAAGTGAGGGGAGGATGGAATGTGAGATTGACAGGTGGATCGGTGCATCGAGCCATTGTGATGAAGAGTGAACTGAGCCGAAAGCTCTTGATATACCAATCTATGTTCCTTCACTCACCCCATAAGAAACAGAAATGTGTTCCTGCAAACATCATCATCATTGTCCGATTATTTGCGTATCCACGGTCTTTCGGCAGCGAAATCTGATCGTATTATGTACATAAGCTCCAGAGAAACGTACGTGTCCTGAACATGTCCAGTGTCCAGTGTCCTGAGAGAGCTCTCCTTCCTTTTTATGTAGCATTTACAGTCAAAGTTAAGGATTTTCTCAATTTTTACTGTCCTTATCCTTCACTGTCCTTCTTCACAAGGTTCGCTCACAGCTGATAGGCAGAAAAAGAAAACAAAAGAGTGCTAATTGTCACGTGAATGGCCAGTAGTGCCAGTATGGTAATTATGGTAATTTACACACGCCCCAATTCTTTCCAAAAACAAGCCAATTTCAAAGACAAAATGTATGCCTTTAAAGCAACCAATGCTGTTATCTGAAACCCCAGTGAATGAGAGTGTTGCATCCCTGCACCTTCAGGTTGGGGACAGGTCTCTCACTGTTGTGTCGGCTTATGGGCCGAACAGCAGTGCAGAGTACCTGAGTACCCTCACCTATTGTTATGAACTTTGGGTAATGACCGAAAGGACAAGATTGTGGATACAAGTGACTGAAATGAGTTTCCTCAGCAGAGTGGCTGGGCGCTCCCTTAGAGATAGGGTGAGGAGCTCAGTCACACAGGAGGAGCTCGGAGTAGAGCCGCTGCATCTGTTCCAGATGCCTCCTGGGAGATGTCCCGAGGGAGGTATTCCAGGCACATCCCACCAGGAGAAGGCCCCAGGGAAGACCCAGGACACACTGGAGGGACTATGTGTGGCTGGTCTGGGAACTCCTCGGGGTCTTCCTGGAAGAGCTGGAGGAAGTGTGCGTGGAAAAGGATGTCTGGGCCTCCCTACTCCAGACTGCTGCCTCTGCGACCCGGCCCCAGATAAAGCAGAAGAAAATGAATGGATGGATATGTATAGTTCTATGAACACAAACATAATAGTAGTAGTAGGAGTAGGTAAAGAAAAAAGTCAATGTTGGAACATCATGTCCAATCTATAGGAATTCAGTTTGTGTGCAGTGAACTATTATAAAGAGCACTTAAGTTAGCTCAAATCAACGTAAAACATGTCTATGTGAGAAGTGCCATTTACACAGATTGGCAGCCTTGCCCAGTCTGGCCCAGGGCAGCTATGGCTACAGAGGCAGCTGACCATGGCATTTCTGACTACAGAGTCACACTTTGAGAGTGAATGACAGCATACCAGTTCTGGTCAGGCTGTAGGTGAGATTGTAGATGAACCCTCTGCTCCCCTCTGTCCTCAGTGTGGTTTCTTTGAGCGGCATGGACCGTGGCCTGCCACTCTGCACCAGGGCACTGTGAGCACCCAGGCAGCCCGCCACAGCTGCACTGACGCCGACGGCTTCCTCATCCAACACAGCCCCCCTGTGCAGAAGGACTTCAAGAGGAAGAAACACTGGGTCACCACCTACTCCCAGTGACCCAGGTTCTCCAGGCCCCACTGGAGCTCCAGGCCCCGGAAACCCCACGCCAACAGTGTCTTCGACCTTCCTGTATACACACACACAGCGCTGTTGTGTTTTTAGTGGTGTAGTGGTTTATAGGGGTGCAGTGAGATACAGTTCCCACAAGCCTTAAAGGTCCCATGACATGGTACTTCTTGATGCTTTTATATGGTGCCTTAATGGTTCCCTAATACTGTAAATGAATCCTTCTTCAAAATCAACACTTAGTGCATGAGAAAGACACATGTACAGAGTCAGAGTCAAAAAATAACTCTCTGAACACCTCATTATGGGCCTTGTTGCTTGAATGCAAATGAGAAGGACACAGATTGGTTAGAGGAGCGGGTGGGGGGGGGCAAAATGCGCCTGCTGATTCCTTGTTTTAGCGGTGCGCTGTGCCTGGCCCCACTTCTGCGTGTGTAAGGACGAAGGAGGAAAGGAGAGGCATTTCAATGAAAAAAACACATTTTCACAGAAAATAAAATTAAACCACTGCTGTTTCAGAGGTCCAGAGGGTCGGGTAAAGGACTTCCGAGCCTAGAAACACTCGCACGTGCCTCCAGGCAAATAAAAAAACGCATTTCGCATTGCGTAGCTCCTTCGCAGTCCAAACTCTCTGGGCGTGATTTCCAGAGACAGGGGGTGGACATCCAGACGGGGGTGGAACTGCATTTGCATTTCTTTTTTCGATGTTACGTAACAAAGTTGCCTTGTTCAGAATTGCCCGTTTGAGCTGTGTTTTTTTCAAACGCAGAAAAGGATCGCAAATGCTCAGTTTACACATTTCGCAACTTTTAGCCATGGGGGGGGGGCCTAAACAGGGTAGGGGAGCTCACATTAACGTTCAAAAACCTCAGAAAGTGAAAATTTCATGCCATGGGACCTTTAAGACTTAAGACTAAGTCCATGAGAACAAGACAAAAGGAAAAAGGCAAAGGCAAAAAGGTGCAATATGCTAGTGGAGGGTTTTAGTGTGAAAAGTTCACAAGTACACTATATGACTATAACTATATAATATAACTTAAAGGGATATTCCAGGATTTTTGACATGGGGGCTCATTTCCGAGTTAGCCAGAGTGTTGCAGAGATGTGGAGAAACTTTTAGCGAATTTCGTGCAGTCCTTCCAGCTGCAGAGTTTTCAGTTGCTAGGCTAGCGCAAATCAATGGTAAATGGTAGCCTGATTTTAATCAGGCTTGCCCACACCAAAGGACACTCGAGGCCAGTCAACTATAACGCCAGACTGTCGATGTAAATGTCTGTGTTGATGGAACAATTTTAGAAATATAATCAACCTTGTACTTTAAAGGATTTATGTCCTTATGCAACAGCGCGTTTTTTTCCTGATCAAGCTAGGCATGGGCAGAGTGATATCACCTTGCAGCTAGGTTTTCAGCTGTTTTTTGTTTACCTTCAGCTGTCGTCGTTAGCCATAGAGTACAGTAGCCTGCCCTGTTCTACAATCCAGACATGGCCACATTTGGAGGTCTCCCCAATGCTTTTGAAGATGATGCTGAGCGATTTGCTTTCTCCACTGAACCGTACCTGTACGAGCCGGAATATACAGACGAATGTTCACGGGCTAGCAACAACTTTATGAGCGTGCATGCCTTTTCTGTCAGCCGGGTAGACTACAAGAGTGAAGCAAAAGCTCTAGCACAGTCTTCATCAATCGACCAGCAGGCTAACATAACGACAGGAGCAAGCTTGGGTAAAAAAGGTACAAACCTGTTCTTCATCACGGGATCTTGCGCTTGGAAAGACAGATGGTACTGCAGTGGTTGTCAGACTAGGCTTTCCAAGGGATTTGGTGTAGTGGTCTGGTCCGAAATGATCACTGCAAATCTTTTGTTTATGTAGCGTCCCCACCAGTGTGTTGACGTCTATGCCAGCAGCTACAAGCCACCGTCGAGTCCTTTCTCGATCGTGCACTGGAAAGCTGTGATAACTCTGTGGTGCCCACCTGCGGGCTTTATTTGTACATTTTCGAAATGCACACTGAAACACCAGACAGTCTGCCGTTATAATTGACTTGTTTTGGGTGCACTATGGAGTGGGTAAGCCTGATTAAAATCAGGCTACCATTTACCATTGACTTGCGCTAGCCTAGCAACTGAAAACTCTGCAGCTGGAAGGACTGCATGAAATTCGCTAAAAAGTGTCTCCACATCTCTGCTAACTCGGAAATGAGCCCCCATGTCAAAAATCCTGAAATATCCCTTTAAGTCCCATTCACACATAGTTCCCAGTAATGAGTGACGTGCCATTTTAAAAATACATTTCATTTCATGTCACCTATAGAGTTAGCTCAACTTACATAATTATATAAAACAGGCAAAAAAAAAACCCAACATTTTAGTCTTGTTTATAGCATCGCATTACCTTGACAAACAGAACTATGGACTAGGATTATCTACCCTTTTCTGGCTTTATTCACACATACACCTTCCCTGCATATTCTTGGTCATTTACCCGGGGAACACATGCCTCTGTTCTGGCAAAATGCAGATACATTCCCAGGTCAGGCTCCATGTGGGGCATTAGCAATGTTAACTATTTTTTGTCTTCACGTGTGCACTGTCTTATGACAGTTTTATCTGGTGAGATCCTGTGGCTCCTTGTCCCATGATTCCCTTTGGTGTATGTCCCTGTGGTGAGTCCTGTGCCTCTTAGGGTGTGAACTGTGGATGGTGTCAGCAGGTGTGTGACCATAGCAGTCGTGTGTGTCTTTTGTGGTCGTCTTTGTGTTCTGGACCAAAGCTAAGTGTGCCATTCGTGTTGCCTTTAGGGTCAGCAGCGGTGGGTAGTAGTAAAATTTACTTGAGTAACGTTTTTTTGGATTTTTTTTAAATTACTGTATTTTCTGCACTATAAGGCGCATCGGATTATAAGGCGCACCTTCAGTGAATGGCCTATTTTAAAACGGTTTTCATATATATAAGGCGCACCGCATTATAAGGCACATAGAATAGAAGCTACAGTAGTGGCTGACTACGGTAGCCATGATTAACCAGTACTGATCCATATATAAGGCGCATCGGATTATAAGGCGCACTGTCAGCTTTTGAGAAAATTTAAGGCTTTTAGCCTTATAGTGCGGAAAATACAGTACTTTTCTAGCAGCATACTTTTACTCCTACTACTAGTAGTATATTTTATTAAGTAAAATAAGTAACATTAAGTTCTAGTTACTCCTCACACTATGATGACAATGTGAAATGATTTGAACATTGTGTTTCTTGCACCGCTCCTTTAGATATTATTTAGTTTGTCTAATTTTTTCTGCTTGTCCTTTATTTAATGTTTTGTCTTTCCAAGTACATTAACTTAATGTCCTGACACTTACACTTACTTGAGTAGTAATTTTCCCAAATACTTTTTTACTTTTGAGAAATTTCTTGGACCACTACTTTGTACTTCCGCTTGAATAACATTACTCTTACTTGAGTACAGTCTTTGCCTCTACCCACCTCTGACGATCAGTGTGTGAAGCCCAGTACTGTTTGTGGTGCTGATGCCGTGACCTGTACCTACCAGTCTTATTGTGACAATGTTCGTATGGACTGACTATGACCACAGTACTTTTTTTGTATATGTCTGTGATTCTTGTCAGAAATAAAATGTTTTTTACAATGAACCAAGCTTTGACTCAACTAAATCCATCCTATGTCCACTTATGTATACAGTATGGTTTTGATAATGGTTAATTTAGATCCAAATAATTCTGAACCTATTCAGAAAAGGTGCATATCTGTCTTGTGAATGGACTTATCATTGAGTATGATACTCAAATGAGTATTGAGTTTCAATACTAGTTTTAGTAAACAGGACACTCTTGCAATGAGTTTAAATAGAACTGATAGGAGAGAGATGCTTCAAATGATAAATATTTGTTCCAGCATGATTTAATTTATAAAAATAAAAAAAAATTGTTTTACAGGGGTTGACATTTTGCATCGACATCATGGGGGCGTTTTTCATGTATGCCTATGGTGTAATGTTCAGCAGATGAACTGAAAAAAACTGTTGGCTAATGCGCAAGAGACAGCACAAATCATCACCTCTTGTAGTTCCAACTAAATCAATTCTTTCTTTTAGTTTGTGTTATAATAAAGATTAATCTTTAGTAGAACTTCTGACAGAGAAAAGTATACCCCCAGGGAATGTTGACATCAGCTGCAAAGGATCAATACAGCTTTTTAATAAATAAACAAACAAACAAACAAATAAATAAATAAATAAATAAATAATGAAATAAATAATGAAATAAATAATGAAATAAACAAATAAATAATAAATGATAAAATTAACTAATTATGAAATTAATTAATTAACAATGACTCAGTGTCAATGATCAAGTGGGTGGTGTCTTCTAGCGATACGTTCAGGTTCTGCTGTTCAGCGGATGATGCGTTCAAGGGCTGTGCCTCTGGTATGGCTCATATTGCTACGTTCAGGTGCAGTGTCTCTACCATAGCGACCCCTAGGGGCAGCCACTCGGATGGCCAAGACCAGACTGTTGAGGCGGTGCAGGTGAATTCGAGTGATGTGGTTGATCTTTTGCCACAGCGCCAAGCGTCCTCTCTGTAGGGAAATAAGTTACTGAATTGATCAAACTTTTAAAATAAGTGACAAGGATACACATTTTTATCAATGAAGTCCTGAAAGATTTTTGTGGTGCCTGGTGGTTTCCTTGAAGATGTTATTTCTTTGCCTATAATTTTTTGGCTTAAAGAGTAAATTTGTATAAAATAAGACCTTTAAAATTGAACTAAACACTAAATCTGTAAACTAAATTTGTAACTAAATTATGTATGTGGTGTCATTACACTTACAGTCCTTCGTGTGGCTTTCTCAAGCCGGTGGTAATATCTGCTCACATCCAAATGCTCACTCTGATTCATGGAGACCTGAAACACACAATGCATTGTAGGGCCTATTTTATTGCACTATTTTGTTATAATTGTGTTTCCTCATCACAAACATTCTTGGAGTTGTGTTTGGTTTCATAACGGCTGTTTTTGTCTGTTCCACTTTGTGATGTCATTAAGTTGTAATACAGAAAGTGCACTGTGTTTTTAAACTTCATATACTTCCACTAGCATACACACACACACACACTATAGAGTATTGTAGAGTAAAGCAAGGAGCAGCTAAGGAGCAGAAGTAGCAGTTAACTTTAAAACCACTACTTAATGACATCACAAGTTGAAACAGAGCATTTTGAGCTTTGGGGATGCACATGCCCTAATAATGCAGGATTACAACACCATATGTGTTTGAGAGAGTAACAGCATTATGACATTACAAAAGCTCACATGAGTCAGTTTTGGGTCTTTATAAAAAAACACACATAAAAGTGTAGTAGAGTGTGTAGGAGCTTACACATGGGCGAAAGTAGTACGCTTGTCTGTCCAGCGAGGTCAGGAAGCCCGTCACGTCCCAGCCCAAATGCGACAGGTTTCCATGGCGATAGAGCTGGAAAATGTGATGCAGGTTCTCCTGGACAAACGCCAGCTGAGATTCCACCTGGAGACACACAGCATATCTGAGTTTCATTGGGATCAAATATTTGGACTATTGCCATACCAATTAACTCTTTTATTAGCACTATGTTATAGTACATTGTCTATAATATCAGTGTTTATGTTTCAAAACCAATATAGACCAATTTAGAGTTGCAATATATAACTTTTTGTGAGGGTCCACCACCTGCTTATCTCCAGGGTGATATGTATTTATTTATTTATTTTTATTTATTTATTTATTTTTATTTATTTATTTATTTATTTATTTTATTTTTTTATTTTTACTGTGAGAGGGGTCATCTCTTCTCTTCACAAAGTGAATACTAACAGTATCTGTCTGAAAATTTGAAAATGTTTAAAAATTAAACATTACATTTTGCCAGCTGATGTTTTTGTAGAGTTTGTTTGGAAAGTGGACATCAGTTGCTTTGTCCACACCCCCTCCCTGTCAAAGGAAAACAACAGATTTAATTAAGTTTTGTTCAAATAGAACTGTTGAGAAATATGAATTATCAGATGTAAACAAAGACGGGTAGAATAGCCAAAGATTTTACTCACGTAATGTTACTTCAATATATTACTCAAGTTGAAGTACAAAATAGTGGTCAAAGAAATTACTCAAGTAAAAGTAAAAAAAAAAAAAAAAGTAAAAAATGAAATAAAATGGGAAAACTATTACTCCAGTAAGAGTAATTTTAAGGACAAAATATTGAATAATGTGCATAATCTGGTGCTTACAAAGAAAAGACACAAAAAGGAGACAAACGAAATATCTGAAGAAGAAGCAGTGCATGAAACACAAATATTCATATACAAATAAATATATAATTAAAATTCTTAACATAAAGCTTTTGTCACTTGTAGACTTACTCATAGTGGGAAGTGATTACAGCTTTTACTCAAGAGTACTGTTACTTCAATAAAAAATATTACTGAAGTAGGAGTAAAAGTATACAATTACAAAAGTACTTTGTCAAGTCCAGTTTCTTACCATCTGCTTGAGCTGCTTGAGACAGTCCTTTGTGTTCCTGCTGAAGAGGTCCAGCCCGTCACAGGCCAGAGCCACTGTGGCTGCACCCAGCACCAACACACAACGCAACATTATGGATCACACAAAATCACCAAATATCCTCAGATACACCAAAAGAGAGATGTGCACATAAACGTGTGTGCAGTAGATGAAAGGCCTGCTGACATGCGTTGGAGATGAGGAGCTATGATCAACACTTAATACATGCACCATATTTATCCAACAGACAGGAAAGAGAAAAGTGAAATTGAGGGAAAGGCCCTGTTTACTTTTTACTTTGACTTTTTCTCAGCTTGGAGTCTTAGTGTTGTGAGCTCCAAGAGTGGACTTAAAATAATATAATTGTCAATAAATAAATAAATAAATATATGTCTATATATATGTATTTATCCATCTATATATCTATACATATATATATATATATATATATATATATATATATATATATATATATATATATATATATATATATATATATATATATATATATATATATATATATATATATATATATGTGTATATATATATATATGTGTATATATATATATATATATATATATATACACACACACACACACACACACACACACACACATACACACACGGTATTCCCCATATGGTCATGTCGCAACATTCAGTTTTCTGTTTCAGCCTGCGATTTCACTTTCTGTTTGCAATAGAATGAAGTTCAAATCATTTCATACTGTCAACAGAAACTTTTGTCACTTTTAGACTTACAGTTACTCAAGTAAGAGTACTGTTACTTCAATAAACATGTTATTCAAGTAGGAGTAAAAGTATCCTGCTAGAAAAATATGAGAGTACAATTTATTTTAAAAAGTTACTCAAGTAATGTTGAGTCCTACACATCTGTTTTTTAACAATAAAAAAACAAAAAAAAACCATCTTGATTGACGATTGAATAAACCCAAAATAGATACGTTTAATGCTGTATCGGGGAACATTTCAGGCAAATCAATAAAATCTAAATGAGTACAAACAAGTTACTAAACCCTACCAGAAAACTAACTAAAGCTGATAAAAAAAAACAACATATAGAACCTACCCTTCTGCACAGAAGTAACAGTAGTAGAAAAAGTACTGACAATTTGTATTTAAATAAAAGTACAATTACTTCGATAATTATGTACCCTACTACAATTTGGGTAATAGGGTCATTACAAGTACTGCTGCCAAATTAGAATGCTGTTTTGTGTTTGTTTCTATTGAAAGAAGCAGATCATGTTAATTTCTGATCTATCTAATGTTGTTTCCCCATCACAAACATACCTGATATTGTGTTTTGTTTCTGATCCAGCTTTTTCAGTTCTGATACTGATTCCGATAGTGTAGCTTTATGTATCTGCGGATATCCGAGATCAACTGATACCAGTGCAGACACTACAAACAGACATTATTTTCAACAAAAACTATTTCATGACAAAATGTGTTAAGTAGCTGTCACTTGACCCTCAAATAACTACAGAACAACTCTGCTCAATCATTACATAACATCACTACATCAATTTATGTCCAACAAGGAACAGAACAGATATTTTGTAGCTGATATGCTCCAGCACATTTTCATGGCTTGAAGCCGTTATTCAATGCCAGTATCATATTGGTGCATCACAACTTAAATCTCATAAGGATCAATTTTGTGTAATATAGAACCGTTAAGTTGTAAGTAATTAGAATTATATGGTTGTAATATAAGTCCACGAACAGGTTTAAAAATCTACTGAAAAAATTAAATTAGGCAAGGCAAGTCAAGTTTATTTGTATATCACAATTCGTACACAAAGTAGGTCCTCAGAATGCAGATGGTTCATACTTTGGTTCTAGGCCATGGAGATACTTATACAGAAGCAGTGCCACTTTAAAGTCTGTTCTCTGAGCTACAGGAGCCAGTGCAGAGACCTGAGCACAGGACGCATGTGCGCGGACTTCTAGGTTCGAGACAAGGCCTTGAGCTGCAGCATTCTGAATGTACTACAGCTGACTCACAGCTCGTTTGGAGAGGCCAGTGAGCAGGCTATTACATTAGTCTAACCTATTGACAAATGCATGTCTCTCCACATCTGCTTTAGACAGTATATCTTTGATTTTTGCTATCTCTTTTAGATGGTAAAAGGCTGCAGATATTATTGATTTCATTTCATGTGGCTGTTAAAGTCCATTATTACTCCTAGATTTCTAGCCTATTTTTAGCCCAAAAATCTACTCATTACAGTAACATGAGTATTTGTAATTAGTTACTGTCCATCCCTGGTCTTTCCTAATGATGTCATGAGAAAGAGATTTTGTATGCTCAAACAACTAAATGTGATCTGAAACAGATAAGATAAGACTTTATTGATCTCACACAGGAGAAATTCACTTGCCACATTAGCTACAGGCAGTTTACTGCAAAAGAAAGTTTGAACTGTCTGCATGTACCTTTTTTTGTTCTGACAGTAATAATACAAATAGTAAGAAAACAAACAGTGTCCTTATTACTGTAGTTTCGCCGAAAAACTGCTTTTCTCCCTGCACCTGTTGTGGTTTTAGAGTGAGTTTCTATAGTCACCACATATTTTCAACTCTGATACATCTTTGGTACATTTCTGTTTTATTTATTTAACATGAAGTAGAAGAGAGGGGCAGAGGAGAGGGGAAGATAAAGCAGAGAGTCAGAGGATGTAGAGGAAAGGGTCAGATGATGCAGAGAAGAGGGTCAGAGGATGTAGAGGAGAGGGTCAGATGATGCAGAGAAGAGGGTCAGATGGAACACAGGAGAGAGTAAGATGGAGCAGAGGAGAAAGTCTGATGGAGGAAAGGGGAGGGTCAGAGGAGCAGAGGAGAGGGTCAGAAGGTCAGAGGAGATGGTCAGATGGAGCAGATGATAGGGTCAGTTGGAGAAAAGGGGAGGGTCAGAGGAGCAGAGGAGAGGGGCAGATGAAGCAGAGGGGAGTCATTAGATGTAACTTTTTTCTGCTGTGGGTCAGTCTGCCTGCTTTGTCTCCCATAGAAACAAACACTAAAGCAGGAGTACACTGGGTCTAAATGGTATTACAAGGCCTAGGTCTACTATGTTGGGAAATTTTAATATTGTTTTAAATGTGCTATATACAGTACTTATAAATTTAAGTGAAATGTGCTGTCTAAACTCTAGTACTCTGGTGATTCTCCACCATCGGATGTGGGTATGAAACTGAGTAAATGTAACTGAGTACTGCGGAGCACTACTACCTACCTCTGATAAATTCCTCCTTTTTCTACAATGTAGTTGCAAACTTCAGCCACTAGGGGAGGCAGTGCCCCCTTGTTTCAATTCATGGTAGCAGGGGCTACCAATTCCAACAGGGACTGTAATATGCAATTTTCATATAGAGAACATCTAATATGGGCCCACCAAGATGATTTGTACTTATGGCCCACAATTTTGTACTACCCTGCATGGTAGTTTGGGTCGAGTACTTCCATGTGTACTCTGCAGCCCCTGTGATAATTTACCTGGCTAGATTTACTCAGTTAAGCTACAAATGCAGGTTTAAAATCTGCGTAAAAATCGCAGTGGCCTCTACTATCCCTTGTGCTAACCTCAAATTAAATGTACAAATATACGCTCTGGGGTTAAAACAGTTTCAAAATAAATAAAGAGCATAAACACCACAAGGTGCACGAAGAACGGAGACTTTGACCACCAGAGGGAGACATAGCGAGCCAAGATGGGTCAGATCAGCCCAGTATATTATTATTTGGGGCAAAGCACCGAAGGTGCTAGGCACCATAGTGTTTCTACTGATTAGGGGGCCAAGCACCGAAGGTGCTTAGGCACCCTATAGGAATTGCTTTGCGTTGCCTAGGCAAGTTGCCTAGTAACCCTTTGATCTTTCCTTTGATGTTCTGGTCTCAGGATTATTAGGGGGCCAAGCACTGAAGGTGCTAGGCACCCTATAGGAATTGCTTTGCGTTGCAAGTTGCCTAGGCAAGTTGCCTAGTAACCCTTTGATCTTTCCTTTGATGTTCTGGTCTCAGGAGTATTATTAGGGGGACAAGCACCGAAGGTGCTAGGCACCCTATGACTCTGGCCAAGGGGAGCGGAGCGCGGGGGGTGATGGTGGCAGCCCTGCAGCTGAGGCTGGACCCGCCCCCTCCTCCATCACCTCGAGTCGGGACGGTGAGCCTGTCCAGGATGCTGCGATTCAGAGTGCACAGGCACTCGTGACGGTGGAGGGCGAGGGGCTGCCTCCTTGCGCCTCCTCTTCCCCCTCCTCCGTTGCCTCAAGTCGGGACAGTGAGCCTGTCCAGGATGCTGTGATTCAGAGTGCACAGGCACTCGTGGCGGCGGGGGATGAGGGGCTGCCTCCACGCGCCTCCTCTTCGCGGGGTGGTGAGGCAGAGGGGGGCCTCCGCCCTGTAGCCGTGACGGCGGGAGCTGAGCCGAATGCTGATGCGGGTGCTGCTGTGGTCCAGCGCCTCGCCCCCGGAGCGGGGGGAGCGGCGCGGCCCGGGGTCCGAGCCCCCGGGTCTGGCCGCACCCGGAAGACGAACGGGGCGAAGCTCAGATCTCAGGCCGTGGGGGACGAGTCCCTCCGGCCCTCGTCCGCTCCGGCCCCGTGTGATGTGGTCTCCGCTCCGGGCCCGTGTGATCAGATCTCCGCTCCGGGCCCGTGTGGTCCGGCCTCCGCGTGCCCCTCTGGGCCCGCTGCCACGTGTGCGGGCACGGTGGGAGAGCAGATGGACTTCTGCAGTGGCGATGTTGAAGCGGACCTTGCTGAGGTTAGACAAAGCGTTAAGAGGCTCCGGAGGTCCTCTGAGTGCGCCGTGACTCCGAGGCGCGTCTGATGGGTCCCCTGGACGATCCCAGCTTCATTCGACTGTTATACGACTGTTTCGATACTGAAATTGAAGTGTATGATTCTCTGATGGACTGGTGGGACGGGGCGAAAGCCCAGATAAAGAGACTGGCCATCCGATGGCAGAGGAAACACAAGAGTGTGTTTGCACTGCATCACCTTTGCTCTCCCCAGGCCCCTTTCTTCATCCCTTTGGTCCTCTACATCCCCCCTGTTTCTCTTAGCCCTTGTGCCCAGTGGTGTTTATTCCCGGTCCCGCATCCCCCGATGTGTCTTCTGAGTGCTTTGTGAATGTTATTGTGGTGATGAAATATGTACTATTATGTACCTGAAGTGTGTATTATTGTGTATCTTGTGATATTAAAAGATTAAAAAAAAAAAAAGGAATTGCTTTGCGTTGCCTATGCAAGTTGCCTAGTAACCATTTGATCTTTCCTTTGATGTTCTGGTCTCTGGATTATTATTATTATTCTCTATATAGGAAGTCTCTGGCAGCCCCTAGAACCGTTTGGTAAAAAGTTGTGAAATTTGGCATGCACATTCCAGCCAGTCTCCTCATTACCCACAGCAATTTATAGGTCCCCAGCCCCAACCGTCTAGTGGCACCAGCAGGTCAAAGTTGCAGAAATTTGTCAATTGCCTAGCAACGCACCTAGCAACCTTTGATCTGTCTTTGATGTGTCTGTTCTGACAGGGTTAGACCCTGACCCTGTCAGACCCTGTCAGACTCTGGCTACGTTCACACTGCAGGGCTTAATGCTCAATTCCAATTTGTGAAATCCGATTTTTTTGCGAGGCCGTTCACATTTCCAGTTAAATGCGAATTGTATGTGATCTCCAGTGTGAACGCTAAACTCCCCAAAAGTGTCCCGCATGCGCCTTGGAGGACACGATGACGTCACACGCAGCGAACGCGCTCAATGTTTACGGAAGTAGCCTAAAGTTGCTTTCGTACCGGAGCCAAAACATGTACAGCTTATTTGTTTTAAGGAGGAAACGGAGAAGGACGAGGTTTTTGGCCACAGCGTTTTGCGGGGCAGTGGCAGCAACGTGTGCAGAAAGGAACATGTGGGTGCGGAGTCACAGGCAGGAGGGGTGGGACTGCTCCGTGCTTCGCCGCTTCACTGATACGAGTTTATATACTATTTTCGCATGATGAGAAGAACGTTTGTGCACATTTGTGAACGCCTACTTGTACCACTCTCATTGGAGGAAACACACTCAGGTCGGATGAATGCGACCTGGCCGTTCAGACTGCAGTCGCATGTCAAAAGATCGGATATGTATCGGATTTAGGACCACATATCCAAGTGGCCTGGATCGCATTTGAAAATATCGGATCTGTGTCGTTCACACTGTCATTAGAAGATCAGATACAGGTCGCATAGAGGCAAAAAAATCGGATTTGGGTCGTTTCAGGCTGCAGTGTGAACGTAGCCTAAGTTAGATCCTGTCAGACCTTGTTAGACCCTGTCAAACGGTGCTTGGCCCGCACATTGCTGCTTGCAGCTATATTTAGGGGGCCAAGCACCGAAGGTGCTAGGCACCCTATAGGAATTGCTTTGCGTTGCCTAGGCAAGTTGCCTAGGCAAGTTGCCTAGGCAAGTTGCCTAGGCAAGTTGCCTAGGCAAGTTGCCTAGTAACCCTTTGATCTTTCCTTTGATGTTCTGGTCTCAGGATTATTATTAGGGGGCCAAGCACCGAAGGTGCTGGGCACCCTATAGGAATTGCTTTCTGTTGCCTAGGCAAGTTGCCTAGTAACCCTTTGATCTTTCCTTTGATGTTCTGGTCTCAAGATTCTTATTATTATTATTCTCCTCCTATAGGAAGTCTATGGCAGCCCCTAGAACCGTCTGGTAAAAAGTTGTGAAATTTGGCATGCACATTCCAGCCAGTCTCCTCATTAACCACAGCAATTTATAGGTCCCCATATAGCTGCAAGCAGCAATGCGGGGCCAAGCACCGTTTGACAGGGTCTAACAGAGTCTGACAGGGTCTGACAGGGTCAGGGTCTAACCCTGTCAGAACAGACACATCAAAGACAGATCAAAGGTTGCTAGATGCGTTGCTAGGCAATTGACAAATTTCTGCAACTTTGACCTGCTGGTGCCACTAGACGGTTGGGGCTGGGGAATTCCTATAGGGTGCCTAGCACCTTCGGTGCTTGGCCCCCTAATAATCTTGAGACCAGAACATCAAAGGAAAGATCAAAGGGTTACTAGGCAACTTGCCTAGGCAACGGAATTGCTTTCCGTTGCCTAGGCAACGGAAAGCAATTCCTATAGGGTGCCGTTGCCTAGGCAACGGAATTGCTTTGCGTTGCCTAGGCAACGGAAAGCAATTCCTTTTTTTTAATTTTTATCTTTTAATATTACAAGGTACACAATAATACACACTTCAGGTACGTAATAGTACATATTTCATCACCACAATAACATACACAAAGCACTCAGAAGACACATTGGGGGATGCGGGTATGGGAATAAACACCACTGGGCCCAAGGGCCAAGAGAAACAGGGGGAATGTAGAGGACCAAAGGGATGAAGAAAGGGGCCTGGGGGAGAGCAAAGGTGATGCAGTGCAAACACATTTTTGTGTTTCCTCTGCCATCGGATGGCCAGTCTCTTTATCCGGGCTTTCGCCCCATCCCACCAGTCTATCAGAGAATCATACACTTCAATTTCAGTATCGAAACAGTCGTATAACCTCTCCATTTTCCGAATGAAGCTGGGATCGTCCAGGGGACCCATCAGACGTGCCTATTCCTATAGGGTGCCTAGCACCTTCGGTGCTTGGCACCCTAATTAAAGCCGCAAGCGGCGTTGACGGGCCCTCGCACCTGCGGCCTATGGGGGTGGGGGGGGCATGCTCCATGCCAGCAATACAATGTATTTTCAGCCGCACAAGATGTCATGTCAATCTAAAGCACAGTAGCAGTTTCAGTGCATTCCAATGGTGGGTGGGGGGTATTCTCCACACCTGCATACAAAGTATTTTCAGCTGCACAAAATGTCATGTTAATAGAAAGCACGATAGCAGCTTCCGTGCATATTTTACAGTTCCCTTGTCTACCACATGTTGGCGCTATGACATACGGGCAATTCATTTGCATAAAAATGTTTCCTCTCAGCATATGCAAACCTACCCCAAACTTCGTGTGGCCGGCTAAAGCGGTATGAACCTGAACCAATTTCCGGTTAGGGGGCTCATTTGCTGTACATTTCTTACAGTTCACCTGCTTAACACAAGATGGCGCTGAGTGTGCTGAAAAGATAGAAATAAAGAGGAGGCAGTGGATTGTGAAAAGAAAGTGTATGGCGGCACGGTGCCTGAGTGGGTAGCACTCATGCTTCACAGCAAGAAGGTTCCGGGTTCGATCCCCGGGTCGCTTTCTGTGTGTATTCTGTGTGGAGTTTGCATGCATGGTCTGGGTTCGATCCCCGGGTCACCCGAGCCTTTCTGTGTGGAGTTTGCATGTTCTCCCCGTGTCTGGGTGGGTTTCCTCCGGGCACTCCGGTTTCCCCCACCAACCCAAAACATGCACCATAGGTACCTCCAGCTTTGGTCCTGACCAAGCCGAAGCAAGAAGATCATGGAGATGGTCCCCGGGCGCAGTAATGTGCTGCTCACTGCTCCTGATAACAGGATGGGTTAAATGCAGAACTGGAATTTCCCCACTGTGGGACTAATAAAGGCATAGCTTTCTTTTTCTTTTCTTTCTATTTATTCCAAATATTGTTGTGCACATGCTGTCAATTGCCTAGCAACGCACCTAGCAGCCTTTGATCTGTCTTTGATGTGTCTGTTCTGACAGGGTCTAACCCTGTCAGAACAGACCCTGTCAGACTCTGTTAGACCCTGTCAGACCCTGTCAGACTCTGTTAGACCCTGTCAGACCCTGCATGTGGCCTACATGCCTCAGCATGAACCTTCGGTGCTTGGCCCCACATTGCTGCTTGCAGCTATATCAGATCAAAGGTACATAAAGATCAAAGATCTTTGATCAGGGCGTTGCCTAGCAATAAATACCTCCCATTCATAACTCATAACTCCCATTCAATAAATACCTAAATTTATCAATCCGCCGTATTGTCATATTACCGCTTATTTAAAAATCCTTCGCAAGATAAAATCTCCAACGTCTTAAGATTATGTTCACCAAAATTTAAGCCCATCTGAGGTACGGTGTAGGAGAAGTGTTTCAAATTCCATTGTATGTCAAATATTACAAAATCACACAAAAGGCCAATTATCTCACTTCCTGTTGAGCATGGCCATGACATTGCAGTGAGGCATTTGTTCGTCTTGAGATACACGTCCCTACCGAATTTCGTGCGCCAACGGTATGCCAGCCCCGAAAGACAACGCAATAGGGGGCGCTATCGAGCTCCTGGGGGTCACCGGGGGACGGGTCTTTTTGTGGTCGTACTGGCAGCACTTTGTGATGCCCGTGCAAAGTTACATTCGTTTTGAAGCATGGGAACATGCTCAAAATTGCCCCAGCGAGTGTGAACAAGAATAATACGGAAACGGAGCAACAACAATAGGGTCCTACGCACTTTCAGTGCTCGGGCCCTAATAATAATAATGAGAATAAGAATCAGGAGACCAGAACATCAAAGGAAAGATCAAAGGGTTACTAGGCAACTTGCCTAGGCAACGCAAAGCAATTCCTATAGGGTGCCTAAGCACCTTCGGTGCTTGGCCCCCTAAATATAGCTGCAAGCAGCAATGTGGGGGCAAAGCACCGAAGGTTCATGTAGGCCTCAGCATGTAGGCCGCATGCAGGGTCTGACTTATTAAAGACTGCCAACCTCTGAGCATTATGGATGATGAGGGCTTCAGAGGGTTGCTTATGGCCCTTGAGCCCTCATATGTCATACCAACCAGGATTTTACAAGCAGTCTTTCAACCCATCTCCCCAAGTGAAAAACCTGGGCGTCATTTTTTTTTGGTGTCTTCACCAGATATCCTACACAGTCCCATGGCTCTCGCAGCCCACCAGTGCAAAACAGAAAGTTTTTTGCCCTTAAGGTGGCACTTACGGCCCAAGTTTGGGTCGCGGCCCTGTGGTTAAGAAGCTGTTCTAATGTATGGCTACAGCAAACTCCAAACACTCACTGGAAATGACTCACGGCCTAATTTTAACAAAGTTGTCATGCAGTAAAACAGCAAGACTAAGAATGTTTTGAAGAGCGTGCGCCAGCCTCTCTCCAAACCAAAGCCTGCCCTGTCACGTCTTCCCAACTGGATCTGGTGCCCCCACTGAATCTAGCCTGACTGAATCACTGCGGCATGATATAATATGATATTTGAGCAGAAGCCCAGATACATAAATTAATGGAGAGAATAGAATGGCAGACTCATCAGGGGTTGACACCTGGGTTACAATATATGCTATGTTTCTATTTGAAAGTTCTGTTTTTCCTTTAAATCTATTACAACAGTACAAAAACTCAACACAATGTTGCAATTTTTTATTCAGTCTTACCCGCTTTTGTCTTGTGCAAAATGGGTGACAATTTCATATACATCTGCTACAGGCAGAAACAGCCCTCCAAGTGTGAGAAGGGAACATTAAATTACATCTTTTCCAAGAATATTGGCATAACCTGGAATTATTTATTCTCAAACAGACATATTTCAACTTAAATAAAATATAACTCAAGTAATGTTCTTTACATACAGTACATAATAATGGTCCAGCATGCATATTTGTAGATAGTCGGTGTGAGAATGCAGATGAGAGGATCAGAAGAGATGGTCAGAGAAGGAGAGGATGCAGAGGAGATGGTCAGATGGAGCAGAGGAGATGGTCAGAGAAGCCGAGGATCCTGGAGTGGGTCAAATAGAGCAGAGCAAAGGATGCAGAGGAGCGGGTCAGATGGAGCAGAGGATGCAGAGAAGGGGGTCAGATTGAAAGGACACCAAACCTGTAAAAATATATGCATCTACAGTCTGGAAAACTATAGCAATTCCCGACATTTCTTTGACATAAAAACACATAATTTGCACACAAATACACATATTCCCCAGACATACATTATGATGCCTCTGGTTTCATTTCAAATTATACATTATACAGTGTACAGATAAATATATAACATTTTATCTAAAAACAAAGTAAAAAGGTGTACTCAGTATTTGAGACATACGGAGCATGATTTTATCTGAAATAAACTGACCGAGGGCTGGTGAGGAGCCACACTGCACAGTCTCTGGTGCTACACTGTTAAAAAGACTACAAGGAATAGTTTATCTTCATTTGAGCAGATTTCAGTTGACAAGCAAAATGACCTACCAATGAAAGAAGACTCTTTGTTAGTTATGCACCAACCCAGCTTTTTCACTTTTGTTATCAATAGGCTTCTGGTACCTGTCAATACCCGATTTTAAATCATTTCTAGCGTAGGGACTGAAAAGGCATTTTATTTACAACAAAACACAGCTAACCTACTACAAAATAGATTCAATTGTTTCATTTTTCCAGAAAGTAACCAATGAACATTATGAAACATTCTAGGCCAACAACTAGTCTTGGTGCAGTTACTAGTATATCAGTGCATCCATACTTTTTGTATATGTAGATAGTTTTAGTCATGTAAAATCTACTCCAGTGTCCTCCTGTCACCGAGACCTTTGACTGAGACACAAAGGCAACTGACTTTGCTACAGCTAAACTTCCTTAGGATCTCAAAATAATCTCTCTCAAGTATCACAATACAGTGGTACCTCACCTTACGAAATTAATTCGTTCCAGAAGTGGTTTCGTAACGTGAATTTTTCGTAAGTTGAGTAGCTATTTCAATGGAAAAGGCCTGATTCGTTCCAAGTTTTTTTTTTTTTTACAGTGTAACATTTTTTTATAGTGTAACACTGTAGACCCAGGACTAAACGTGGACTATAAAAGTCTAAACCAAGGTCTAAACCTGGACTGGACCAGGTCTAGACCTGGACTAAACCAGGACTGGACCAGGACTAAACCTGGACCAAACCAGGTGGATTAAAGCGCCGCGTGCGGGTCTATTTCCTGGTTTCGTTTCAAGTCACGGCTGAGGCGAGCAGCGAGGACTCCCCTCGGGACCGCACGCAGTCTGAGCGCATGAACGAACGCATGCATCCTGGTTTAGACCTGGCACGGTTTGAGCACGGGTCTCGTGCTCGCGCCTGGTCATGCTGCGCTATCACACACGTGTCCGCGCACACACACACACACCGCCCCCCCCCCCCCCCCACGCTTCACTATTAATACATTTTGTTGAAAATCTATGAAAGTTTGAGTGTTTAAACGAGAGAGAAATGTGAGAAAAGTTTAAATCCAGTCTGAGAAAAACGTATAATGTGTGTGGCTGAGCGCGCATTATTTGAATTTTTGAGATTTCGCGTTTCGTAACTTGAATTTTCTTTCGTATCTAGAGACCAAAATTTTACGTGAAGGCGTTTCGTAACTTGAAATTTTCGTTTGTTGGGTCTTTCGTAAGGTGAGGTACCACTGTACTAAAATTTTTTACTCAGTTCAAAGAATATGCTTAATTTCAACACCACTTTTATGCATAATTTCAACAAAAAAATATAGCTGCAAGCAGCAATGCGGGGGCAAAGCACCGTTTGGCAGGGTCTAACAAAGTCTGACAGGATCTAACAGAGTCTGACAGGGTCTGACAGGGTCAGGGTCTAACCCTGTCAGAACAGACACATCAAAGACAGATCAAAGGTTGCTAGGTGCGTTGCTAGGCCATTGACAAATTTCTGCAACTTTGACCTGCTGGTGCCACTAGACGGTTGGGGCTGGGGACCTATAAATTGCTGTGGGTAATGAGGAGACTGGCTGGAATGTGCATGCCAAATTTCACAACTTTTTACCAAACGGTTCTAGGGGCTGCCATAGACTTCCTATACGTAGAAGTATAATAATAATAATCTTGAGACCAGAACATCAAAGGAAAGATCAAAGGGTTACTAGGCAACTTGCCTAGGCAACGGAATACAATTCCTATAGGGTGCCCAGCACCTTCGGTGCTTGGCCCCCTAAATATAGCTGCAAGCAGCAATGCGGGGGACAAGCACCGTTTGACAGGGTCTAACAGAGTCTGACAGGGTCTGACAGGGTCAGGGTCTAACCCTGTCAGAACAGACACATCAAAGACATATCAAAGGTTGCTAGGTGCGTTGCTAGGCAATTGACAAATTTCTGCAACTTTGACCTGCTGGTGCCACTAGACGGTTGGGGCTGGGGACCTATAAATTGCTGTGGGCAATGAGGAGACTGGCTGGAATGTGCATGCCAAATTTCACAACTTTTTACCAGACGGTTCTAGGGGCTGCCATAGACTTCCTATAGAATAGAAGTATAATAATAATAATCTTGAGACCAGAACATCAAAGGAAAGATCAAAGGGTTACTAGGCAACTTGCCTAGGCAACGGAATACAATTCCTATAGGGTGCCCAGCACTTTCGGTGCTTGGCCCCCTAATAATAGTAAGTAAGTAAGTAATTAATTCCATGTGGTATTATACTATTTAAGAAATAGATCCAAACTATTCTGGAAGGATCCAATTTGGTCCTATTTATACATTGCAGTGACATCATGCTGGAGGTGACCATTTACATGTATTTCTATTGGTGGAATGTTAGTTACCATGGCAATACAATGCACATACTGGCAAACATAGATCAGAAAGTTTTAAGGTTGTCTGAAATTTCAAGAAAAACTAATAAATAAATAACACATTTTTGATCACAGGCTCCTGACTGTGATCAGTACTGCATTCAACAAGTGTTCATGGTCCTGTTTATTTTCAACAAAAAGGTGAGTGACTAACTGATGCTAGATAGCTTGACTGTATTTTATGTGTGAGAAACTTGTTTAACAGCATGAATCAGCTCTCCTGTTGAAGTTCAGCACTCTCTGGTTAGACTTGAGTCTGAGTTTTATGTAAACACAACCTAATTTGTCCTTTGTCCTGGTTAATGCTGAGATGCTTGACAAGGTCTTCTCTTCAGTGAGGCCCACCACATGTCTTTTTGATCCAATCCTCACATTTTTAAAGTCATTTTATGGATCTTTTAGGGATGAGATTTTAGTAATGATGAACTGCTCTCTTCAGACAGTTGCCTGCTGCCTTCAAAGCGGCAGTGGTGAGGCCCCTGCTGAAGAAGAGCAATTTAGATTTTAATGATTTTAACAACTACCGATCAGTAACTAACTTACCATTTTTAAGCAAAATTTTAGAAAAACTTGTTTTTACCCAACAAATTTTTTTTTTAGATGATCACAACATTTTGGAAAAAAATTCAATCTGGTTTTAGGGTGAACCACAGCACCGAGACTGCCTTAGCAAAGATTTTAAATGATTTTAGAATAAACTGAGATTCACGAAAGGTGACTGTGCTGGTTCTGCTGGATCTGAGTGCTGCCTTTGACACTATTCTTTTAACTCACCTAAAACACCTCGGCCTCTCCAGTGCTCGTCACAAATGGTTCACGTCCTATCTCACAGATAGAACATTTATGGTGAGTGTGGACACATGCTCCTCCAAGGTCCATGAAATCACATGTGGTGTGCCCCAGGGTTCCATTTTAGACCATGTGCTTTTTAACCTGTACATGGTCCCCCTTGGTGATGTCATCCGGAAACATGGAATCAACTTCCACAGCTATGCAGATGATACGCAGCTCTTACATCTCCATGTTTCCTGATGACACCAGGCCAATGGATGCTTTTTTTAACTGCATTCAAGATATCAAATCCTGGATGGCAGAAAACTTTCTCCAGCTTAACCAGGACAAAACTGAGATTTTAGTCATCGGTCCTGAGGCCCAGAGAGAGAAACTTTTATCTCCAAACTACAAGCACAGTCTTTTTTCAGTCTTCTATAAATAAAGATTGATTGATTAATTTAGAGTTTCAAATGTTGATGATATCAGCTGCAAAGTATCAATCTATGTTTAATAAATTTCAGTGTCAACTGCTGTTTTTTAGGGTTAGAGTTCACAGAAGCTGTCCGTCTCGGAGAAGGTGAGCGGGCCCAAAACATTGTTGCTTCCATCTCGACATTTGATCTACCAACACAGAAAAATAGCCATCAGATGTGTTCAATAAATGTGACTTTTCTGGTGGAGAGGTCCTAGATGATTTGCCTGATATTCCACAGTATAGTTTTCAATTGCATGTTGTTACAAACATCCTCAAACTTACTCTTCGTCTCCCTGCTGACTACAGTTGACAATTTTTGGACTGGGCTTCTCATTTCTGAGTCAAGTTGTGTGTGCATAGCAGATGTGACCAGTAATCGAGTTGTAAAATGAAACCAGGGGGGATGGTGGAATTTTTCATTTATGTGATATATTTTCCAGTGGGGGGTGTGGGGGTCCTCCCCCAGAAAATTTTGGATTTATTAGATGCAATTTCTTGCATTCTAGTCCATTTTAGGGTGACTTGCTAGACAAATCCTAAATCCCATTTGATTCATAGCTTGCATTCTCAGTTGCATGGCCTCCACAAGACTTTATCGGAAAGAAACAACCCCCCTGGTGAAAGCAGCACATTCTGAAGGCAACAATCTGAGTAATTCCCCGTTAAAGATCTGCTTGTGGAACAGAAAGGAACTCATTTGCCTGACATTAAGCTAAGCCCTCCCCCATCACAGTTGAATCACTTTTTTAAAAAAGCTGTGAAAATACTAGACAAGAAACCATTCTCAGTTCACCACTGCACAATTTTAGACAAGTATAACTTACTAAATTTTAATAATTTTGTTCATTTTAAATATGGTTGTTTTATATATAAAGTTTTACATGGACTTGCTCCTCCTCCGCTGCAGGATTTTATTAAAACAAAGACTGTCAGTGGGATGGGAACAAGGGCCTCAGCCCAGGGGAACTGTGAGGTCCCGCACAGACGCACTACATTTGGACAAACTGTGCTCTCAGTCAGAGGCTCTAAGTTCTGGAACACACTCCCATTATCAATAAGAGAGATTCCAACACTGGCCACTTTTAAATCATACTTGAAACAGTGGCTAAAGGAAAACCAGACTTGTGGACATTTTTAATGTTTTAATGTTTTAATGCTTAATGTTTTAATGTTTAATGATTTAATGTTGGTGTTATTATCAGTTGTCATTGTTTTTATTGCTTTTGCTGTGGTGTCACCTGCCTAGGGACTACAGATGGAAATTTGCATTCTTGCTATAATCTGGCATACTTACACTGCAATGCTGCAGATGTTCATTAATATGCACTGTCCCTATTAAATAAAGAATAAATAAATCACTGACATCACTGTGGTGTTTCAGGGCAGGGCAGAATTAGAAGGTGCTTTGTTAAAATGGAAATGCTTTTATAACAAAAAGTACATATAATCATTCAATAATTCACAGGATATATGTTATCACACACACCTTAGTCCTGGTTCAGACCTGGTTTAGTCCTGGTTTAGACCTGGTTTAGACCTGGTTAGGACTGGTTTAGACTTGGTTTAGTCCCGGTTTAGTCTTGGTTTAGTCCTGGTTTAGTCCTGGTTTAGTCCCGGTTTAGACCCGGTATAGTCTTGGTTTAGTCCTGGTTTAGACCTGGTTTAGTCCTGGTTTAGTCCCGGTTTAGACCCGGTATAGTCTTAGTTTAGTCCTGGTTTAGACCTGGTTTAGTCCTGGTTTAGACCTGGTATAGTCTTGGTTTAGTCCTGGTTTAGACCTGGTTTAGTCCTGGTTTAGTCTTGGTTTAGACCCGGTTTAGTCCTGGTTTAGACCCGGTTTAGTCTTGGTTTAGTCCCGGTTTAGCCCTGTACACACATGCTGACATAAGCCCCTGATAATATGACTCACCCATAAGAACGCGGTCACTCCCGATAGTTTGCGTATCCACATGTATGCGTGCGTCAGGTATATCCATGGTCTTTAATAATCCGGAGCTCCGGAGAAACGGACATATTCCGAAGTATCCCGTGTCCCCAGGCGAGTTTCTTCTTACGAAGCATTAACGTAGCATTCTTCTTCTCTGGAAATGCCGCGTAAATATCACGCAGCTTGCTCACAGCTGATAGGCAGGCGCAAACACAACAGCGCTAATCGTCATGATTGGCGGGAGCGCGATCGGTGCGCAATTATACTGCAACATGATTGGAACCTGGAGCGCAGTTCGGCCTATGACTGGTTCTTGACACTGGCTATTTTTACTTCAAAATGGCGAATTTCGCCAAAAGGTGAGGGATTTTCAAGCCTGATTGATAAAATCCCACAGGGGATGGAAGAAGGGAGGACCGTTTTAGCCCATCCCCCCTCAACTCGAGTAATGGATGTGACACATAAATGCGTGTTGTGTAGCAGATTAATGGCATGTGTGTGTGAGTGCATAGGGATAGGTATTGTTAACAATTTATCGCTACTAATAAGCAGTATTGATATGCTGCTTATGCTTATTTAACGATTATACGACAGCAACATAAATAAATAATATCTAAGGTTACACATTACAACATGTGCATGTGGTCTGTAGCCTACACCATCGCTCTTTGCGAGAAGTCAAATGTCACACGGTGAAAAACAAGTATCAGACTTTTTTCTTCTCATAGGAAATGTAGCTTGTCTGTTAGCCATGCTCTAATTACCCGGATTTACCCACATGTTCTTCACTATCTGCATCGTGTTCAGGTGTGTGTGAGGGCATGTGTGCGTGTGTGTGCGGACGTGTGTGAGGGCGTGTGTGCGGGCATGTGTGTGTGCATGCGTGTGTGGGGGGGGTTGGGTCTCACAGGAGGAAACTCTTTCTCATCGTCCAGGCGCACTGGTCCAGCTGCCAGCTCATGCTCTGGGATCACCTCCCCCTCTCTGCAGCCGCCGTCCTCACAGTAGCCTGACCACACACAGGAAGACACACATACACCATCATCTGTCTTAGTGTTAGAGTGTGGAAAACTTAAGTCTAGTCTATTGAAAATATAAAAAATGACAATAAAATCAACCTTCTCTCACTTTAGATTCATTTGGATAATAGATTACTGAATGTCCCTGATTGCCTTGCCCATCTGTCACATCTTTGTTACAGGCCCTATATTACACAAAATTTATTCTTGTGAGCTTTAAGCCATGTTGTAATACCCTAACCCTAACCTTCTCAACAAATATACCTGGAGTTATTTTTTGTTTCATTCACATGTTTGAGTAACCATTTATTAGTCTATCTATATCTCCAAATCTCCAAATCTCTGTTCCACTGTTTGATGTCATGTAGTAGTTTTCATGTGAGACTGGCAATTCCAGGGCTGAAATCATTCAAACGTTTCTACTGAAGGTGTATGGAGGTTAAAAACACAGTGGAGCACTTCCTGTATTACCACATGACATCACAAGGTAGAACTGAGTGTTTTCTATTTGAGAGAAGTGCGAAGCCTTAATATGCAGCATTTCTGTGTTAAACATGACGTAAGTGAAAGTTTGCAGACATACCTGTGAGTGTGCCCACAGTAAGCCCCAAGGTGAGGCCAGGGGCGGGGGGTAAGGCAGCCGTGGCAGCATATGTGGGACAGGGGGTCACTGGTCCCAGCCAATCAGATGCCTCCCACACTCTACCCTCACTTTGGCCCTGAAGCTCCTCTAACAGTCTGAGAGCAAGAAAACAAAAGACAACTGAATACTGAAGAGACAGAGGAGAGAGGGACAGAAAAGCGAGACAGAGGAGAGAGGTAGAGGGCAGACGGAAGTCAGAGAAGAGAGAGAGGAAAGACAGGAGAGAGAGAGACAGAGGAGAGAGACAAAGGGGAGTTAAAGAAGAGAGAGAGGAGGGAATGAGGAGACAATGGAGGGAGGGAGTGAGGAGAGATGGGAGACAAAGGAGAGAGAGAAGACATAAATGAGACAGAGACAGGAGAGAGAAGACACAAATTAGAAAGGTGACAAGAGACACAGAGAGAGAGACAGAAAGAGAGAGACAGGATACAAATGAGAAAGATGAGACAATAGAGAGAGCGCGGAGGGACAAAGCAGGTCAGAGAAGACAGAGAAGACACATATGAGAAATGTGAAAAGAGGGAGAGGGAGGAAAGCGTTAAGAGTAGAGAGTGAAGACACAAGAGAGGAGAGAGAGAGAGAGCAGATAGAGGAGCGTAATAAAAAGAAAGGTGAAAGAGAGTGAGAGGAGCGTAATAAAAAGAAAGGTGAAAGAGAGTGACAGGAGAGAGAGAGAAGATACAAATGAGAAAGGGAGAGCTGACAAAGACAGAGAGAGAGAAAGGGGAGTCAGAGGAGGAAGAGAGTAGGCCTGTCACCATAAGTACTGTCGATTTAAAAATGGGTTTACTGGGATTATCCTGTGACAATGACATAAGACATAGAGAGAGAGAGAGAGAGAGAGAGGAGATTCAAAGAAAGAGAATATCTGCCCAGCGTTCATATACTGAAGTATTAGGAGGAGAGAAGAACACAAACTCACTGGTGTGTGTGGGAGAGCAGGCACTTGCCCCCCTCGGCCGGGTCAAAGGTGAACACATACAGTGTGCTGTCAGATGTAGCGACAAGCAGACGAGGAAGCTTCTGGATACTACCACACATAGGGATCAGTTTAATAAGAATACCTAATGAACTAGCAAAAGAAAAAATTGAATCTGTAGCTGGACAAAGGTTTGAAAGTGAAGTCTATACACAATTTCCAGAGTAAAGCGTTTAACTGTTCAAGATCAGGAATGCATGTTGGCGTGCTAGCTTTACCATGATGACAAAATTCTGTGCCGTTGTTTGAAAGCTGTGATATGTGAAAAGCGCTTATTGTGGTAAATAATTTGCATGATCAGAATCAACGATGGGGTGTAGCGTCTACAGTGATGGGAGTTAGACTGTTGTGGTGAAGAAGGTGCAGAGTCCAAAGTCAAAGCTCCCCATTTACAGGTCAAGCTACGCTCCTACCCTTACCTATGAGCTTTGGGTAATGACCGAAAGGACAAGCTCACAGATAAAAGCGGTTGAAATGAGTTTCCTCCGCAGAGTGAGGGGGCGCTCCCTTAGAGATAAGGTGAGGAGCTCAGTCATAGGGAAGGAGCTCGGACTAGAGCCACTGAGAGGAGGGCATCTGTTCTGGATGCCTCCTGCACACCTCCCTGGGGAGGTGTTCAATCCCCAGGGAATACATGGGAAATGCTGGAGGAACTAAATCTCTGGGATGGCCTAGGAACACCTCAGGATCCCCCCAGATGAGTATGTGGAGAAAGAGATCTGTGAGTCCCTGCTACCTCCAACTAAGAAAATGGACAGATGTCAAACTGCTTTTTGGATCTGCAGCTTCTCAATGAGGTGTAACAAAATCTAAGCAAATCTCACAAGATCATTTTCCTCATTTGTGCACAATCTTGTTGCACAAGATCTTGTCCCATTCCCTACTCTGAATGCATAAGGTAAGTAAGGAATAAGTAAAACCTGTATTCTGTCACTATTCTCTGTGTGTATATTTGATTGTCTTCTTACACAGCCAGGGCACATGTGTTCCTGCGGCTGGGGCGGGGCAGCTGGGCGGTGGCGAAGGCGCGGTCCAGGCTCATCATGTGGGACATTGGGGCTGGGAGGTAGGAGCTGGCTGCTGAGAACATACGGCCCATGTACGAGCCCCAGGAAGAGTCCACCTCCTCCTCCACACTGGAAACACACACACACACACCTACTGTGAACTCGCGACTGGAAACTGTGCTTTGGAAAAATGCACTGTATTCCAAACATTTATTTTACAAACTTCAAACCAACCGTACATTGTATAAAGTGGACTAAGGTGTGAGGTTTGAGTGTGATGTCACCAGTCAAATGAAGCTCATTGAAGTTCGCAATTATAGTGGCTAATCTGTAGACGAGATTCATATTTGGAATTCCGACCGCGAGTATTGTAGCAACCAAAGAGCCCATCCAGAGTGAGGCCGTTAAAGATAATGCCCCTTTACGCCCAGATGCTTAGCAATGCTATCAAGCAAACCTGTTGCCATCGCTAGCGGGAGCAACCTTGGGTACCTGATGTTTGTTATTAATGTTCATATCTTGATTTGATTTCAGGAAAAAAATAGTGAAATAAAAACACCAGGACCATGAAGAATGGGTTCAAACCAACCTTTTAAGACCAAAATGACAAGCTTGATTGCAGCAGTTACAGAGAGAGGGGCAACATTTATTTAAATAGGAAGTGAAATGGAGCCAGAATCAACTGAGCCCGAAGAGGGCCCATGCTCACTTCCTATCGGGAATGCGGAATCTGGTTAGCTACACTACCGTTCAAAAGTTTGGGGTCACTTTGAAATGTCCTTATTTTTGAAAGAAAATAATCCCGCACTCTGTCTTACTTGCAAAATGTAAGATTTATTAAAACATGCAACGTTTCGGCACTAGGCCTTCATCAGGCAAAATAGAGTGAGAGCTAAAGGTGGCCATCTTAAATAGGTTGTGGCAAGCACCCAAGGGTGACAGGTTGTAGAAGAACAGTGTACCCAAAACAACATAATTCAAAATGCAAAGGCAATCAACACATATATAGTGTAATGTAATTAATAATAATAATAAAATAATAATAATTAGTAGTAGTCGAAAAAGAGAGTAAAGAGAGTATCTGAATATAGATCTTGTAAATATGCACCCAACTATAGAGTAAGGCTGGCGTGCTATATACAGTACATATCTACATATACACAATGAATCTTATAATCCAGCCCACGTACAACCCAACAAAAGCAAGAACATAATGATCATTTCCAATACAGTATTTACAAAAAAATGCTCAAATTAAAGTCATCGTTGAGACCTTTTAGAGATAAGGTTTGGAGGGTATGTATCCAATATGCCTCCCTTTGATTGAGAAGGCGGTCATGGTCCCCTCCTCTGAGCGGAGGAGGGGGGTCATGCTCAATGCCACAGAAGCGGAGTGAGCAAATGTCGTGTCTAAGGTCATTAAAATGTACAGCTACCGGATAATCTCTGTCATTTGTCCTGAGGGAGCTCTTATGCTCACTTTGTTTGAGTTTCCTTGTGGTCTTACCTATATAAGCAAGACCACATGGACATGCACATGTAGTGACACTTTTGATGGAATATTTCTTCCCAGTGTGGGGGGTGTAAAAAGTGGTCAATTTTAGTTGCATTGTTACACTGAGCACAGCTGCCACAGCGGTAGTTTCCATTGGGTAGAAGATGCAACAGAGATTGGGAGGATGATTTTGATTTGTTTATGGACCAGATAATCTCTAAGATTTTTACCCCGTTTATTTACAAAGAGTGGAGGATCTTTAAATGGAGTTAATATGATTAACTGAAATTCAGGAACAGGACCATGCCTTCTCCTCCTCACCAGCAAATCACAGTTTACCGTAACCACACCTCTAATTTCCTGGAAGCTATTTGTAGCTGCTCAGCCCATCATTCCAGTTTGTCTCGTTAACTCGACCCCTCCCTCCCATCCCCTATCTCATTCGTCTTTCAGCCATAAGACATCTCCAAAAAGGTGGATGGGGGGTCATCTTCGCCTTATTCATCCAGACATCCACTGTCATTCATTAATAAATATCATATTGTAGGCGTGGTCCTTGCTAGTGCTGAAACGCTGCATGTCTTAAATCTTAGATTTTGCAAGTAAGACGGAGTGCGGGATTATTTTCTTCTGGTATGTTCTGGGGCTGCACCCTCTCCTCCAACGCACCCGTTTGAAGAAATTGAAGTGCAAAGTTCTCATTCTTCTTCTCTTATTTTTTAAAGAAAAGCACTGTTTTTTCAATGAAGATAACTTTAAACTAATCAGAAATACGCTCTATACATTGCTAATGTGGTAAATGACTATTCTAGCTGCAAATGTTTGGTTTTTGGTACAATATCTACATAGATGTATAGAGGCCCATTTCCAGCAACTATCACTCCAGTGTTCTAATGGTATTTGCTCAGTGCATCAGAAGGCTAATGGATGATTAGAAAACCCTTGCGCAATCATGTTAGCACAGCTGAAAACAGTTTAGCTGGTTAGAGAAGCTATAAAACTGATCTTCCTTTGAGCAGGTTGAGTATCTGGAGCATCACATTTGTGGGGTCGATTAAATGCTCAAAATGTCCAGAAAAAGAGAACTTTCATGTGAAACTCGACAGTCTATTCTTGTTCTTAAAAATGAAGGCTATTCCATGTGAGAAATTGCCAAGAAACTGAAGATGTCCTACAACGGTGTGTACAACTCCCTTCAGAGAAGAGCACAAACAGGCTCTAACCAGAGTAGAAAGAGAGGTGAGAGGCCCCGCTGCACAACTGAGCAAGAAGATAAGTACATTAGAGTCTCTACTTTGAGAAATAGACGTCTCACAGGTCCTCAACTGTCAGCTTCATTAAATATCACCCGCAAAACGCCAGTGTCAACATCTACAGTGAAGAGGCAACTCCGGGATGTTGGCCTTCAGGGCAGAGTGGCAAAGGAAAAGCCATATCTGAGACTGGCCAATAAAAGAAAAAGATTAATATGGGCAAAAGAACACAGACATTTGACAGAGGAAGATTGGAAAAAAGTGTTATGGACGGACGAATCGAAGTATGAGTGCCTGACGCCACCTGTCAAGCATGGTGGAGGTAACGTGATGGTCTGGGGTTGCTTTGGTGCTGGTAAGGTGGGAGAATTGTTGAGGGTAAAAGGGATTTTGAATAAGGAAGGCTATCACTCCATTTTGCAACGCCATGCCACACCCTGTGGACAGTGCTTGATTGGAGCCAGTTTCATCCTACAACAGGACAGTGACCCAAAGCACACCTCCAAATTGTGCAAGAACTATTTAGAGAAGAAGCGGGCAGCTGGTATTCTATCTGTAATGGAGTGGCCAGCACAGTCACCAGATCTAAACCCCATTGAGCTGTTGTGGGAGCAGCTTGACTGTATGGTACGCAAGAAGTGCCCATCCAGCCAGTCCACCTTGTGGGAGGAGCTTCTAGAAGCATGGGGTGAAATTTCTCCAGATTACCTCAACAAATTAACAGCTAGAATGCCAAAGGTCTGCAATGCTGTAATTGCTGCAAATGGAGGATTGCTTGACAAAAGCAAAGTTTGAAGGAAAAAAATATTATTTCAAATACAAATCATTATCTCTAACCTTGTCAATGTGTTGACTATATTTTATATTCATTTTACAACTCATGGTGGTAAATAAATGGAAAACACAAAATTGTCCAGGTGACCCCAAACTTTTGATCGGTAGTCTACGTCCACTTATAAAATACAATCTATGCTTTCAACATATTGGGCAGGTGAGAACTTCATGCATTACCAACAATAGTTATAATCTAAATATTTCTATTTATTGTTTTTTGGAAATTACATTGCTAAAGTCATACTAATACCTTTCTTGTGATCAACATGTCTTAGGGGACGAAGCTAACTGACTGGAGGCACAGTTCTGTCTGTCTCTGTCTGTAACTGACCTTGAGCTCAAACTGCAGCTCCGATCCAGTGGCTCCCAGTATTCCCATGCTCACTGCTCATTTGGAACATGCTAGCTTGTTTAGCTATGTCCATTTATACACTCTGATACTAAGAAAGTCACATAGACTTTTATGTACATGGATGACTATGGAATCTACAGATATAAGGCCACTTGGGAATATAAAAGAAACAGAATCGGTATTGAGTATAAAGTCAATTCCTTAGTATAGAAACCCAGTTTGAAAATGTAGTATTGTGCAACACTAATTTGCCTAGAGACTCTGAGGTGTCCAGGCTGTCTACCTGGGGTTGGGGTGCTCCAGTCTGAAGACATGCACAGTCTCTGTGTTACTGGAGGAGCAGAGGAAATGTCCATCAGGGCTGAAGGACAGACAGCTGATGTCTACACACCTGCAGAGACACAGGAGCCAGGGATTCATCACACTGTACAGAGTGAGAGAATGAAGAGATAGAAGAAGGTTGGAAGAGAGACCAAAGAAGGAGGGAGAAAGAGTGAGAGAGGATAAGCGAGGAGAAAGAGAGCAAAGGAGAGAGAAGTGAGAGAGGTGAGGAGAGAGAGGAGGAAGAGAGAAAGCAAAGGTGAGAGAGAGAAAGGAGGGAAAAAGAGAGAGGATGATGAATGTGGCGGCAGCCATAAAGATTTTAAGTTTTCCCTTTTTGCACTTTTAATATTTATATATTTTGTACAAATAAAGTTTATTTCATTTTATTATTTTGTTTGCATAAGTTCACAACCATGGTGAGTGCTTTAAATTGCGGTGAATGGACTACATTTCCCATGGTGCATGTGGTGATGTCACTTCCGGCATTGACGTGAACTCTCGTGAGCTATTTGTCGAGGAAAAAGTTTGTTAGCATTTTTGAGGAAGCTACATCAAGTTTATTGTCAAGGAAAAGTTGCTCTAAGTTTATTTTTACTTTAACATCAAGGATAACCTCCGCTCTTAGTCTGCAAACCGGCATAAGTGGTACGTTGTCTTTTGTTCAACTATTTTAACCGCATGTACATCTGTCTGTGTTTATGAGTTTGTTTAATTGTGTACTTATGTTTGTTTTATGTAGTTCTACGGTGTTATAATAAAGAAACATCAGTCATAAGAACCTGGGCCTTGGATTGTGACTAAGGGAGGAACAGTAGAACACTTAGGTGAAACTGAGGACCAGATACAGCCGAACCTCTGCGCGTGGACGAGAAGTAGCCGAGCCTGCATGCACGGAGGAGGAGCAGCCGACCTGCGAAGTTTGGCAAGCGCAGCAGACAGCGGCACGCGTTCTGGGGAAAGGCCATCTACATAAACGGTGTGGATTTCGGTTTGGACTGAAGCAACCGTGAAACAAGTAAGGCTAAGCAAGCAAGCAAGCACTTAAAGTTGGTGTCTTGGAAGTTGCGCGGCATAGGTGAATTGCTTTCAGAACTTTAATCGTCTTCTACCCGTGGATTTAAAGGATTTATGAACATTCCGATTCATCGAACTGTTGAAGATTAAATTGACGTTGTTGAGGTTGTTTTGATGTGGCATTTTAGCTTGGTATATCACTGATTAATGCCTTTGTGTTGCACCTTTGATGTTATAAATGTGTATGAGACTTAAGGTACATTTTTAAACTTTTATTGGAACTTATAATAGTGCTATATTGATGCAATACCACAATTAATTGCAAATAAGTTATTTTATGCACAAGTGTAGCATTCATAAAATTTAAAATGTCTCACACTGATGAAAGTACTATACAATACACACAAAAGAAAGATCTTCCTGACCGAGAAGATTTAAAGAAAGTATTCATGGATGATGATGCACAAATGAAAGACTCAGAAGCGCCAGAACCACATCAAATTGAAAAGGTTGGTGACTCTATACCACCAGACATTCGGAGGAGTCAGCGTACATGTGTTCTTACAGAGAAAGGAAAACATTTGCAAGATGCCAAAATCATTGAATTAAGAAGGACATTTGAACGGACATATAAAAGATGGAAATACCACATCAATGGATTTAAAAGAGCAATGAAATACAAAGAAGACTCTGAATTGGTTGTGGAAATTATTACTGCTGTCAACGCCCATCAAGTTAATTTAAATGAAAGAATCCGAGCCATTTCAGTCCCTGATCATGAACTTAGGAGAAAGAATGACTCGTGTTTTGCCATAACAAAGACTGCAAAGGAGAAAGCCCAGTGTTTCATTACTGCTGTAGGTGATCCAGATGACATACCCTGGCCTGAAACTGATTCAGTGTTTGACCCCACAGAGTCCAGTGTCATGTCTTTGCAATCCCTTCCGGTCTCCAAAGTTTCTAGTCGGGTCTCTCTTCAGTCAGCACAGAAAAAGCAGCAAGCTGCAGCTGAAGTTGCAGCAACACAAGAGGTGCTTAAAATCATGAAGTCGCAACATCAATGTGAAGAGGAGATCAGAGAACTAGAAGCAGAAGAGAAGAAGGTGACTGCAGAGCGAGAGGCACACGAGCGAGCGATGGAGGCAGAGCGAGCGAGGCAAACAGCCCTGTTTGTAGCAGAAAGCATGACAAGGAAAAGGAAATTGGAGGAAAAGAGAAAGGAGGTGGAGCTTTTAGAGGAACTGAAAAGGCACAATGCAGCACAAGCTCGATTGCGAGTTTATTTTGAGGAAGACCACCTAGACTGTCCTTCATCCCCTCAATATACATTGAGCAGTCATGTCACTGCAGGCACAAAGCTTAACCCTGCTGCTCACGCATTTGTTCCCTTGCAAGTTCCATTAAGTAGGACTTCCTTTACACTGCCACCTCCAATGGCCTTCCCACAAAGCCACAACACTGAGGCTGCAGTGGCGCCAGCCAGCACTCAAGCCACCGCCCATGGATCAATGACCAATGACTTTGTGAAAATACTTGCAGAAGCAATTACAGCAAACCGAATTCCAATTCCTGAGCCTGTCATCTTTTTTGGAGATCCATTACAGTATACTGACTGGAAGATGTCCTTTCACACATTAATTGATCACAAGAATCTGCCAGCGCAGGAAAAACTCTTTTTCCTGAGAAAGTATGTCGGAGGCGTGGCCAAGCGAGCTATCGAAGGATACTCTCTTGTCGGAACTGAGGATGCTTATGCAGCTGCATGGAGAATACTTGATGACCGCTTTGGAAATCCTTTTATTGTCGGCAAAGCATACAGAGACAAAATAAGTACATGGCATAAGATCTCCTCCAAAGATGGTGAAGACCTCCGTGAGTTTGCAGATTTCTTAACTAGTGTCACAACAGTCATGCCTTTTGTTCAAGGTTTGCAAACACTAAATGACTGTGTTGAAATTCAGAAAATTGCTGTCAAGTTGCCAGACTGGCTGAGTTCCCGGTGGAACCGAACAGCTACAGTTTTTCAGGATGAACATCAAGCCTTTCCTGACTTCAAGGCATTTGTCCAGTTTCTCAACAAAGAGGCCAGAATTGCTTGCAATCCCATAACCTCACTCCAAGCATTAAAGTCGTTAGAGCAAGAAAACTCGAGACAGAATCATTCAGATCACAAGCTTCACAAAAATCGCCACTCAACAGCAAAAACCTTCACTACAAGTTCACGTGAGAAAACCACTCCTGTGTGTGTGTTCTGCAAAAGGCATGGACATTCTCTGCACAAATGTAGGAAGTTTATGGAGAACCCTGTCGAAGAGCGAGTGAAGTTTGTGCATTCAGAAAAATTATGTTTTGGCTGTCTTAAGATTGGACACAGCTCAAAAAATTGCATATCCAGAAGTGTCTGTGAAGAGTGTGAGAAACGCCATCCAACCTGCCTACATCAAGATCGGCAGAGAGAGCCAAAATCTCAAGCTTGTCAGCTGCAGTCCATGGTCAGTGAGAGACCTGCAGAAAGTAAATGTGAGCAACCCAATAAACATCTAGAAGTACAACCAGCGACTTCCAACAGAGTCATTCAACACGCCAAACCCACCCACACATCATCAATTCTCCCTGTTTACGTATCAACAGCTGCTAATCCTGAGGAAGAAATTTTAGTGTATGCCTTACTCGACACTCAGAGCGACACTACCTTTATTCTGAAGGATATAGCTGATTTGTTGCATGTAAAGAAAGATCCTGTGAGGCTCAAGATCTCCACAATCACATCAAGAACAATGGTTGTGTCAAGCAGCAAGTTGCATGGTTTACAAGTACGAGGCTTTACGTCTGATGAAAAGATTAACCTTCCAGTTACATACACAAGAGAATACATACCTGCCAATAAATCTGATATACCCACCTGTAATACAGCAAGAGGATGGCCTCATTTGCAACATTTGGCTGATGACATGCCAACTGAACTCGACTGTGAAGTTGGATTGTTGATCGGTTACAACTGCCCCCAAGTCCTGCTTCCCAGAGCCGTAATTAGTGGCAAGGAGGGTCAACCGTTTGCCCAGAAATCTGTGCTGGGGTGGAGTATTATTGGCTACAACAATTTTGACAATGAATTTGCAGATGAAATTGGAATCAGTCATCGAATCCTTTCAAAAGAAGTCTTTCCAGTCACTCAATCATTCCAGCCACTTAAATCTGAAGTCCACTTTGTGTGTCGCACCAAAGTGAAGGAAATGCTTACTCCAGCAGATATGCTTAAGATATTTGAATCGGATTTCACAGAAAGGGATGGTGAAGATGTAGCCTTATCCCAAGAAGATCTTCGTTTCCTATCCAAGTTGAAGCAGGGCATCAAACAAAAGGATGACGGGCATTTTGAGATGGCACTGCCCTTTAAACAGGACAAACAGTCTTTGCCAAACAACATGGCTGCTGTTTCACATCGCCTACAGTGTTTAAGGAGACGCTTCAGAAAGAAGAGATGGAAAAGAGTCCAATTTCTGGCTAGTGAGTTTTGGAGCAGATGGAAGAAAAAGTATCTTTTGAGTCTGCAACAAAGAAACAAGTGGTGTAAGAACCGTCGGAATGCAAAGGTCAATGATGTGGTCCTACTGCAAGATGACCTGGCACCAAGAAACCATTGGAAGCTCGCCAAGGTTGTTGAAGTCTTCCCGGGCTCTGATGGACGGGTCAGGAAGGTCAAACTGTTAATCAGTGATGCAACACTAAATGACAAAGGCGCGCGCACCATTAAACCTGTGTATTTAGAAAGGCCCATAAACAAAATAGTCTCTACTTGAATTTGACTAAACTCAATAGTAGGTTTGATGTGTGTGTTTTTGAACTTTGGGGTTCCAGAATCACACTTGTGTGATGGTGGGAGTGTGGCGGCAGCCATAAAGATTTTAAGTTTTCCCTTTTTGCACTTTTAATATTTATATATTTTGTACAAATAAAGTTTATTTCATTTTATTATTTTGTTTGCATAAGTTCACAACCATGGTGAGTGCTTTAAATTGCGGTGAATGGACTACATTTCCCATGGTGCATGTGGTGATGTCACTTCCTGCATTGACGTGAACTCTCGTGAGCTATTTGTCGAGGAAAAAGTTTGTTAGCATTTTTGAGGAAGCTACATCAAGTTTATTGTCAAGGAAAAGTTGCTCTAAGTTTATTTTTACTTTAACATCAAGGATAACCTCCGCTCTTAGTCTGCAAACCGGCATAAGTGGTACGTTGTCTTTTGTTCAACTATTTTAACCGCATGTACATCTGTCTGTGTTTATGAGTTTGTTTAATTGTGTACTTATGTTTGTTTTATGTAGTTCTACGGTGTTATAATAAAGAAACATCAGTCATAAGAACCTGGGCCTTGGATTGTGACTAAGGGAGGAACAATGAAAGAGAGCAAAGGTTAGAGAGAGCAAAGAAGGGACAGAAGGGAAAATGAAGAGAGAGCCAAGGAGACAGAGGAGAGAGGAGGAAGAGAGAGACTGAAGGAGAGAGAGAAGAGAGGAAGGAGGGAGAGACAGAACAGAGAAAAAGGAGGGAGAAAGAGAGGAAGGAGACAGTTTTGAGAGCGAGACCTCTTCATGCCGCGGCGGAACTCAAAGAGCCGCTGGCCCTGAGGGATGGAGAACACTCGGATGACCGTGCCCTAGAACAATGCAGACAAGGTCATAAACAATAACTACAGTACATACCAACTCATGTGCTGTGTACTTCTAATAGCATGACTCACCTTCCGGGAAGCACTGGCGAGTCTGGAGGTGGAGGTGTTGAAGCTGAGAGCTGCTAGTGGACTGTGGTGAGCCGGGATCACAGTTACTGGGGTCTAAAGCACGACACACAGGTCAGAACATGTATGGCCTAGCTCACTCTGCTGCATTGGACTCAAACAATTAGGGGTTCTGACCAATCACAGGATAGCATTGTGGTTTGGGTGGAATCCAAAGGTGAAGCATGCAAATGAAACAAAACAAATATGGCGACGTCTACTGAACATGACTTTATATAACAAATTGAAGGTAAATTTTCTCCCAAAGAAAGAAATGTTGACGTTGTTCAATGTAAACATTCCTCAGACATCAGACGTCTCCCATTTATAACCTAAATCAAAAACAAACAAAGAAAATAATAGGGCTAGCCCGATCAGGTCCAGAAGTGTGAAAACACCCATTATGGCCCTGAATGGTTATGTTAAAAAGATGCCACACTCACTGCATTTTCAATAGGCATAGTTAACTAAAAGAAACTGTAAACAAATAGGTGTGGTAGTCTCAGAGTAATTTCATTGTAGTTGGCTCCTCCCTTCAGGCAGATAAGGCAGTGTTCACCAGCACTCTGACCAACTGAAGAAGCAGCGTGGATGAGCTGCGAAACATATTCGATGAAATAAACTTTTGTCCAGTTGACAAATTGATTTTCTCCTTTTGCCATGGATTCTACCTGGACAATTGTTAAAAGTTAAAATTTCAGGAAAATATGTGTAGAATCCCTATTCTACACATATTTTACACACATATTCTACACATAAATTCTATATGTTGGTGTGTTATAGCAGGTGAACCATTTGAAATACAGAGCTCATCTTGGGCTTAATTTGAAGCTAAAACATTGGGGAAGTTTTCTATTTCTATATTAAAGGTACAGTGTGTAAGGATTCGTGGCACGTAGGTGGATGGTGGCTATTGCACTTCCTGTTTTAGCTACGGCAGACCTGGAGGGTCACACGGGCGTGCCGTAACGCGCATAGCTCGCATACCCGCGCACGAACGCGTGACGCGCACCTGGCGCTGTGCGAGCCCTCGCCGACAATTACTGTATAAATAAAACGCGGTCCCATTCGCTGTTTTTTTCTTTTTCTTTTCCCGATCGTGTACCATGACAATATACACGTCAAATTAAACCTTACAGTCTCCTCTTTTTGACTATGCAATTCATTTCCCGGCACAACAATCACTTCCCGAGCACATGGGGCTTTTATACGGAAAAGCACAAAACAAGGTTTGTTACTTTGCTTACCTTTGAAGGCTCTGGACAGGTCAAACTCAGTATTTCACCATAAGCTTGGTCTCAATCTGTCTGTAAGGATCCAGCAAATAAAATCCAGTAAAACAATTTAGTCCAAAACACGTGTTAGATCCATTACGACGTGTGATCCGGCAACATGCTTGTCGTTGTTTATCCAAACGTGTCACGAGCCTTGCCGAAGGCGAAGGCGGAGCCCAAATGTCCTTCTGCGGCTCTCGTAGTTAAAATGGCTGCCTCTACATGGGGTCAATCCCTGTTTTATGTGACTATATCTAAGTCCAAAAGAATACTTTGATTTCATGATGGAAGTGAAAAGGCTTGGAAAACAATGTATTTTTGAATGGGTATCTTCAATTTCGGTAATTAACGGGTAAAAATCTTACACACTGTCCCTTTAAGGAAGTTTTTCTATGCACAGAAATGTGCATCTCTGTTAATGTTACTGTGAATGTACTTATTTTATAAATATACTTAAAAATTTTATTAGCGCTGTAACTGATTTTGAACCATGAGTGCAAAACACATTTTAGTTTATTTTAACAACATAATGCCTTTAAAATGCTATACTATACTATACTATACTATACTATACTATACATACACAGAGCATTAACCTGAAAAAATTAAAGGTTAAATGACTAAATGATTATAAAATATACTTATCATATGAGATTTTCCAAAAAATCTAAGCTAATTTTTTATGCTTTTTTTTTTTTTTTACTTTGGTAAAGATTAAAATGTTCCTTCTTAATTGGACACGTGCAGCAGATATGACATGTAGTTCATAACTTCATAACTATAACCTAGCACCTTAAAGTGAATAAACCTACTCTATTCTCACTAAATGACACAAGAGTAATAATCAGACAAATACAAATAGATAATAACATATTTATATTGTTAAATCAGCATTTAATTTGTCTTCCTTGTGCATAAATTGTCCCTGCATTCAGGTTCATTTTCTGTGCTGATGACATATATTCTGTTTAGAACTCACTGCTTATTTTTCTAGTTTTCCCCACAAACTACCACTTTAATTGGTGTAAAACTATGATAAATATTTACCACTAGTAAATCCCACCAAATCAAGTGAAAACCTGTCATGCACTTTGAAGATACGGGAGCTACTTTTCTACTCACCAGAGCAGTGGCATTGTAGACCTGCAGCTCTCCAGTGTTGGGGCAGTTGGGGTAGGCCAGGTAAGAGCAGGAGCCCAAGCTGGAGAGGGCACAAAGGCCACACGGGTTAGACGGGACCACAAGTGTCTGTAGCAACTTCAAGTCCTTTATGTTGTGTATGTACAGGGACTCTTCAAGACACGCCACCAGTCTCTGCAACAACATCAACCACATTAGACTTCACTGGATGACAAAGAATTCACGTGAAACGTCATGTATTTATGCAAAATTTACTTGTGAGATTGTAGTCATGTTGGGAAAAAACAGAGATGTATTTTGTTTAATTCACATGCTTGAGTAATCTCAGTGGTGAAAGAAGTACTCAATTTTGTTACTTAAGTAAAAGTACATAGACCAGGACAAAGTAAAGGCATCACATGATAAATGTACTTATATATTAAAGTACTCATTTAAAGGGATATGCCACCCCCAGGTCAAATTTGGGCATCTCCCCACAGTCCAGAGACTAAAATAAGTGATGGAAAGCGTTTTCCTGCTCACCCAGCCATTGTCCGAGTCTGTCGCCACTGACCGCCGCGGTAACTGGTGCTCCTCCGCCTTAGACTGGAGTCTAACGTAGCCAGAGATAGATTTCGGCCAAAAGGAATTAATTTGCTCGATGCGTTTCCCAATTACTTTGTGTGTAGTGCGCATTCATATCGAGTGCAAATAAATGTGCAAATCAACACGGAGAGCTTGCCTTGGTCATTTTGGGTGGGAACTATTTTCCAGTGCGTAAGAATACAGTCGTATCACGCACCACGTTGTGCAACAGGGGAACTCCCTTCCCGGTGCGTAACTGGGATTCCCCTGGTAGCGTACTGCGTGATACGGCTGTATTCTTACGCACTGGAAAATAGTTCCCACCCAAAATGACCAAGGCAAGCTCTCCGTGTTGATTTGCACATTTATTTGCACTCGATATGAATGCGCACTACACACAAAGTAATTGGGAAACGCATCGAGCAAATTAATTCCTTTTGGCCGAAATCTTTCTCTGGCGACGTTAGACTCCAGTCTAAGGCGGAGGAGCACCAGATACCGCGGCGGTCAGTGGCGACAGACTCGGACAATGGCTGGGTGAGCAGGAAAACGCTTTCCACCACTTATTTTAGTCTCTGGACTGTGGGGAGATGCCCAAATTTGACCTGGGGGTGGCATATCCCTTTAAAAATGCACTTAAAGAGTAAAAAGTATTTCGTACACATTTTGAGATCTAATAAAGCTTCAAATGTAGTGATTTGGAAAGAAATTTGTGCTGAGTTTGTTCAATAGAATAAAATAAAAATGTTTTTGGATATTTTTGTTTGCTCAAACAAATGTGTTAAAACTCTAACGCCTTTTCAGCAAGTCTCAAACATCCATCCATCCATTTTCTTCCGTGCCGTGCTGTAGGAAGCAGCAGTCTAAGCAGAGACTTTCAAACTTCCTTCACCCCGGACACTTTCTCCAAATCCACCAATCCACTGCTAAGGAAGTAGTAAAACACTTACCGGTAACTACTTTTGTTTTTCCACGTTTTGGTATTCCCCCTACACAGACTCCTGTATATAAGCAGCTGCTGTACTCAGTTCGGTGTGAGACGAGGAAGATGTGCCTATGTGTATTCATATGTCCTGTATTTCGCTTGAGTCAAGATTAAAGTGCCTGTATGTTAAATTTCTGCCAAAGTTTCCTAGGCTCGTTATTGAGGTCCTTTTATAAAGCTGACAGGTGAGTAAAGTGCCTTTAAACTTTGACAATACAGACTTTAGGACATGTTTAAATACTTCAGCTTTCGTGTGGTCATATTATTTCTGCATGAAAGGGAAATATTTAGCTGAAACGTAAATGTGAAGCGATTAACGTTAACATTACATGTGTCCAGAGTGTGGATGTCCAGATTGCGTGTGTGTGTACGTGTGCATCCAGAGTGTGTGTGCGTGTGTGTCCAGATTATGTGTGTACGTGTGTGTAGTGTCCTATACTATATTTTGTATTGTATTAAATTGACAATACAGGGGGGTATTCCATCAACGTCGCTAAACATAGCGGCACCTAAGTGGTTAAGCCTCTCCTGAAGTAGCGGCAACTTAGACTAAAGCCTGAAGTCGTTCCACTAAGGCAGTTTAGCTGCGCCTCATCAGCGCTAACTTCAGTCAGGCCTATCCAGTCCTGGCCTAGGCGCGTGCACAGAGGACGTAAGAAGCCCAGAACAAGCGATCGTCGAAAACGCGATCATGTCGAAGATTCGGGCCGATTATTTCAGCGCATCAGAACAAAAGTTGCTTTTGGAACTCTGCAACGCACTTGCAATAACCAAGGCGAGAGACATGGCATGGCAGAAGATCGCAGACTGCTTAAATGTGTAACTTAAGTTCTATAACAGTGCTGAATGTTGAGTTTTTTTACGTATATTTTTACCGTCGATATCAAGACAAGTCCATGGGGGAGAGGACTTGCTACGGTTTGGCACGTGGAAGACGCGAATTCGATACTCAGGGAGAGCAGTCATAAAATGTTTATATTCGTATTTGTAGAGCAGTCTTGTCAGTTGTAATTTCTTTTTACTGTGTAAAAGTATTTGCACCAACTAATACGTTAAATTGTGTTATCTTGTCTGTGGTAAGTAGGCTAATATTAATATTAATATTAAGTGAAATTAGTAATACTGTTGAAATGGTACCTTAATTTAATTTAAAATGAACAGTAGCTACCAAGCCACAGGAGGTGGGAGCCCCCCTCACAATCTCACCTGCAGAGGAGCTGGCACTGGCCCTAAACTAGGGTCGCCCTCTGGTGGAGGTAATTGAAGGAGGGACCTCATCAAAGATCCTCCCTGCGAGTTCTTGTGAGGAGTATATTCAAGGTATTCTCTAGGCTACTGCTTGCCTCAGGTGTGATCCAAGCATTTGTATTTTTAATAGTAGGCCTATGCTTGTGTTTCTCCAACAGTGCCTTGCCTGACCCTCAGCAGTCCTCCAACAGTGCCTTGCCTGACCCTCAGCAGTCCTCCAGCAGTGGCCTCACACCAGAATGTCATACCTAATGTCTTTTATTGTTTTATGCCTATTGATGGAAATTGATAAATAGGATTTCATTAAAGAGGCTTGCACAGAATCTCTGAAGCAAAATTGTTGAATCATTGAAATGTTGCATCATGGAGTGTGCCTGTTATTTGGCTACATTTTGTTTTAAAAGTAAAGGTTTACCTTTAACTGTATTGTTTGATAGAGATGTCACATAAAATATAAAGTGTCAATGTCATCAAGTGAGAGTGATGTTACGCCCAGCTGATATAAGTTCTATGATGATATGAGTAATTGTAGGTTAAATTCATTCACATTTGTGTGTGACAAATGTAAATTCGTGAAAATATAACACATAATTGACTTGAGCATGTAAACCGTCAGTAATAGGAATCGAACCCGGGATTCCCACGTGCTAGACAGAGTACTTAACCACTCGGCTAAGGGCTTTCTCAATGACAGCTCTGGAATTCTTTTATCCGATAATGTCGTAAAGACTAATACTGTAATTACTGGACATTTGTTAAAACTGACCAAGAATGTAAGGTAATTTTTTTTTTTTGGCTGATATTGTCACAGTTGTTTTTGGACAACACAGATAGTCATGTGGGAGGTGTGCGGAACTGTTTGTTTGACACTTTATTTCAGGTACGTATTCTCTGCGACTCCACCTAATTAAGTCTCATCTTTAGCCTGCCCGGGACCAGGCTAGCTCAGAGGACCATGTTGCCCCAGTAACTCAGCAGGGAGAGTCATGGAACCGAACTCTCACTAAAACTAGCGCGGCCTATCGAATATTGCCGGGCTTTGCGCTTAGCCGCGTTGATGGAACACCTCTCTGGTGACTTTGGCTACGTTTACACATAGCCGAGTTAGTATGTTGAGAAACGAATATTTGTCTCCCTCTGTTTTCCAAAATTTACACGTACACTGGTATTTTTTTTTAAACTGAGACATTTCCCTACGTTTGTACCCATCTTTTACACGCAAACAGCGTATTCACCTGTGAAAACAAAGGAGAATGCTCTGCAAGAATGAATGAATGCAGAATCGCACTTTTGGTGCGTCAGCTGCCTAAAACACCTCAGTTTACATGCAAACGCGAAACCAGAGTTTTCCAAAATCTCCACTATTGCCGGAGTTTTTAGAAATAATTGTTTTCAGAGGAAAAATCTCAGTTTGTGTGTAAACGAAAGGCACAAACGAAGCGAAGCGGTCACACCAGATACTGACTGGTTCTGAGTCCCCAGACCCCCAATAAAGCAAAAAATAAATAAAAATGCACATTTCGGGGTGGCCTTTTATTGTGGGCAGTCTGGGGCGCACCTGTGCACTGGTCATGATGTCGGATCGGCATCTTGATGTGGCGCACCTGTGAGGTGGGGTGGATTGTCTCGGCGGGGCAGAGGTGCTCGCTGTCACACATTTGGACTTTTGGAATTTTGGATCTTTGGGTCCATCTCAGGAAAAATGGGAGCAAAAACAAAAGTGTTGCGTTTATATTTTTGTTGAGTATATATGGAGATGGTATGAATGTAGTCTTTTATCTCTCACTGTTTGATGGGAGCTGTAGTAGTCTGTTGGAGAATGAGCTCCTCTGACCCTCTATAGTCTGGTGCAGTGGATGAACATTAGTGTCCATGATGGAGAGCAGTTTGTCCCGTGTCCTCCTGTCCCTCACTGTGACAAATGTCTCAAGCTTACAGTCAATCATGTGACCAGCTTTATGGATCAGTTTGTCAATCCGCCCAATGTCCCGTTTTCTGGTGCCGCTCCCTCAGCAAAGTACAGGGTACTGGCCACCCCAGAATGGTAGAAGATCTCCAGTAACTTGCTGCACACATTGAAAGACCTCAGCTTTCTCAGGAAGTAGAGTCTGCTCTTCTTGTAGAGAGCATTACATTTGTCCCTCTTGTACAGTCTGTTGTTCACATGGATGCCAAGGTACTCGTAGCAGTCCACTATTTCCACATCATGACCCTGAATGGTAATGGGCTCCACTGGTGTCCTCTTTCTCCTGAAGTCAATCACCAGTTTCTTGGTCTTGTCAATGTTCAGAAGCAGATGGTTTGCCTGGGACCACTCCACAAAATTTCCAATCAGTGTCCTGTACTCCAGCTCCTGTCCATCCTTGATATACCCTACCACTGCAGAGTCATCAGAGAACTTCTGCAGATGGCAGGACCCAGAGCTGTACTAGAAATCAGAGGTGTACAGAGTGAACGGGAACGGGACTGTACCCTGGACTGTACCCTGGGGGCCTCCTACATTACTGACCATAGTGTCAGATAGGGGTGTAAATAATATTCGATTCGTATCGATGCATCGATCCTACTGCTGACGATCCAAATGCATCGATGCGTCCACAAGAGAATCGATTAATGCGTTTACGTTTTCAAAATTTCCGTCTGTCTATTTTCAGCCATCTTCTCTTAGGTGTATTACTGACTCCTGCGCTGCGAGGGGCGCTAACCTTTCTTGTCCTCGTGAACCCCCTCCGCCCCCCCCCCCCCCCCCCCCCACCCCTAAATAAATAAACCACCCCCTCCCTCCTCCTCCCCCGCTCTCACACGTGGACACAAACACACAAGCCACAGAGTGAACTTTCGGAAGTGATGGACGAGGAGAAAGCTGGCGAAAACAGAGGTGAATTACACACTCCTCTTGGACATAAGTCGTTCGTCTAGAAGTATTTTGGCTTCCGTAAAGCAGGGCATGACTTGGTAAAGGATGTGGCAATATGTAAAGACTGTCGTTGTGAGATTCGGTACTTTGGGAATACATCTAATTTGTCTGCACACCTCAAAAGGCGCCATGGCATCGATGGCGACTGTTCAGAGAAAGCACAGCCCTCTACGCCACTGACAGCATTTTTCCCTCAAAAGTTGTCGAACTGTACAAAGAGAGCGAAGAACATATCCAAGGCTATAGCGTTCTTTATATGTAAAGACATAAGTCCCTATGCTGTCGTGGAGAATGAAGGCTTTAAATATCTGCTCGATGTGCTTGAGCTGAGATGCAATATCCCCTCACGGCAACATTTCAGATAGTCCTACATTCCCAAATTATACAGCAAAGTTCGTGATGAAGTTTTGACAGATTTGATGAAGGCACAGCGCGTAGCGATAACATCAGACGGCTGGACTTCATGCACAACAGAGTCATACGTGTGTTTAGCACAGCAGGGGACATTGTTCGTTCAGAGCGTAGTGTTTTGTCTTCTGAGCATGTGGACCAGCTGATTTTTTTTTTTGAAGAAAAATCTGTCAAGGAGCACCATTGAAAGTATTGATATGTAATACTGAATCATACTGGTTTTGTTTGCCAACTGTTCTCTTTGCAACACCCCTTCAGTATCTAAAGCAAGTATACATTGATATTATTTTATAGTGGACAAGTGTAGGCCTAGGCTTTTGTTAATTTTTTCACTCATTGCACTGATTTTGGGGAGTCCTTTCATGCACGGCTAAAACAAGGTCCCTTCAGTATGTTAAGCACAGATACATTGTTTACTTTATAGTGAATAGGCCCATGTGTCTGTTACTTTTTGTTGTTTTTGTGGAGTAAGACGTTCATACAAGGCTCCTTAAGTATATTTGCACTTATTTTGAGACACTTTATTTTGCCAATGCAGTAACTGACTGTATTAATGTTTTTCTGTAATAAAATGCAGATGTTACAGTTTTTGTTATTTTTATTTATTCAAAACATCATTAATACATAAAGTGAAAACTATGCACCATTGAATCGAATCGTATCGAATCGTATCGAATCGTGGGGAATTCTCAAGAATCGAAAATAATCGAATCGTTGGCTTAAGAAATCGAAATCGTATCGAATCGTCATGAAGTGTCTGATTTACACCCCTAGTGTCAGACAAGGTGGTTCCCAATCGCACATACTGAAGCCTGCCTGACACCGCTGACACCCATCCTGAGCAGCTTTTCACTCATCAGAAAGGGCTGTATTGTGTTAAGGGCAATGAAGAAATCAAAGAACAATATCCACACAGAGCTCTTAACACTATCCAGGTGACAGTGAGCCCGCTGCAGAAGATAGATTATCCACACTAATGTGGGCCTGATAGGCAAATTGTAGAGGATGCAGGGATGGTGCTACCAGGGGTCTGAGCTGAGCCAGAACAAGTCTCTCAAACACTTTCATGACATGAGATGTCAAAGTGACTGGTCTGAAGTCATCAAGTCCAGATGGGATAGGCTTCTTGGGTACTGGCACAATGCAGGAGGTCTTCCAAAGCGCTGGTATCCTTTCAAGCTTCAAGCTCAGTGTCCAGAGAAAGGGCAGGATCCCAGTGAGCTGTGTTGCACATGTCCTCAGCACACGGGGGTTGACTTGGTCTGGTCCAGGAGACTTGTTTTGGTGAACTTTCTGCCTTCTCACCTGGGCAGGTGACAAACACACTGAGCTTGGTTCCTCCGTGAGGGTGGGGGTAGGTATAGGAGCAGAGGTGATGGGCTGAAGAAGTGATGAAGTGGGCTAAGTGGTCTATGGCGAGGTGTGGGTTGGGCGTCTGGGAGGTGCAGAGATGGCGGAAACAATTAGAAATGAGAATGAGAAACAATTAAAATGCAAATTGAGTAGGTTTGATCTGTCTGGCCTATTGTCCTGCTACTTTGTTCTGGAGAGACCTGTGATGGCCTTCATTCCCCTCCACACATCTGATGTTATTCTGTTGGAGTTTAACCTCCAATTTCCTTCTATAGGCCTTCTGGCCCTGCCTTAACTGGACCTTCAGCTGTCATTGCGCCTTCTTCACCTCGTCCTTGTCACCAGAGCTGAAGGCCCGCTTCTTCTTATTAAGTAGATCCTTCAGCTGGCTGGTGATCCAGGGCTTGTTGGAGGAGTAAGAGCAGACAGTGCGCATGGGGATGGCTGTATCCTCACAGAAGTTGGTGTAATCTGTTATACAGTCCGTCATGCTGTTGATGTTGACCCCATGCAGCAGGCAGAGCACATTCCAGTCTGTGGTCTCCAAGCTAACATTTTTACCGAATACAGCATTTTCAAAACAGCAAAAGGTAACATGGTGATCTAAATATGTTATGTGTTAGCAGTTAGTATTAGAGATCAATATGGTTTTTTTCATAGCTGATACCGTTTAGAATCCAGCGCAACCAATGGCTGGTAAACTGTTATTTTTGGGCCAATATATAGGGGAGATTTTGGTAAATTACATGAAATTATGTCTAAAATATCTGTACGGGAGATTTAAGGCCAATATATCGGCCAACAGGTCTAGTTAATATAAGCGTAATACTCCTTTATTATGAACCTAATTCAAATAAAAACATGAAAGTGAAATAAATGTGTCTGAGTACGGCCAAACAGTGCCCAACTCGGGCTTAGGCAATCCTTAAGTTTTTTTGCAGAATGTGCTAGTTGAGATCATGAAGAACCCATTCCATGTTTCAGATAAAGGCATTGGCTGCTTAAAAAACATATATTTTGTCTGTGAAATTGGCTTGTTTTTCTGAAAGAATTGAGGTGTGTCTAAATTACCATCATACCGCTGCGGTCCAATCACGTGACGTTTGCGCTCTTTTGTTTACTTTTTCCGCCTATCAGCTGTGCTCAGCTCCTGAATATGTAGTTGCATTTCATAGGATGCATTTGCATCCGTAACTTAAAAATCCTTAACTTTGACTGTAAATGCTACATAATGAAATGCTGTAAACGTTCTCTTCGGGACATGGGACGCGCTTCTCCGGAGCTCATGTGCAGAATGCGATTGGATACTTTACTGGGGAAAGAGCGCGGATATGCGATCCACGGACAAAGAGGCAAACAACAGGCAAGTAAATGGAAGAACACGTTTACTTTATAGACTTTAGGACATGTTTAAATACTAATTCAGCTTTCGTGTGGCGATCATATTGCACTGTGCTCTGTGCGGGACCGCGCTTGTATGGCTGCTCACTGCAGGACTCGTGTGGCGATCATGTTGTGGTGACGCAGATCTCCATTCACTAAGCTAATGCTAACGCTAACATTGACACAAATGTGGTGAGCGTGACCACGAACAGTCTTTTTAGGTTAATTTCCACTCTATTTTTGTTTATATGAAAGCCAAATGTTTTGCCATAGGCTATACCGGTAGAGTAATACTTTATTTTGATTCAATCTGACCCGTTTCGGCACTTTAACTTTTTTTTGACTCGGAGCTTATTTAGCCATGAGGTTTGTAATGGAAGTTGTACAGCATTTGAAACTTAAATGTTTTCTTTTTGTAACTTTTTTAATGAATTAGGCTGCAATACTAATTTATTTATTTAATAGAACTTTAAAAGTGCACTTTACTTTATTTTTGGAATTAAAGCTAGTTTATTGAAATTATTGAATTGTTATTAAAGTCCTTTTTGATGTGACCAAAAGATTATTTATAGGTATACAACTAAGATATATGCATGTATTTATTTATTGTTATTTATTTATTTAAAGCATAGTATATTATACTATGCCATATTATGTGCAATACGAAATTCATATGAGCAGTATTATCTCCTGTGAAATAATCCTTAAAGGGACAGTGTGTAGGATTCGTGGCGCATAGTTGGTTAGTAGCTATTCCACTTCCTCTTTTGGCTATGGCAGACCACGAGGGTCACCCGGGCGCGCCGTAGCGCCGCCAGCTCGCGTGCACGAACCGCTGTATACATAAAACACTTTTTTTTTTCTTTTCGCATGAAAACACACAATCCCGATCATGATTCATGACAATCTACACATCAAATGAAACCTTACAGTCTCCTCTTTTTGACTATGCAATTCATTTCCCTGCAAAACAATCACTCCCCGAGCACATGGGGCTTTTATACAGAAAAGCACAAAACTTAGCTTACTTAGCTTACCTTTGAAGGCTCTGCACAGGTCAAACTCTGTATTTCACCATAAACTTGGTCTCAATCTGTCCATAAGGATCCAGCGAATAAAATCCAATAAAACAATTTAGTCCAAAATACGTGTTATATCCATTACGATGTGTGATCCGGCAGCATGCTTCTTTACACGAGGCTCCCCCCTTCCCCCCTCCCCTTCCCCTTCTCTCCTTCGCTCCTCTGCTCCCATATGCAGCCGCGGAGCAGAGGAGCGAAGGAGAGAAGGGGAAGGGGAGGGGGGAAGGGGGGAGCCATATGCAGCGCGGCTGAGCAGCTGTTAGCAGGAGCCTCGGCGAAGGATGAGCCCAAATGTCCTTCTGCGGCTCTCGTATTCAAAATGGCTGCCTCTATATGGGGAAGATCCCCCTTTTATGTGACTATATCTAAGTCCAAAAGAATACTTTGATTTCATGATGGAAGTGAAAAGGCTTGGAAAACAATGTATTTTTGAATGGGTATCTTCAATTTCAGTAATTAACGGGTAAAAATCTTACACACTGTCCCTTTAAATACCTTATTTAATCCTACCTGTACCTTGGTATAGAAAACAGGCCGAGATGGAAAAAGTTGATTCGCTGTGGCAACCCCTGAAAAAAGGGACAAGCCGAAAGGAGAAGAAGAATCCTACCTGTACCTTGGTATTTTATTACATATTTAATTACTTTTTTTTTAATTATATTGGTTACTTTGCTATGCTATTAGTACTTCCTGACTATCTTGGCAAGTCAACATTGTATAATACATTGTATAATACATGCAGTACGAAATCGACGTGCTATATACAGTATATATATATATATATATATATATATATATACAGTATATACAGTATATATATATATACAGTATATACAGTATATATATATATATATATATACAGTATATATATATACAGTATATATATATATATATATATATATATATACACAGTATATATATATATATATATATATATATATATATATATATATATATATATATATATATATATATATATATATATATATATATATATATATATATATATATATATATATATATACAGTATATATATACAGTATATATATATACATATACATACAGTATATATATATATATATATATATATATATATATATATATATATATATATATATATATATATATATATATATATATACAGTGGTACCTCGCCTTACGAATGACCCAACAAACGAAATTTTCAAGTTACGAAACGCCTTCACGTCAAATTTTGGTCTCTAGATACGAATTAAATTTCAAGTTACGAAACGCGAAATCTCCAATCCAATCCAATCCAACTTTATTTATAAAGCACTTTAAAAACAACAAATCTCAAAAATTCAATTAATGCGCGCTCAGATGCACGCCCCGAAATGTAAATACACTTTATCAACACACACGGGGTTAGGTTCCAGAGGTGGCCCACGGTGGGAGAGGTCCACGAGGTAGGACAACTTTGTATTTTGCAATTGTTCTACATGTTTTAGGGCTGTAAATGCCTCACCACACGCATTCTACGCTTTTCTCAGACTGGAGTTTCTCTCGCATTTCTCTCTCGTTTGAACACTCGAACTTTCATAGATTTTCAATGGAATGTGTTGGGGGGGCACGGCTCGCCGAAAGTGCGATGGAAACGGAGACACAACAACACATGATCAGTGTGGTAAAACTCACCTGTCTCACAACGGTCTAAACCCTGCTCACGTTCAATTAGTGAGTGAACAATCCAACACTTGGTGAATTCTGCTTCACAATGATAGGAAGAGCCGACATCGAAGGATCAAAACGTCCATATGGCGCAAGGCCGCGGGATGGAGAGCCGTGGCACCCGGGCCGTGCCTCCTCCTCGGGGCCGCGAGCATGCGCGGCTCGGCCCGCCCGCGCGGCTCACAGCTCACAGTCTCAGCCCCACGGCTCTGGAAGTCACATAGAACCAGAGCCCACCCCGAGCGAGACCCCGCGGTCTTGCCGGCCGATAGAGCTCCTTTCTCGGCCTGTTAGCTCATAGTGTCAGCCTCCCGGCTCTGGAGGTCAGATAGAAGCAGAGCTCGCCCCGCGGGGCTGGCAAGGAGCGCAGACACGAGTAACGCACTCATCCAACGGCACTACCATGTTATAATAATAACAAGTCCAATCCAGGTTTAGTTCTGGTCTAGACCTGGTTTATTCCACGTTCTTTTAGTCCTGGTCTAGTCTCTTAGCCTGTCAGGACGCAGAACACAACGTTACACTATAAAAAAATGTTACACTCTAAAAAAAAAACCTTGGAACGGATCAGGCTTTTTCCATTGATATAGCTACTCAACTTACGAATTTTTCACGTTACGAAACCTCTTCTGGAACGAATTAATTTTGTAAGGTGAGGTACCACTGTATATATATATATATATATATATATATATATATACACACTATGCTGTATTATGTGCAATACGAAATTCATTTGAGCAGTATTACCTCCTGTGAAATACTCCTTAAATACCTGTGCCTTGGTATTTCATAACATATTTTATTACTTTTTAAAATTATATTGGTTACTTTGCTATGCAATTAGTACTTCCTGACTATAAGTAAATTTTGTAGTAAACTTTGACTTAACATATTATCCTGTGTATTATTAAATGATTCTGACCTGCCTGAACATTAACACCACAGTGATAGTCATGATGGGGGAGGGCTTAGCTTAATGTCATGCAAATAGGCAAGGAGAGCTGAAGTGAGGAAACTTTACGAGCTGATTTCAGAGCTTTCGAAAATCTGCTGTACATGCTTTCAAATAGCCACAACTTATGTGTCAACACTTATGTGATTTTTATGTGTAAGACATCATTGAAAAGCTTAGAATCTATACTTTCAGAATCTGTGAATAACTCAAAACGCCTCCGGGATCATATGTGTCCTGTTTGGCCGCGGTCGGTCACAAATTTTCATGAGGAAACAATATTATTCATTAACCAGAGTTTCGGCGAATACAAACCTGCCTGCTAAGCTTGACAGCCTGCACTGGCTTGGGGTAGCTGTAGTTGCAGATTTCGGTGCCCTTCTTAAAGTGATAGATGTGGAGGTGCTGGGGTGTTTGAGCGCTCACCACCACCACCAGAGAGCTGCCGTAGAGCCGCTCCACCACGCCCACATCAGGGCAGTTCACTGGGCACACAAGCACACAGTGAGGACCCTATTCTCAAAATATTACACAGACTCTCAGTACTCTACTTTCACACTCTTAAAGCGTGGAAACAAAAACAGCTAATTTTAAACAATTTGCAGTGCAAAATTATTCCTCATTAACCATATGCATTCTGAGCATTTGAATTATTCACCACATTGAGTTTATAAGCTCTTTTCACAACTTTTAGAGACCAGAGCAAAGTTTTTCTAACAACAAGTAGCATGCTAACAGTGCACTTTGTACAGTAAAATGCTTGACTATGATATATTGTTTGCCTAGCAAATCCAGAATGACATCACTCTGTTTTTGCATACAGAGAGATATCAAAGTATTTAAAAAGTTGTGTTTGTGGTTTTTTTTAAACATCTACTTGATTTTAACTTGCCACAGCATAGTGTGCACACTATTACCACCCACCTCTATTATTTATGATGACAATACAGACATATGGAGAACAACTCCGCAACATTTAAAATGCCAAAAAGCCTTTAGCCTTCAGACCTGTGCTGTGGTAGATGCAGTCCAGCGTGTCTATGTTGGTCAGAGAAAAGAGCCTGAAGCCGCTGTGTGTGCCCAGTGCCAGAGAGCTAAACAGAGGGAACAAACCATAGTTACACTCAATAAAGTACTGCACATGACACTATTTGTTGTCATAGGGAACCAAAATTATTAAAAAAAAAAAAAAAAAAAAAGGTACAACTGCTTAAGAAAACAAATTGGCACTAAGTTTTTGTTTTTTTCTTGGGACAGTTCCATAGAAAGGTACTCTGCATTCCCAGTATAGTCTACTTTTCTTGAATTTTATCAGAATTACCTTATTCATCCCCAAGGGGAAATTATTTTTGTTGCAGACAGGCAGCTGACCAGCAAAAGAAATATACAATAACTGATATCAGTCTAGTCATAGTTCAGGAATTTAAAAAGTACTGTTTGTTTGGGGTCCGGTCCCATAAAACAAGTATTGTTTAAGCACCAATACACAGAGCTGTCAAAAGAAAAAAAATATTCTCCCACTACCATATACTAATTGATACTAAATGAAGAAACAATATCATAAAATAAACACATAAAATAGAACACAACTGGTGCCAAAATATATAAATAATATAATATAATAAATACTGCCATGCAACACTCCATTTCCATTTTGAAAGGGAACTTTCTGAATAGGGCATTTTGAATAGGGCACTTAAAAAAAGATATAGAATATTGGTATTAACAAATTGCTATCTATATAGGCCGACTGGAACTGATATGTCATCAACTCCTACATAGAGAGTAATAGTTTTGAGACCTTTGGCCCTACCCCTTTTTTAGTCGACTAATCGATCAGAAGGACATGTCTTTGGTCCACCAAGAATTTCTTTAGTGGTCTGCTGATCTTGTGTAGGGTATATATTTTGTGACAGGGCCATTATTTCACAATTTGCAGTGGTAGCCTCTGGTTAATCCCTGCACTAGAACATTGTTGGTGTGGTTCTAAGTAACATGACTGCTGTAATCATGCAAGCCCAGACTAGTATTATCAAAGGTATCAAAAATAGTTACTAATCATCAATACTAATCTAGATACGCATTTGAGCAGGTATCAATACTAAAAAAGTCCCATTCCCAGACAGAAATTAACCTTTCCTGAATAGCTTTACTAGAAAGAGCTTGAGACTTGAGCTGTATCAGAACAAGTACAAGAGTACACCTACTATATACCCATGGACCACTATGGAATCAACCTGGACCATTGATGAATTACGCAGGTCATAGAAAAGAAAGTAAGGGAATAGAAAAGAAAGTACAATTATTATTGAAAACCACATTTTATTGTCTAAATAAAGAGTGTTTTTATCATCATTGTGGTATAAGAATTGTCTCTTTCTTGGTGTCAAGTTTGAAATTTTAGTAACACTGGCCCACAGTACCTTCTCTACGTCACCTGTCCTGCTTGCATTTACGCTATTGAGATGATTTTTACAGCTCATTCCAGGCTGAGTGCTTCATAGTGCTGTCTGCATTCTGTCGTCTGTGTCTCATACTATGTTTGGAGCTCTATCTATGGAGAGACAGGTACTGGGTTGTTTAAGGGGATGAGGAGAGGAAGTGAGTCATCTCATGTTTACATTTATGGCACACTGCATAACATATCTGTGCATGAGTAATCACTATTTCACTATCCAGGCTAGGTCTGCAAGATTAAAAGGTCCCATGTAGGGATGCAAATTATCGATTAATTCATTAATCTATAGTTGATTGACCTTATCGATCGACTTACGATTAATTGATAAGCGGCGTTTTTCACCTGAATTTTAGTGTTTCAATAGGGTCTTTAAGAATATAAGCTATAGTATACATAACACTGAGTCATAAATATATCATAGTATTATTATATTGTATATCCCTCAATTAATTATTCCTTAGTAAAAAGCAGACAAATGTATTGATGCTGAATAACAAAATACAGTAATCCCTCGCTCTATCGCGGTTCGCGGATTTACAGTGGTACCTCACCTTACGAAATTAATTCGTTCCAGAAGTGGTTTCGTAACGTGAATTTTTCGTAAGTTGAGTATCTATTTCAATGGAAAAGGCCTGATCAGTTCCAAGGTTTTTTTTTATAGTGTTACTTTTTTTTATAGTGTAACATTTGTGTTCTGCGTCCTGATTGGAATAAACCAGGTCTAGACCAGAACTAAACCAGGTCTAAACCTGGACTGGACCTGGACTAAACCAGGATTATCCCGGGACATGGCAGTGCCGTTGGAGGAGTGTGGTGCTCCTGTCTCCGCGCTCCTTGCGCGTTCCGCGCTAGAGCTAAGAGGCCGAGAAAGACGCTCTTTCAGCGGGGCTCTTTAAGAGCGGGGCTCTTTAAGAGCGGGGCGGGGTCTGGTTCTATTTGACCTCCAGAGCCTGGGGGCTGACACTGTGAGCTAACAGGCCGAGAAAGGTGCTCTATCGGCGGGAAAGACCGCGGGGTCTCGCTCGGGGCGGGCTCTGGTTCTATGTGACTTCCAGAGCCAAGGGGGTGACACTGTGAGCTGTGAGCCGCGCGGGCGGGCCCGAGGGGGAGGCACGGCCCAGGCGCCGTGTCGACGTCGCTTTTTGATCCTTCGATGTCGGCTCTTCCTATCATTGTGAAGCAGAATTCACCAAGGGTTGGATTGTTCACTCACTAAGGGAACGTGAGCTGGATTTAGACCCGCTGATGATGTGTTGTTGCAATAGTAATCCTGTGTCTCCACTCCCCTCGCACGTTCGGCGCTATATTGAGCTGTGTCCCCCCCACGCTTCACTATCAACACATTCCATTGAAAGTCTATCAAAGTTCGAGTGTTCAAACGAGAGAGAAATGCGAGAAAAGCCCAACTCCAGTCTGAGAAAAGCGTAGAATGTGTGTGGTGAGGCATTTACAGCCCTAAAACATGTAGAACAATTGCAAAATACAAAGTTGTCCTACCTCGTGGACCTCTCCCACCGCGGGCCACCTCTGGAACCTAACCCCGTGTGTGTTGATAAAGTGTATTTACGTTTCGGGGCGTGCATCTGAGCGCGCATTAATTTAATTTTTGAGATTTCGCGTTTCGTAACTTGAATTTTCTTTCGTATCTAGAGACCAAAATTTACCGTGAAGGCGTTTCGTAACTTGAAATTTTCGTTTGTTGGGTCATTCGTAAGGTGAGGTACCACTGTATTTATTTTTTCCAATTTTTTTTTTTATAGTGTAACATTTTTTTATAGTGTAACAATGTGTTCTGCATCCTGATTGGCTAAGAGACTAGACCAGGACTAAACGTGGACTAAACCAGGTCTAGACCAGAACTAAACCAGGTCTAAACCAGGTCTAAACCTGGACTAAAACAGGATTAAACCACCACGTGCCGTTGCTGGTTTCGTGCGGCTGGTTTGTGGCTCGGGCTGAGAGTACGCATTCCGGGTGCCGCGATTCGATCTCGTGCTCAGCAGCCCCGGTGTATGCGCGTACACCGGGGCTGCTGAGCAGTGCCGTTGGCGCCCTGAGCCTCTTTTGTCATACCTCAAGTACCCCCTCACTCATACGTGTTGATAATTCTCCAAAAGTATATAAATATATGGGTTAACTTGGGCTAACCAATTAAGACAGTGGGGTTTTAAAGTTGAAACCAATGCCAAACTCTACCCATTATAATAAAACATCTGTAAGTCAATATAATAACGAAATTACTTAAATAACCCCCCATATGGTACGATTTCATTGACTAGCGCCACTATGCGCTATTTATCACATGACCAGGAAGTGCCCCGGTTTGGCCCCTAACCCAGAGAGCAGCATGAAGACAGCGGATGGTAAAGAGAGCGAACCCGTAGGCGCCGAGTGTGCAGGGTGCACTGGGGGGAAACAGAGTCCAGGTAACAGTTTGCATCGGAGCCTGGCTCCGCAAACCGGGGGCGAGCGCTGTCGCTCTATCAGCTGAGGTGCGCTCTCGGGGCAGAGAGAGAGAGGCGCTGGTCGAGGAATGACGGGGCAGCTACAGGCGCTCCGTCACAATAAAAGTTATATTCTCGCAGAGATCAACCTACTGATTACTGTGACTGTCACATGTTTCTCAATATTTGAGACGGACTTCTTCACGAAATGGAAGCACAGATAGGCTAAACTCAGTCTCCCCGTGCGCACACATAAAAAAAAAAATCTCCCCCTGCGCCTGGCAGCGACACTGCTGTGTACCCCCTGGAGTGTGCTTGCGTACCCCTAGGGGTACAAGTACTCCTGGTTGGGAAACACTGCTATAGGGTTATGAGGGCCTACAGTTTGTGTAAATATGTACGTATGTACTACTATAAGATAAGATGAGACTTTATTGATCTCACACAGGAGAAATTTACTTCCCACAGTAGCTCCAGGTAGGGACAGTTTGAACAAGAAAGAAAAGTGCATGCAGGCAAGAATGGAATAAAATAAGTAATAATAAAATAAGAAATAATAATAAAACAGTAACTAGGAGAGTATTGAAAAAAGATATTGCACATTTGGACTATACAGTGGAGTTATACAGTCTAATAAAATAAGCGATAATAATAAAAACAGTAACTAGGAGAGTATGGAAAAAGGATATTGCACGTTTGGACTATATAGTGGAGTTATACAGTGATGGCGGTGGGGATGAAGGATCTGCGGGCGCTCCTTCTTGCACTGGGGGTGCCTTAGTCGGCTACTGAAGGAGCTGCTCACCTCCTCTACAGAGTCCAGAGGACAGCCCAGGACAGAGCTGGCCCTCCTGACCAGCTTCCTGTCCCGCTCTGTGCTGCTCGGGGCCCAGCAGACGACAGCGTAGAGGAGAGCAGAGGCCACCACAGAATCATAAAAAGTCTTGAGCAGAGTCCTGCACACTCCAAAGGACCTCAGTCTCCTCAGGAGGTGGAGGCGACTTTGGCCCTTCTTGTACAGGGCGTCGGTGTTGTGGGACCAGTCCAGTTTATTGTTGAGGTGAACACCCAGTTACTTGAAACTATCCACAGTCTCTATGTCCTGCCCCTGGATGTTAACCGGTGAGTGAGGTAGTAGTTTCCTCCTGAAGTCGATCACCAGCTCCTTTGTCTTACTGGTGTTAAGGCTCAGGTGGTTGTGCCCACACCATTCCACAAAGTCTCTGATGACCGTGCGGTACTCCAGCTCGTTTTCCTCAGACACACAGCCCACAATGGCCGAGTCGTCAGAGAACTTCTGGAGATGGCAGCTGTCCGTGTTGTATGTGAAGTCCGAGGTGTAGATGGTGAAGAGGAAGGGTGAGACGACAGTTCCCTGGGCGGCCCCAGTGCTGCAGACTACCACCTCTGACTCACAGTCGCACGTACTGTGGACGGTCAGTGAGGTAGTCGATGGTCCAGGCAGCGAGATGCCCATCAACTCCTCCAGCTTCCCCCGCAGCAGCGCCGGCCTGATGGTGTTGAAGGCGCTGGAGAAGTCAAAGAACATGACTCTCACAGCACTCCCGGCGGTCTCTAGGTGGGTGAGCGCCCGCTGCAGCAAGTAGATGACGGTGTCCTCTACTCCTATGTTTGACTTGTAGGCAAACTGCAGCGGGTCCAAGGTGGGGCTCACCACAGAGCGGAGGTGACTGAGGATCACCCTCTCCATGGTCTTCATGAGGTGGGAGGTCAAGGCGACTGGTCTGTAGTGGGCCGGTTCCCTGGCATTTGTTGTTTTGGGAACCGGGCCCACACAGGAGGTCTTCCACAGGACGGGGACCTTCTCCAGGCTGAGGCTCAGATTGAAGATGTAGCAGAGGACCTCACAGAGCTGGTCTGCACAGGTTTTCAGCAGCCTGGGGCAGATACCATTGGGTCTAGGGATGGGGCCGATCTGATTCAGTATCGGTATCGGGTTCCGATTAGGGATGCAAATTATCGATTAATTCATTAATCTATAGTTGATTGACCTTATCGATCGACTTACGATTAATTGATAAACGGCATTTTTCACCTGAATTTTAGTGTTTCAATAGGGTCTTTAAGAATATAAGATATAGTATACATAACAGTGAGTCATAAATATAAAATAGTATTATTATATTGTATATTCCTCATTTAATTATTCCTTAGTAAAAAGCAGACAAATGTATTGATGCTGAATAACAAAATACAGTAATCTCTCACTCTATCGCGGTTCGCGGATTTATTTATTTTTCCAATTTTTTTTTTATAGTGTAAAATTTTTTTTATAGTGTAACATTGTGTTCTGCATCCTGATTGGCTAAGAGACTAGACCAGGACTAAACGTGGACTAAACCAGGTCTAAACCAGAACTAAACCAGGTCTAAACCAGGTCTAAACCTGGACTAAACCTGGACTAAACCAGGATTAAACCACCACGTGCCGCTGCTGGTTTCGTGCGGCTGGTTTGTGGCTAGGGCTGAGACTACGCATTCCGGGCGCCGCGGTTCGATCTCGTGCTCAGCAGCCCCGGTGTACGCGCGGGGCTGCTGAGCAGTGCAATTGGCGCCTGCGGCCGGCTGTGAGTCGAGCTTGCCTCGACTCACAGCCTTGTTTCGTGACCACGCGGTTGCCTTGTTTCGTGACCACGCGGGTGCGCGTGTCCGCGATTAGCGATTAATTGCAATTAATGCATTTTGTTCAACCAACGTCTTGATCGACAATTAATCGTAAGTCTATTCATTGTTGACATCCCTAGTTCCGATATCAACGTAATTCACGGATCGGAAATTCCGATCCAGCCTGCTAGGGCTGAATGATCTATCGTTTTAGATTGAAAATTGCAATCTCAGACAACACAATTTTGGGATCGTTAAAGTTGCTTAAAATCGTTAAAGTTTTTTGCAGTGCTCCTAACTGACCTAGGTTTTGTTTCCTCAACTATTTCACACATGTATTCCGCCTGGCCTGCCTCCCTGCCATGCTGCTAAACCCACCAATCAGAAGTGGCAAGCTGCGTGTGGACAGGTTGGTGAGGCCGGTGTTAGCCGCTCCACTCCGAGCAATCCCTCAACCCAAATACGCCGTGTAGCCCCGTGCAGTCTGGGGAGTCGTGAGCTAGTGAAGCCGGTGTTAGCCCCCGTTTAATCAATGTGCGTAATCCGTCACTCGAGAGCATGGCGAGAAAGTCTGGAGAAACGTCTTGTAAAAGTGATACTCGGGCCAAACAGACTACAGTTACAACTTCTTTTGCCAGTGTAACTCCATATGACAGAAACAGCCAACGACACCAGGAGATAACAACCGTAACAGACGACATCGCCAAGGAAATGGTGCCTGTAAACACAGTGACCAAAGAGTCATTTAAAAGTCTCCTCCACACGATGGATAAGCGGTATATGCTTTTCCTCTGTTGTTAGCTGGCAAGGTGTTAGCATAAGGCTAGTTTACATTACAAACACTATAGAAAGGCTACCGCGATTAGCATCGCTATATTTAGCATCGCTATATTTAGCATCGCTATATTTAGCATCGCTATATTTAAGTTAAGATTAAGTTGCCTTGTATTTTATACGTTTGTTGTAAAATGCAACAATCAAGCTCCTTGAGCCATAAAAGACTGACCTTGCAGCGCTTTAAAATACTTTTTTTTGCTCTACTTAAGACACAGATGCTCTTTTAGTTCTTCAGGTGTAATAACTGCGGTTGCTCAAGCGCTCAATGTAGACTATGTACAGCATGTTTCTTTTTAAAGGAGAATTAACGTTTTTTACAATCTGAGCCTTATTTCGGTAATAAAACAAGTTGTTTTACTCATTCATTGCACTTTGGTGTCATGTGGAGCATTTCCGGAGATGTTTTAGATTAGCGATATCCGTTAATGTGAGTGACCGGGGCACGACGTTGAAGTCACCAAAATAACACAAACTTTAGCACTTTTCAAATCATAGAAGCTCAATCTTAGTCTACACTATCATTTGAGTAAAAAGTGGCCTCTAATCCGAGATTTAGCCATAGATTCGAGTAGATGAGGAGGCCAGTGCGCATGTGCGCAGTCACAGCTTATTTCGCTCTCCGCTCATGAACATGAAACTCAACGCTGTAAGACGTTTGGACCATCGTGTTTGCAGTACCCACTTCAGTCAGGACGATTTTTTTACCAGCAAAGGAAAAGAAAGACGGCCAGCGGATTCAGTGCACGATCTCCGCTTCATTCTTTCCGTATCCATTCTGTCTCCTCATCCGTATACTCAGGCACAAAACCATAGGGACGGCCATCATACTCAAATAACTCCTCTTCAGTCTCAAAGTCTGAATCTTCTGCCATGTATCGCTCGCAATATAAAAGTTCAGAGCAGTGTTTATCAGCTGGGGAATTCGCACATGCGCGCTGTCCTCTATGATGACATCATCAGATGAAAATATAGCTGGATATCGGGTTTCAGGCCGCTTTGGACTCCACTTATCGGGTGCAATTTAAAATGTTACTAATTGTGTTTAAATGTTTACACTCTTTGGGTCCAGTCTATTTGAGGGAATTACTGGAGCCCTACACTCCACCCAGAGCCCTGAGATCAACCGCCCAGCTTCTGTTGGTCATTCCCAAGACTAGACTCAGGACAAGAGGGGACAGAGCCTTTTCTGTGGCAGCGCCCAAACTGTGGAACAGCCTTCCTCTTCCTGTCAGATCCTCTCAGTCTGTAACGCAGTTTAAGACGAGATTAAAAACTCATCTCTTCTCCCTGGCTTTTAATACTAGTTAGACAATTTTTTTTTTTTTTTTATTATAGTCCTTACACTGTGTTATATATGTATATGTTTTTTTGTTTTTTATCCTTCATGTGAAGCACTTTGGTCAACTGACGTTGTTTTTTAAATGTGCTATAGAAATAAACTTGAACTTGAACTTAAAGTCTACGCTGACACAGCAAGCTTCTGTGATTTGAAAAGTGCTAAAGTTTGTGTTATTTTGGTGACTTCAACGTCGTGCCCCGATCATGTTAACGGATATCGCTAATCTAAAACATCTCCGGAAATGCTCCAAATGACACCTAAGTGCTATGTGTGAGTAAAACAACTTGTTTTATTACCTAAATAAGGCTCAGATTGTAAAAAAGTTAATTCTCCTTTAATAAACAGGACTACATTTGAAATAAATTATTGACTTTAGTTTTCATTCTTGCATTACAGTTTAGTGGAATTTAGTGTTTGAATGGTATGATGCAAGTTTCTGTGATGTTTCCAAATGTTCATGTGCACTGAAACGTAATTTGAAAGAAATCGTGGATGAAATTGAAATCACAATATCTGCCAGAAAAATTACAATTAAATTTTTTCTTAAAATCGTTAAAGGAAAAGTAACGTTATTTTACAATCTGAGCCTTCTTTCGGTAATAAAACAAGTCGTTTGACTCACCCATATCACGTTCGTGTCATTTGGAGCTGTTTGAAGAAAGTTATGTTGTAGCGTATCCGTTAGCATTTGTATTCGGGGCATTACTTTGCGGTCTCCAAATAACACAAACTTTAGCACTTTTCAAATCATAGAAGCCCGATGTCTTAATGTAAGATTTCGTTTGAAGCAAAAGTGGCCTGTAATCCGAGATTTAGCCATAGTTTCGAGTAGATGAGGACGCCAGTGCGCATGCGCGGACTGCTCCCGGGACACAAACATGAAACGCAAAGCTGAAAACTATGGATAAATCTCGGATGCCCCGAGCATATTCCCCGAGCATATGATACAGCACCATGTTAACGGATACGGGATCATTACTAGAACAGAACGGCTCAACATAAGTTCTGCGATACTGCTCCAATTGACAGAAAAATGCTATGGGTGAGTAAAACTACTTGTTCTATTGCCGAAAGAAGGCTCAGATTGTAAAAAAAAACGTTAATTTGCCTTTAAGCCCTAATCATAGGCCTAGTTGCCTGTAGAGATGGGCTTATTTGTAGTTTAACAATAATGATCATAATATTGAAAACAGTTTTGGTATCGGAATAGTATCGGTATCAGCCGATACACAAATTCAGGGATCGGGATCGGATCAGAAGTGAAAAAATGTGGATCGGTGCATCCCTAATTGGGTCCTGCAGATTTCCTCTGCTTCAGTCACCTAAACTCCCTCCTCACCTCGTCCGATGTGATGGAGGGGGGGGGGGGGGAACTGCACTTCTGATTAGATGCTAAATCTCATTTCGTTACCTGTATTCAAACTGTCCCTACCTGAAGCTACTGTGACAAGTAAATTTCTCCTGCGTGAGATCAATAAAGTCTTATCTTATCTTATTTATAGATGTGTAATGACAATAAAGTTGAATCTAATCTAATCTAATCTAATCTAGAACTCGGTGAAAAAAATGCACCCAGCCCTCTGTCAGATGTTCCCCTCCGGTCTGAGGGTTTCTGCGAGCAGGTTTAAGTCTAACCACAACCACAGGCGAGTTCCGCGCACTTACGTAGCGTCCTGGTTGAAGGTAGCACAGCCAAAGCCCATCCCCGGTCCAGGAGGCCCCTCTGGGCCGCACTGTGCTGGCTCCATCTCGGACGCCTCAACTCGCCCTGTTCCGGAGGCCTGGTCTCGGCGGCTCCTCGTGGCTCGGGGTATGCGGACGAAGCCTCCACGGCGGCTGAATGAGACCCGAGGAGACGGGCTGAAGGCTGGCTCCGAGGGGGAAAGCGGGCAGTGCAGGGCTGAGTCCAGGACTCGGTCCAGAGCGGGATCAAAACAGATTGGGGAGGGGAAAAAAGCAAAACAAGAGCAGCTGATACGCTACGCAGTCCGCCGCCACTCATTGGTTCATAGTGAAAAGACGCAGGCACGGAGTGCGATCTGATTGGACAGTGAGTCACCAGTGCGTTTTTTTGTGGGCAGGACTAGAGTTGGGGCGCGTTCAACACACATGGGAAAATCAAGCAACCCCGTTAACCGAATTTACCATCTTATAGTAAGGCATGTTTTACATCCATTATACACAGCCTGGCCTGCTAATAAATTAAGACACACATACTGGAAGCATTCTTTGAATACACGATGATGTTCACGTCCTCTTAGTTTCTGAAAGGTTTCAAAATCTGTTAAAAAGTAACTAGAACTGAGTTGTACTTTTCATCAGTGCTTGATACTTTTACCTTTGTCGGCGGTACTTGTACTTCATTAATCTTTTCACAGTCTACATTTAGTGAGTCGTTTCTGGTCGTACTCGTAATTCCTCCCTTATTTTCATGCATAGATCCTCCCTGCCTGGATCACTGCTGCCTTCTGCAATATCATAAGCAAAGGGATGAATGCTTCATTCACCTCTGCTTCAGTGGAGATGGTACACTTTTCAGAGGACTCATCACTCATGACTCATCATGGGGCCTGTGTATGGGGGTGCCCCTGAAGAGTGATGTAATTTATTCTCATTACATTACATTCATAGTTCTTTTAGAAATCACACTACACGGCCCACTTTTCCTCCAATGAAAAGTGACATCAAAACATGACATTACAAGGTGGAAGAGAGTGAGAGATATTATATATTACCTTTTTTTTAAATTAGGATTAAGGGACTGTGCAAGACGTTTGCTAAGGAGCTAGATGATAAGATGGCTGTGGACATTTGAGATGCTACAGACTTTTTACACCATATGTGGCAGCAAATGTGGCAGAAGACCTTCAGAGGAAACACTTTGAGGGCATGGACCATTTTGTCGCCAACCGAAACACCAGCATGGAGGCCTTTCCTGTTGAGTTCACCTGGACACTGCTGTGATGCTGCAGGACACAGAGGAGGGACACTTTTGGCTCTTCCACAGGATCAGTTGACCCTCTCTAACCAGTCCTCCTGTTAAATTATACTGAGACCTTTGAGTGGAAATGTTGCAGCAACATTAACAATAGACTCTGTGCACAATAGCACCCAGCAATCACACTGATAGCATCACTACTTCCTGTCCAGTTGTATCTATGGGTTTTTTGCTGAGTTGTGCTAAATATTAGATGTGACATCTTAAAAACTACACAAATCAAATGAATACTTCAGAAGACACTTTTATGTTTAGAAAGGTAGGGATTAGTGTCTCAATGCTAATGCTAATGCATAATAATTATTACAACACCAAAAACTGAAGCATTTTACACATACAGTACAAACATTAGGGTTGTCTTAACTTTAATTATTTTTAACTTTATGTTATATTTTATTTTAAGAAAAGTGACTGTTAGCTTCGAGACGCAGTGAGCAATTGGGAAGACAAACATTAAATATTGCACATAATCTGTATTTTCAAAGGATAGATCAAAAAATAATAACTCTAAATCATACCTGAAGGAGCAGTGCAAGAAACACAAATGTTCAGATCATTTCATATTGTCAGCATAAAGCTTTTGTCACTTGTACACTTAGTCACAGTCGGAAGAGTAACTGAGTAAATGTAACCCACATGCTACCCAACTCTGACAGCAATAGAGCTCATTTGAACAAATAATGGCTTTCTAAAATACTTAGAATTTGTCATCAAATTCTGTATTTTTTTTTAGCAGGAACAAGAAATAGAGCACAGACATTCTTGTAAAATCCAAGGTTTATTGACTGCTTCCATTCATCTTTGTTTTAGTTTCTGTGAGGATGATATAAACATTTTGTGCAGTTTCAACACGAAGTTCATCTTGTGGGAGGACTCACTGCTGTCAAAACATCAACAAAACAAATGTCAGTACAGGTGTGGTCCTGTGTATGGCTGTGGGTTGGAGTATGAAGTACACTTCATTGTTCCTGTGAGGAAATGTGTTCTGTTATTTAACTAGATAAATGAATGAACTCTGATGAGAACATATATCTATTAGTATATACGTACATGTAGAGTAGAGAGGTCTGAGCTATACAGAAATGCAAAGGAACAGGTTCTGATTCAAAACACTTTTCCTATAAAATGCATATTTCCCAATACAACTCAATTATTGTCAATTTTGTTAGACACACCAAAAACACATACAATTTAATTCATTCCAATCTCACAAAAAATATGTATGTAATGTATGTTGTAAGGTTTATGTACTATTGTCCAAGTATATCTGAAACTTAAAATTATGTTATACTTTTCTGAACATTCAAGTTTCATAATACCAGACTTCACAACAATGACAATTATTTTACGTCCAACTTCCAAACTCACCCTTTGACCTGCTGTCTGAATCCACCCTTTATCCTCCCCTACCTCTCCAGTGCTCCTCCAGTGTTTCCATCTCCTTCTTCTCCCTCTCCTCTCCCCCTTCATGAGTTTTTATTCTGATATTGGTGATTTTACATTTTACTTTGCATGAGACCCTTTGAAACCCTAGTGTCATGACATGATATGGCTATAACAGCCTCATAATGTAAGTGATAACTGAGAATACTATTTCAAGAGACCAAAAAATGTAATCATATTTTTGTTTAGAAAACAAAATGTTTAATCCTTTACTAAGTTGGTCTAACTCAGTCAGCTGAAAGTGTCAACTCACTCAACATCACACATTCACCTTGATGTTATAAAATGTGTTATTTATGCCATATAAATATGTATTATATAGGGCTGCAACGATTACTCGAGTAACTCGAGTACAAAAAGTAATTGAGGCAAATTATTTGCCTCGAGGCTTCGTTTAATTTTCATCACGTGGCGTTATATTTCAATTCATGCATCATCGCGGCATTGTCAGACTACTGCGCTGTTCGGATAGACTGCATCACTGTTTCCATTTACATAAAAACTATTTAAACATTTATAAAATCAGGAATGAAAGAGTTCTGCCTTTTAGTGGATCTCCGCTTTTTTTCAGCCGCGAGGTCATTTTTAAAAAATATATATCTGTGCAAATCCGTTGAGAAAAAAACTGGGTGTGTGTATATGTATAGTTGTGTTTAGGGTCGCCAACCGCCCCTTGAAAAACGGAATCGTCCCGTATTCAGAAACAAAAGTACGTGTTTCGTATTAAACTTCGCGAAGCTTCTGACTGCAGCCCGCATGGAGCCGCGGACACGCGCCGCGAGCGCGCGCAGCTGTTTCGCGAGAGAGAGAGACAGAGAGAGAGACAGAGAGAGGAGAGAGAGAGAGAAAGAGAGAGGAGAGAGAGACAGAGAGAGGAGAGAGGGAGAGAGAGGAGAGAGAGAGAGACAGAGAGAGGAGAGAGAGACAGAGAGAGGGGAGAGAGAGAGAGAAAGAGAGAGGAGAGAGAGAGAGAAAGAGAGAGGAGAGAGAGAAAGAGAGAGAGAGCAAGAGAGAGAGAAAGGAGAGAGATAATTAGATAGAACATGCATCATTTGTACTGTCCAGACATGTTGTGCCTTGTATTGTTTTATATTAAAGGGACAGTGTGTAAGATTTTTACCTGTTAATTACTGAAATTGAAGATACCCATTCAAAAATACATTGTTTTCCAAGCCTTTTCACTTCCATCATGAAATCAAAGTATTCTTTTGGACTTAGATATAGTCACATAAAAGGGGGATCTTCCCCATATAGAGGCAGCCATTTTGAATACGAGAGCCACAGAAGGACATTTGGGCTCATCCTTCGCCTCGGCTCCTGCTAACAGCTGCTTAGCCGCGCTGCGTTTGGGAGTGAAGGACAGAAGGAGAGAAGGGGAAGGGGAGGGGGGAAGGGGGGAGCCTGTGTAAAGAAGCATGCTGCCGGATCACACATCGTAATGGATACAACACGTATTTTGGACTAAATTGTTTTACTGGATTTTATTCGCTGGATCCTTATGGACAGATTGAGACCAAGTTTATGATGAAATACAGAGTTTGACCTGTGCAGAGCCTTCAAAGGTAAGCTAAGTAAGCTAAGTTTTGTGCTTTTCCGTATAAAAGCCCCATGTGCTCGGGGAGTGATTGTTTTGCAGGGAAATGAATTGCATAGTCAAAAAGAGGAGACTGTAAGGTTTCATTTGATGTGTAGATTGTCATGAATCATGATCGGGATTGTGTGTTTTCATGCGAAAAGAAAAAAAAAAAGTGAACGGGGGACCGCGCTTTATGTACAGTATACAGCGGTGCGCGGTTCGTGCGCGGGCACGCGCGATCTCGGCGGTACGTCGCGTCCGGGTGACCCTCGAGGTCTGCCATAGCCAAAAGAGGAAGTGGAATAGCTAGTAACCACCTATGCGCCACGAATCCTACACACTGTCCCTTTAATTTATACAGTTTTAAGTTAAGCAGGACAGATATTTATTTTATTCTGTATATCTTATTATTTTGTATTAAAAATAAATTGCTAATAATTATTTATTTTCCATGTGTTCTTATCACTCAAATATGCACCTAATTCAATTCACGTTTAAGTCAAATAGATTAAAAAAATCCCTTCAAGGAACAATGGAAATAAACCAAAGCATTTACAGTTTAGGGCTGTCAGTGTTCAACTACAGTGTTCAACTACAGTGTTCAACTATGTGACAGAGGGGTGTCAGTGTAAAGTGGAGCAGATCTCAAGATTTGTACCAGGTATGTGTATGTCACCACTACCTGTTAATAAAAATGTGGTTTTTTTTGTGTGTGTGTGCTTTGATTTCAGAATAAAAAAAAAAAAAAAAAAAAAAAAAGCATGAATCGTTAGAGTACTCGATTACTCGGAAAAAAAAAATCGACAGAGTACTCGATTCCAAAAATACTCGATAGTTGCAACTCTAATATTATATTATACTTAAACCATTAAATAGCAATTTAACCCATTTCTAAGTTGACAAAAATGCTTGTTAAGCCTATATACTGCACTGCAGCTAGTTTCGTTTGTTCCATTTATGAGCTGCCTTAATGACCTCACTCAAGGCTTAAACTCACTCCTGTGCTGTTTAAATAAATGGATCAGAATGGACGGATGGCCGCTCCTTGAACCGCCACCTTAACATGTTGGGGGGGTTTGAGTGCCTGAATGATCTGGAGAGCTATGTTGTTGGGGGCTTCATGCCCCTGGTAGGGTCACCCATGGCAAACAGGTCCTGGGGGATGGGTCTAAGAGACTAAGAGCGGTTCAGAAGCCCTTTATGAAGAGAAATACAGCAAGGCTAATTACGTCGCCCAGATTGGTGCTACCGGGGCCCCACCCTGGAGCCAGGCCTGGGGTGGGTGCTCGACAGCAAGCATCTGGTGGCCTGGTCGGGCACGGCCCGAAGGAGCAACATGGGACCGTTCTCCTGTGGACCCACCACCCGCAGGTGGATCCATAGGGGGCCGGTGCAGGAAGATTTGGGCGGCAGTCAAAGGCAGGGGTCTCGACAACCAAATCTCCGGATACGGAGACTAGCTTTGGGGACATGGAATGTCACCTCACTGGGGGGGAAAGAACCCGAGCTCGTGCGGGAGGTTAAGCGTTACTGACTAGATATAGTCAGCCTCACCTCCACACACAGTATGGGCTCTGGAACCTAACTCCTTGAGGGGGTCTGGACTCTTCATTTCTCTGGCGTTGCCTGCGGGGAGCGGCGGCAGGCTGGTGTGGGCCTGCTCATTGCCCCACAGCTCAGGAGGACAGGTCTCTCACTGTTGTGTCAGCCTATGGTCCGAACAGCAGCGCAGAGTACCCGGCCTTCTTGGAGTGTCTAGGAGGGGTACTGGACAGTGCACTGACTGGGGACTCTGTTGTTCTACTGGGGGACTTCAAAGATCACGTGGGCAACGACAGGGAGGAACGGCCTCCCTGATCTGAATCCGAGCGGTGTCCTGTTATTGGACTTCTGTGCTAGCCACGGTTTGTCCATAATGAACACCATGCTCCAGCACAAGGGTGTCCACCAGCGCACGTGGGCTGGAGGTCGATGATCGACGTGTCATCTGTCCTCTGGCTGCATGTCTTGGACACTTGGGTGAAGAGAGGGGTAGAGATGTCAACTGATCACCACCTGGTTGTGAGTTGGGTCCACTGGCGGGGAAGGAAGCCGGAAAGACCTGGCACTCCCAAGTGTATACTGAAGTCTGTTGGGAACGTCTGTCAGCTTCTTGTGTCAGGGGGACTTTCAACTCACACCTCCGGGAGAGCTTCTCCCAGATTCCGGGGGAGGCTAGGGACATGGAGTCCAAGTGGGCTTTATTCTCAGCCTCTATTGTCAATGCGGCCACTCGTAGCTGTGGTTGAAATGTCTGTGGTTCCTAACACGGTGGCAATCCCCGAACCCGGTGGTGGACACAGGAAGTAGGAGTAGGAGTCTTATCCGGCCTTGTTGGCTCATGGGACTCCTGAGGCAGCTGACAGGTCCCGGCGGGCCAAGTATGGTGCAGCCTGGGCGGTCACAGAGGCAAAAACTCGGGGTTGGAAGGAGGTTCGAGAGGCCATTGAGGAGGACTATTGGATGGCCTCAAAGAAATTCTGGCAAACCGTCCGGCACCTCAGGAGTGGGAAGTAGGTGTTTACCTCACTGACCGTCCACAGTACGTCCGGCTGCGCGGCTGTGAGTCAGAGGTGGTAGTCTGCAGCACTGGGTCCCCCCAGGGAACTGTCCTCTCACCCTTCCTCTTCACCATCTACCCCTCAAACTTCACATACAACACGGACAGCTGCCATCTCCAGAAGTTCTCTGATGACTCGGCCATTGTGGGCTGTGTGTCTGAGGGGAACGAGCTGGAGTACCGCTCGGTCATCAGTGACTTTGTGGACTGGTGTGGGCGCAACCACCTGAGCCTTAACACCAGTAAGACAGAGGAGCTGGTGATTGACTCAGGGATGAAAGTGCCAAGTCATGAAAAAAGCTGAAAGCCCCCCAGTTGCAAAACTGTAATAAATAGCAATAAAACACATTTTTAAACATTTGTAGTGGTTTTTATTTGTTTATACATCAAGCCAATCCCATCGGAAATGATTTTTGATAGTGGAGTCAATTTCTTTTACACGTAGGTCATCTTTACGCTCCAATATTTTGTAAGCCATGTTGTTAGCGGGAGTCCGGGCCGCACGTGTGCTTACAGTAGTAGCGCCGAAAGTTGATATTAAAACACGGCACTGACCCCGATTTTGTGACATCAAAGTCTGATATTGAGCCGAGAGAAGCGCTGACATCAGTCCATAATATAGAATTGTGTAGTGAATCTTTTTAACAATTTTTTGTATGTGTGAAGGGAACTTTTTAATCTATTTGGCTCAAACCCGAATTGAATTAGATGCATATTTGAGTGATATGAATGCATGCAAAATAAATAATTATTAGCAATTTATTTTTAATACAAAATAATAAGATTAACAGTAAATATCTGTCCTGCTTAACTTAAAACTGTATAAATTAATATAAAACAATACAAGATCTGCGGCGCAGCTCGGGGCGTGCGGTGTCCGCAGCACCAGAAGAGCACGCAAGCTCGCGCGGCCCCGCACACATGTAGAAGTTTAATACGAGACATGTACTTTTGTTTCTGAATACGGGACAATTACATTTTTCAACGGACCGTTGGCAACCCTAAACACAATTATAGATATATAATACACACCCAAAATTTCAACGTATTTGAAAAAAAAATAAATAAATAAAATTACCACGCGGCTAAAAAAAAAGCGGAGATCTGTTAAAAAGCAGAACTCTTTCACTCCTGTTGACTTCAGGAGGAGACCACTACCTCACTCACCGGTGAACATCCAGGGACAGGACATAGAGACTGTGGACAGTTTCAAGTACCTGGGTGTTCACCTCAACAATAAACTGGACTGGTCCCATAACACCGACGCCCTGTACAAGAAGGGCCAAAGTCGCCTCCACCTCCTGAGGAGACTGAGGTCCTTTGGAGTGTGCAGGCCTCTGCTCAAGACGTTTTATGACTCTGTGGTGGCCTCTGCTCTCCTCTACGCTGTCGCCTGCCAGGCCCCGAGCAGCACAGAACGGGACAGGAAGAGACTCAATAAGCTGGTCAGGAGGGCCAGCTCTGTCCTGGGCTGTCCTCTGGACTCTGTAGAGGAGGTGGCTGAGAGGAGGGTGCTGGCCAAATTGACGTCCATCATGGACGACACCTCTCACCCTCTGCACCGGACTGTAGAGGAGCTGAGCAGCTCCTTCAGCAGCCGACTGAGGCGCCCCCAGTGCAAGAAGGAGCGCTACTGCAGATTCTTCATCCCCACCACCATCAGACTGTATAATTCTACTATATAGGCCAGACGTGCAATATCCTCTTTTCCATGCTCTCCTTGTTGATGCTTGTATTATTATTATTATTATTATTATTATTATTACTACGTATTTTTTATTATTAATAACTTTTTTCCATCATTGCCTGCATGCACTTTTCTTTCGTGTTCAAACTGTCCTGGAGCTACTGTGGCAAGTAAATTTCTCCTCTGTGAAATCAATAAAGTCTTGTCTTATCTTAAGAAGGGGGACCAGAGGGTATGTTCCAACTACCAAGGGAATTCCACTCCTCAGCCTCCCTGGTAAGGTCTATTCCAGGGTACTGGAGAAAAGAATCCGACCGATGCTCGAACCTCAGATCCAGGAGGAGCAGTGTGGTTTTCGTTCCAGCTGCAGAACACTGGACCAGCTCTATACTCTACTCTATACTCAGGTGCTCAAGGTTTCATGGGAGTTTGCCCAACCAGTCCACATGTGCTTTGTGGATCTGGAGAAGGCATTCAACCGTGTCCCTTGTGGGGTCCTGTGGGGAGTGTTCTGAGAGTATGGGGTCCGGGGCTCTTAGCTAAGGGCTGTCTAGTCCCTGTATGACCGGAGCAGGAACTGTGTTTGCATTGCCGGTATTTAGTCAGACCTGTTTCCAGTGCATGTTGGACTCTGCCATGGCTGACCTTTGTCACAGGGCAGTCAGGGGCCAGAGGGGATCCGGTCTGGGGACCAAAGGATCTCTGCTGTTTGCAGATGATGTCCTGATGGCTTCATCAGAATGAGAAATAGCTCCTTCAAATCTGAGGTCATGGTTCTCAACCAGAAAAAGGTGGTTTGCCCTCTCAGGGTGGTTGGAGAGTCCTTGCCTCAAGTGGAGGAGTTCAAGTATCTTGTGGTCTTGTTCATGACTGAGGGGAGGATGGAGTGTGAGATTGACAGACCGATCAGTGCAGCACCAGCAGTGATGTGGTCTCTGTACCGGACCGTTGTGGTGAAGAGGAAGCTGAGCCGAAAGGCAAAGCTCTCAATATAATGGTCAGTCTACGTTCCTACCCTCACCTATGGTCATGAGCTTTCGGTAATGACCGAAAGGACAAGATCGTGGATACAAGGGGCCGAAATGAGCTTCCTCCGCAGAGTGGCTAGGCACACCCTTGGTCATAGGGTGAGGAGCTCAGTCACACAGGAGGGACTCAGAGTAGAGCCGCTGCTCCTCCACGTCAAGAGGAACCAGCTGAGGTGCGTGTGTGGTAGTGCTGATGGAGTTGACACTTTCCAGCTGTGATGGCAGAAATGTGGACATTGTTGGTCTTAAATATAAAAAAGTGTCAAAGTGACACGACTGTGTGTGGTAGTGCTGTGTTCAGTAGAATAAGAGTAACAAACAGGACCCTCAGAGATTTAGATACAAAGTTAGTGAATGATTTAATGCGGTTTTAAATATTAGGCATAATAGGCTTTTTTTTATATTTAAAGCCTATTAATCTAATTTAATGCAATGTTATTCACATAAATAGAGTTTTAAAATGTTTTTAAAATTTCGACTGTGGTGCAGGACACAAAAGAATTCAAAATTTTCATTTACATTTACGTCAAAATTTTCAAAACATATTTTCAAATAAATAGCTCCAGTATACAGACCTCCCTTAGATTTAACTTTATATGTATGCCAATAATGATATTTTGAAAATATTTTTCTCCAAAAAGCATGTTAACCTAACATGTGTGGCGATGTCTGTGTGGTGATGTGTGTGGGGGTGGGTGGGGGGCTGAAGGACAGGGATGGGGTTTGTACCTGGAGAACCCAGACCACCATGGCTCCGTCCAGAGACACACTGCTAAGGGAGCTCACACTGCCCCCTGCCTTGGACACCACACACAGCTGACTGCACACAGACACACACACAAACACACACACACAGATAGGAGAGACATGGTCATTAGATTAGATCACATAATGTCAGATCGGGATCTAGATCAGCTGTGGTTACAGTAGTACTTTACCATAACAAAGTTCTATATGAATTTAATAATTGTGAGAAAATAATTCACATGTGTTCATTTGTGACTTAGCCAGTTTTTGTTTCATGTGGTCATGTGGTTAGCAATTATTAACCATGGAGATATTAACCATAAACCACGTTAACCAAAAACAGTAAATTCCACCAGAGAATTCTTACCTGTCCTCCACCTTGATTTTAAATTATTAAGTATTATAGAATGTTGTGGTGTCACATAAACACAATATTTGTTATAATTTAATATTTTAATTATATAAAAATATATTATCATTATATAAACTTACATAAAAAATATATATGCAATAATAGTGCTGTGTGTGTGTGTGGGTGTAGTACGTACGTGATACTGTTTTGGTGCAGCGTACTCAGCTCACTGCTGTCCTCCTCTGTGGCCTTCTTGTCTAGATTGCGGAAATGCTGCATAGCTGAAATGGTGCTCTTGGAGCTCTGCTTGGGCATGTCCAGCTTCTTCACAAACTGGAGCCTCCCAAGGCCCTGGTATGAGTACTGGTAAGGACAGCAGTCATGGCCCTGTGGACAGCAGGCACAGAGGTCCTTCACAAACACAATACTAGTACTCTTATCAGTCTGTCAGTTTGATCTTTTGTAACGGTTTTAAATGTGCATTATGGAACTTCTCCCATCTGCTTGTCTCCATGGAAATGCTTTGTTCTACAGAATGGCATTGAATTACATATCTTGCATCTTTTCTTGTCTTGTTTTTAGACAAATACCTTAATGTAAACTGACCTGTAACTTAATAATTATAATACATTATAATACAATTATAATATAATAATACACTAAAGCAATGTGCTTTACAGGCTTGTGGACCCTCTCAAAGCACTTCACTGTAGTTATTATTCATTCAGTCCAATCTGTTCCATCTGTACCTCCAACCACCGCCAACACTCAAGCACTCACCATATCCACTAGGCAAGGTGGATATGGAAGTGTCTTGCCTAAGAACATGACATGAGAACTTGGTTCGAGTGCGAATCACCATAAGATTCACACCATAAGATACCTTAAAGTGATACTCCGGGATTTTTGACATAGGGTCCAATTTTCTAGTTAGCCAGCGTGTAGGATATGTGTAGAGAAAGTTATTTTGCGATTTCATGCAGTCTTTGTAAAATCTGAGTTGGCTGTTGCTAAGCTAGCGAAAGTGAACGTCCTGCAGCTAGCCAGCCACTAAAATAGACATACCCAGTACAAAACAAACACCCAAACAAATCAGTTATTATGCCAGGGTATCGATGTACATATCTGTGTTGATAGAATGATTAAGGAAGTAAACCAAGCATGTATTCCTTTGATCATCATCAGCAATTCGTACTTCCTCATTGAAAGCTTGACAGCCGCGGATTGATATCACCCGCATGTCCCAATCCGACCGGCTCTAATAGTTTGTTTACTAGCAACCTCGCAACTGTAAAAGTGAGCACACGGAGCCTGTTCAAAGTATGGCAATGTTTGGCGAGCCCGATTATTTTGATGAGGAGGAAGAGCAGTTGCATTTTTCCAGTGAACCATACTTGTAAGAGCCGGAGTATACGGACGAAGAATTGAAAGAGATGGATTTACAAAGAGCAAGAGAACAAGAGAGCGCGTCTGCAAATGCAGCCGCCGCCGAAGCTGCAGCAGAAAGCCGGGACAGAAGAACCGGGGATTGGTGGTGTCAGTGCCGAAATTGCGAAGTTATGGAGAACGAGGATGAATGTTTTTGCTGCAGGGAGTGGGACTTAGTTATCCCACAAATGCAAGAGCTGGAGCTAGATACTTCGTTTCGAAGTCTAGATGTGTCTGGTGGCCATAGCACTTCCAATGATGTCTGCATAACAGAGCACCAGGACTTCTTGCCCCATCTCAATCGTGGCGTACTGGAGACATTCTTCTGCGTCGAAAAGATAAATTGGAAGAAACGACCTAGACCTGCTGGACCTAATGGCCAGTTATCAATGCGGTAAGTGGTGTGCCAGAAAAAAATGTTGAATGTAGGAGCGTTTGGCCAGTTGCAAAATCAGTGAGATGATTATACTCACATCTTCTAAGTTAGGCCTCCTGTTTCTGTTACTCACCAACGTGTGTAATGCATGCCTCCAGCCTCTACTCTTTGTAATAATGACAACTGCTGCTGATGAATTGACGAGGGAGAAGTAAAATTCCGCCGCTGCTTAGAAACTAGTCCCCCAATATGCGTCAATTAAGTCGTTTGAAGCAAGGTCCGTTTCGTTCAAAATCTTATTATATCAACACAGATATTTAAATCGATACCCTGGCATAATAACTGATTTGTTTGGGTGTTTGTTTTGTACTGGGTATGTCTATTTTAGTGGCTGGCTAGCTGCAGGACGTTCACTTTCGCTAGCTTAGCAACAGCCAACTCAGATTTTACAAAGACTGCATGAAATCGCAAAATAACTTTCTCTACACATATCCTTCACGCTGGCTAACTAGAAAATTGGACCCTATGTCAAAAATCCCGGAGTATCACTTTAAAGTCATACTGTGGAACATTCTAGGCCAGGCCTGCATGGAGAAAAGAAGGCTGTGTCTTCTCTGGAAGAACTGTAACACAGTGTACCTTTAATTTTCAACCTTGGTCATAACATTTCATTTTCATACATTTACTTTATTAACTTTTTAAAGAAATCATACTTTTCTAGCAACATATTTTTATTACTTTTATTGAAGTAATGGTACTCTTATTTGAGTACATGTTTTGGTTACTTATATGTACCACTGCGCAAGTCTACAGATCACAAAAGCTTTATGGTGACAATATGAAATTATTAGCTTTTTGCACTGCTCTTTCAGATAGTTTGTCAGATTTTGTTTAGTCTTTCAAATTACATTAACTTCAAATTATAAATCAGAGACAACAACAGTGAGATAACATTTAAACTTTATTTACAATTGACACCTTGCAGCTGATGTCATCAACATCCCTGGGGGCATGAAGCTAACTGGAAGCACAGGTTTGTCTGAGGTTTTGTTAAACTTTAATCTGATCTTTATTTTAACAAAATCTGACCAGAAAGAACTGACTCAGCTGGAACTACAACAGGTGAGCCGATATTTAAGATATATTGAGATATTTTTAACTCGATATGGATTTTGACATATCGTATATATCGATACAACATTTATATTTAATTCTGATTTCGCCATGTTGCTTGTTTGCCCTCTCCGTGTCTTGTGCGCTCCCGCTCGCCCCTGACTTCCACCTCGCGTGTCTCGTTCAACATGGCGGCACCCACAACCAACCCGGGGGATACAGAACTCCTCTTAAAAAAAAAAAAAAAAAAAAAGTTGTCCAGTTGTCCAACTGGACAACTTCGGGTTTAAGGCATCGGACGAGCAGCAGACAGATGTCTATTGCTGTGAATGCTGAAAGTTGGTGGTTCTAGAAGCTTTGGTGCTTTTAGCTCTGGTGACAAGGAAGCTTTGGTGCTTCTAGAACCACAAACCTTTTCCATCATTTACAGACTCAACCATCAGCAGCACATCCTCTGTCACAAGGAGAACACACTTACACACATATTCCACTGAGTCGCATCCCTTTTTTTTTCTGGCGTTTAAGAACATCCTACCCACTATACAGGTCAGGAAGTTCCCCAACCAGAAGCCCTGGGTAAACAGTGAGGTACTGCACCTGCTGCACGCTCGCTCTGCTGCTTTTAGCTCTGGTGACAAGGCAGAGTACAAAGCGGTGCAGTACCGACTGCAGAAGGCCATAAGAGCTTTAAATATGCACTTTTAAATATTTTGTAGGAGTCAGTGCACCCCTGCTGTCGAACCATGAAAAATCCACCAAAGTCCACCAATATGTAAATGGCCGCAACTAAAGCCACCACAACTCGGTCAGGGCAACAGGAGAAAATCGCGTTAGAAGCATTTTGTTTTTTGTTTTTTTTTTTCAAAATTTGTGATTTTTGTATTTTTGCAAAATGTGCTAGTTGAAATCATGAAGAAGCCACTCCATCTTTCAGATAACAGGATTGGTTGTCAAATCAAAGCATACATTTTGTCTTTGTAATTGGCTAGATTTTCGGAAAGAATCGGGGCTTGTGTAAATTACCATAATTACCATACTAGCGCTACTGGCCATTAAAGGAATATTAACGTTTTTTACAATCTGAATCTTATTTCGGTAATAAAACAAGGTGTTTTACTCACCCATAGTACTTTGGTGTCATTTGGAGCATTTTCAGAGATTTTGTAGTTTAGCGGTATCTGGGTAATGTGAGTGCTCGTCCAAGATGTCATTTGGTTTTCACAACCGGGATAAATGCATGTTCGCACCATATTCTCAAGCGGATATGTTTTCGTCTTCTTAGCTTCTTTCGGACTGTAACCGAGAGCTGACAGCGGCGTTTATCTGCAAATCAGCTGTGAATGCGCACATGCGCGCTGTCCTCGATGATGATGTCATCAAATGAAACTATAGCTGGATATCGGGTTTCAGGCCGCTTTTGACTCCAGCAAAACTGTACACTGACACATCGAGCTTCTGTGATTTGAAAAGTGCGAAAGTTCGTGTTATTTGGTAACTGCAATCGCTTGGCCCAAGCACTCATGTTACCCGGATATCGCTAAATTACAAAATCTCCGGAAATGCTCCAAATGACACCAAAGTACTATGCAGGGCTCTCAAGTCTCACGCATTGAGAGTGTGACACACGCAATTCGACGTATTCACACGCGCACACGCCACACATGGCATTTCTCACGCTGATTAGTGTTTTTTTTTTTTTTTGTGCCCAGAAAATCGGTCTGTGTGGCTTAGTTTATGCAGGCTCCGCGCGTTTTCAGCGCCGCCCCCTCCCCCTGCTCCCCCGAGCAGGGGGAACAGGGGGAGGGGGGGACGGCGCATCTGCTCGCCGTCCCCCGGGCACGTCCTGAGCCTCAGTCCCGGTGCCACGTCTCCTCTGAGACGCACCGACTCCGGTCCCGGTGTCTCCGTCTGTGCGTAACGTGTCCCCCCCGACGGCTTACGCGCGGAATACGCGCGGCCCAGAGCCGAACTGCCCATGGTGAGACGCGATGAGCCGCGGCGAGACGCGGTGAGACGCGGGCCCGGTGCATTGACCAGACTCTTACATGAATCCGTTAAAAATGTCCCGCTCCCTCCTCCCCGCCCCTCTCAGCGCGCACTGACAAAGTGTAGTGATGATAAAACAAACTGAGAACCATCAGGTAATAACTTCATTTATAGAACTCTCATTAGTTGCTTTGTAGTTTAAGTTTGCTCTTTAGACAAACAGGGCTCTCAACACGCAATTCGACGTGTTCACACGGCATTTCTCACGCAATTCAAGCGCCAAAAATTGTTCACTCGCACCCCCCCCCCCGGTCCTCGGAAATTACAGTCACACGCACGACCCCGCTCAAAACTTGAGAGCCCTGGTACTATGGGTGGGTAAAAGACCTTGTTTTATTACCGAAATAAGGTTCAAATTGTAAAAAAAAAATTAATATTCCTTTAACGTGATGATTAGTGCTCTTTTGTTTTCTTTTTCCGCCAATCAGCTGTGAGTAAACCTAGTGAATATTTAAGCTGCGTAGCAGGACATGAAATGGAGAAAATCCATAACTTTGACTGTAAATGCTACGTAAGAAGGAAGGAGAACTCTCCTCAGGACACATTCAGCCAGAAACTTTCTCCGGAGCTTATATACAGAATGCGATCGGATTCTTTAGCTGCCGAAAGACAGTGGCAGGATATGCAAATAATTGAACAAAGAGGCAAACAGTAGTTACATCAGAGGTGACAGCATCCAGGAGAAAGACCCCTGCAGTTTTCCTGTTATACACTGCAGTTTTTTTTTTTCAGAAGGGTGAGGAACAGAATACCTCCAGAGTCAGGTGACTCATTATGTGTATTTCTTATTCTGCCTTTATGACTTTGACTAAAGATATTATCCTGTGTATTACTGAATTATTGAATGATTATATGGGCAGGGATAGTCAGTGATGAGGAAGGGCTTATCTTAATGTCATGCAAATGAGCACCTTTCTGCTCCACAGGCCTACAGTGAGAGAATCTTTAACACGCTTTTCTCAGCTCATTGTTTTCTTATGTGCTGCTTTCAAATGGCCACAAATTCTTCAAATGTTCTCAGATTTACATGTGTAAGGCATCGTTGGAAAGCTTAGAATCTACACTTTCAGAATCTGTGAATAACTCAAAATGCCTCCAGGATGACTTGTGATTGGTCACCTATGTTATTTTCCCTGCAATCATTCATAGAATTTAATCCCCAAATTTGCACAGATCCTCCATCAGGAATTTACATAATGCAACTTTAAATGGTTTTGGGGGAGTCTGTGCGTCCCTGCTGGCCAACCGTGAAAAATTGGGTCATGCTCCTATTCATCTTTTGGCTTGTCTCATTGTTCTCTGTCACTGTTTCGAGTTTCGTTTGCCTGCGACAAACTTTGCATGTCACCACTCCCATAGGGGTCTGATTCTAGACGGCGCTGTTGAGTTGGGTCACTTCAAACATTGTCGCAGTGCCCATTTTATCAAATATTTTGCTGGACTGGTCGTGTTTGACCCCCAGTATTGGGACTTTTCGTCAATGTTTAGGGGGGTCAAAAATGTGATTGAATATGGGGAAAAAGAATAAAAAAATTATTATAAGATAAGATAAGATAAGACTTTATTGATCAGACAGGAGAAATTCACTTGCCACATTAGCTCCAGGCAGTCCAGTGCAAAAGAAAGTCTGAACAGAAAGTGCATGCAGACCAATAGTAATAATAATAAAAATAAGTAAATAAGAGAGTATAGAAAATATTGCACGTCTGGACTATACGGTGGAGTTATACAGTCTGATAGCGGTGGGGATGAAGGATCGGTGGTAGCGCTCCTTCTTGCACTGAGGGTGCCTCAGTCGGCTGCTGAAGGAGCTGCTCAGCTCCTCTACAGTCCGGTGCAGAGGGTGATAGGTGTCGTCCATGATGGATGTAAGTCTGGCCAGCACCCTCCTCTCAGCCACCTCCTCTACAGAGTCCAGAGGACAGCCCAGGACAGAGCTGGCCCTCCTGACCAGCTTATTGAGTCTCTTCCTGTCCCGCTCTGTGCTGCTCGGGGCCCAGCAGACGACAGCGTAGAGGAGAGCAGAGGCCACCACAGAGTCATAAAAAGTCTTGAGCAGAGGCCACACCAGACCACAAAGTCACTGATGACCGAGCGGTACTCCAGCTCGTTCCCCTCAGACACACAGCCCACAATGGCCGAGTCGTCAGAGAATTTCTGGAGATGGCAGCTGTCCGTGTTGTAGGTGAAGTCCGAGGTGTAGATGGTGAAGAGGAAGGTTGAGAGGACAGTTCCCTGGGCAGCCCCAGTGCTGCAGACTACCACCTCTGACTCACAGCCGTGCAGCTGCACGTACTGTGTACGGTCAGTGAGGTAGTCGATGGTCCAGGTAGCGAGATGTCCATCGTCCTCCAGCTTCCCCCGCAGCAGCGCCGGCCTGATGGTGTTGAAGGTGCTGGAGAAGTCAAAGAACGTGACTCTCACAGCACTCCCGGCGGTCTCTAGGTGGGTGAGCGACCGCTGCAGCAAGTAGATGACGGCGTCCTCTACTCCTACGTTTGGCTTGTAGGCAAACAGCAGCGGGTCCAGAGAGGGGCTCACCACAGAGCGGAGGTGGCTGAGGATCACCCTTCCCATGGTCTTCATGAGGTGGGAGGTCAAGGCGACTGGTCTATAGTGGGCCGGTTCCCTGGCGTTTGTTGTTTTGGGAACCGGGACCACACAAGAGGTCTTCCACAGGACTGGGACCTTCTCCAGGATGAGGCTCAGATTGAAGGTGTAGCAGAGAGAGCTGGTCTGCACAGGTTTTCAGCAGCCTGGGGCAGATACCGTCAGGTCCTGTGGATTTTCTCTGCCTGAGTCACCTAAGCTCCCTCCTCACCTCGTCTAGTGTGATGGAGAGGGGGGAGTGAGGGGGGGACTGGGGTGGACTGCAGGGGTTGGTGGTGGGGGTGGGGTGGGGGGGTGGGGGGGTGGAGGGGGGCTGGTGCTGGGTTGGGTCCGTGTTAAGGGGGAGGGGGATGTGGCTACTGGCCCGGGAAGGTGTGAAGAGGAGGGGGGTGTCGGCAGAGGGGGTGGGGGGCGAATCAAACCTGTTGAAGTAACAGTTTAATTCGTCCACCCAGCACTGATCAGCTGTCCCTCTGCCACTCTGTCCAAAACCAGACATGTTCCTCAGTCCTCTCCACACGCCCCATACGTTGTTCTGGGCCAGCTGCTCGTCCATCTTCCTCCCATAGTCCTTTTTGGCCTGTCAGATCCTCCACTGTAGCTCCCTCTGGACCCTTTTCTGCTCCTCTCTGTCTCCTGAGTTGAAAGCCCTTTCTTCTGGTTCAGGAGGGCGTTAAGCTCAGGGGTGACCCAGGGGTGGTTGTTGGAGAAACACCGTACTCTCCTGGTTGGCACAGTGTTCTCCACGCAGAAGTTGATGTAGTCCGTGAAGCAATGGGTCAGGCTGTTGATGCCGTTTCCATAAGAGTCAATGAAAATGTCCCAGTCAGTGTTCTGGAAACAGTCCCTCAGACTCTCACAGGCCTCCTGAGTCCAAAGCTTCACAGACCGCTTCTGCACAGGTCCTCTTCGCAACCTGGGTGTGTATTCCGGGAGCAGGTAGACCAGACTGTGGTTTGAGCGCCCGAGCGGGGGGAGGGGGGTGGCGGTGTAAGCGTCTTAGATATTGACATAAAACAAGTCCAGAGTCTTATTGTCTCTCGTGGGGCATGTGATGTATTGTGTGAAAGTGGGAAGAGTAGCGGAGAGAAATGTGTGGTTAAAGTCCCCAGTGATCAGAAAGAGGGTGCGCGAATGACGTGCCAGCATGTCATTCATCCGCAGCATTGCCGCTCCATCCGCCGATGGAGGAATGTAAAGACAGAACACAATACAGTGGTACCTCACCTTACGAAAGACCCAACAAACGAAAATTCCAAGTTACGAAATGCCTTCACGTTAAATTTTGGTCTCTAGATACGAAAGAAAATTCAAGTTACGAAACGCAAAATCTCAAAAATTCAAATAATGCGCGCTCAGCCACACACACATACGCTTTTCTCAGCCTGGATTTAAACTTTTCTCACATTTGTCTCTGTTTAAACACTCAAACTTTCATAGATTTTCAACAAAATGTATTAATAGTGAAGCGTGGGGGGAAGGGGGAGGGGGGAGAAGTGTGCGCGGGGACACATGTGTGATAGCGCAGCATGACCCGGCGCGGGGCTGCAGACGCTCAAAGCGTGCCTCCTCTAAACCAGGATTAAACCAGGTCTGAACCAGGTCTAAACCAGGATTAAACCACCGCAGCTCTTACCTGCGTTCGTTCATGCGCTCGGACTGCGTGCGGTCCCCTCCTCGCTGCGGTCCCCCTCCTCACTGCTCGCCTCAGCTGTGACTCGTGAGAAACCAGGAAATAGACCCGCACGCGGCGCTTTAATCCACCTGGTCCAGTCCTGGTTTAGTCCAGGTTTAGTCCTGGTCCAGTCCAGGTATAGACCTTGTTTAGACCTGGTTTAGTCCACGTTTAGTCCTGGGTCTACAGTCGCTTAGCCAATCAGGATCCAGAACACAGTGTTACACTATAAAAAAAAGTTACACTATAAAAAAAAAACTTGGAACGGGGCCTTGGAACGAATCAGGCTTTTTCCATTGAAATAGCTACTCAACTTACGAAAAATTCACGTTACGAAACCACTTCTGGAACAAATTAATTTCGTAAGGTGAGGTACCACTGTATGTGTGTAAATTCTCTGGGCAGATAAAACGGCCGCATACCGACAGCGAGTAATTCAATGTCCTGGGAGCACAGCTGATGTTTCACGTGCATGTTCCCGGGATGACACCAGCGTTCATTAATGAAGAAAATCAGTCCACCTCCTCGTTTTTTCCCTCTCCGTTACAGTCCGGTCCGCACGCCTCATAATAGATCCATCCAGTGAGATTACATTGTCCGGTATATTCCCATTCAGCCACGTTTCGGTGAAGCACATCAAACTGCAGTTCCAGAATTGTCTCTGATGTTGGGTCAGCGCAACCAGCTCCTCCACCTTGTTGGACACAGAACACACGTTTCCTGTAATCACCGTAGGTAATCCATTCGGTAAATACGGTCTCCGTTTCTTGCGTCCGCCCCTGTAGTCTCTCCTCTTTCTCACAATCAGGGACCTCCGGTTTCCCCGGGTGGAGTAGAGACGGACCCTGTAGCTTGAGGAGCTGGTCGTGCGCGTATCTAATCCTATGCATGTCTGAAAGTGACTCCCGGCGTAACTCCTGGCGCAGATTCATAAAGTGTACAAAAACACTACAGCTAACGATATAGCTGTAGTGAGAGTAGGCTTCCCAGGTGCGCGACTGCACCGTGTATCACCTACTCTAAAGAAAAAGTAAAAAAAAACTACTATATACAAGTAAAAAGAGGAAAAAAGGAAAAGTAGGGACGGAGCTAATCCCGCAGGCAGCTGGCCTCTCCAGCGCCATCTTGGAATAGATAGAATGTTGTGATGTCATCTGAAATCCTGCATTATTCACTTAACTTGTTCAAGTTATTTCATTTACGCTTCATTGTCCAATGCGGTTTGCCAGGTTGCCTTTCTGCGGAGGTGAGAGTTTTCTGAGGCAGAACTGTCATTGTGTCTGTGTGCGTGTTGGAGCTTCATTAGCCAATACCGGCAAACTGGAGTTAGCACTGCTTAGCTCAATCTGAGCGGAGCAAAAGCACTCAAGTGGACTTTTTTCTGAAAAACAAGAACTTGACATGGACGAGATCAAACGATCATTGAACTTTATGTCTGGGGAATTGTCAAAGTTAACATCGCAACAGGAGCGGCTGCTGGTAGCAACTCTGAAAACGTTGATGAGAGAAAAGGACAGAAGGATTTCTTTCTTGGAGCAACGAGTGGACGATCTGGAGCAGTATACACGGAGAGAGGATTTGATCATTTCTGGGCTGGAGACTCGACACTG